>OX387234.1:32500-715749 GCA_947561695.1 Tyria jacobaeae | reverse complement strand
ACCTTGACGACCGCTGCTGACCCCCCGTGGTCACATAGCGTGAATTTTATTCGTTGACATATTACATTTATGTATGCTCATCTCTATATGGCAGGTAATTAACAATAATAAAATATAAAATGGCGGGTTAATGAAGCTGTATTTATCGCTCGTTAATTAAGACGATTTTGACTTTTGTAAGTGTATGTATAAATACAATTAAATATATTTGAATCAGAAAACATAATTTAGCACTAAGATTTATATCAAAATTAAATATAGTTTTACAGTAACCTAATAAAAACCAGTTCAAAAAAATATATGAAACCTGATTGTATTATTAACTGCCTCTCTGTCGCTCCCGCCAATAGAAATGATTTCAAATGATACCAAATACATCAAGCCGTTTAGGATCTACAAGACATCATTTTTATTTTATTTTTGTATACTATAGAGGGACAGGCAACCAGACGGGTCACCTGATGGTAAGCGACATCCCCATCAATGGACACCTGCAACTCAAGAGTCGTAAGTGCGCTGCCGGCTTTGAGGGTGACGAGGGATGGGGAGATGCCTTGAGGGGAAAGAAGACAGGGGGAGTAAGGCCTCCGGAAACCTCACTCAATTCGGGGAAATGCAACGCAAGCGTTACTTCACAACCGGTTTCTGTGAGGCCGTGGTAGCACCGGTCGAACCGTCCCATTCGTGCCTAAGCATGGCTCTACCACTGCCTAAAATAACATTAGCAATAACAAACAGATAACATTAGTAATAAACAACACAAAATTTGATAAATAACCAACTTCAAAAAAGGGGAAGTTTCTATGTTTAACTTTGTGTATGTTTTTTGCTCAATAGAGTATACTCTTGCAGTGGTCCCATAGTAACCAAGTCAGTAGTAAGCACAATTTTTCTACATACACACAAAAAAGATAACATTCAGTAGGTTAAAACAATAAAGGACTTGTTTAAGAAGTCCTTTTAAAAGGCAGGTCGCTTCACTCCTTGTCGGGACCGGAAACTAGTCAGGGCATTCCCAAAATGCCACAATTATGGGGGTGATAAGAGATTCAATTGCTAATTCGGATGTCGCATTTTATTAACGAGTCTTGGTATTTTGATGGGTACCCGTCATAATGATAGGTATGTTATTTTAATTTTTTTACTTCCGAAGTAAAACGGGCAGGTGTTATAAGTTAAATGATGAGTTGTTTTTCTTTCTATGAGGGCAATCGAGCAGACGGACCTGACGGTAAGCTATCACTACCGTGAGTTAGATTCCCACACATACATTTTCGTGTTCCAAAAATTGTTCTCATGAGTCTGTGTGTTATGTCTTATGTTTGTCTGGTCACCTACCATACAGCCGTCACCCGACCGATTGTTGTGAGTTCGATCCCCCACACGGTACAGCACTTTGTGTAACCTCACAATAATGTTCAGAGTCTGGTTTTTGTGCCCGTTATTTGAATGTCGGTAAAGTCTCCTGCGATACAGGCATGAATCCTATTGCAGTTGTCTTTAAAAAATAAAGAAAAAAAGCCCTTCAGTTATATTATAAAAGCCGAAACGAGCAGCTTCAGTAATTACCAACAACAATAAGCCCCCAGTCTTAAGAACCGGTCGTGTGCCATTTGTCAAGTATAGGAGGCATTGAAGCGAACAGGTGTGCAATTCGAACTTGTGTAGTAAAATAAGATGACTTGATAACTAGTTGATTGGTAGCCAATAAGTGACATTTGTGACTGGCCTCACCCGAGCGGTCGTTGCCAGAGATACTTGATAAAAAAAAAGACTAAGATTAAAACATTTTTCATTGTGTTAATATAATATATTAACACAATGAAATTTTATGCATGTGCATACATACAACACGCCCGTAAATCCGAAGGGGAAAGCAGTAGTAAACAGTAATTAACGCCCACATTTATCTGTTTAGTTTTTTATAGGGCCACAAAAACCCTTCTCGTGGGTATCGTAAATGGCGATTCACGATCGGAGGTTTATACATTCAGTAATTCAGTGCAGGTTGCAGGTAATAGGCTCGTCCCCTGTTAGTGGAACCAAATTAGAATTGACAAAACGTGATGTGTTAGCCTGCGCATATGTATGAATGTATGTAGGTATCAAATCTAATTATAATTAACTTTACATTTTATAACTAGGGAGAGCCATGCTTGTATGGGCCGGCTTCGGCGCTGGGCTTGCGGGTGGCCCTAGACAAAACGGAGGCCCTTTTATTTCATGGGCCCCGTCGTGGTCCACCTGCTGGCGCCGCAATCATGGTCAATTCGGTCCTCGTAGCGGTTCAGGCCCACATTAAATATCTGGGCCTGACCCTTGACGGGAGGTGGCTCTTCGACGAGCACTTCCGGCAGCTTGCACCAAACCTGGTCGCCGCTGCGTCCGCCCTTGAGCGACTTTTGCCCAACTTGGGTGGACCCAGCGTCGCAACAAGACGACTGTACACGGGGGTTGTCCGGTCAATGGCACTATACGGTGCACCGGTGTGGGCGGAAGCTCTGACCGCCCAGAATAGGGCACGCCTCTGGCGCCCTCAGAGGGTCATGGCGGTTAGAGTCATACGCGGTTACCGCCCGTTTCAACGGAGGCGGAGTGCGTGTTGGCCGGAACTCCCCCGTGGGACTTGGAGGTGGAAGTGCTCGCGCAAGTATATCGGCGGACGACTGATTTCCGGGCGGGTAGTGGCAATCGACCCCCGCCCGAAGAGGTACGCGAGTGGCGTGAGGCTGCGGCTGGAGGCTCCACGTGCTGGCTTAGCCACCGTGGAGGCGCTCCAGCCGGTCATCGTCGAGTGGGCAGGGCGGCAGCACGGAACTCTTCCGACTAACGCAGGTTCTTTCCGGGCACGGTTGCTTCGGAAAGTACCTGCACTCGGTCGCTAGGAGAGAATTGAGTCCCGTCTGTCACCACTGCGACTGTAGTGAGGACTCGGCCCAGCATACGCTCACAGATTGCCCCTCTTGGGCGGCGCAGCGTCGGTCGTCGATCTGTCACTGCCGGCCATCATACGCTCCATGGTCGACGGTGACAGGAATTTTACCGCGGTCGCAGCCTTCTGTGAGGAGGTTATCTCACAGAAGGAGGCGGCGGAGCGGCATGATCTCCACTCGGACCCAATTCGCCGCCGGCGAACCGGGCTGCGGAGACGCGCTTACCAGCGCCTCATGCCGCCCTGAGTGTGGCTGCGGGTGGTCGGGACGGGTTTTTCCCTCCATCCGCCACATAGCTAGCCGCGAGGGGGTGACGTCCGCGTGTGTCTGGACGCCGCCTTATTGATAGGTTACCCGTAGGTGGTGCCCATAGTGCGCATAGTGCGGGCAAGCGCTAGGAAGGGTCCGGATGTCTTAATAAAGCCGTTCCCGGATTCCTCCTATTTTAAGCGCAGTATGGCACACCGTGTGGTTTTAGTCGGTTCGATTCCGACACACCGTTCCACTGAAAACCCGGGTGGAATGACGGCCCGAGGGGGTTTCCACACAAAAAAAAAAAAAGACAACCCCCATTTAATTCCCCTCCCCATTTTGCCTATCTTCTCCTTTCCCTTCTCTTAAAGGCGGACAGCACTCTTGTAACTCAGAGTTGCAAGTGTTCATGGGCGACAGAAGTCACTTAACATCAGGTGACCCGTCTGCTCGTTTGTCCCCCTATACTATAAAAAAAACCTTTTACCCGTTTGGGATAAGTTGGACTATGATTTTCTATTGTATGTACATATGTGTACGTACATATGTAGACTCAAGAGATACATACATAAGGCATAAGATTTCAGAGGTAGGCAGGAAAGCAAGCAAACGATTCATCTGATGGAAAACGACTACCGCCGCTCATGGACACCCAACGGGGGAATTCAATGGTGTCAATTATAAACGATGGCAAATTGTTTGTAGATTTGCGACAATGACAATATCACTCCCATATTTTGTCTTTTGAAGTTAATCCGTAGTTTCTTCATCAAACACTTGCAAATCACTACACAATAAATACTAAGACACACAATTTACGCGGTACACGGTAACAGTATTTCCAGACCTTCGGTTTCTTTTCAAGCAAGTCTATCTTTATTTCTTTTCCGTAAAACAACGAATTTAATGTGATAAGAAATATTTACACTACCTTATAAATTATAATAACTGATGAAGGAAAGGTTCAAACTCAAATCTTTTCAAGTTCTGTACAACTTCATTTGAATACAGTAAGGAAAAATATCCCCCATCTTTGATTTATTCGATTCAGCAGGGAAAACCTTTTTGTGTGTAAGGTCAGCAAAACCTCGCGTATCTCGTATTTACATTTGTATCATTTTTGCTGACGTACGAGGAGTTATAAATATTACAATATTTTCTATAACTTTCTTTGACGAACAGTAGTTGTGAGAAAAACGGGTCAAGAAAAATATAGTGAGGTTTATTGTTGCTATTTGATATATAACTATTATAGTCACAATAAAAGATAAGACAAAATACTAATAACTTTAAATATTAAACATATTTCAAAAATGTGTATATTATTATTTAAAAGAAACTAATACAAAATCACAAATAATCAGGGATAAACAAAAGTAAAACTTTTTAAAATCTAACTCACCATTCCATTGTCCATTCCTCCATATGGTGACTGATATCCTGCCTTTTCTGTGACTGCAAAAGATAAAAACCAATAAAATAATTAAATAATCCTTGTAACAATAATAATACCAATTATCATATCTTGTTTCGCGTTCCTCGAAAGACGTAGAAGTGTTTCTTGCTTTGCATGTTATGCCATTACAATATGTTGACGAAGGTATACCGAATATTTGCCGAATTTATTACCACCGTGCGCTCCTGGAGAAGCGCACAGTCGTGGAGTGCCAATCATTCAGGTGATGGGGATGGATAATTTATCGCGTAGGACGATGGCGGAAACCTATGTGCGTTTATGATACAAGCTATAGAGAAAGCGGAGTGAAGCTACATCTCTACGCAACGCCTTGGCGATGACATCTTGGTGTCAAACCGATCAGAAATATCTAAGCAATCGATTATGCGAGTCGCTCTCCATTGAATGCGTTCAAAAGGAGAAGTTGGTACGGCGTGCACCTGCATAGAGATGAGAACAGTATTCCATGTGCGGCCCAACCTGTCGCCTTATAAAGTTGCAGGCGGTGGGCTGGAGTGAATTACTGTCTCGAAATGTTTTCTATAACTACCGTCACTAATATCTCTTACTCGTGGTAAAATTTTATTGATCTAGAAATTGTCATATACTAAATACATACTAAATAACGCTGGAGGAATGATGTTATTTAAAAAAAACTAGCTTGCTGTCGAAGTGTGTGTCGATAACGTTCTAGATTGACTGTATCTATGATGACGTCACACGCTAGTAACAATGTCTGTCTTTGACGGTTAAACGCTATAAAGCAACTTGTGACTTGATGTGCATGACGTCACAGTCGAGTGATATATGATGTTGCCAAATGTGGTGCATCTTGGATACAGTATTTACAAGGAACATTAATCAAAATTATGTGATCTATAAATAATCCCTTGTTTCTTTTTATTTTACATGGGGAAATCCTTACAGACCGTCAAGTCACACCCCTCCGCCGATAACCTCGGCGGAGGGGTGTGACTTGACCGGCTTAAACTGCCACGGTGTTCTTTCCTCGAAACTGCTGTCGACGGGCCGCGAGAACATGACATTCTTCCGCGACCAGCAGGTGACATATAATTGTCCCAGGTCCTGGTGTTCTTTATGGCACAAATAATTCCTAGCGCGGAAAAAATAATTTTGTGGTGATTAATGATTTTAATGCTAATATTCTTATTTATCTATGTTTAGCTCTGGTAACTGTTTTAGCTGTTGTTTGTACATACTTTCAGCAGCCAGAACATCTAACCGGCTCTTCCTTGATATTGTTCATTTGACCTTCTTTTTAGGGTTCCGTACCCAAAGGGTAATAAGACTCCGCTGTCCGTCTGTCACCAGGCTGTATCTCATGAACCGTGACGTTAGTTAGACAGGTGAAATTTTCGCAGATGATGTATTTCTGTTTTCTGTATAACAAGAAATATTAAAACACAGAATTAAATATTTTTTTACCGAGTAAAAAATCAAGTTTGTTGTACAGGATGTTCAAAATAAAACAAATATTTAAGAGATAAAATCACGTTTGTTGTATGGGAGCCCCCCATACAACAAACGTGATTTTATTTGCCGTTTTGCCGACTCGCACTTGACCGGGTTTTTAAATGTCTTTCTTCTTTCGTATCCTACTTAGCTCATATAAATTTTGGTATTCTTAGTCGAATCATCAACTCATTAAAATATCGTTACTAAATAGATATTTGAATGTTATTTACAATTGGAGATATGAGTTTCATATATTCATTAACAAGGCGTACTGTACTGTTAAAACATATTCAGATGATAAGAATATTAACATCAAATAAATTTATTATTATAATTTTAACTACATTTGGGACATCATTAGTTTACATAATTTCAGTATATAGAATTTGACTATTTACTAGTTTTTTTTTTACTATTGTGACTATTGTTTGTTGACTGTGTTTTACTTCTGACATTTTAAAATTTTCTTAGTTCAAGAAATTGTTGACTACGTGTCATAAACATATATTTACTGCTGTTAATATTTGCATACCGTAATTGATGGAAGATGAAGAAACTTTGAATAATTATAACGCCTTTGTACCTACAGTTTCTCGCAAATAAAGGAATTATTATTATTATATACCGTACAATAAAATGCACAATATGTACCGCATATACCATAAGCATTGACCCAACAAATAATAAGCTTATCAAATCTACTCTCAATCAAATCACAGTTAATAATTTGGCACCCAACGTGGGGCTACATAAAATAGCAACATATTGAGATTTAATAGTTCGGAAAACAATTTGAAATTTAACAATATAATCGCATTATACGAACCGTAGATGTGACAATGATATTATAATAATAAAAAATAAACTCGTACTATAAAATTGAGTGTCACCATTTGGATTAACCCTTTATAATCACAATCTATAAAGGGGTGCGGAATTGGTTGAATAATATTGATATTGAGGAAAATAATTATGAAATACATTACATTATATTATACATTATGTACATTACAAAGCAAAAGTAAAAGTATTTACAAAATTTTTCTCAAAAATATACATCCGCTCACAACAAAAGTAATTTTACCGTCTACCCGCAAATTAAGCAAAAGGCTTGGCGCGAATTATTCAAATTAATTCTATAATTGCGACCGTTAGTGTAGGGTAGATATTTATTAAACAAGAACATTAATTTCAGTTATGGAAGCTATCAGGCTTTGTTTGCGAGGACTACTGCCTTATGAAGTAATGAGTGTTGTCGCTTGGAGAGGGTTCCTCTAAGGTAGGTACAGAGATAATTCTTTGCCACGATCATGTATATGCAGTTTAATAAAGGGTAAAAGTAAAATAAAGTAAACAATAAGAGGTATTTGTAGTTGGAATATAAAAAGAGTCGCACGGGATATATTAGAATATTCTTTTATTGTACACTTTAGGAATTACAATAGATCTTAGTTAAACATTAACGTACAATGGGCGGTCTTATCACTAAAAGCGATCTCTACCAGACAACCTTAGGATGGATTTAGTGTCAAGAGAGATTGGGTAGCTGAGGTGTACAAAATTGTAGATTTTATATAACTAAATAAATATACATATTTAAATGAATGCAAATACACATATAGTATATACAATAATACATACGCACGCATATATATATATATATATATATATATATATATATATATATATATAATATTAATTACATGATGTGGTACAAATAGAATTTAATAAGTTATATATTATTTATTTATTTCATTTCCAGACATCTTATTGCTAACAGTATTGCCGTTACGCAACAAGATATATAATTGTTTACTTAATTAATTATTATATATAGTATTTGATGTCAACTCAAATTAAATCTTAGATTATAACTTACTTATTTCATTAGGTTCAATTGAGTAAAAGTAAAACTAAAATATCGATATAAAATAATCATAAACATGAATAATAGTCAAATTTAAATAATTTTTAAATAAAGTTTTTATATTTTATTATTGTATTTCTTTTTAGCTGCTGACGTAGTCTATATGTCACTCGCTCTGTTATGACGATTAAAATTATATCTCACATGTCCATCCGTCAAGCCATCTAGGCTCTAAGACGAGGCAAACATACATATATGTATATACACTACCGTCCAAAAGTTTGGAAGCAACAAGATAAAATCAAATAAAATAAAAGTAAGCCATCTTAAATTTTTTTAATTGATACAGAATTAAAAAAATAGACAAAACACACTTCTACAACAATGAAATTAAATAAGTAATATAAAAATTAAATTAAATTTTAGCTTCATCGAAGTGTCCACCCCTCTCTTTAATTACCTTCTCGCATATTCTAGGCATCCTACTAATTAATTTCATAAAATACTGTTCATCTAACTTCTTCCATTCGCTCTGTAATAGTTGCCACAAATGTTCTGAGCTCGTAGGAGATTGATTTTTCACCCTTCTATCTAGTTCATCCCAAACAAGTTCAATGGGAGAAAGGTCAGGTGATTGAGACGGCCACTGCATGATTTTCACATCTTTTTTCTTCCTTAAAAAGTTCTGGCACAGTTTGGACGAATGTTTCGGGTCGTTATCTTGCTGAAAAACGAACCCAGGACCAATAAGATTCAGTCCACTGGGTATGGCGAAATCCTTAAGAATTTTCAAATAGCGTTCCTTGTTTAGTTTTTCGGTTATCCTCACAAGACTTCCGAGTTTATTGTTGCCGAAACACCCCCAAACCATGACATTACCACCACCATGTTTGATAGTAGGCACTGTACAAGCTTCTGAAGCTCTCTCTCCTTTAGATCGGCGCACAAAAACACGTCTATTGGACCCGAAAATCTGAAACTTCGATTCGTCACTCCAAAGAACTTTTTTCCATTGGTTTATTGTCCAGTTTTTATGTTCCTTTGCCCATTCTAGTCTGTTTTTCTTATGCCGAATTGTTAGTTTTGGTTTTTTAACTGCAACACAACCTCTTAGCCCCGCAGACAGTAGTCGTCTTTTAACTGTTGTTATTGACACGGGTGTTCCTCGCGTTTCATTCAGAGATGCGGTAATTTGTGGTGCAGTTAAGCGACGATTCCGTTTAGAAAGAACTCTGATGAAGTTATCCTCTTGACTTGTAGTGGATTTGGGCCTACCAGACCTTTTTCTATCTTCATTTTTGCCAGTTTCTTTTTTTCTAGCGAGGGTGTAGTGGACACCTTTACAAGAAATTCCGAGTTTTTTTGCGATTTGGCGTTCACTGTAGCCTTCCTCACGCAGAGTACAAATAGCGCTTCGCTGTTCAAGTGTGATTTGCTTGCGTTTTGCCATTTTCAATAAAAAAAGACGGTCAAGGAAGTAGTCGAAATCTTTTGAATACAGACGATGTTAATATCACAACCTTCGCGTTCTAATGCTCAAGTGTGACTAAATAAGGTCCAAAAAAGATAAAACTACAAAATATTTTCAATAAAACCGCATCAATGCATGAAAGAAAGTCCCCGGCGGATGAAGTAATAAAACACGTGTTTCGTCAAAATCCAGGAATTTGTTAAAACTCAAGGAATATGCACTAGTAATCCTTTTGTTTTGTGTTAAAAAATCACAAAAGGTCATAAAACTTTATTTTATTGCTATTATTTACCGCAGGGAGTCGGCAATCTTTTGTTTTGTTTGAAATCAGGTGTGCTTCCAAACTTTTGGACGGTAGTGTATATATATACGTACATTACATACAATCGAAAATAATAATCCAATTGGTCACAAGTCACCGTTTGCGAGTCGAAGGAATGCGATCCCGAACGAAACGGTTTGGCTCTTCTTTCCTGTGCCGATCGGTGAAAGATTGGAATTCACTAACAACGCACGTTTTTCCTTCCCACTTTGATCCTGGGTCTTTTAAGCGGGGCGTGAAAAATCATCTCACCAGGCCGCCATAGTGTGGGTCACCATACTACATTGACTAGACATGCAATGAGGATGATGACCACCACTCTTGGACTCCATTTATTGCTTACCATCAGGCAAAGTGGAGTGGTAGGTAAAAAAAAAAAAATAACCATTCTTAGCGCAGACGTGTAAAAAGTATGGTTACCCGTTTTAAATTAATGCATAAGCCTTACATATTTTTTTTAGATACTACATCAAAAACGCGTATTATTTCGTTCAGATTTCGTCCCCAGGTGGCAACACTATCATTTTCAATAGCTGTCATCCCCCCTTAAATGTACAATGACGTAATAAAAGAACACAAAAGCAACCCTCGGTGCTGAGCAAATGTTTAATCCAAATCATACCAGACAGGGTGTAGGGGAGTCAAATTGTTAGTTAAGAGTGAAGATTTATATTTAATAAATTAGTTTTTCTTTGTTTTTTTAGATAGATGGACTCTTTATTGTTAAAACATTTTTACTAAGTAACTATTATTATGTACAACAGGGGGCCAATTAGCAATCTCCTCTGGGGAACTAATGGATGGAGATATTTATTTAAAAACTAGCTGTTGCCTGCGACTTCGTCCGCGTGGTATTTAACAAAAAAGTTTTTGTTCAGTTCAGTTTTCAATTGGTTAGTTGGTTTTAATTGTTTTTTTGTGAGGTCCTATTTTTTTTTCTAAAATAAAAGTAGCCTAAGTTACTCCTGTTACATCAGCTATCTGCCAGTGAAAGTCCCGTCAAAATCGGTCCAGCCATTTCAGAGATTGACCGGAACAAACAGACAGACAAAAATTAAAAAAAAATCGTTTTGGTATATGCGTCCATATGCACTTAGTAGAAAGCGGTTATTTTAATATTACAAACAGACACTCCAATTTTATTTATTTGTATAGAAGAGGCTACCATGTATAAAGGTGTCCTGTCAACCTTCAGTTCATACGTAGAAGGTACATAAATATACATAGGCACATACATTAGTATATATAAATACATACTCGTACATTCACATACAAATACATTCAAATATACACACACATATTGTATATACACTACCGTCCAAAAGTTTGGAAGCAACAAGATAAAATCAAATAAAATAAAAGTAAGCCATCTTAAATTTTTTTTATTGATACAGAATTAAAAAAATAGACAAAACACACTTCTACAACAATGAAATTAAATAAGTAATATAAAAATTAAATTAAATTTTAGCTTCATCGAAGTGTCCACCCCTCTCTTTAATTACCTTCTCGCATATTCTAGGCATCCTACTAATTAATTTCATAAAATACTGTTCATCTAACTTCTTCCATTCGCTCTGTAATAGTTGCCACAAATGTTCTGAGCTCGTAGGAGATTGATTTTTCACCCTTCTATCTAGTTCATCCCAAACAAGTTCAATGGGAGAAAGGTCAGGTGATTGAGACGGCCACTGCATGATTTTCACATCTTTTTTCTTCCTTAAAAAGTTCTGGCACAGTTTGGACGAATGTTTCGGGTCGTTATCTTGCTGAAAAACGAACCCAGGACCAATAAGATTCAGTCCACTGGGTATGGCGAAATCCTTAAGAATTTTCAAATAGCGTTCCTTGTTTAGTTTTTCGGTTATCCTCACAAGACTTCCGAGTTTATTGTTGCCGAAACACCCCCAAACCATGACATTACCACCACCATGTTTGATAGTAGGCACTGTACAAGCTTCTGAAGCTCTCTCTCCTTTAGATCGGCGCACAAAAACACGTCTATTGGACCCGAAAATCTGAAACTTCGATTCGTCACTCCAAAGAACTTTTTTCCATTGGTTTATTGTCCAGTTTTTATGTTCCTTTGCCCATTCTAGTCTGTTTTTCTTATGCCGAATTGTTAGTTTTGGTTTTTTAACTGCAACACAACCTCTTAGCCCCGCAGACAGTAGTCGTCTTTTAACTGTTGTTATTGACACGGGTGTTCCTCGCGTTTCATTCAGAGATGCGGTAATTTGTGGTGCAGTTAAGCGACGATTCCGTTTAGAAAGAACTCTGATGAAGTTATCCTCTTGACTTGTAGTGGATTTGGGCCTACCAGACCTTTTTCTATCTTCATTTTTGCCAGTTTCTTTTTTTCTAGCGAGGGTGTAGTGGACACCTTTACAAGAAATTCCGAGTTTTTTTGCGATTTGGCGTTCACTGTAGCCTTCCTCACGCAGAGTACAAATAGCGCTTCGCTGTTCAAGTGTGATTTGCTTGCGTTTTGCCATTTTCAATAAAAAAAGACGGTCAAGGAAGTAGTCGAAATCTTTTGAATACAGACGATGTTAATATCACAACCTTCGCGTTCTAATGCTCAAGTGTGACTAAATAAGGTCCAAAAAAGATAAAACTACAAAATATTTTCAATAAAACCGCATAAATGCATGAAAGAAAGTCCCCGGCGGATGAAGTAATAAAACACGTGTTTCGTCAAAATCCAGGAATTTGTTAAAACTCAAGGAATATGCACTAGTAATCCTTTTGTTTTGTGTTAAAAAATCACAAAAGGTCATAAAACTTTATTTTATTGCTATTATTTACCGCAGGGAGTCGGCAATCTTTTGTTTTGTTTGAAATCAGGTGTGCTTCCAAACTTTTGGACGGTAGTGTATATACAAGTGTCACCACACCGCACACAAAAGTCTGCATGGAACTGGTTAAATTAATACATAATAAAAAAAAACATTAAATTGTCCCAGTTTCTCTTAGAATATTCTAATTCTTCCTCTTTTTTTGGTGCCTCGCTAATTACTTGGTAATCTGCTCTGCAAAATTAGGCCTCTTCTTTAGCAAATTTGTATTTTATATATTGAGAACATTCTAGCTTCGTGTATCTATAAGCTAATATAATAAAGGTGATTGTTTTTATTTTTGGCAAAAATTAGTCTTTGTGTATTGGATAGAATATTTATTAATGAATAATATAAGCTACAGACCATCACGATGCAAACCTTACGAGCGGAGCAGTGCACATAACCGTAACTGAAACGACAAAGAAAAGCTAGTTATACAAAAACACACAGTAATTTCACACTAAAACCTTAAAGTACATAACACCCACAAAAAGACCTCATACTTGCTTGCTACTTTAGTGGCGTAAATAATATAAAGTAATATTTCACCATCTCCGCACCGGTCAGAAGTCCTTGGGTGTACAAAATGATTGTAATTAGCGTGTCGTGTGCATTGTGCTTACCCTCCGGAGTTTGCTAGCGTGTAATTTGACTGTGTTGTGTATATTGGGGTGGGTAGAACCGGATTTCGAAATGTATAGCGGCCGGCACGAGTCTTGATCGTAACATGACGTTTGAAGTCATTACGTTTTCTTTGAAAAAAAATCAATGGTAGTTTATATTTGACATCATTTTTGAGAATATTTATTGTTGCCTGTATCGTGACAAATACCGGCACTGCCTACCTTTAGGTAAATATATAATATATCATAGATAACAGTGCAATCCCTTAAGTAACCTACCCTTTACATCACCCACGGGAAGATACTATTCTACTTCTATACTACTCTACTATTCTTCTTCGCTACTTAAGTGAGAATCACACTGCAACTTAAAAAAATAATTAATGAACGATTAATATTAATTTTATATTATTTAAGTCAAAAGTAATAAAAGTATAGTAATAAAATCATAGATATCCACCGATTACAAAGAAAAGTGGTTGTATATTTTTAAAAATGTGTTTAAGATACCAGTGAGCTGCATGAGCTCAAAATACAGTATGAGTAAAGTAGTAGTATAACTATATAAGTAGTTTGTATAAAATTATTAAATATTAACCTTAAAGCTAGCAGTCGTGCTCATAACGAATGCACTAAAGATTAGCTGCAGTAATGGATAAAAATTACATGCTCTGTAACAAAGGTATTAAAGCCATATGGCCCAAGGCATACACTTAAAAATCTATACAAATAAATAAAATTGGACTGTCTGTTTGTAATATTAAAATAACCGCTTTCTACTAAGTGCATATGGACGTATACACGGTACATATACCAAAACGATTTTTTTTTTCAAATTTTCTGTCTGTCTGTCTATTTGTTCGGTTAATCTCTGAAATGGCTGGACCAATTTTGAAGGGACTTTCACTGGCAAATAGCTGATGTAACGAGGAGTAACTTAGGCTTTTATTTTAGAAAAAAATAGGACCCGACATAAAAAAATTAAAACCAACAGACCAATTAAAACCAAATTGAACACTGCGAACTGAACAATAACTTTTTGTTAAATACCACGTGGACGAAGTCACGGGCAACAGCTAGTAAATAATAAAAACCACACTTCATTATGTAGTTTAAATCATTATGATACGAACGCAACGTTCGGATGGAATAAATCAAGTCGCATAATGTTATGTTTAGTTGATATTCTGTCGTCTGTCGAGTATAAGGTAACCCCGTCTCTTCCCGTGGGTGGCGTAAAGGCGAATACGAGATGGCCATTTTATCTCTCTGAAGGTATACATATACACAGTCATACAGTGCCCGGATGACGGCAGTAGCGTTGTCCTACATTATGTAATAATAAAGCCTTTTTATTCGGATAACAGATATACAATTATGTTTCTTACACTATTGCACTGTTATTATACATCTACGTAAATATTACACAATTGAAATTCCCTTTATTATTATTATTCTTTACTCTCTGTAAGTCCGTTTGCCAGTTGGCAAAGGCCTCCTCCAACCTACTCCATTCTGATCTCTCTCTGGGTACTCTACTCCTAGTACCTCCTCTACTTTTTTGCTGTCTACTCTTTACTCCATTTGTCTTTTCCTCTGATCATGTGTCCCGACCATTACTATTTTAGCCTTTTTATATTCAGGGTTACGTCCTGCATCTTGTTCCCATGGTTTCCTAATGTTGATGACTCCCTCTTTACTCCTAGCATGCTTCTCTCCATTGCTCGTTGGCAAGCAATACTACTGGTTGTGTTTTTGTTATGACGCATGTTAGGCTGCCATACATTAAGATTGGTGAAATACATACATTGAATAGTTTGCCCTTTGTTGCTATATGAAGGCTTTTGTCTTTCGTTACTTCCCTTAGGCCCCAATACCTTTTCCAACTGTTTGCTACCCTTCTTTCAATTTCTTTGTTTATGATATCTTTAAGTGATATCAGCTGTCTAAGGTATATATTTATACATATGTATATACATTATGTAAGTGGGTTTAATTAAAGTTAGCTGAAAGTGCTCGTTTGACATACCTCAGCGACATATATAGTATATGTATAGTAAGGACTTCTGAGACTATTTATGTCCAATATATCTTTCATCGACCTAATTTCCTAGATACTTAAGCATATCTATCTCTCTCTGACTACCAGACAGTGTGGCAGATGTAAACCAACTATTCTTTATGCTATTCCCCGCTACACTCCTAAAACTTACACCACAACCCACTTATAAGGAATCAATAGACGATGCCTTTGCGATGCAACGAAGAACTAAAGAAATCATTGATTGAATGATTACAAGCCAACCGGGTACGCTTATGTAAACTTGTCATGTGGTTTGAACAAAGGCATTGCATAAATTATGAGGGAATTAGCAAATGGATACTTTATAAAAGTATTGTCGTATTAATAAATACAGTATTAATAAAATATTAAGGCAGAGTGAAAAAGCCTTGTTTTGAGTCAAGAAATACTCAAATGCTTCTCAACGCTCTCACTCAATAACAAACTAAAATTAAAAAAACAAATGGCGGGTATATTCCCCGGGTCATTACTGTAGTACCCTACACTATCCTACAAATATATTCGGTAGGTTAGGGTACTACAGTAACAGAATTATAATTTTGAGGTTGTATATGCTTTATATATTTAAGGATCAATGGCACTGCATGTGCTCTTGATTTTTTTTTTATGGGATACGGGGTAAACGTGCAGACTGGTCATATGATGATAAGTGACTACCGCCGTCCGTGGACACCCGCAACTCAAGAGTCACAAGTGCGTTGCCGGCATTTTAGGTAGGAATACGCTCTATTCTTAAAGGTTTAAAAGTCGTATCGGTCCGGAAATACGGCCAGCGACAATTTGTTCCACATGGTATTAGAGGCTCCCGACTAGATACAGTGAGGTAACAGTTGACTATTCAAGAAAGTAGATCCAATACCACCACCTTGGATGCACATTTTCAATTCATTTAAAATTCAAATTAAAAATTTATTGCAAGTAATTACCCTGGTATCACATCCTATCGAGTCTCTGCAGATTTACACAATTTTAATGGTTAACATATTGACGATTATGAATAAAATATTTTTATCAAGTCTATCTATGAATGCCATGTTAAATAAATTAAGTATAAATTGTAAGTATGCCGTATTTCCGAACCGATACGACCTTCAAACCTTCAAGAAAAGAGCGTACTCTTACCTAAAAGGCCGGCAACGCACTTGTGACTCTTGAGTTGCGGGTGTCCATGGGCGGCGGTAGTCACTTACCATCAGGTGACCCGTCTGCTCGTTTGCCCCCTATCGCATAAAAAAAAAGTAAGTGTAATGTAAGGTAAAAATAACAAGCTTTAGAATCAAAATCAGATCATGCTTATCAATTTATCGTACATATAAATTGTCATCGGAACTAAATGTATGAACATTTTTAGCTCCTTTGGACACATTTTAATGTACAATATTTGATCCGAACATAGGTATGTATATTATGTATGTATATAAACTGCAAGATAAATAAAAGCTTCTAAGAATAATTATTTTTGGGATAGTGGCCTACGTAACATTATAAGGATCTATTTTTGCTCACTGTCTGTATTTAAACGTACCTTCTCAACTGCCGTAAAGTATAATAACATGAGGTTTTCGTAGGAGAGCCATGCTTAGGCACGAAAGGGCCGGCTTGACCGGAGTTCGGCCTCATTGAAAACCGGTAGACAAACAACAGTGCTTACATTGTACTGCCGAGTGAGTACAACTCCCCCTCTTGTATTTCCCTCCACTCATCCCCTTCCCTTCATCAACCTCAAAGGCGGATACCGCACTTACGACTCGTTAGTGTCAGATGGGACCCGTCTGCTCGTTTGTCCCACTATATCATAAAAAGATGCCCCGCTGAATAATCAAAAGTTAATTATTGGCTAAATAATACATTTTAATATAAAAAAAAACATAATAATCAATAAGAAAACTATATAACAAATATAGAAATTATTAGGTATATAGTATATTTTACTTGAATTTGATAACAGTGCTCGTCTGTCGATTATTTGGTATTTGATAACTGTACCGACTGGTAGTCTACGGAATCAGAAAGACATGGTCAATAATAACATATTTATCTCTATGCTTCAAGAACGCTTGTTAAACTAACATAAAATATAAACACAATGATCAGTTGTGGCAACCCCTTTGACCGAAGACTAGACAATCAAGAGTACTCACCAAATCAAATTGTGGGAAGATTTACTCAAAAATGTTGCCATTAAAAAAACTCAACTACACATATTTAACACCGCGACATACGCACACTTAAAACAGCACACGACCGGCGCGTGCGTTTAGATATGTTCACATACTTAATTGTCCGCATGGCATATTTATTTAGCGATGCATGTTTACTACGGGATATTGAGCGAAGTAGGCGTTAATTTGTATGCTTACTGCTTTTTATATCACTTAGGTGGCAAACAAGCAAAGTAAAGCAACACTGATTGCAAGCATCGGGGTAATGAAGTTTTTTTTTTTTTATACGATAGGGTGACAGACGTACAGACCTGATGGTAAGTGACACCGCCGTCCATGGACACTTGCAACTCAAGAGCTGCAAATGCGCTGCCCGCCTTTGAGGGTGATGCGGGATAGGGGATGCAGGGAGCGGAAAGAAGAGAGGAGGGATGAGGATATGGAAAAAAGGAGAAAGGAGATGAGGGGAGAGAAAAGGGGGGCGGGGGAATTGGGCCTCCGGAAACTTCACTCAATTCGGGGAAATGCAACGCAAGCGTTACTTGAAAATTTATAAAAGCGGGTGCATCATGTATGTAATGTACATACGTATTGAGGAAGCTAGAAGTACCTTTTAATGTTATGAAAACCCAAATTATTATTGCTTACTAGTAATAAATCTCAATCTAGTACTGTAGTGAAGAATATAGTTTAAGCTTGCGGGCAATGAGTTAATAATAATATAATATTCTTGAACACGATACACATTTACAAATATTTTTATGACCATTCTAAGTCGGATTTTAAGAAAGATTACGAGAATGTTTTGACAGTGTACAATACAATATCGATATTATTGTATGTAGGAATATAATATACACAATTCAGAAGTATTTTCATTAGTATTTATAATACAAATACTAATGAAAATACACTTAGGTCAGGTGCATGAAGATAAATACAAATTATGTATAGAACAGATAAGCATCTTATTGGAAGTTAAAAAGAAATTATATGTCTGACCATGTCATGTTGGATTTTATATGTCTGACCATGTCATGTTGGATTTTATATGTCTGACCATGTCATGTTGGATTTTATATGTCTGACCATGTCATGTTGGAATTTATATGTCTGGCCATGTCGTGTTGGAATTTATATGTCTGACCATGTCGTGTTGGAATTTATATTTCTGACCATGTCATGTTGGATTTTATATGTCTGACCATGTCATGTCGGATTTTATAATATTTCTTTCTGCTTCCCTTTTTCCGTAATTACCTTACTTTAATAGCCTAATTTTAGTTTATTTCTTTTTAACGACATAATAGCACACGATTAAATAGTGTTTTATTGTAAAGTGTATGTTGTACACAAAATTTTGTAATACCTATCTGGTGATTGAAAAGAGTTACCATGAGGCTCAACTTTTTGGAAACGGATGGTTTAATATTAATTTCACATTTAACAAGGCAACCTATAGTTGTGGTGACGCTGTGTGTATTGATCTATACTTTTAAATATTATTTAAATAGGACGATTTCAAATATTTTTAATTCAATAATGTCAGGTAACTTGTTAAATACATATTTTAATTGCCATATAATATGGACTATGCCATGTATTAAGACAAAATTACACAGTTGCACGCGACTTCATTAGTGTGGAAATTGAGAATATTTTTCTTGAATAAATAGTAATCTAATCCTGTCTAATATATCTATGCCTTTTTTCAGGATCCGTGCAGCCGTTCTGGCCTAAAAACCCGTTTTTTTTTTACATTGACCAATATATATTATTTAATCTTAATTATGTTGATACGTTAAATAAGATAAGATATAACAATTACTTTATAAAACTTGTGTGTACAGCATAAGATAACAAAATTGTCGATATGCGGCATGAAAAACATATTTTGCAATGTTTGGTAAATACAATGTTACAAAAGTACGACCGCAAATAACTTATTCATTCAACAAATATATGATTAGCTAATAAACATTACTAATTATATAATAGACGTCATACTATATTTATATGTATTTCAAATACACTCAGGCCTACAAGTCGCCTTTTAGTTGTAGAGATGGAGGAATAGAACACTATTCTACCCCACCAAGCACAAACCGAAAACTATGTATGGACCATGCATGTGTTGGAAATAACACACTGTGTGTATGCACTGATATTTAAATGAATAAAAGTTTATTGTTATTAAGGGCTAGAACGATTTGCCATTACGATATGTTGCGTGCGATTGACTGCAACTTCTGCAACACAGAAAGTTTTCAAAAGCTTTGTTACTGAAGTTCTATGTCACATAATGTATCTTTTGCGATGCTTTTTGCGCTTCTTTTTGCTTTGCGCAATGCCTAAATAATGCTTTTTCACACACAGTACACACGCTATACACTCTCCTGCTAGCGACATTTATCGCAAAGCGGTCTACTTTGAAAGGGTCTATTTTCTTTTCCTTTATACGATTTAAAAAAATGTATATATATGTATGCATTGCCGTGCTACTACTCTTTGGACTCGCACCAAAATACTGATAGAATAGCTCACCAAGCAGGACAAGAGGTAAAGCGATTGACCAGGAATAATGCCACTATTCTTGTTATATAATCGAATGTTAGGAATCTGCCATAATTTCTTCGTAAGACCGGGTGCTAGGGCGCTCTTTAGGAGAGCTCTGTCACCAGCGGTGGACTGCAGTGGGCCAATTGGTCGATTGACATAGCCCATCCATCGACTGGCAAAAATTGCTTTAGGCTAATTGGCCTATGTACTAAATGCACAAAATTAAATATATATATATATATATCAATATCTATGTGCGAAAAAATATATAACACATGAAACTATAAAAGAGATTAAACCTACATTATTGTCAGATTTATAAGCAAATTTAATTATAATTCATACATATATTACCAACAACAACCGTCAAAAATGAACATATTTTCAATTTATTCACCAAAAATATTATTAAGCGAGGGTTCTATAGTGCGCACACAATAATATTTTCCCCTATACCTAACATTCTCATATAAAAAACTCAATATTGGACAAATTCTTTCTCCTTGCTTACCCACCGTGAAACTATATAGATGATTCATAGCACACAGATTCATATCTAAGGGATGAAATTGGTCGAGAGGGGTGGCTTATCCGGTACTTATTAAGTGGTTATTTTTTAATTGCTCAACGAGATTTGTAGAAGCTTCAAGGGTTGGTTATGAAGTGGACATATGAATATTGGATAACCCTATCTGAGATCAAAGATCACATTGTTATTATTGTAATTAATTTGTTTTTTTTTTTTAAGGAAACTCCCGCATTAGGAATCATTCCTATGTATTGAAGGAATTGACAAACATTCAAGCAGCAGATACAAAGACACACAGACTCGGCACAACTATTTGTTGATCACACAACTCACTGTGACCAAATCTCACTAAGAAATAAATTAATTTATTGTACAGCTTTTCTTCATAAAGCTTCATATCAAAAATTGTATCTTTTACATATGTGGCGACATCTACAGCGCCACCTAACGAAAATATTAAGAACTACTTAGTAATTTATGATGCTGCATCACGCAATAAAGTTCTGAAGACACGATTACAACACATATAACATAATAGTGATCGTCCAGTAGGACAGTCACAGTTTTGTAGTTTTTACCCGACTGCACCTCAAGTAGGGTTATGTTTTCCAAGTGTACCAAGTCTTGCCATAAATATTGTAAGAAGGTTTTTATTTACTATTGCATAGAACATTTATTACTGTAATGTGTGTTAGTTTATACATTATTATAATAGAGTTACACATAACCATCACTGGAGTAGGCTAATGCCCTCATTGTAGTCTGCTTCTATGGAGCTTTGAGCATAAACTCGACCATTGTGCTTGCTTCTGTTGTTCAAAAATCTGGTAAGTAAATAAAAAATATCTGTGATCTGCCTTTGGGCACTGCTTAAGAAACGGTTTTAATTTTGACACCCTATTTATTTTCAGGTAAACATTGATATGTGCGTCTCTTATAGGCTGCAAGCCCCAAGTCATCTTTTAAACGACATGGTTCTGGGTGCTATATTCAATTCGATATTATATATTTTGCTTTCTGAAAGGATTTCTGCGAATTCTTTCCTTCACTGCTTTGATCGCCTCTTTCGTATGAATACTGGACAAATCATTAACTGTCATGAACAGAGGAGTTTCATTGTACGTATCAATAGCCCGGTACAGAAAATTTCGACTAATACCAAGCTGATAGAGCTTCAAAAATCGCATTTGGCTCCATACCTACTTTGTGTAATGCTGCAATGTGTAAAGCAAAGCAAGTTCTCTTTATCACCCCACTCCATTTAAATATAACAAAAATGTTTAATAGCCATTGGCGCGATAATGAGAAAACAATAAATATTCATTCATATAAGAATGACAGATTCCAAATTCAAATACCTACCTACTTAATCCTAAGATAGTGTCTCCACTTTGCCTGATAGAAAGCAATAAGTGGAGTCAACTTACTCCTTGAAAAAGGCCTCCTGTCGAGACCGAAACTAGTCGGGCATCCCCGAAATACACACTTGAGTAAAACCGTATATTTAAATAAATATGAATCTAGTGTCATTTGTATATCTCTCTCCGTCCCTCATTAGTCTCATTAGTCTCGTCCCTCAATAATAAGAGTGACATAGGGTATACAATTCCGTAATGTTTTTTGTTTTTATGTTTTATACTATATATATAGTGGGACAGACGAACAGACGGGTCATCTGATGGTAAGTGACATCAGCCGTCCATGGACACCTGCAACTCAAGAGTCGTAAGTGCGCTGTCCGCTTTGAGGGTGATGAGCAATAGGTTGATGCGAATAGGGGAAAAAAGAGACAGGGGACTAGGAGATGGGAAAGAGGAAAAGGGGGGTGAGGGGGGAGGAAAGAGGAAGTTGGGCCTCCGGAAACCTCACTCATTTCGGGGAAATGCAACGCAAGCGTTACTTCACAACCGGTTTTCTGTAAGGCCGTGGTATCGCAGCCGGCCCATTCGTGCCTAAGCATGGCTCTACCACTACCTAAAATAACATTAGCAATAACAAGCATAACATTAGCAATAACAAACATAACATTAGTAATAAACAACACAAAATTTGATAAATAACCAACTTCAAAAAAGGAGAAGGTTCTATGTTTAACTGTATGTATGTTTTTTGCTCAATAGAGTATACTCTTGCAGTGGTCCCATAGAAACCAAGTCAGTAGTAAGCACAATTTTTATTTTTTCATGTAACATACTTTCTAAATCTGTTAAGATGTTCGAGTCTTAGTTTGCCGAGCTGATGGTGGAAGGCCCACCTCCTTAACGGATAGGAGTCAAAAGATAACTCTAAATTATGCAAGAAAGAGACTATAATACACGTTTTTACGATTCTCATCTTAGTAGAATTGAAGGCAGTTAGTTATATACTCGTTTTAAAAAGCCTATTATGTATAAGTCATGCTTCAAAGAACAATTCCGCTATTCCTGAGAATATATTATGCCTAATAATTGAAACGCTTGCAAATCACTGGTCGCGAGCACATTTCAAGTGCGTTACTAACAGCGTGTCACGCAATATACAACAACAAAATACTTACAGTAATCCAAGTACAAATGACATTGCAATATTTAGGCGATTAGGATTTTGACAGTGCGTATTAATTTTCAAGGATCGGAAGTCGGAACTTACACTAAGAAATAAAGCTGAAGAGCTTATTGTTTGTTCGTTTATCTCTGGAACTACCAAAAGAATTAACAAATATATTTTTGAATTGAATAGAGTATTTACTGAGGAATAATATAAGCTATAAAACATCACGGTAGGACACCTACGGGTAGTGACCATAAACTTAGATGAAATTGCGGAGAACAGCTACTATTGATATAATAAAGTGAACAGTGGTTTTGTATAGTCGAAGTTACACCGGTGAATTGATAAGCGAGCATTTACAAAAACAAACTACAAACCCAATGAGGCAGTACATATACCTACGTAGGTAAACAAGCGTTTAACACAATCGTAGATTGACCAAATCGTTTTATTTCTTCAACTCTTTTGAACATTTTGATTTTAATTCTTGCCGTCCTTATTTAGATTTTTTTTTTATAAAAGACATCTCCTGCACTAGGATTAATTCCTGTGTCGCGGGGGACTTTACAAACATTCAAACAACAGTCAGAAAGAACACCCAGACTCAGAACAACAATTTGAGGATTACACAAAGTGTTGTTCTGTGCGGGGATCGAACCTACAACACTAGGCGCGGCAGCGTGGTAGCGATTATTGGTTTAACAATATACGAAGTATATAATATTTTAAGAATAAACAGCTTTAAGAATCATTTCCAAAGGTACTCCAGCTTACAGCACGTGAACATTATGACAAAAATAATGTTGTCCCACTTAATAAATTGGGCCTCCAATCTTTAGTCGACTTTTACTACTCCCATGGGAAGAAATAGGGTTGCACTGCCCTACTCTAATGAGAACCACAAAGCACATATATTGTATATTATACATATAATACAATCGCGCCATAAATATTTGTGTTTTACACTACACACACTTGGAAAAATAAATAAATTATATACCAGCAATTTTTCACTTGCACGGCCTACGGCTTGATAATTTAGAGATTAACCATCAATAACAATAAAAAATAACTTATAAACTAGTTAAAAACAAATAATTTAAATACAGTGGTACATCTGACGTAATCTTTAATGTGTACGTATAGCCCAAGAGCTTGGCGTGCATTTGTCGTTAATGTTACGAATATTGTCCACTGACTGACTACAGAGGGGAGCGCTGTGCTGTATTCATAGTGTGTGGACTTGTTGTGATTTATTGTTATGACCCGTCTTTTAGTGCATATAAACATTTAAATGTTATAAACATTAAAAAGAGTTGATTCGCTAAAACGTTCTTTGGGATAAAAGGGAGTGGGGGCACTACGGATACTAATCCAGGTAATAACAGGTCATGGTCCTTTTAATAAACATCTGTTTAATATAGGTGTACCTTCTCCGCAGAGCATGCTTGGAGGAGGAAGAGACGGGCAGGCCACATCCTTCTGGAGTTCACAGGAGTGGCCACATACCGGGCCAAACACCTGGGATGGCCAAAGACTCTCCCTGATGTCATCGGTAACACTAGAGGTTTGCTATATTATCGTGAGAAGTTGGGATGACAATAGCAGCCATTCCAATGAGTATTTCACATAAGACGAAACGTGAGCCACTTGAGTGAGTTTATTATAATATTTTCTGGTCTCGAGAACAGTCGATTATACGCTTAACGTAACTCATACATATTATAGATAAGTAACACCCGCACAGAACACGTATAAAATGATCATGCTCATCACAGAATGTCCCGCATCTGAATAGTACCTACGACCATCGGCTTAGCAGTCAGGACCACTAACCACTAGACCAACAGGCATGTCAATATTAATCTTGATCGGTACTGACTAGTTACACAAGACTATGAATACCACCAACGGGGTGCACAGCTCCGTGTTTAATATGATTAATCGATAAAATTTAACGCTACTCACTTTTTTGCTTCACTGTACTGGACTATTAGGGTTATAAAAAAGTGGACATTTACTTTAAGTGATGGATTCAATAAATACTTTCGCGAAGATATTTATTGCTTAAATCATTTTAACTATCGCAAATATCAATTTCATATTTTACTGCAGGATTCTTAAAAGAAAGCCTGCTAGATTCTTTCCATGTATTTCCTAACAGTTGTATATAATGTTTTGTGGCGATCGACCACATTAATTACTAAACTAAAGGTGAGATTAAAATACAGTATCAGACCACTCCCGACAACTGTCGTGGAGGAAGAGATTTCAAGAATGTGATAAATACAGACGAAAATCGAATAAATCTGCCTTCTTGGTAGACTGGTTAATGACCCTAACTGCTGAGCTGGTGGTAATGGGCTCGGTTCTGCGACTAGACAATGTGATCCTCAAGCAGTCGTTCTTTGTGTCTATTGTTTAATATTTGTAGTCCCGAGCGAAGAAAAAAACGTGTGGGTTTTTTTAACAATAAAACAACTAATATTTTTTCTTATTTGATTCGTCTCCAGACTGACTTCTTCACGTGAACAGTTTATCTTCCTAACATCTACCCTTTCTAAGGAGTCAAAGACCCGGCTTTAGAACTCTTGAGTATCTAGGGTTGATTTACTGACATTAACTAAATTCATTATCAACAGTTTCATCCCTCTTATTTACGTAGAGTAAACACAGAGGGCAAACATGTCTGTACTACAAACACAGTGGTTGCTTTTTTAAAGGATTATTTTGTTTGAACGTATTTAATGGTAGTTGTATAATGGTTCATTACACTTGAGAGCAGTGGAGGGATATGCCTTGTATTAAACACTAGGTTTCAACTGCAGCTCCTCTTGCATGAATGTTATTTTGTATATCCCTCGAAACAGTACGTATTTTTTTGGTATGCGAGATGTATGTAAATAGAAGAAAAAAGAACCAAAACTCTAAAATTTTGTCAAATTGTCAAACAATGCTGGCGTTGTATTTTACCGAGTCAGTGCCAGTACTCGAGGTCACGATCCCGTTGAGGGAAAGATTCCCTACTCTCACCCCCTCCCTGCCCTCATCAAAGTCAAAGGCGGACAGCGCCCTAAAGTCTCTTAAGTTGGAGGTGTTCATGAGTGAAGGTTGTCACTTACCACAATAAGGGGGGGTGGGGGGTTATCTCCTATAACATAAACAAAAAGGAAATACTATAACCATTTGCTTACAGATAGTAATGGATAAATTTATTTAAGTAAACGGTTTTACTCACGTGTGTATTTCGGGGATGCCCGACTAGTTTCGGTCTCGACAGGAGACCTTTCTCAAGGAGTAAGACGTCCAGCCGCGACGGTACCGGACGTCGCGACGATAAGTTTTTATTCTAATTGCTAAATTGCCTAGTTCGAAAGTAATTCCATTTCGAACTTCTAGCTAGACAAATAATAAGCCTTTTAAGAATTAAATAGGTATCAGTTACAAGCCTTATTTTTATGGTAATCGTCTAAAAAACCAACTTTTGAGCATCATGCCTTACATGAGAAACATTTTAAAGGCAATATTAGCTGTAATTTACATTTTAACGTAATGATGTTCTTATATTTAAACATATAAGGTTTGGATAACTAAAATACTTATTATTTATTTTAATTTTGTGTATTTTATTAAGATTTGGAGCACAAAGTTAAGGCAAAATTTTAAGTATCAGGTACATTATTTCGCTCAAAACAATTCCTCAATTCCTGACGATAGAATTACTAAATGTCTCTATGAGTCATCATAACTAAATGTTAATCACATTTAAAAACAAGTAAAACTGTTCAAATCTGACTGTATTTTTAACTCCCTGTCTTTTTGAGACGTCATCCCAATATTTAACATTTAATTGATGGCTAAAAATTAAAATCCATCAAGCCGTTGGGGCTCTATCTAGGCCGGGCCAAATTTTAATAAACATCATCGACTTGACACCTTGGCGTTGCGTAGAGATGTAGCTTCACTCTGCATCCTCTATCGCTTGTATCATGGGGAGTGTTCAGAGGAATTGTTCGGACTTATACCGGCTGCTGGTTTCCGCCATCGTCCTACGCGACAAAATATCCATCCCCATCACCTGGACGATTGGCACTCCACCACTGTGCGCTTCTCCAGAAGCTTTTTGCCTCGCACAACCAGCTTATGGAACAAATTGTCGCCTGCCGTATTTCCGAACCGATAAGACCTTCAAACCTTCAAGAAGAGAACGTACCTCTACCTGAAAGGCCGGCAACGCACTTGTGACTCTTGAGTTGCGGGTGTCCATGGGCGGCGGTAGTCACTTACCATCAGGTGACCCGTCTGCTCGTTTGCCCCCTATCGCATAAAAAAAAAAAAATACATACATACATTTTAAAAACATAACACTCCTTGCACCGCGTGTAAAAAGCGAAGAGGCCTTAGTGTTAATTAGCAAAACTCAACAAAGACCTTAGATAAACTGTAATTAAATGTTTTGTAATAATAACACAGATAGTCTTGACGCTCGCCATATTTAGTAAAGACTTAATTACAATGTGTTTACTTTGACACGTTTATAATGATTATATATTACATTGATTAATAAGAGAGAATCACTTAAGGGTCTTCTGTGTACAATATAAATAAGTATTTTTATGCTCAAAAACAAACAACAATTAGTTGTTGCCCGCGACTTCTTCATGTAAAAAACAACCACATAACTATAGCTATAAACTATAAATTCACTAAATATCGTTTGTTGTTTGTATCTCGATTAGCACCGAAGTGACCTTTATAAAACTTAAAGTACATCTCGTTTCATCGCCCCACCATTCCGTCCCTTTACGGGCTGACCAATGGCGATGTGTGTTTTGGTGTAGCTGGTCATAAATAATGTCTATTGCCTAAATTTATTAATTATATACTGTTCTATGTTTCTATTATAGTTAAACTTTTTCTTTTTAAACATTTGACATAAGCGACATCTGTGCGTTTAATCTACATGAAGAAGAGTCCATAAACTAATAATAATAGTTGCCTCTAGTTTAAATGGAATAAATACTCGGTTTTGATGGGGCCATAACATGTTGCCACAGCCTAAGCGATATAGTCTGAAATATTCTATATCTGGAGCAAAATTTCTTGCAGATCTGTTCAGCTATTCTGGTGTGATTGCAACGATAACAAAAGTCTGAACACAGAACTGAACAACCAAAGCGAGGAAAAGAGTGTTGAAATGTGTGTGATAAATGTACAGCCGCAACTCAAGAGTAAAAAGTGCGTTAAGTTGTACGCAACTAGTGTTAGTAGGCGACACTTCAACAGGAACTTCGGGTCTTCAGCATACAAAAGACACATTACATCTTCAGAAACCACTAGACACACAATAATTTTAATAAGAACGTAGTTGAATTTCCTGTTTTAACACCCATTCGTGCCTATTCTGAGTATATTTGGTTGTTGGCATGATAACAGAAAGCAAATAATAAAATTAAGATATGTCATATTGTCATAAATATATGTATGTACTTCATAGTACTCCAATACATATAAATAATGAAAACGATCCACGTTATCAAAAGGGGGACGCCCAATCATTTGTATCGAGTTACATTTTTGTCATTGATCTGTTTTAAACGAGATGATAAAGTGCTATATTGATGAGTAAGCTCACATGTATGATTACAATAACACTGAGCTTCAAAGACCACCTAGTACTTCTAGGTACACCTTCTTACTAAGCACTATTATAATTTTATTTTAAATATTGTAAGAGCTTGCCTAATTTGCAACTCGAATAGTATATTTTTAATATATAAAATCTGATGCTCTGACGTTATTTAGAGATATTATACCCTGTGCCACTCCAATTATTAAGGCGATTCAAAAGATAGGTTACATGTGGAAATTGATCAAGCCGTTTAGGCTTTGGACCGTGACATACAAATAACATACACACATACCTACACCCGAAAACAATACTTCTTACGCAGTCCGTTAAAAAGATTTACAAATATACAAATATACAGAAACAGTATTCATATATATACATACATATATATATATATACATATGTATCCTCGACTGAAAAATCATTATGACTATTAAAAAAAGTGATAATCTTATAAGGGTCTATTATTTACTTCAAACATAACTTAGAACACTGTGGACTAAGACACAATCAAACCAAAAAACATTAATAATTTAAAACTGGACCGTTCCGTACAGGAGCTATGATGCCACAGCCAGGAAACACAATTTTTCATGGGTGTTAAATGTGGAATATCAGGAATTTTAAACAGAGGTATTTCAAAATATAACAATATAATTGGTATCAATAAAATAACATCCGGCAATGATAATATAATATGATATCGTCTAACCTAATCTAATCCATTGATTTAGGCGACGTCTAGCGGAAATATTGTCAAGAAATAGGAGGAAATTAGCGCTGTGGAAACGGTGTAAGATAAAAAAGTATTGGTATTTCATACCTAATAACCCCTTCCCCATTATTTTTGACAATAAACCTATTTGTCTTTTTTGTTTGAGCCATACTTGTTCAGCGTACCCTTTTTAGTTAGAGGACGGCAGAATAGTTTTTATAGCTGTTTCTCTAAACTCTTCACTAGCATTATTAATTTCTAGTACTTATTTTTACATACATATGTACATATATACATAATATTATGCCTCTTTCAAATAGGGGTAGGCAGAGACAGCTTCCTTCCATTTGCCACGATTCTGACATACCTTCTCGCTTCTTCTACTTTCATTCTAGTATCTTTTTTCATGATATCTTGAAAGATATGAATCTTTCATGATAGTAATGTCACTAATGTAAAGCACTCATTTTTGAATATACGGCATATCGTCGTGCACTCCGATATAGCTTGCCTGCAACTTAATACATTCATACGTTCACGCCCGTACCCCCGAAGAGGTAGACAGGCGGAAAGAGGAAAAAGAGAAAGGTAAAGCAATGGGAGTTAGGGATGTTGCTTATGCTTCCCAATAGAACCGTTGGGAAATGTGGACCGAGGCTCCACCCGAATACTCAAACGATCTACTAAATGAAATTATGTTATTATAAAACTCACAAGCTGAATTAAAAACTCATAAAATTAAATTACTACTGGCAATTGACTTTTAATATTATGGAAACACACGATTAAACTTGTTATAGTTTGTCAGACCACCAAAATTGGTTAAGTTACTCAACTTAGTCAAGTTCGATATTACAACAAAATAGTATATCTATTCGAAATCTCAGTAACCTAAAAGAATTTTAAAGAAAGTTTACTGTGTGCAGCATAATCGGCCCCAATATCAGAACGATTAAACTATAGGGAGATTAAAAATCACTTGCGAGCTTCACAGCGAATTAGTCTTTAGATGTAGTTAAAGCATACTTATTTTTTATTTCAAGAGAAGGTAATAGAGCAGACGGGTCACCGGATGCCCCGCCGACCGCCCATGGACACCTCCAACTCAAAGAGGGGTGAGCTGTCCGACTGTGACGGTAATAAGGGTGGTGGTGGTGGTGCAGGGGAAAGAGGAGACGGCGGTTTGGACTCCGGTTCCCTCACTCACTCGGTAAATACAGCGCCATTTGTCTACCGGTTTTCCGTTAGGCCGTGGTATTACTCTGGTCGATCTGGCCCATTCGTGTCTAAGCATGGCGTTCCCAGGTGTGGTATGTGTATTAAAATTTTAAGGAAATTTTAATTTAAAAACAGTTACAAAATATTTGAAAAGCTTTAAGCGCTATAAACAACACGTTAGCAATAAAAATCTTTATATATGCAATTCTCATATTCATGGAAAGTAACACATAATTTCTATTAAAACTTTAACTTGTATAATAACGTGTAGCAACCGCGTCATAACCTAATTCATAATACGTGTATTTGATCAGCTGCGCTTGCGTCGAACCCCTATTGGAGCGAGGGTCGACCAATAGCGTGTCGAGTAAGTGTTCGAATTTCGAAATTTTTTATTTAATTAGTATAATAGTACAAGTATTTTAAATACATGACCCAAACCTCAATTTCTTGTATATCAGGAAAGGTCCAGAAATCACGTTTTCACCCAACTGAGCAAGAAATAAAGGTTATGTTTTTCGAGTGTATGTGTAGAGTCTAGACGGCTAGATGGATTTAGACATATGAGGTGTCTATTTAACTGGTTTTTGGTGGGAGTGACACAGAGGAAAGTATAAAGTAGTCGTCACGCCTGCCTCGGTGTCGGTATCACATAGAACATTTTGCTAAGCATGAGTTAGTCACACTTACATTTTTGCCGACAACCGGCACTTTATGTGAATGATGTGCACTGCTCCACTCTTAACGGTCGCAGCGTCGTGTTTTATATGATATGCCTGCCTCAATAAACGGGTTTTCAAATGCACTTTTTTTTTTTTAAATCGGATCGATAGTGCCCGAAACTGAATGAATGAAAGTTATTTCTTTATTTAGGATCTCTAACAAGAGATACATGTCACACACGATATATCTTGTCAGTTATAATAATTAGTTATCATGATTTCTTACAAAAGATGAAAGCATGCAAAGAAAATAATAACAGACAATTAAGAAATAGTTATAAAAAAACAATAAGAATGAATTAAATGTCTACAAAATAATTATAATGTATAAATTGAAATGCAATAAATGCAAATTTAAATTGTATCTCAATAATTTTCATTAATTTAAGTTTTAGGAATGTTTTCAACGAAAGGTCAAAAACAATGTCGTGCACACACACAAAAATGTCGTATTAACAATAAATACAAATTGTAATATTAAGTATATATGTAATATTTATTTGATATGTTAGCTGTCGCAGGTGCAAATCAACGCAATGGCTGTATGTAGGCAGAGAATTACGAAATATGTCTATATCAACCGAGGCATTCGAAACATCGTACGAAAGTCGTCGAATACTCGGCGAATGTTTGCCGAGGTTTGTTCTGTGCCGAGGTGGTCTTAATAGAGAACAAGCATAGCGTAGCGATTTCTTCGGTACACTTATACGTATCTCGCCAAGAAGACAGGGACAATCGATGTAACCGATTATCAGCTAATACAAGAAAGTCACATCCAAAAGAGTATGGCGCGAATCTTTTCTTTCTTTCTTCTCAATGAACGGACACTAGGAACACCCAGACTCGGGACAACGACTCCGATTCAGCAGTCAGGATCACTAACCACTAGACTCGTTTTAAACTGAGTAAGTCTGGTGTAGTATGATTGAATTTTTGCTTTTTCATTTTTGTCCACAGAATGTCATAAAGACAGTAGAGAAAGCTGGCGGTCTGTTCTCTGCGTATTTCTGTATGTATTATTTACTTAACTTCTGTATGTATAAGAAGGTCCTGAGATTAGCCCGTTCAAACAAATTAACTCTGTATTTTTATAACATTACTAGCTTTTACCCGCGGCTACGCTTGCATTGAATCCATTAAATATTTTTGACAAACAATCATATCTGCCAAAATAATTTTATTTGCCCTCCGTAAAAAATATATATTTTTTTTTATAAATAGAATCCTAATGCCTTTGAGAATGCGTGTAAAAAGTTTCATGATAATCGGTTAATCGGTTTTCGGCGTGAAAGCAAACAAACTTACATTCACATTTATAATATTAGAAGGGATTGGTATTGATTAACGTAAATGTACGTAAGTGACGCCTTTTAGTCTAATGGTACATTCATTACTAGATAGTCACACGTGGTTATTATATATGACCTTTAACTGTACTACATTATAATTAGAAGATAACAATTGAATTATGTATCATATATATTTTAGATTAATAATTAAGAAAGTTCTATTACTTTTCTTCTGAAGAATAGAAAGAAAGAAAGAAAGAAAGAAAGAAAGAAGTTTTTTTTTTTTTAATAAATATAGTTATTAGAATAGCAAAGTTTGTTTTAACAGAAAATATGTGGAGTGCAGTTTGCAGTTAGACGCACACACTTTCATCTCATCACATCTCAGTGTTCTTTGACTCCATTTCCTATAATTGTGGATAGTTCAAGCCAATGTCCCGCAGGACACCGTCAATTTAATTGAGTGCGGGGATTGTCAGTTTGTCAGAAAATGTTCTTAAAAGTGTGTGTATAGACACTTTTAATATACCGACTTCAATGGGCCTTTTAGGATAAACTGATATAAGCTTTATTCGCCATCCTTTAATTTTATACCTTAACGATGTTTTTTTTTTTTTTTTTAATTAAAATCTGACAAATGTACTACTATTTTTTTTATTTGCTAGACACCAAGTAAAATATACACACACAAAAATCAGTTGAATCAAGAAACTCCTTCTAAAAAAGACGTCACTTAAATAGTAGCAAGGGTATCATTCATTTGTATACAAGACATGTTCTGTTTTCTATTGCCGTGTGGTTCACCGTTGAGTAGAATAGGGTCACCCCATCTCTTCCCGATAGTGTCTTAAAATGTGAGTAAGGGATTGGGCTGTTATCCATATGCACACAGTCATACAGTGCCCGGTTGACGGCAATAGCCTTGCCCCCTATTACATCACTGAGACCAAATTTTTCAATTGCCAAAATGTGGGTGCTTAATACCCCTCTGCCTACCCCTTAGGGGGTACAGTTGTGATCGTATGTATGTACATATTTTGTGATGAAAAATAATGATTGCTCTTCTGATAGAGACAGAGGGAACCAACAAATTGAATAATGCCTAAAGTAACTCCTCTTTAAACTGTATTATATACGTTATAATAATTAATATTTCACAAATAGCTAACCCCACGCAAACCACGATAAAAGCATACTATGTACCTAAGTGGTAATCAATACATTATAATGATTGCTTGAATCACATGTAACTGATAACCCGGGGTTACTACGCGCGTTACTGGCCGACTTGTGTCAGATGTCAACTGATAAAAAGAGCAAGCTTTGTCTAGGATTCGCGGTATGTGACGTCAGGAGCAAATCTTAGAGAGATAGAACGCAAAAGCTTCAACTAAATTACGTTTCTATAATAGGGAACTAAAAATAAATTATAAAATCGTTCTTACATACAATACCGTAACTATCGCTTACTTCTGACCTGCCCTTTCTTCACAACATCACCAATTTGATCTGCGTGTGTTCTGGTCAGCATTCCCAATTAAGTTTGCCTTATAAAGTTAATTTATCCTATCTTTCTAAGATTCGAACCATAAATAGCATATATTTATTCGTTTTAACACTATCTACATCTTGTCAGGAGTACAGAAAAAGGCATAGGTCACTTTTTATATTAAAAAAAACCTGTTTAGAAAGGATAAAAAGATGGTAAGGGACCCGGGAATATCCCAAGAAGGAAGCCTCCGGGAACCCCTGCAGACCTCAACCGGTGGCCCCACTGTATGTCCCGTATGTCCCCCCCCCCCCCTGCAATTTAGAGAGGCACGCCCAGAACCACGTCTGAAATAGTTAGTTAAAGCTATTTTAATATTCTTACCTAATAAGATGAATGTTTGTTACACTTCCGCACAAAAACTAAATAAATACATAAGATGAAGTCACGACTATCTCCCATTCGGGTAGGCAGAGGCAACAGCAAGCCACTTGCTTCTATCCTTACATATCTTATGAGCTTCCTCAACTGTCAATACACCTTTCACAAAAACCCGTGGTTTCGTGTACTTCTGACATGTCCTTTCTAAACAAAAATTGAATAAACGATGATTCTGTATACTATGACTTCAACCTAATTTTAAGAACAAAACAGTTAATTATTTAGTACAAAGTCTGACGCGTGTCATAATACAGATAGCGGGTTCGAAGCCCGACTGATAACAATTCAATTATACAACAAATTATATCAAATAACACGCGTCTTTAACCATTACAAAATAAATAAATAATACACATTACTGGAACTGAAAAGGGAGGAGAGAATGTGAAAGAAAGGGACATTACTGATATAGATGGTTTGGGGAGCATAAGCAATAGCTCAACCGAGTCAGGGTCGCATATCAACCCATAGTGACTACTACCGTTCTGCAGAGTGAAAACCCTCTATTATATACTTTTGGTAGCGATTTGGAGATTAGATTAGATTAGCCGACTGCGCAAGAACGAGGGTTATGTTTTGCAAGTGTATGTAGATATGTATGTATAATGTTTCTAGGTCACGCCCTGGTCGGATTAAACTATGAGGTTTCATTAGAAAATAACTTGTTCAAAATGAGATCACAAACGTATTCTTTGAAGATGGTTATTTTTTTTTCATTAGAGAAATCTTTTTTGAAGATCACGAGTAAGGCCTAACCTCACACAGTCCCCCAAAGTTCAAAGGCTTGTGAAATCGCAAACATATCATACCAATAGTTTAACCATAAAGTCACATGACACCCGTCCAAATATGATTAATAGTTAACGTGTAACTTCACAATACGATACGTGACTTACCGTATTTGGTCGGTTTACATGTACAGGCTGATAAGAAAAAAAAGCAAAAGTAAATGTATTGAAAACAATTATAACCTTTTTTTTTTTTTTAAATGTCTATGACAAGCTTGAGATGCTACACCGAATCAAACTCAAAAACCTAGGTCTGAATAAACTCAAACTCTGAAAGTGGCATCTAGGCGTCCAGAGTAGAAGAGATTATACGAGCAAACCATTAAAGTTTTGGTCTAAACAACTAAACAAAATCTATAATAAAATTACAACACCGGGAATTCACGCGATGTACAGGTATCACACAGCTTTTAATTGGCCTGACGTTGTGCCAGGCAGCCTATGATCATCACGGCCGGTGCAACCTCATCAAAACGTCAGACAATTTAAAAGGTGTGTAATACCTGTACATCGCGTTAATTCCCGGTGTAATTTTATCATATATTATGGCAAGCAACAATTTAAAAATAAATAAACCAAACCTCAGGAACCTCTATTAGGCATTAAGAGAACAATTTTTGTGCGTCTAATATCCGATTGAATAGTGCAAGTTTAACAAAGTATCCCTTTTATAGTTTCTATGAACAAAAATGAATGACGTTGAACTTGTGGAGGAACGGGTGTTATGTCCTTAAAACACAAAGGGAGGATCCTCCAACCAGGCGAGGTGATCATACCTGGCGGACCGCGGCCCTACGGTTAATGTTGAGAAGTCGTATATACTTATTAGAACTTTTTTTTCGTGATTCAGTGTCGTTGCTACGTAGTTCGGTTTTTCCTCGCTAGATGGAGGTAACATGTGTATACTGTATGTGGAGGTCGCCACAAACTATCAAAATTCTAGACACTACATTGCACACGAAAAGAGAACATAACACTACGAATTATGATTACCAAGTAGGTCTTTGTATTGTCACATCATGGCCTTGATCAAAACCAAGGTGGGTCAACGGCTTTGACAAGCTTGCGCCAGACAGAGTTTAAATTACCACTGCTGTATCTTATACATGAGGAGTAATAGGAGCCACGAGATCACTGAACATGACACGTGGCCTAAGGGTAAGTTTAACACGTAAACCTCCACTATATTATTCGCAAACTGGATGGTCGTTAAGCAATAACGAGTCGGCAGAGGGGCACTTCAACACACTTCGTATAACCTTGCTTCGCCTAGGACGTCTTCCAATCATGGTCGATTTTAGCACCCGAGTCATAGAGCCCGAGGTTTCCCGCAGTTCAAACACGAAGCGTGTCACTACAATACTCGGATAACTTTTTTCGTCTTCTTCGAGTCGATCTAGATATTTGTACGATGAGCGGTACGTGGTCCCAGAAACAAATTCTTTTGTTCCTTGAAACACTACAATCGGAGCCAGTGGTTTGGAATCGGACGGACGGAAGGACAAAAAGATGATGCACGAGTGAATATTCACATACTTTAGACTTCGATTAAAAAATCAAGGAGTACTTCGTCAGGCAACTGTAGTGTGTATATACAGTTGCATTTCACAGTGGGATACGAAAACTTAAATGAATAAGTTGACTTGGCAGTAGTCAATTTAATCTGGTTATTTTCCTTAACATTTTTAGAACACCCTTTGCTTACGTCAGTGGTACACGACTAACTCAATGTAACATAGTAATGCGACATTAATTCATACAGGTACTGTATGCGTTGTGCCCCTGGTATAAGTTATAAGCGGTGCGGCCAACAGCTGCTCGTGAGTTTGTTTGTTTGGTTAAAATGCTATATCACTATATAAACTGTATAAACACGGTTTTTGATATTAATTAACAAAGGAAAATTATCAGTAACATAAAAATCACGCTACGGCCTATAAAGCTTAGTCATGCAAACTAAAATCGCGAGATGCTTTTGATCGCTTTTAGCTATGCTATTTAACATACACACATACATATACTCACGCCTCTATCCCAGAAGGGGTAGGCAAGGGGTAATTAGAGGCATATTTAGGTAATAAGGGAAAAGCCTATTCCGGTCTTATTTTGTGGGAAAATTTGGAAAAATTTACCTGAAAGGGAGGATAGCAAGAATGGATACTGCTTATACAGATGGATTGGGGCGTATACACAATAGTTCAAGCAAGTCAGGGTCGCATACCTACATATTACTCGAACTGGAAAGCCGGACAGTCTGAATCCTCTAACTTTACTTAACATAATCTTAAGCTATATACTGATATATGGAGAGGTTTTAATAAAGGTCGGATTAAAAAAAAACATTTTGTATTGGATTCAGTATTTAAAGACAGATAAATATAGGCATAGGATTAAACCCCTGGAACTGACCAGTGACCATAAAGGTGCCTCTGCGATAAATGACACGATCTTCTGTAAGAGCACATATATATTTATCTGCTAAATAGTTTTCATATTAAGATACAGCGAATACATGCGATGCATCCTTAGCGAAGGAACTAACACGTCGTTTAAGTCTCTAGATATTAGACAAAATATGACAGACACGTGATACGTTATGACGTGCTAAATCATGCTTGGAACGATGAGCTATTATTTTACATAACAGCCTCACAGAATAGTCAGGTGTCTATGGGCGGCGATAGTCAATCACTATCAGACGATTCTTCCGCTCATTTTCAACCCATAACATAAAAAGACGCTAAACGCTACCTCCTGTAGCCGACACTACACCTTAGTAACGGGCACAATCATAATCTAAACCTAATACGGCGAGATAGTTCAATGACAACAGAACTGATTGATCACTGCATTGAAACATTAAAGACAGAATTTTTTATTTACAACACTCGGTTCTGAACGAAAAAAAACATTCTCACGATTGACAAATCGCTATCAATTATTACTTTAGTAACTTCATCTTAAATAATTTTAAATAACATACATACATACATACGCTCAGGACGATATTCCCTAAGAGGTGGGCGGAGGTGTATTAAAACCCACATTTTGCCAATTACCATTTAGTCCCACTAACGTAATATGGGGCAAGCCTATTGCGTCAACAGGGCACTATATATATATGATTGTATACATATCACAATCCTTTAGTCTTCTCCTATATTACGTAGGACAAGAGAGGGGGGGGGCTCTATTCTACTTTATCGAGAACCACACGGCATACACCCGTGGAAAGAGAGGGTTTCAAGGGCTCATACATGCCTAAGCATGGCTCTCAAATACATCTAAAAATATTCGGTACTATTTAAAAAAAAGCACTTGTATGTTGTTCGTAGACATTCGATATCAAGCCGAAGTTTAGTCGATTTTCCCAATATATTTTCTTGCCGGTCGTAGTTTTAACGTCGACGTATTCCCGTTAAATTGATTTATAATCGCCAGACATCATCTATTTGAGGCCGAGTATATAATATTGGTTATTTTGGTTTCACAACGTTTTTGTTAATTTATAATTTTCTATTTGGCTCACCTATTAGTTAGAGAAATAATAGATTTGTTTGTGTTTTGATAAGAAATTTCAGTGTGATGAATTTGATGGGAGAGTTGAATATATGTATGTTTACATGGTTTGTTAGATATTTTTTTAAAATGACTTGACTGATATTAATGATGATACTAGTTAGTAAACGTCGGATTCTCTCGTATGATGAAATGGTAAAAGTGAGTGTTTGTAAATTTATGATTGGTACATAAATATTAAAATACACCGTTTTACTCGAGTGTGCAGTTTGGGGATTCCAGACCGATAAATACATACGAGAGCTGATGATCGGGTTGTGTCATTTTCTTTAAACAATGCTAAGAACAATTTCGATCACGTCAGCTTTCAAATAAAAAACCGCATCAAAATCGGTCCATCCTTCTAACACTTATGATGCCATATGTGTCTATCTATGTATCTCACACGGATACACAACTCCAACTCAAAACACCGCTCTTATTATATATATATACTATATACTCATATTTACACATCTTAAACAGTTAGAAGTTAGTCTGTCAGTCGGATACCCTACCCAAAATCATATTACATAGTTAAGACGTCTACTTTTAGCACTAATGCGTCAAACAAGCATAAAAAAAATTGAAGTACTACTGTCACATACAGTAATTCTTTTAATTCGTAAGTTAAGCACATAAAATGTGTTAATTGATCGAATTAATGAGTCATAGGTGCACTAAAAATATACTTAATAGTGGTTTCTAGGTCGAATAAGACTATTTAGAGTTTTATAGCTATGTGTATCACTGTATTTTATTGTTTTGCTAATGGTTGATTTCTATATATGTATATGACATCATTGTTGGGCACCACAGAAGTTTAGGAATTGAGGTGCTTAAATGATTCCAGGTTACTGGTAGGAGATTATGCAGTAATATATACATATATTATATCTTACAATGGTAGAGCCATGCTTAGGCACGAATGGGCCGGCTCGACCGGTGCGATACCACGGCCTCACAGAAAACAGGTTGTGAAGCAACGCTTGCGTTGCATTTCCCCGAAATGAGTGAGATTTCCGGAGGCCCACCTCCCCCTCTCCCCTCATCTCCTTTCTCCTCATCCCCCCCTCTCTTCTTTCCGCTCCCTGCATCCCCATCCCTCATCACCCTCATAGGCGGGCAGCGCACTTGCGACTTAAGAAGCGGGTGTCCATGGACGGCGGTTGTCACTTACAATCAGGTTACCCGTCTGTTCGTCTATCCCTCTATAGTATAAAAAAAAAAAAGAAAAAAGAAAATATATATAGGGTCTCAAGGCCTAAAGAAAACAAGGAAAGAGATAAAATTATCTTCAATATTCTTCATACATACATAAAGGGGGCAGAGGTTTATTAAACACCTGCATTTTGCCAAATAGAATTTGGCCCCACTAACGTAATGAGAGGCAAGCCTTTAGCCGTCAAACGGCGTTTTGACTTACTATTTACTAAATGCCCTACTAGTTAAAATTGTTTAATGTAACTATGACAACAATAACATCTCCCAAAACAATGATTTAAAAAGGTGCACTAGATCCCGAGAGTATATGTCATATGTGTAGGACATATAAACATACACTATTTTATGTACGATATTTACTAAGCCGTGCCTATGTAAGGCCCGAGTGGCGGCAATCAGCGTGCCCCCTATTACGTTAGGGGCATTCATTAATTACAAGAGCTATTTTTCGATCAGTTTACACTTCCTCCCCCCCCCCACCCCTTACGTGAGATAAATATAATATAAAAATATTTTAAACTAAATTTATTTTTCTAAATTTCTTTTCTTTCATGTATACTATAGTTAATTTCCTACAAAATAATTATTTGCTATATATTTGTTAATATCTTTAATATTTTCTTATATTATCTTAAAATTGACGTGAGATTTTCGATTATCCCCAAATCGGTTTAAATGAGATTTGGTGAGATTTCATTGGATCCCCTCCCAATTGATTGATGCCAGCTATGTGGGACTAAACTATGGTTGGCAAAAAGACGGCGCTTGAGACGCTTCTACCTATCCCTTCGGGGATGTCTGCATGAGTGTATGTATAAATATACGCTTTAACAATCGTTTCATTACACACCAAAGATTTTAAACCAAACCAAAAGCTTTTGAAACTTAAATGTTACCAACTTAAAATGATATTTAACAGTTTATTTAATTTTGTGTTCTGTTTATTTGAGTAGTTAATTTATTATTAATCCAGTCCATTCTAAGATTGCCTAAAATTGATTGCTCTAAGGGAAAAGGCCGCATTTGTATTTGTGACACCAACATGTTTTATGAGGTTTGGTGTTAGGCTTTTATACTCGGCAGTGGCTGACATAGTCAATTTCGTAAACACAAGACATGACATTATAAGAGATAGCCAAATGTAAGCGGACTTTAAGAAAGTCCAGTTTTTGGTAACTGCAATAATACAAGAATTATATAACACAACTGAAAGAAATAAATTCCGCCATAACTGATCTTTCAATTCCACCTTTAAAATTATTTTTCACTCTAGAATCCTGTACACTACATAATAAGTTGTTTTTCTTACAAGTTTACTATCAAAACAACATGAATTATTTCAATTGTAAACTCTATGTACTAGTTAAAAAGTTTAATATTGAACATAACATCATATTGTTTGTTTTGCAACTATATTTTGTTTAGACAGATGTTTAAAGCTAATAAGTAATACTCAGTCTACAAATGATTTTAGACATGGCTGTATATACATATGTAGATTCTTTGGACCGTCTTATTGATGAAGGAGTTTTTATAAGAAACTATACTTAGCATAATATTTTTATTTAACTATATATTTGCCCCAAATTAATCCAGATAAGCAGTAATATTATATACATATATTTATTTTTGTTTTACCTAAATGTTGCAGCATGATGTTTTATAATATATATATTATTACTCTATAAATAATTAATCCAAGTCAAAATCAGTGCTAGAGCAATGTTTAGGCATGAATGGAAAGGCTCAATGGGTGCGATACGAGTGCTACATCAAAAAAAAGAACAATTCCAATAGCTGTTTTAGAGAAACAAACTTTTCAGCTTTATCCAACATCAACTTTTTATAAATGACTTTCGATGAGTTGCCACAGTTTCATCAATTAACAAAGGAGCAACCCTCAAATCAGTTATTATATTAGTATAGATGTTGGATTATTATGACTAGTTTTACAAACATACAGAAGCTTTGTAAATTCCTTTAGACATTCACACTTCCCACATTCGAACAAGTTCAAAACATTTCAGCATTCCTTTCTCGATTCTTATACCCTCAAAGGCGGGCAGCACACTTACCATCACACTTGTTAGTTTGTCTGTGCACTATAGTATACAAAAAAAAAACCTACATCTTTTATTTACCTGAACCAAAACCATAATTTCTGCTATTAAAAGCATAATAATAATGGGAATAATTTGAGCATTATTGTAAGAAACAATCACATAACTATTTCTATAAACTATAAATTCACTAAATAGCAGTAACCGCTATGCTGTTTGTATGTATGTATATTTACTAAGTTAATTGTATACTGCAATTTTTTATGTATATATTATATTTACCCCCATTTTGATAGAATAATAAATACTAGTTTCTGATTTGACTATAATATTATTCATTTTTCTTTGGTGTCTTTGCGTTACTACTTGGTACGTGGTACTTCCACATTACTAAATAGAAAAAGCAATAAATAAGTAAAAAGAGTTTCCTTCTCTATCAAAACAAGGTTATGACCTATAAATCCAGTAGTAAGAAGACTTTATTATGCCTCTAGGGTCTTGAACACAATGAGAAAAGTTAAAATGAGAAGACATTTATAGTTAAAAAAAAAAGCTTTAGAACTGCAAAATTTCTAAGATTTATAGATACATTTAGAAGCAGGTTAAACATTTTTTTATAATAGAGCTAGCCTACAAACATAGTCGATACCATGGACGCTCGAAGTCCACGCCTAACTTGTGTAAATAAACAAAAAAAATGCTGTAAACATTGGTACGAAGAGAACATAAAAACAACGATTGGCGAATTGAATTCGCATATACACCTCTATAAAAGCTGACAACATTGTGCCCATTGATACTTAAATGTAAAAAAATGCATTAAGAAACGCATTCATAATGACACCTCTTTCTTGAGATAAATAGTTCGAAATTACTATTTTTTTTTTACAATATCTTTAGTTTTACCTTATAAAATTGTGAGCGTAGATTTCAATGTAAATAAATCCCGTGAAACAATTCAGATTTGCACTGAAATCGTTGTAGCACAATGGTACAGACACATTGACGATCAAAACATAGCCTTTGTACACTCAAAACGTGATAATATGGCATCCCACGTAAATAAATAGCATACATTCAAGATTAGAGAAGGCCGAAAACAGGGTGTAATAGGCGTAGGTTGAATTATTCGGGCGTATTTCGTAAAAATGCTGTTGCTTATAACACAAGTAATGGCATAACACGCAAACACTATGACTGATATTCACAATGAAACACTTCACTTTAGCACTACTGTTCGTTCGAGGAACGCGAGACGAGCCACGATATGCGTATTCTAACTCACCTTGTTGTTTATTTGCTATTTTATTGAAACAGTTTTGAAAAACTTCATATAAATGCATAGGCTCGTCATCGCTCGTCGCCATTTTGGATTATACTGTCCAAATAAAACATAGACAACATAGAGTATTATGAATTTAAATGACTTATTCAAAAACCTTTTTCAAGATGTGCTTAATAGTTTTAGAATGATTAAACGTCTCAGATATAATATTATTTTAAAAAGTAGTAATTAAATGAGTTTGTCCTTATATACATAATATGAGGTAATAATTGATTCTAACAAAACAAAGCAATAATTTAATTTGAGAGCACTTCCCTAACTGCATCAGCCAGTATCGGAATCCTTGGCGTCGATATATCAAGCGAAGTCCTGTTTCGCGGTCACTTATAGAGTAAGGCCATAGTAGCCTCGAAGAAGCTTGGTGTGCTAAACAAATCGAGACAGTATTTTACCCCGGCCCACCGCCTGCAACTTTATAAGGCGCAGGTTCGGCCGCACATAGAATACTGTTCTTATCTCTATGCAGGTGCACCCCAGTACCAACTTCTCCCTCTTGACCGCATTCAACGGAGAGCGACTCGCATCATCGTCAGCCAAGATATTTCTGATCGACTTGACACCTTGGCGTTGCGTAGAGATGTAGCTTTACTCTGCATCCTCTATCGCTTGTATCATGGGGAGTGTTCAGAGGAATTGTTCGGACTTATACCGGCTGCTGGTTTCCGCCATCGTCCTACGCGACAAAATATCCATCCCCATCACCTGGACGATTGACACTCCACCACTGTGCGCTTCTCCAGAAGCTTTTTGACTCACACAACCAGCTTATGGAACAAATTGTCGCCTGCCGTATTTCCGAACCGATACGACCTTCAAACCTTCAAGAAAAGAGAGTACTCCTACCTAAAAGGCCGGCCACGCACTTGTGACTCTTGAGTTGCGGGTATCCATGGGCGGCGGTAGTCATTTACCATCAGGTGACCCGTCTGCTCGTTTGCCCCCTATCGCATAAAAAAAATAAGTATTATCAACTGTCAGTTTTTTATATTATAAATTCTATATTTAAAGTGCTAGTTTTGATTTAAAATTACCTAAAAGGTATTTAAGTTTTACTGTGTGCAGTTAAATTGATTATTTATAGCTTATGTTGCTAAAGGGTTTTAACATAATTATGTACTTGAGTATTTTGTTGTTTTAATTTTCTAAATTGATTTTGTTCTTAATTCAGTTATTTAATTATGTTCTTCAAATTTCTTTATAATGTTCCAGACAGTGATACCTTTTTTTTGGTTTAGAAAATTGTTGAATATGCTTGACCTATTTACCTTATTTTTTTTTAAAGGATGGAAGGAACATAAAAAACTACTGTCATGCATGAAGAAAAGGTCTGTGGCAAGTATTAGACATTCGAAAGTGATCGGGAAAATTTTAGTTAATTTATGCTTTTGTCCTGAGTGGGAATCGAACTCACGACCTCGGCTCAGTAGTCAGGATCACTAACTTCTAGACCAACAGGTAAAATCTAAATATCGTACAACATTTAAATGTATGTAATCTCGAAATAGTTCTTTAATAAATCAATATTCAACTGGACTTTTAATGTTAGTTCGATGCTAAAAGCTCGTACTTTTTCAATATCAGTTTTACAAAACAGATTAGTCGAATATCAAAAAAAGTCACGTACTCTTTACGAGTTTATTCTATGGTTTACTCTATGTCCACTTGTTTTTGGCTGAAAATTAAGTTTGACGTGAGAGCAGCCTACAAAATTTTCGAGTGTACTTCATAAAGAAAAAAAACATATTACCATCTACATGTAACATGTTCTCATTGAATTCTATAAACACCCAAAACCAGGTAAATAAACATAATAATAGCCCGAGTGCCTTAAAATTGTTTTCATATTGACAAAAATGTTTTGTCATTAAATATAACCTTTTGTCATTGCAGGTTTTAGTTAGTTTTAGTCAATTATCAGCAAGATATTCAAATTATTTTAGACAGACCAGGCATAAGAGTGTTAAAAACAAAAATGTGAGGGGTAAAGAGGGATCATGCACAGTTTATGACGCAACAATTTGTCCTGAGAGTCTCCAGCAAACAATAAAAAATTTCGATAAGAATGTCCTAAGGTAAGTACTGTAGAACGGACTAATTACATTCGGATTAATTCCTACATTTACACATCGTATTCATTGTATATTTTCTACGTTCAAACTCTTCTTAAGGTATCTTTTAACAAGTACTACCTAAAAACCTCCAATAAGAAACGAAAACTACAAGTTTCTTGTTAGGTTTCAGTATTTATCTATAAATACTTGACATACCGTAACAAATTGCCTAGATTGTTGCTTCATTTGTTAATAATAAAGTGTTATGTTTTTTTAGTAGGTGTTATGAAATTTGTTTAAATCTGATGTGTCCAAAATAATCGAAATCCTCTGTTATCTTGGTTCAATGACCTTTTGACAACTTATTAAAGTGAGTCCCAATGTATACACAGAAAAAATAAATTCTAGATATTAAATTATTTTTATTAATATTTTAAGGATTGTACAGGTTTTTGCTTCAGAGCAGTTTTTGATTATACTATTTTTATATAAATGTCACTCGCTGCTCAAAAACAAATAAAACTGCAACATTTCTGAAAGCTATCAGCTATGCTGCAGAACTGTGCATATGTTCATACAAGTTTGGCATATTTAATAATAACTAAAAATTATTTTTTCCCTAAAATTTCATAATTAATTATTAAATGATGAATGTAAGCTTATTTTAAATATCTCATCTTTTAAAGTAAATCTAATCTTAGGATATGAAAGAAACTGATAAATATGAAGACATTAAATTTGTTGGTCATTTTTTTTTTGGTGGTCAGTTTTACCATTTGGATATCATCTGTTGTAAGAGTTCATAGGCTCTGATAACTGTTTTCAACCATGGTTCTATTACTTTCTGGCAAATCATGTATTATGCTACTAATTATCATACTAACATTTTTCAAAACAATTTTACATGTGTAGAAACCAAATGAGCCCAGCATCTCTGTAGAACCAGTAATGCAAATTAGATATATTTTATGCTACATATGACAAAGTGTTATGGACATGTAATTAATTTGTAAAACATGGTGTAGAAATTGTTGAGGCTTAGAGTATGTAATATAGTATATGGTTAGAGAGAGAGCAGGATTTTAAGTAAAAAACCTTTAAGAAAAGATTGCAAGGCACTTGTGTTTAAATGTTGGAGAGACATGCTTTGGCACAATGGGCTGGCTCCACTGGTTTATTACCAGAGCTTGAAAGAAAACCAGCTGTTATACAATGCTTGCATTGTGTGACTGAGTAAGTGACATTACCGGAGGCCTAACCATTATCCTTTCCCCCTCCTCCCTTTCCCCACCTTTCTACCGTAAAAGGCAGACAGAACTCTTGTTGCTCCTGAGTTGCAAGTATTCATGGGCAGCAGCACTTTACTTTTAGCAGAACTGTCTACCTGTTTTGTACTGTAAAAATAAACATGCAGGGCAGTTTTTGGGGACTGCCAATAGTGAAGGAAGGCGGAAGTGAAAACTTAGTAACTTATAGCTTTTTGTTCACCCAAAAAGTACACAGATATACACAGTATACATATAACAGTAGACAGAAGCATCAAGAACGTTATTGACGGTGCATGCTTCGATTCCAAGTCTGTAAATTCTGATGCCCCACAAGGCTGTGTGCTATCACCCACGCTGTTTCTTCTGCATATAAACGACATGCTGCAGATTAGCAGCATCCATTGCTATGCGGACGATAGCACGAGTGATGCCCTTTACACCGGCCGCGCTGACATTTCTCGGGTAAACGTCATCGAGAGCCGATCCATACTTGTCTGAAATCGAAACTTCTTTAGTAAAACTTTCAAATTGGGTCGACTTAACCTAGTCTTGTTTAACCCCGTGAAGACACGAGTTCACCGCTAAAAAGATGCCATTGGTCATATCACCTCGCTTTGAGAGCACTTCCCTAACTTTATCAGCCAGCATCCTAATCCTTGGTGTCGATATACAAGCGAAGTCCAGTTTCGCGGTCACTTAGAGGGTAAGGCAAATTATAAAGAAGCGTGGTGTGCTAAACGGATTGATACAGTATTTCACTCCGGCCCACCGCCTGCAACTTTATAAGGCGCAGGTTCGGCCGCACATGGAATACTGTTCTCCCTCTTGACGGCATTCAACTAAGAGCGACTCACATCATTGACTGCCAAGATATTTCTGATCGGCTTGACACTTTGGTATTGCGTAGAGATGTAGCTTCACTTTGCATTCTCTATCGCTTGTATGTTGTATATGTTATATTGTTCGGACTTATACCGGCTGCTGGTTATACGCGTCAAAAAATGCCATTCCCGCCACCTGGATGATCGGCACTTCATCACTGTGCGCTTCTTCAGAAGCTTTTTGCCTCACATAAGCCTATGGAACAAATGGTCGCCTGCCGTATTTACGGACCGATACGATCTTTAAACCTTCAAGAAAAGAGCATACTCCTACCTAAAAGGCCGGCAACGCACTTGTGACTCTTGAGTTGCGGGTGTCCTTGGGCGGCGGCGGTACTTACCATCAGGTGACCCGTCTACCCATGGAAAGCGTTCAGAGACGGTGACGCGAGTTTCACGTTTTTTGTTTATCCTAAAAGTACATATACATATATATATATACAGTATACATATAGCTCACTGAACGCGTTCAGTGACAATATCATGAGTGATTTCTGTTCACCCAAACAGTGCTCGACGCGCCTAACGAAGTTTTCACTTCAAAAAAACTTGTGACTCCTGAATTACTGGTGTCCATTGTTAGCCTCCATATAATGGAAAAAAAATGAAAACTTATAGAGGGAAACCCAAACTACATAGAAACTGTAACACAAGGAAGTATTTCAGCCATTTTCTGATGAATAGATATTTGTTGTGACCTAAACATGTGTAGGAGAACAATGTCAAATCTAAAACTTGGCATCCAAATTTTGGCACCACTTACTGTTTTTGTTGATGCTATATGTTTGTTTTAGATAAGATTAAATGTTTATCTGACTTTATAGTGTATACACATACATTCACTCGTGCCTGTAGACGTGAAGGGGCACCAAACTTCAGTCCCAGTAATAGGGGCTGCCTTAGCGCCTTTATATTAGTCACTGACTGTAATCTTTGTGTTAAGCTCCCTTTTCGACTCCCATGGGAAGAAATGGGGTGGCCCTATTGTACTCCGCCGAGAACCACATGGTAAATAGTACAAGTAAATTTTATAGATCGTACTAAATAGACACATGGTTTCAATGTTGTTCAGTCTTTGTTAACAATATCATAACAACATCTCTATCAACGTCACATCGGCTGTTATCAATGAAATCAGTTTGTATAATAGTAGCTGTTCCATACCGTTCTACCCTGCGTTTATGCTTACCGCTCCGCTGCTAAAGGTCGCAGCGTGATGTTTTATAACCTATACTATTCTTAAATAAATACTCTTAAGTCTATGCAATACAAAAATAATCTTCCAATTCAGACTATCTACTAGAGATTGAAAACAAAGACAAAACTGCACTTTATTAATAAATAATATATAGCTGTTCTTCGTAGTTTAGGTCGAAATTTTATGTTTAATACCCTAGTCAATAAAGAGGCTATCTAATGAATAAAGAACTTTTTAAATCAGGTATGTAGTTCCTGAGCTGAGTATTTTTATAATATTATCATAGATTAATAAATATATCAGAGTCTAGACACTATTGTAGAAATGAACAATTAATTACTGTTAGAATAAAAACATTCGTGAATTAGATTCATATTTGTGGTTTTACTTACGTGTGTATTTCGGGTATGCCCGACTAGTTTCGGACGGACAGTACCGGACGATGACGGGCCTGTTGGTCAAGTTTCTTCAGTGGTAGAGCCATGCTTAAGCACGAATGGGCCGGCTCGACCGGTGCGATACCACGGCCTCACAGAAAACCGGTTGTGAAGTAACGCTTGCGTTGCATTTCCCCGAATTGAGTAAGGTTTCCGGAGGCCCTATTCCCCCGCCCCCCTTTTCTCTCCCCTCATCTCCTTTCTCCTTTTTTCCATCTCCTCATCCCTCCTCTCTTCTTTCCGCTCCCTGCATCCCCCATCCCTCATCACCCTCAAAGGCGGGCAGCGCACTTGCGACTCTTGAGTTGCAAGTGTCCATGGACGGCCGTGTCACTTACCATCAGGTGACCCGTCTGTTCGTCTGTCCCGATATGGTATAAAAAAAATTTGGTTAGTGACCCCGACTGCTGATCCGGAGGTCTAAAGTTCGATCCCCATACGGGACAAAAATTAGTGTGAAATGCTCCGGTAATCTCACTCACTCTGTCACACAATGCAAGCGTTGTTTAAAACCCGGTTTTCTGATAGGCCGTGGTAATATTCTGGTCGTGCCTGCCCATATGTGCCAAGGCATAGCGGCTCTGCCACATATAAAATAAAACAAATTATCACATGATTTAGCTTCCATGGGTTGGAAATGTTTGTTATTTTTATTTAAGTACTATCTTGACATAGACAGTATATGTTTTATCACTCGACCTGTCGCTGATCATGTTTATAAACAAATACAATATACTATGTGATGGCAAACTACAGATTATTACATGTACTTATAATAAAAGCGAATTAAGGAGGTGAACAGAACCACATACACATAAAATCCTTTAAGAAAGAAATAAGCTGGAATCGATCAGGCGTGTAAAATTCAATTCAGAGAAAGGGTGGAGACTATGAAACCTTTTCTTTATTCCACCAGGACAATACTCGGTCACGTATCGTGGGAGAGCCATGCTTAGACACGAATGGGCTGGCTCGACCGGTTCTATACCACGGCCTCACAGAAAACCGGTTGTGAAGCAACGCTTGCGTTTCATTTCGCTGAAAATAGAGGTTTCAAGAAGTCCAACTTCCTCTCTCGTATTTCACCTCCGATCTTCCACCTAACTGTTTAAGGACCTATTCCAGGAAATAAGCACCCTGACGGTGCCTTGTCGGTATATTTATAAAAAATTATAAAAAATCTGCACCTATTTAGAAAAAGGACGTAAAATACATAACTACGAGTATATTACGAGAGAACGAAATAAATTAGTTTTACCAAATTTATATTAGCATAAGTACAAATTTCTTTTATGGGGTAATGTGTTATATTATATGTATATTAAATACCATCTCATGTTCTGCGACTTAAAGAGAAGAAATTCAAAAATTGCATTAAACGCACGCTTTGTACTTGTAAGCAAGCATATTTCAAAGTTGATGATTATTTTTCTGACAAAAATGCTTGGTAGCTTGCTGGTCCTGCTCCACAGCTACACTGTACATAGGAAATTATAGTTTTTTTACATGTAATAATTAATTATTTCTGACATACATATGTATATATACTAGCACACCTGTTGACACCGTCTGCCGTTAGTGGAATTACATAAAATCCGTTCTTAGCTGACCTCTGCTCGGCGAAAGGAAATTTCCTACCAAATTTCAAGTCTCTACGCCTTATGGTTCCAGAGATATCGTGATGAGTCAATATATCGGTGGAAATCTCTTATATATATATATATAGATAGATTTACATAATATTTACATAAGTAATTTACATCGTAGGTATTTTTTTAATAATATAAGTTTTTTAGTGTACATGTGACTATATATAATTGACTACACAGTTGTATAGTCAATTATTTATGTTTATTTTTTGTGTCTCCTGGCAGTTATGAGTATTTTGTGTTCTCCTAGAAGTCATGCCAGTCGTGCCAATCATCATCATCTCTGTGGTCATCTCCCGACTCCTATTACTTAACACAGAATAGTAATAACCATAAACGTAATTTCAGAATGATGTATTGCATTGTCCTCACATATCTTATTTTAGGTGCACTTATGAACTGTTCTAAGAAACTTACCTAAAATATTTGAAAAAAAGTGTCCTTAGAGGTTCTTGCTTGGGCAACCAGCTTCATGACTGACGTGGTCTGACCGACTTCCTCTCTTGACAATTAAACAAACCTTTGATTGGTTCATTTGAAATAAACGATATTTATTTGCTTTGACATCCTCCCTTCCCTCTTCGCCATCCCCTCTCATCTTTCCCCTCCCTGCATCCCTCATCACCCTCAATGGGTAGAGACGTCTTTTAAAAACCCACATTTTGCCCAATAATTTCCTTAAGCATATTGCATTCAACTAAGCACTCTGGGAATTAAAGGTTTCAATTTGATTGCAAAGATAATTGCTAAAGCTGATAGAATAGGGGAGTTTCATCTACCAAAATTAAATTATTATTTTGTAAAGTTTTTACCACCATAAGCAAAACAAATATATACAATTTTGTTATAAAAACGATATATGTATAAACGATAGATTTATTTACATTTTAAAAATTAATATCGTAGTTTTATTATTTGTACTTTACGTGACCGAATCCGCCGACTGCCATTTTCTTCTCGTGAGTGACGTTACTATAGCAGAAACAAGTTTTTATTTGTAAACAGCATTCGACATTTTGAATATCTTGATATTGCTTGTTAGTGGTTTTAAATTATAGTTATTTAGAAAAATCAATAAATGTCAGGCACTATACACAAGGACATTTGAAAGTTCGCTATTACACGTCATATAATGGTGGCTACTTTTTGGCGCGATTATTAATAGTATAAATTTAAACAATTTTCCGCATAAAGCTTATCTGATTTTTTGGAAATAAAAATGCAAGTTGACTATCGAATCTATACAATAATAAAAAAAATAAAAATATTATAAAAAGAGAATAGCCTATTGGATATTGTAACTCGGAGTGTCTCTTGCCAGGAAGTCCGAACCTACTGACAGATATCAAAACATACATATATAATCATACATATGTTCACGTATCCATATTGCCATGAACAAGTTAGTAAGTTTAAGTAAGTACTTGAGGACATCAGGGTCCAATACCTGTACCCCTAACTAGCTTTAACTTGGGGGCTTCGGGCCCTCTACTTAATAAAATCATGTATTTTTATTATAGCGAGATGAAAAGTATCGAGCTGCGAGCCTTATCGATCCCCGCCCGGCGCGTGCCACGCTTGCGTGAGCTTTATTCTTCTCGTAAGGTGTCACACATCTCCGCGGCCACCTTCGATGAGAACAAGAACGGGTGGACGCGCACGCCCACTGTCACCGTCAACGTGACGCCAAGGAGTACCAAGTATGGATTAAGAAATATATTACACACGCTCATTTCTATATCCTCGAACGGGCTGACAGACACTTCTTAAGCACCTACTACTACAATAACACTTTAGTCCCACTTAAATTGAGGTGGCGGGGGGGGGGGGGGGGGGAGACACAAATTATGTCCCCTGTATCTTATACCTTTAAACGAGCAATTCTTGTACATATGCATATATAAAATCTGAGTCTCGGAAACGGCTCAAACGATTATAATGAAATTTTGGGGGTTTTGGGGGTGATAAAGCGATCTAGTTAGGTTTCATTTTTAGAAAACGTCTTTTTATCCGTGTTTTAAGGCAATGAACAACTAGCAGTTAGTACCATATGATTAGAATACGAAAGTAAATTTCGCAACCGGTTCGAGACCATTCTTTTTTATTTTAAGTTCCTTATTTTACATGATTTATCAAAAAGGAACCGGTCATCCAGGTACTATATACATATGTATATACACATGCATGTATGCATGTACGTAGTATGTATGTATATATGTATATTTTTTTATGGCAAAAGAGCCAAAGGAGCAGACAACCAACAAACCTTATGGTACATGACTACCGCAGCCCATCTACACCCACAACTCAAGAGTCCCGAGTGCGTTGCCGGCCTTTTTCCTTATCATGCCTAACAGTCTATATGGCTTGATGGATTTTGACATGTGAGGTTTCATATATAGTGGAAGTGACATACGTTATAAAGATTCTGGACTTATAAATACACAAATGCAGGCGGGTTTGATATTTTTTGTAATAATTTCACTTGTTTATAATAAATATTCTTACTCATAATAATCGTTTTCAGATTAAGTTGCACAAATAACTTCGTTGGCTTGCTAGCGCAGAGCCTGTACAGCAACAGCGCGTTCAAGTATTCGATCCAGGTGCGCGGGTTCAAGACAGAGCGTGGCATACACGCCGATCTTAAACGTAACCCCAACCTCATCAACCGACTGCGTAAGTAATCTCTCTCTCTCTCTCTCTCTCTCTTTCTCTCTCTCTCTCTCTCTCTCTCTCTCTCTCTCTCTCTCTCTCTATCTCTATCTCTATCTCTATCTCTGTGTGTCTCTTCCTCGCTGCACACACGATCATGTTATTTCTAGAAGTGGGTGATATACTTCTTTCTGAATATCGAATCGAAACTATACATCGATATACGAAATCGTTTAATTTTATGAGGAAACAATTTAGGAGGATTACACAAAGTGTTTTCCCGTGCGGGGATCGAACCCACAACACTCGGCGTGGCAGCGTAGTGGCGAGTTGACCACTTAAACCGTTACTCCATCCGTGCACTCAATCTGAAGATATCGAAACTATATATTTCTTGAATCTATATATTGCACTAGCAACTCGATATCGATATTACCGATACTTTTGTTGATTAATTATTTCGATTTCAATATGGAAGTAGGTATCGACATATCTAATAAACAACTGCATTTAATAGGCGATTTGCAGTTATGTGTATTATTTAAGTATCTCAAATGTATATGACATATCGTGCTTATAATATTGTATAAACATATTTTAAATAAAAGTTAGGACAAAGCAAAAAATCCCGTGTAAAAAAAAAACCCATACATAATAGAATCTTATATTAGCCGTAATGTATACCTAATACTTCATATATATGACTATATTAATTACAGAAAATGGTTATATGGTGCAACATTGTCAACTTGTTTTAGATTATCATAACCGATTAGTTACATTAATAATTTATAAAATATGCCGTGTTGTGGGTTCGATCCCCGCACGTGACGACACTTTGTTTAATCCTCAACTTGTTGTTCCGAGTGCAAGAGTTCTTTGTGTCCGTTTTTTTAAGATTTGTAAAGTCTATTGCAGGAGTTATTTTTATAAGCAAAAAAGAAAATTACTGTAAATGTTCCCATCTGATTCCCAAAAGTGCCCGGATGACGTCAATAGGCTTGCCACATATTACGTAGATCAGACTAAATTATAATCGGCAGAATTTGTACGTATGTTAAGTCATCACAGCCGAAACCTTCAAACTACTGACTATATAAATAACAGTGCATAACCTATAAAATACGGCTAATATGGCTAAGGCGTCTGACTTGCGATCAAGTGGTTGCGGGATCGAACCCAACCCAGTGCACTACCGTCGTGAAACCACCCCTAATTCATGAATTAAGCTTAGCTGGGGAGGTTAACGAGAATACTAGTAATGTGTGACATACGTTACTAGTGTTTAATAGAAAAATCCCCGAAATACATTATTTAGTAATCTTCCTCCACAGGCTTAAATGCAACTGAACCACCAGAGAAACACTCATCCCAAGGACCTGATGTCGCTCCTCGTTTGGAGAAACTCCTTACCGAAGAATCACATCTCACACATCAGCAGAAAGACAAGATCAAGATAGCATTCGCTGAGGGGTACCTTGCAGGTGAGTTTTCACTCCAGAAATTTATATACCATATCAAATATAGGTGTTCTGAGCATCTAGGACCTAAAACTCCTGCATATTACAAGGTACGGAAAAAAACCCAGTATATATTTTCTTCTGCCACTAAATATGTAGCTAGGCATATTTAATTACCGCGCGTTCATCACAGCTCTGCTCCGTAGGGTCCCAGCGTGATGTTTTATAGCCTTCCTAAATAAGCGGGCTATCCAATAAAAAAAGAATTTCCGAGATTGGATTTCTTGTTCCTGAGATTAGCGCGATCAAAGAAGTACTTATTTGTACATATATTTCGTAGTATATTTATGGATACAGGTATTAAAAAAAAAACTAAAAATATAGGTTTATTACCAAGGGTATACGTGTGTGTTTACAAACTTTAGTGTACTCGTAATCGCTGAAGAGTTTAGTTATGGGGACAGTATTATCATTATTCGTTACCCGGCTGTGCAAGAAGAAGGGTTATGTGTGAAGGGTAAAGTGGTAGAGCCATGCTTAGGCACGAATGGGCCGGGTCGATTATTGCGATACCACGTCCCCCCAGGAAACCAGTCGTGAACCAACGCTTGCGTTGTATTTCCCTGAAATTTGTGAAGTTTCCGGAGACCCAACCCCCCTCCCCTTTTCAGCTTCTCAGCTCCCTCTCTTCTTTCCCCTACCCGCATCCTCTCATCACTCGTCACTCTCAACGGCGGGCAAAGCGCTTACGACTCGATTGGAGGTGTCCATGGACGGCTTGGGCATGGCATGGGCGACGGTTGACACTTACCATCAGGTGACCCGCTTGATCGTTCCTATACTATAAAAATAAAATTCGTTAGGAAAAAAATAGGATGCTGGCAATCCGGTTTTATTTATTAGTTATTTGTTAGTCGCGTAGAACCATTATTTATCTAATCTTTTATAAAGTCGTTAGACGTTAGTAACAGTAGTCATTGAACATAGGGGCCGGCATTCCGAATCTCGAAGATATCCTGTCTGAGAAGGTGGACCCCAAAATCAAGGCAAAGCCAGCTGAAAACTCCGAAAACAAAGGAATGAAGACGAATATAGCTTTTGCTGAAGGTTATTTATTAGGTGAGCAGTCGGTAGCTTGAGATATACTGTCCTTACACGACTGCCTAAATAAGGAGTGTAATTATTTTAGGGTTCATGTGTCTAAGTTTCTTATTTCGACATTAAAATAACATTGTTAGACTGCCAAAAATATAAGTCGCGAAGATTTACTACCCGAGTGACTCTATTTTTCTAAAAAAAAAACAAAAGAATATGGTCGCTGCTATATACATAAAGGTTAGTGTAGTTTTTTTTTTTTTCAGAAAATTCAAGTCCGAAGAACGGCTTCGTTAAAAAGCCATTTAAAGAAACTTTTTTCTGGAGCTAACATCAAGTTATATTTGTTCCAGGGTCTCACCCAGACAATGTACGCGGCACAAAGGCATCTAAATACTTAAAACTAGTTCAACAATTGCTCACAATTGTGCTGTTCCTCGCCATCTTTGTCAGCCTCATGGCCTCCGTCAGCGGTACTGTTTTCAGGTATTATATTTATTATTCCCAATGGCGGGTATTTACTAAGTCGTGTTAAATAACTATTAGGTACTTTAGACTCCTTAAATATACTTCAACTTAAATTTATTTAACTTTAACGCACTTGTGACTTGAGTTGCGGGTGTCCATGGGCGGTGGTCACTTACTATCAGGTGACCCGTCTGCTCGTTTGCATGAAAGTAAATATTTTCCTGAGAGTTACTAAATGAACTAGGATATTAAAAATAAAAATCCCAGCCCTAAAAATATCGACGGTGTAACAGCTAATACCCCCGATATTGAAGTCAAGGCTTAATACATACACTCGCGCCAGTACCCCTGAAGGGTACGCAGACGCGGAATTAACACCCACAAATTCGAGTCCCTTAACTTCTAAAAGGCGTAATAAAATCTGTTTCAGGATCCAATTAGGCAACCAGGTGGAAGTGGACCCTGAGGATATATCTGTCACATTTGACGATGTGAAGGGAGCTGACGAAGCCAAGCAGGAGTTGAAAGATGTTGTGAGTGTTCTATCTGTGACTTAATTTTAACTTCTAGCTGTTAAGGGTTGTTAGTGCCTTAGCGATAGAGGCTCCATCTACTCTAATTAATATATTTAGATATAGGTAGTTTTTTATTAAAAAATATCACAAATACGATGTAATATTATTATTGACAGGCCTGTTGGTGTAGTGGTTAGTGACCCTGATTGCTGAACTGGAATTGGTGGGTTCGATGCCCGCACATTGCCGAGTCTGGGTATTATTTTTGTCAGTTGATTGAATATTTGTAAAACCTATATGAGATGAGGGTAGTTGGGCCACCGAAAACCTCACTAATTTCGGGGAAATGCAACGCAAGCATTGATTCACAACCGCTTTTCTTTGAGGCCGTGGTATCGCACCGGTCGAGCCGACCCATTCGTGTCTAATCATGACTACCATGTTCCGGCAGGTGGAGTTCCTGAAGTCGCCGGAGAAGTTCTCGTCGCTGGGCGGCAAGCTGCCGAAGGGCGTGCTGCTGGTGGGTCCGCCCGGCACCGGCAAGACGCTGCTGGCGCGAGCAGTGGCGGGCGAGGCGCGCGTGCCGTTCTTCCACGCCGCCGGACCAGAGTTCGACGAGATCCTCGTGGGGCAGGGCGCCCGCAGGGTCCGCGATCTCTTCAGTGAGTTTACACTCCTTAATATAGAACAACTATGTCAATTCTTACAAAATACCCACTTGAAAACCTTCAGGCCGTCCGTAACTGTGGTTTTAAAAACGCTGTCACATTCTAAAAGTTTCATGAATATATCATATACATTACATTGTATTCGTTTGTGGAATGCATTACCAAGTACACGCAAATACTGTAAGAGTTCAAAGAACATCTAAAGGCATATTATTGTCTGCGTTTGAGGCTCCGTATGATGTTTATTTGTATTCATGTTATATATAATTAATCCTGATTTAGGTAGAGGGCTCCTGGCTACAGGCCACTCCGAGTTTTGGAGATACGAGTCCCACTTCTTGGAACTATTGCTTGCATTTTCCAATCTATCTGTATAATTAGCATATTTTTCTTTTTAGTATTCCCTTATATCCTATTCAATTTACCAATCTTCGATACTAAATTGTCTGGTTGACAATAAGACAGTAGTGGGGCCGAACTGTAATTAGCAAAAGGGTGGTTTAATGCATCTCTGCTTGTCTGGGGATACGCGGTTGAGCGTACACATGTTTGTAATCCCGAGTGTTCAGTTATTGGAACACCTCTTCTTATTTTGTATGTCTTTCCATGTAATGGTTGAATCCCATCTTCTAAGAAATCGCGAGCTACTGTCTGATAAATAACATGTATTTTTGATTGTATGTTAAACCCAAACATGTAGTATGTGTATGAACCTATATATATATACTTCAAACCAAAGCGCAATAACAATTACACGTCAAATTCTTTATATAAAAATATATGTAGAATGTCTGTATGGTTTTTTACAGTTAACTTAAATTACATGATTAAATAGATTAATTTATAATATAAACTAACTTTTGCATTGTATTAATAAATATTTTGACAATTCATTGATAATATACCAAAAATCCTCTAATGTACATATATCCCACCTCAGCTTTTCCCATCTCCTCATCCCCCTCTCTTCTTCCCCCTCCCTTCTTCCCCCCTCCCCTCATCCCCATCACCCTCAAACGCGGGCGGGGCACTTACTACTCTTGAGTTGCAGGTGTTTATGGACAGCGGCTGTCACTTACCATCAGGTGACACATCTATATCACATCTATAACAAGTAATGTTTGTTGGAGTTTCATTCTTTTACCATTCAAGTGATCTTTAAAATGAACATATATTTTGTAAGGGATACCAGAAACATACTGAAGGAAAATAATATTAATTATAAGAGATCAGCGATCGAAGTTGCAAGCAAAAGTTTAATTATAATAACTGGCGGGCGGAAAAAAAATACGGGCTTACTAGTCTAGTGGTTGGTGACCCTCTAACTGAACTTTAGGTCGTGAGTTTGATCCCACATGGAACAAAAAATTGTGTGATCTGCAATTAGTCTCCAGTCTGGGTGTTCTTTTTAGCCGTTGATAGAATATTTGTGAAGCTCCCCGGACACAGGAATTGTTATAATAGTAACACGGCTGTTGACGTCATTTTGTCTTTATTTATAAAAAAAAACTAAATAAATAATGTATGTAATTGTCGTTGTACACAGAGGCGGCCAAGGAGCGCGCGCCGTGCGTCATCTTCATCGACGAGATCGACTCCGTCGGCGCCAAGAGGACCAACAGCGTCCTGCACCCGTATGCCAACCAGGTACTCTACTCATTATTTGTATGTATATAAGGTCGTCACTCATCATCTCGTAGTTCGACTTATTTGAGGATTCGTGGTAGAGGCATGTTTAGGCACGAATAGATCGGCTCAAACGGCATGTAGTGAGGTTCCCGGAGGCACAACATCCCCCCTCTTCTTTTCCCTCCCACCATTCCCCCTCTCCCCTTTCCCATCTCTTCTTTCCCTCACCACATCCCTCCATCGCTCTCAAAGGTGGGCAACGCACTTAGGATTCTGGATTTACAAGTGTCCATGGACGGTGGTAATCACTTACCATCAGGTGACCCCTCTGTTCGTTTGGCCGCCTATATAAAAAAGAAGAGTTCATTTAGATTGATTTATATATTGCTTTTAGTATTGTTTATACACATTTCTACTAGTCAATATTTTAAATACATATATACTAATAAAGTGCCCGGTTGACGGCAATAGGCTTAGCCCTATTACGTTAGTGGGACCAATTTCTTATTGCCAAAATGTGGGTGTTCAATACACTTCTGCCTACTGCGTACAGTCGTGAGCGTATGTATGTATTTTCTATATAATTAAAAAAATAACTTTCCTGTTTGTTGTGTATCACAGCTAGGGTAATAAGACTCATGTTTCCTTCGCAGACGATAAACCAGCTGCTATCAGAAATGGACGGCTTCCATCAGAACGAGGGTGTCATAGTGCTGGGAGCCACCAACAGGAGAGACGACCTCGACCAGGCGCTGCTGAGGCCTGGCAGGTTCGATGTCGAGGTGAGGTGATATTTTATATATTTATTTATATAAGGGATGAATGTTAGCCGGTATTTGATCACAATGTATTGATATTTTTTTTTTTACCTGTGCTTTTATGGTAATTGTATTTATAAACTCTATCTACAGTACTGGGCAAGATATAATGCACTTCGACCTCTAGATAGAGACATCGGCTAATTTCGACTTTGTAGAGCGTTGTCCCTTTCGCACGAAATACTAACAGTCCGGATTTGTCGAACGACTGACAAAACGTAACATATGTAGTGTGCGAAAGGGACAACGCTCTACAAAGTCGAAATTAGACGATGTCTCTTTCTAGAGGTCGATGTGCATTGTTGTATTATCGCTCAATCCCTTCACATCTATAGTATGCCACCATCCACCGCTTTATTAATAAATTTTCTTTTTAATTACTGGCGGGAGTGTTTCTATGTATGTTTATATATTTTGGCCCGATCGAAGCTGAGCAGGTACGTGAGTGTCCTGCGTCAGTCAACCCGCGGCCGACTGTACCGCGTGGCTCAAGGTCGCGGACTCGGCTTGTGCTGAGTGCGCATTACCCGGGACACGTACATAAATAAGTTCTAAAAATATACTTGTATCATGGGGAGTGTTCAGAGGAATTGTTCAAACTTATACCGGCTGCTGGTTTCCGCCATCGTCCTACGCGACAAAATATCCATCCCCATCACCTGGACGATTGGCACTCCACCACTGTGCGCTTCTCCAGAAACTTTTTGCCTCGTACAACCAACCCTTCACAGTTTCAAGAACAGAGCGTACTCCTACCTAAAAGGCCGGCAACGCACTTGTGACTTGAGTTGTGGGTGTCCATGGGCGGCAGATTTGTAGTTATTTGAAAGAATTGTACGAAATGAATGATGCTACTTTGACTTGTCTGAATTATTATTTAAAACTTTTTGCGCCACAACATTGTACTACGGCACCCCGGACTTAATGCCACAGGCAATTTCTAGCTGTCTATCTTAGGGTTGTGTAGAGATCAGTCAATATTTATCAATATTATCATTCGCTGATCTGTGTCTCGCAGGGCACCATCACGAGGCCTTCTCGAGATATCCTTCATCATCACAAATATCGCTACGCGTTCTAGATAATTCTGGACTTACTATATTGCTTAAAAATAGTAGTATTAGCAATAAAGACGTAATTTAAAAAAGAAATGTTTGACTATATAAATTGCATGATATTGAGATATATACATATTAACTTTATATGAAAGGTGTCTGAAGAGTTCGCAGCCTAAGGTACTTAATGAAAGAAATATACAGTTCATATCTTGTTTCACATATTATGTGTTTGAATTACAATTTTCATATCGTGAATATAATACGTTTAGTACCAAAAGAATATTACGAAACTTCTATATCAAATACGGTTTGGCTATTGTTATCCATAAAATCTTTGCTTTATATACACATAAGAGGGGCGGCTGACAAGTTCGCGTGTAAATAAATAAAAAATGACTAATGATCTCGCTACCGATACAGTTAGTTGCTTTTTTTTTAATTTGGTTCATAAACACTACCTTCGTACATTACCCTACCTTTATATACGATGGTCAAAAACTGGTCGTTGAATTAAATTGTGGCAGAGAGCAGAAGAGCTACAGCTTAGTTAAGACCGAGGTGGAAAATGTTTATATTAATCATTTACAGCGTATTTCATTTGGCGCGTTCTTACTATACTACTTATCTGGTCAGTATACGTCGTACTTTATCTCTACCCACATCAACTCGCCCGCTCACAGAAGTTACAGGTGCCCAAATCAACGCAGCATATTTTTCTCTTTTGTCACTACTTACTCTTTCAACCCATTCTCTTTCTCACTCACTCATTTCTCACTCCTTTAATCAATCTAATATCTTTTCATTTAACAATTCAAAGAAATAATTTTTGATCTGGCAGGTTAACGTCCCAACGCCGGACTATGGCGGTCGTCGCGAGATTTTGGAGTTGTACCTGGCGCGAGTGCGCGCGAACACCGACGTGGACTGCGACATACTGGCGAGGGGCACCACCGGTTTCACTGGGGCCGACCTCGAGAACATGGTCAACCAGGCCGCGCTCAAGTTAGTCACTTATCAACTTTTATATCTTGTTATCATATCTTACAAATAACGTCTGTTCGCGGCTGCAAATTTTATAAATGAAACCTCGATTCCGTATTCACAGAAATATTTAATAAAAAACTTGAATGAATTACTTATAAATATGTTAGAGTAAACTTTAACATCGCAATTCAGGTATTGCCGTATTGAAGGTAGCGCCATCTATGCTACCCTTGTCTAACTTATACACGTCTATTGGATCTCGCGATGTGATATGCAAAGTACATATAATAACTATTATATATTTAAAAATGTAATTGTGCATCTCATCTTATCCATCTACGACTGCGATAAGGTTGCTCATTCATTCTTCCTTATTTTGCACACAATTGTCCTGAGCGGGAATCGAATCCACGATCTCTGTAATATCTTCCTGAAACACCCTAAATATGTTACTCTGCAGGGCCGCCATAGACGGCGCGAAGACTGTAACGATGAAGTACCTGGAGGACGCGCGGGACAAGGTGCTGATGGGGCCGGAGCGAAGGTCGCGGCTGCCTGATGAGGAGGCCAACGCCATTACAGCCTACCACGAAGGTGGACACGCCATCGTGGCTTATTACACTAAGGTTAGTTTGTAACTCGTGTGATTCTCGGTTTTGTCTCTTCCCGTGGGTGTCGTATACAGTCATATACATATACAGTCCATCTCACTTAATAGGGGGCAAGCTTTTTGCAGTCATCCAGGGACTGTATGAGTGTAGTTATATGTGTCTGCCTATTGGTCTAGTAGTTAGTGACCCTGACTGCTAAGCCAGAGGTCGTGGGTTCGATTCCCACCCAAGACAAATACTTGTTTGATGAGCAAGATCATTTATTCCGTGTATGGTTGTAATTTATCTTTAATATGTATGTATTAAGATATATATAAGTATATTTATCAGCTGTCTGGTTTCCATAGTACAAGCTCTGCTTAGTTTGGGATAAGACGGGCGTATGTGAGATGTGTCAGGTTTATTGTATTATTATTTAGAAATACTGTTTCGTAGAAAATAGTTCGGACTGTTATCCGAGTCGGGTCAAGGGAGTGTTACGACACCCACGGGGATAGTTGCAGTGGCCCTGTTCTACTCCTCTAAGAAGCTACTGATCATCATGATCAGAAATACTGAAGTGTGTTTCTGATCATGATGATCGTTGTTCGTTTGTGTGATTTTTTTTTCACCTAAAAATACAACCAAATAATGAAATTGGAATATAATAGTTTGCATATATGTATGTTTGTTTGTGTGTCAGGACTCGCACCCCCTACACAAGGTGACCATCATCCCTCGCGGACCATCCCTCGGCCACACCGCCTACATACCTGCCAAAGAGAGGTACGTACTTATTGCTTATCATTCATCACTTTCATTCAATTTATTTATTGCCTTTATTGTGTCATTTCTGTAGAATTTTGAATTACAATTCCCTCCCACTTTGATCCTGGGTCTTTTAAGGGGGGCGTGAAAAAGCATCTCAGGAGGCCGCCATAGTGTGAGTCACCATATTGACTACACTTGCAATGAGGGTGGTGCCACTAGATTCCACTTGTTACTTTTCATCAGGCTCAGTGGAGTCATTATGGTACTGGAGTATTTATATATAAAAAAAAAAAATGGATACCCCGGTGTGGTTACACTTTTATCAACTACATACTATGAATATTGTTGTCATGTTCAAAGATTTTATTATTTACTTTATTTATTAGATTAGTCTAATTTTTGTTGGACCATTAAAAATATACAATTTTAGTATGTGCTATGATGATTGATATACACGTGTATTTTTTGTTTGCAAGCTTATACTAATAATTGTATTCACAGATTTTAATTCGTTAATTTATTTATCTCTTTATTGTAAACCTATAAGTGAGATACAACAGTGATATCCTTTGGTATTTTAGACCTTAACCTCTCAAATAAATATGTACATACAATGGCGGCAATACAAGCCTATTGGGAAGAATTTATTTGGGAAACTGGAAGTATTGAAACGTGAGAGGCATAAGTAAGTATATTGATAAGAGAGGAAGGATATCAGGGATGGAAAGGCATATTGCTTGTACAGATGGGTTGGGGAGTATAAGCAATAGCTCAAGTCAGGGCTGTATGTATACCTATAACTCAAACTGGCTGGTGCCAGTGGCAGTGGCAGTGACAACGCCATTTGATGGTACTTCACGCTTCCTATTTTATGAATGAATGAACCAAAGCTATTGTGTTGTCGACAGATATCACGTGACAAAACAACAACTTCTAGCGATGATGGACACCATGATGGGTGGTCGAGCAGCCGAGGAACTTATCTTTGGACCTGACAAAATAACATCAGGTATTTAGCTATACAACTATAATTATCTTGTATGTTTATGTTATACTATAATTGAATGTTCCTCACTTCTCTTTGCCTTTTTATACATACAAATTCTCACTCCGTTATTCCCGTACGGGTAGGCAGAGGCGTCTCTAACACCCACTTTAGGTCAATTATAATTAAGTCGCACTTATTTAATACTTGGTGAGCCAGTTGCCGTCATCATGACACTATATGAATTTATATATCTATCTTAGTCATCTTATATGACATCAACAGAATGAGATGGAGTTGCCTTATCTGTAAAATCTTTTTGTTTTGGGTTCCGTACCCAAATGGTAAAACGGGACCTTATTGCTGCCATTTCGCTGTCCGTCTGTCACCAGGCTTTATCTCATGAACCGTGATAGTTAGACAGTTGAAATTATCACAGATGATGCATTTTTGTTGGCGCTATAACAACAAATTTTAAAAATAAATATTTAAGGGGGCTCCCATACAACAAACATGATTTTTAATGCTTAGACACTTGAAATATTCACAGAATATTTAGTTATATACTCACTAAAAATATATAATTAAATTTGAATAAAATTAATATTTAAGGGGGCCTCCCAATGAACAAACGTGTTTTTTTTTTTGCTGGTTTAAAGATAATGTACGGAACCCTACGTGCGCGAGTGCAACTCGCACTTGGCGAGTTTATATAATGCATTAAGAGTAATTCTCTAAATTGTCGCACAACTTTGTGGATTACACAAATTTCTGTCCCATGTGGAAATCGAAGCCACGACCTGCGGTTCAGCCGTCCGGCCTGTCTAACTAAATATGATAGTATTGTGTGGTATGTGACGTGTGTGTACGTGTGCGCAGGCGCGTCGTCGGACCTGAAGCAGGCGACGTCCATCGCGTGCCACATGGTGCGCGAGTGGGGCATGAGCGAGAAGGTGGGGCTACGCACCATGGAGCCGCAGCGGAACTCGCTCGCCACCACTGAGACACTTGGACCATACACCAACGAGCTGGTAACGCCCCCTATCACTTGTACTCTCCTTAGCCCGTGTTTTGGGTCCATTCCAAGTATACCAAATTTAATTAAGTAATACGCACTATTGCATTTTGATATATATACATATATGTATATATATACATATATATATATATACAGTCGTGGTCAACTAATTAGGGACACTCTCTAGTTAATCCAAATTGTGAATTTATTTTTTATTTTCCAACGAGTCTAAACAATATTCCACATCTTTTACATGTAAGTATAATTAGTCATTTATGTGCCTAATTATACAAACAATAACAACTTCTTAAACATTAAACCTCTTTACAGTATAGCTGATAGATGATCACAGTGCTATTTGTTCAAAGAATGCTGGCTGGCCATTTAATTAGGGACACTGAGATATTGCGTTCTAGTTTCAAAATCTGAATCTCAATTATTATTTTCTTTCTTCTCCTATTCTTTGTGGTAGTTTTGGCGGCAATCTAGATTTGCAATTTCAAGTTTTGAGAGTTATTTTGAAGAACAATGGGCAAAAATAAAAGTTGCGATGCAACACTACGAAAAATTATCATGAAGTTTGTCGAGCGTGGTTGGTCATACCGAAGGATAGCAGGATATTTAAATTGTTCAAAAACTATGGTATGCAATGCAGTGCAACATTTCAGGCGCAATAACACAACTTTAAATGTGCCCAGAAAAAAAAGATCGAGAAAAACAACTCCGCAAGAAGATAGAATGATAACCAGGTTAGCTAAGAAAGATCCGTTTCTAGGCTCTATTTTAATTAAACATGAAGTGTTTGGGGCAGACGAAAGAGTCAGTGTATCAGCGAGGACAGTTTGACGACGTCTGGTAGAAGCAGGGTTGTTCGGAAGAGTGGCTCGCAAAGTACCGTTGTTAAAGAAAGAGCATAGAAATGCACGTTTGGCGTTTGCACGTAAATATGGACATTGGACCTACGACCAATGGCAACATGTATTATTCTCTGACGAGACCAAGGTTAATTTGATTTCGTCAGATGGAAGGCAATACGTACGGCGTCCTGTAAAAGCGGAAATGAATCCAAGATTCACAAAAAAGCAGGTGAAACATGGCGGAGGAAACATTAAAATGTGGGGATCATTTTCTGGACGTGGAGTGGGACCTGTGAGGAAAGTTCAGGGTAACTTAGACCAACATCAATACAAGGCAACATTAGAAGAAACTATGCTTCCCTATGCTGAGGAACATCTTCCTATTATATGGACTTTTCAGCATGATAACGACCCAAAACCTACAGCCCGTTCAGTCAAGTCGTTTCTTAACAGACAGTCGGTATCAGTGCTAGATTGGCCAGCAAATAGCCCCGACCTCAACCCAATCGAGCACCTTTGGCACGAAATTAAGAAATAAGTTGCCATTTATCGTACCACAACTTTAGATGAACTTAATGAAGCTTTTTGTGAGGCATGGGCAAACATTCCTGTTGAAATATGTCAGAAACTGATAATGTCTATGCCACATCGGTGTCAAGCGGTAATTACTAACAAAGGTTTTGCTACTGGGTACTGATTTTACCCGTAATAAAATGAAGTTGTTAAAGAAATTAAAATACTGCAGATTATTAGTTCTGTTTAACTCTATTTTTCATTTTACTTTACTGCTCTTAATTAAATGTCCAGCTACAGAATTGTACCTTAAATTGAATACATGGTTAACCTTTGATATTAAACACTTTTTTATATTTATTTAATCTTTTATTTACAGCCATTTATAGTATAATAATCGGATCAAATTATGCAAATAATAGTTACTGAGAAATCAACAGGGTTTTATATTTATATGTACATAGCCGGTTATTGCTGTCCACTATCTTGAATGTCCTTAATTAGTTGACCACGACTGTATAGATGATTAGCTGTTTTTTTTATGTTTTTTGAATGTATACAGATGTTTTTTTAAATGGCTTACTCTGCATTTCGACATAAGAAATATCATTTGAAAAACAGCTAATCATCTATATACATATATATATATATATATATATACATATATATATATATATGTATATATACATATATATATATATACATATATATATATATATAGATGATTAGCTGTTTTTTTTTTGTTTTTTGAATGTATACAGATGTTTTTTTAAATGGCTTACTCTGCATTTCGACATAAGAAATATCATTTGAATCGTCTCAATATGTGAGAGTAACTCGATTCAACTAAAACAATAAATATTTAGTAATGTAGTAGTTTTATCTTTCTTAAGTTTTGCTTGTTTACTGGTTTGCTTACTTCTTTAACGCTGAGTCACTTATAGATATTCAGTCTGTTATAAAAGTCACCGCAGTGACATATCAGATTATGCTTGCTGATATATACATATATATTGGTTACCATAAAAAAAAAACTATTAGGTTGGCAACTAATAAAACCTCCACTTTTTTAGATCAGTTTCTAAAACGTTATAGAACTATCTCGAATTTCTTTGAGTAGTATATAAATAAAAAGCGAGAGTTGCATGTCGGATCAGTTGACAACTGGATCTCGCATAGTAAAACTACAGTAAATTATGGATATTTCTCGTAGAGAACTTCGGCTGCTTTTACTTCACGAATTTCGCTTAGGTCGAAAACCGACTGAAGCAGTGTGCAATAAAAGTGCAACGATGGGCGAAGGCGTGCTCTCTTACGATACCACCAAACATTGGTTCAGAAGATTTAAGGATGGAAATTATGACCTATCTGATAAACCTCATCCAGAACGACCTCCTACAATAGATGTAGATGAGTTAAGAAGACTTATAGAAATGGATCCCAAGTTCACTTCACGTTATCTGGCAGAGCAGCTTCAGTGTTCTTACTGGGAGCTGTTGCCATCTAACACTACAATCACGGCCAATATTTATTGTGACCAACTGGATAAAGTAGCAGCGAGATTACCGAAAAATCAAAATAAAGTATACTTTTTGCACGATAATGCTCGACCACATGTAGCAAAAGCGACTCGTGAAAAATTACTTTCGCTTGTGTGGGCTATCCTTCCTCACCCACCGTACTCTCCAGACATTAGCCCTCAGATTATCATCTATTTCGTTCTCTAGCCCACTACTTAGCAAAAAAAAAATTTTTAATTAAATTTAAATTAAGACCAGCTTAAAGTGACCTTACCACCTTTTTTGATCAAAAGCCTAAAAACTTCTTCGAGTAAGGCATTATGTATATGCGCGTTGGCGACGGGTGATAGAAAACGACGGTGCTTATATAGTTGACAAATAATTTGATTTTGTATACTTAAAAAAATAAATAAATTTGTGTACAAAGGTGGCGGGTTTATTAGTTGCCAACCTAATATAAATTTACCACATAAATTAATTTTAGAACTGCAAGGTCGAGAATTATGTCGGTGGGATAATGAAGAGCAACGAATGTCCGCCACAGTCTAATTAGGTCCTTTGATCTACAAAACATCCATTTTTTTTTTTAAGATTATCGTTCTTATACTTTTTGCAATATTATTTAATTTTCTTTTAAGAAATTGTTACTTGATTATGACAGACAAAGATATCTTATTTCTTTGAAACAGGATTATCGTGCTTATCATTATTGCAATACATATTATTTATTTATATATCTATCTATATATATACATATATATAATAGGCAACATGTGTTTTGGTAAATAATAGCCATACATAGTCTTGTGGCTAAACTAGTGAATATGTTTTGTTTATATTTTGCAAATCGTCTAAGAATGGGTGATTCTATTTAGATCTAAAAATACTTTCCCCCGCTTATCATCATTATCCATTGTCCGTGGGTGGCGGTTATCACTTACCATCAGGTGTATATCATAGAAAAAAAATAAGCCATTGTAGCTCATACTGTAATTCAGTTCGGTCGCTACGGTCGATATCGTCCACAGACTATATACCAGGGTATGTTTGTGCAGGTGGACGGCGAGATCAAGAAGATCCTGTCGGACAGCTACGAGCGCGCCAAGCTCATTTTACGCACTCACGCCAAGGAGCACAAGGCGCTGGCAGAGGCCCTGCTTAAGTATGTATTATCCCACCACTTACATAAATATACTTGCCAAGTTTTATTTTCAGACATCTTGCCCATTCCTAGAAGGTGTTTTCATAGTCATGAGCATCTATTGGCAAATCTTGTACAATTCAAAAGAGGAGGTTGTCAATTCGGCTGTGTTTATGTGTATTTTACTCGATATCTTCATTACAATATGACTGGCCTATTAGTTTAATGATTCTGACTGTTGATCAGTAGGTCTTGGGTTCGATTCCCACGAGGACAAAATAAAGTGTGTTCCACAAATAGTTGTCTCGATTCTGGGTGTTCTTTGTGTCCGTTGTTTGTGGGTTTATAAAGTCCCCCGGATAAGTGGGGTACAATTAAAGTGCAACATTTGACACGGCCAAATATACAAATTAAAGCTTGTAATTTTTTTTTTATTGAAGTGTTTGTTATTTCAATAGAACTCTATAATCTAATCCTCCTTACAGCGAGATATACCGCTGTCACGGTAAAAAAACACTTAATATCGATTTATTTCTGTGTACAGATTATTTAATTCACGTAAATGGTTATGTATACTTGCAGGTATGAGACATTGGACGCAGATGACATAAAAGCAATAATGAACGGAGAAAAAGTAAAAACAGAACGTCACACTAAACCTAGCAAGGAGCCCCTACCCGCCCCCGCCGCCCCCACTGGTGCCCCTCTACTGGGCACACCCGCCCCGGCCTAAGGTCACCCTATCAGGGACCGGACCCACTCTCACCCTCGCTATATGAACTTAAGTGAACTCATTTGAAAATTTTGCAGGCGCCTAGAGTGAAATATGAAATAAAAATAAGTAAAACCGCTGGCTGGAGCGTGTTTAATTGTAGATAGTGTACACTCATTTTTACGTGTTTGATAAAAACTGAAAAGCAACATTCTGTATCTGCTAGTGGCTTCCAGGTGCATGTCTTTTATGAACGCTATTGCGTCCACATCATCACTTGTTAATCATATAAATCTTAGTAAAAAAATTGCATATTAGGAAAAATTGTAAAACATTCATAAATGTTAATAATTCTAGAGGTACATAAGACTTGAATGACCTTGCCTTTTAGGTATGTAGTTATGTTAATTTTACGGTTTACCGGTATGGCGCTTTCGGCGACTTACCGGTAACTGGTATGACTGTTAGTAACGTAACGTTACTATTGGGATACCGAATAGTGTTCTCGTCGCGTACCGGAGTACCGAATGGACTCTCATCTCATGTGGCAAAACCGGTATAAGGTTATCGATTGTATACCGGAGGGTGTAGCAATACAAACATTTGACATAACTTCTTTGTGTGTAGAGTAAGTGTTGTAAGATTTGTTACTTCTTATTTAAAGAAAATAATAAAATTTTCAATGTTTTTCCTCGCCCTCACATAGTTTTATTGCAAATTATAAATAGTAAATATTAAATGAAAGTATAAACTGTTTGTATATCCAATAAAATGGCAAGTTTATGGCACACCGAGTCCCCGAATGAGTTGTGTTTGTATATAACGCTGCTATAAAAATGTTATTTTTATTAAAATAAATACATACACGGAACTGATATTTTATTATTATTTAATACCTACCTATGATTTTAATTTACATATATTGAGTTTGAGAGTACATCAAAGTACAATTTTTATTGCTTTTAATATTTCAACTACCTTTAATTTTTTTTGTCTTATGTTAAGCGATTTCGCCGTCAATTGCTCCTATTGTAATCAGTTCAGAATTTGATGACGTGATACGAAGAAAATGACTCAAGTTTTTAAATTGCAAGTTTTTATAATTGAATGTATCGCGGAAACTAATTAGTAAGGCGCATTTAAGGTGTATTATGTTTCCATATACCGGATGTCTTAATAAAGCTGTTCCCAGATTCCTCTCATTTTATGCGCAGCATGGTACACCGTGTGGTTTTAGTCGGTTCGATTCGGACACACCGGCGGAATGACGGCTCGGGTTCAAAAAAAATTAGTCCATTCAAAACTATATGTAGTACATATTATTTTGGATGTGTGTTTATTGCAATATTTGTAATAGTTAGTTCAATTTCAACATTATATTTCGATAAAAAAGAACTGTTCTGCTAACTTCTGACGTAAGGAAGGAATGTAGGATTGCAAGTAAATATTGCCAGAATCTGTTTAATGCTGTATAATTGTTATTCCATTGCAGTAAGCCAATTAAATGGCAACATCAAACAGCATCGATGCACACACATACATAACCTCATGTCTACATGCCTGACCTAACAGACGTTTGAGACGCCCCTACCAACCGCGTGTCTTTAGAATTTAGTCCCACTTACGTAGTAGGTAGGGTAGGCAGGCATCCGAGCTCTGTATGACTATATAAATTGTTTAATAGATTACAATTTGATCGATTAGTTGCTTTTTACGTTACCTAGAGAGGCGGACTTATTTTTCATAGAGTACAACACAGATACGAAAATAACTCAATTGAAAAGCGAAAATCGTAATAAAATCTTAATAATTTTTATCTGACAGGTATTTCATTATTTTATGAATCAGGGAACCGACAGACATCGGCTTAAAAGCCAATTAAGGGATCGGATTGTTATCAGACACTAATATACAGCCATAAAGTACCGAATGACTGGCAATAGGTTTTGCCTTTATCATGTAATTGGAAGAGAATGCCCGCCCTAACATTAATTTCTGTATCCGCTTTACAAATATTTAAGTAAAGGATACAAATACACTCAGACTCAGAACAACAATTTGATGATTACACAGAGTGTTGTCCTGTGTGACCACTTGAACCTGCACATATAAATGTGAGTGTATATATATAAAATGAAGTCAACATAATGTGAGGGTAGTTGTAAATAAAAGCCTGGCATATAATGTATGTGTGTATATTAGAGTGTGACGGCGTGTTGCAGCGCGCGCGCGCCCAGCTCGGCGCCACACAACGCTCGCAGCCGCGAGCGCGCGCGAGCCGCCGCCACCACGCCGCCCGCCGACACGCTGGCGCCGCGTGACCTGGGGGGGGTGGAGGGGGCATAAGAACATAAGAACCATATTTTTTTTTATATATACATAAACCTGCCATAATGACTAAACTCCACCTGATGAAAAGCAACAAGTGGAGTCTAAGAGTGGTGGTCACCATCCTCATTGCGAGTGTAGTCAATGCAGCTCCATCTAACATCTCTATGTAATTGGATTAACAAAAAGTTATTTAAGACATACCCAGCCCAGAGAGAGAAGTTGTCCCCCTCCCCCTGCGTCAGACTGGTCGCCAGCGCACTCCGCACCAACTCCTCTGCGAAACTTGTGAGTGCCGACAGCAACACTGCGTGAACGGCACTGAGACAAGAAAATAACACTTTTACTAATTATACATTAATATAATAAAGCTAAAATATTTTTTTAAAAGACTTGGGGGGGATTTTACAAATATTCAAACATCGGACACAAAGAACACCCTGACTCAGAACAACAATGTGAACATTACACAAAGTGTTGTCCCGTGCTTGGGGATTGAACACAAAACACTCAGTGCGTGGCTAGATAACCACTTAAACCACTTCACCACCTGTGCAGTTAAGCGAGAGACCAGATTAAGAGTAAAGCTAAATATTTTTGATGTTAGTTTAAGCACTCTAATCTCTGGAACTTCTAAATTTAAATGAGCGAATAATAGGCTTTAATACAGCATGCTAAACCCTCAGAACAGTGAGTATAAACGCCGGTAAAACTGCAGACAATGGCTAAAAGGTGAAATATAAGCTTCTCTTGTAAAAGAAATATTTAGTTACGAATTCAAAGTATTGTGGTAGAACTACATTTATGAGACCCTAAAATTTGCTTTAAGGAATCCATACTCTGTATTATAATTAAATCTCACCTATAAGAATATCCATTACCAACATCTTCATTCCTTAGCTCAATCCCAATATCTGCACACTTCCGCTCAATAAACATAAACCTAAGCCTATCCTCTTCATTTTCCACTGGCAACACTGCTAACACACTCCCGTCTGACGTCACTTCCTGCTTCACTTGTACCCTCCTGTCCATAGACAATACGTCGACGTCCTCTTCATCGTCGCATAAGTCTATGGTTTCGGATAATTCGGATATTCTACTATATTCTTTGTCATTAAATATTGTTAATGAATTAATGTCTGATGGATTTGGGTACAATTCTTTGATGCTTGATTCGACTCTTCTAATATTCTCAAAGTCGTTCCAAGATGACCATTCGTCAGTGTCTGTTTTTTGTGTGACTGTTTCACTTCTGATTGGATAGAAACCGTGTAATCGCGAGTAGAGGAGGATTTGCTTTGTCCGCCATATTGTTTCGTTGGTAAGTAAGTGTTCTGTCATTATTTTGTTTATTAGTTTCGCTCGGGACCACTGCAAACAAAACAAAACATAAGGTAATAAGTTAATTAAATAAATATAAAACCCAACTGCATTATTATTATTACTTTTTTTGTTGACGTTCCAACTATTAAGATTATTCTGGTTAAAATACATGTAGTTAACACAATAAAAAAATATTAAGTTGTGATTTACTTAATGAAATTGTCATGATTTAGGGGAAATCTTTACTAAAATTTATAAAGTTCAATATTTGTTTGTGTGAATGCACTAATCACAATAACTACTAATCCGATTTGAAAACATACAAACATACGCTCACGCCTGTACCCCGAAGGCATCGCACAGGACACAAGCATATTGCCGACACCCACGCACATTTTTTGGAACTAGATTCTTATTATGTTTTTTCATATTTGATAAATTAAATAAATATAATTACTCACTTCAATATTTCTTCTCTTAGCAAAGTCCAGCTTCCAATACCTCTCCTCAGATTCAACAACAAAAGGAAAGAATTTAACAAAGTCGGGGTCCCTCGCCTGGTCACTGATCAATGGTATCCTTTTCACCAAATAATTTACTGCAGCCCGCACAGTATTTAACCTACCAACATTAGCGCATAGACAATCATACAAAGTCTTTTCTTTTTTAATTTCTACACTAGCAACACAGGGGATTTTCTTCGGTGTTGCCAAATAACAATGATCATTTTCTATATGAGCATAATTTGACATATTTTTGAGGTTATTTTCTGAATTCTTTAACATATTTTTCACTTCAGGTTTTAGTAGAGAAACACCACCTTTTTTCTTTCGGGTACTTTTGAGGCCATTTGCTTTGACTGGACTAATTTTGGCAGTCTGATTGTTGATCACTATTTCTTGAACCTTACTTAAATCTAGCGCTCTGTCCATTTCTAGGTAATATATTTTTCCTGTGGTTGGATCTATATACTTAACTATCCTTTTTTTCGGCGAAGTCGGTTGAGTGAGAATCTCATTTGGTATATCATAAGGGTTACTATCATCTGGCCATGTTGACTCAATTTTAACGACACCATCAGTTATTACTTCTTCACTTTCAACGACATTATTTGTCTCACTTACTTCCTTCGGTTCCTCTACTTCTGTCTTTATCTCACTTTGTTTTTTTAATGGTTTTATGATCAATTCGTCAACATCGACTTCTGTGGGTCCTTTCGAGAAGAAGTCTAACCAACTATCGCTTTGTATATCATTAGGGTCCGTATCCATTTGCTCGATTGTCTCTGTTTGTAGTTCTGGCTCGGATTTGATTTGAGTTTGTTCTTGGCTGAGGGTTTCTTCAGCTTCTTCTTTGAATTCATACTGAAGCATTTCTTGTGTACTGTATAACCACACGTCTACTAGTGTTTCGGCACCTGCAATTACATGTATAGTTTATAAGTTAACAGGTTGAAGACTAAGCAACTAAGGAAACGGGCTTTTATTTATCAGACAGTATACATACAGTCATCAATGCCCTGAAGACAATATGCTGGCCCCTATTACATAAATGGCACTTATTTATGGTTGGTAAAAAAATTACGTTTTAGAAACCTCTACCCCTTCATGTCCCCCATAGGCTTGAGTGTGTATGGATGCATTATAATGAAGTCCCTGTTCGAACTCTGCACATTTTTTTATTGTTAAGTTTCAACACAAATTTTGCAGAAACACTGTATAAATAATAAGAAAGGTTAATAATGAGGAAAATAAATTGGTTATTGGAAGGTAGCAACAATTCTTTTATACTTTTTTCAATCTTCAAATTAAAATAGTATCTAAACTTCATTAATTTATTAATAAATTTTGTCTCTACTGTAATTGTATTTTCATAGTAATATTTTATAAAAAAAAGTGACTTATAAAGTAACAACCATGACAACAACATAGAACATGTTTTAAAAAAATTACATCTTGTATGACTCGGAATGTAAAGAATCTAATAAAACCCATTACATACAAAGATTGTCAGGTATTTAGAGATTAAGGTGGAATAAAGAAATGTATTTGTGTCAGGTGGTAGAGCCATGCTTAGGCACAAATGGGCCGGATCGACCGGTGCGATACCACCGCCTTACAGAAAACCGGTTGTGAAGCAACGCTTACGTTGCATTTCCCCGAAATTAGTGAGGTTTACGGAGAGACAACTCCCCCTCTCCTCTTTCCGATCTCTTCATCCCTCCACTCTCATCACCCTCATAGGCGGGCAGCGCACTTTCGACTCTCTAAGTTGCAGGTGTCCATGGACGCAGTTGTCAAGTGACAACTGCGTCCATGTCACCATCAGGTGTGCAGTCTGTAAGTCTGTCCCTCAATATAAAAAAAAATACATACATGAACCCCTAAAACATTACGCTATTCGGGCAGTAGCGTTAAGTTCGCATAATAAAAGCCCCAAGAGACATATTATATAATTTCGGAAAGAAATTGAGTGGTATGAGACTTAGTTGAGTATATCTGCTGTTTTCCGCTATTGATTTTCAATTTTATCTCAAAGAGGACGATTTTAATAGTTTTTCAAAATAATTTATTTACTTACCCAGCATCTGTAAGCCGGTGTAGTTTCTGTCCAGTTTGATAGTGTGTTCAACAATGGCTGGTCTGTTCCGCTCCGGGAGGGCGAAGTGTAACTCTATCTTAGCGGGGAACTCGCCCCAACCACGACGGGAGACGTGGTACGGGGGCTTGCTGGAAATGGATAATTATTTACAGATAGGATAGCGAATATACTAAAAGTGGGAAGGAAGAGAAAGAGATTAGTGTTTGGGTAGCCTTTGGGGATAAAAGCTTGAGTGTGTGTATATTAATAAATACAGTTTTAATTTTTGTTTCATTTGTGGTGTGGTGACGGAGGTGCCGAGGCCGGAGATATCAGTGACGTCATGCACCGCTAAACACAACTCACTCTATATGCACGGTGTGGTGTGGAGCGTAGGAGTGGTGCAGGTTGACAGTGACGGAGGTGACGACGCCGGAGATATCGGGCGCGTGGGGGGCTCCGCGGATGTACAGGAGCCACTTGTGGGTGGAACGGTCCGCTCGGGACGCTGGGGGTGCATATTTTGATGTGTTACCTACAAAAAGAAATATATACAAAAATCCAATTTAACATAGGCGTGTAATTCTCAGTGGATTAGAATAATGCCAACTTATCTCTTCCAGTAGGTGTCGGAAATGGTAGCTTAGTTACCATTTCCGACACCTACTCGGATCAGACTGTTATCTATCAGACAGTACATATACAGTCATACAGTGCCCGGTTGACGGCAATAGGCTCGCCCTTTATTTTATAAGTGGGACTAAATTATGAATGGTTGAGGGTGGGAGTCTGAGACGCCTGTGCCTATCCCTTTGGGGATATTAGTGTGAGTGTGTGTTCTGATGTATGCTTGCAAATGTACTGTATGTATATTACAGTTACTGCTCCGCTTCTATACATAGGCCGTAGCGATAAGTTAAGCCTATACCTTTCTTAAGAATTGGGCTATCTATTGCATGTTATATATCAAAAATACTTTTTTTAATGGTGCATATGAATCTTGAGGTGCTTTGATCAAAAAATAATAATATATACTTATTATATCTACCAAATCTATTAAGTTGTTATATATATGTATTATTAGGGCATGAAATTATCCGACTGATTTACTTTCGGATATTTCGGATACCGCGTAACACTAATTAACACTATTATCTATCTACAACACTATCCGGTTCAATCTGGATAATATGTTTTTTTTTTTAAACTGTTATATTATGATTACTTTGATATCAAAAGTAAGAATAAAATTATTAAATTGTACAACTAGAAATTATACAACAGATCCTTATAATCCAAATATGATTCCACGGCATATCCGGTTTCCACAGCATAGTTGGAGAAAATTGGCTAAATTTACACTTGCTTTGTTATTTGTTAGTATTAGCTTTTGACCGCTGCTTCGTTCAACATTTTACATACACTATACATACATTCATATTCATCCATTTACTATTTATACTTTCAATAATCACAAGCTATCAGAAAACACGTTTTTTCATCAACTTACCTATAACAATCCTGTATCTATACTTCGTTTTATTTCTTGTAACCTCGTCCAAAGTGAGGACGTTAGTAGCCTTGGGGTCGAGATGCCGTGGTACCTTCTTAGGTCGACTAGTGCACGGGTCTTCGGACAACTCCAGGTGATCAATATCCTCCGGCTTTCTGTCCGGACGTAGTGTCTTTGTGGTGTCTGCAGATATTGTGTAGTTTCGCTTTTGAAGCATTGCCTGGACGAAAAGAGTTTTTTAAAACGGATTTGACGGTAAAATTGTTTTGAAGGTCTCAATAAAATTTTGTGGTGACAGTTTTGACAAACTTCTTGCCATCTTGTTTAACATTAATTTATTATAATTTATTATTTATACTAGCGGTACCCTTTTTTGAGTTTAGTCTTTTATTCGTCAGTAAATACTCTATCAAACTATGCGACTATCACTTCCAGAGACAAGCATGATTAAACAAATAAACACAAAAACTGTTTTGCTTTATTAAAAACAGAGATAGAGTAAAAATTTAAGACAATCGTTTTTAAAATTGTATGGCAAGTAGATGTCCCTCTCCTGGTGTCCTCTCCAATCAGAAGACAGACCCCCAACCTCATACAGCTACTGCACTCTCAATCCTGTTTCCCCATGTGAGCCTGGCAGTAATAAATTTCAAGTTAGAGCAATCATAGATACATACAGAGTAGTCCCTTCTCATCTTGTTTCTTGGTTCCCTGATCTTGAAGATCTCGTCCAAGTCCACAGACTGTTTGCCCAGAAGCTTACGGACGGATGGGTGTAGGCGACGCTGACCATCTCGCAGGATAGACGACACCTGGCGAAATAAAAACAATTTTTTACAATGCAGATGTAAAATCAGCACAGTCAGTCTACTAACAGCACCAAATTGGGATTAGTGTGGAAGTACATAGCTGACATGGGGCCAAGCTCCCTAAGTCTCCTGGACCCTATCTGTATGCAGATGTCAATAAAAGTTTTGCTTGACTTACATTATTTAATTTATAAAATGCTTTACATGAAGGAACACCACAGTAAGTGCCAACAACACAATGATTATTTCACATGGAAGAAACAGTTGAAAAGGTCGCACATTTTCTACTTTACTAAAATTCCATAAATATTTTTTAAGACGATTCCAGTATAAGCAATAATTCCTTTGCATTGGAATTGGCAAACATTCAAACAACTAATACACACACACTAGGGACAGCACCTTGTAGATAACACAAATTTTGCTACATATGGGTAACATACATTATATCACAGCCTTAGTGGCTTGTGATATCTCTTCCTTATGGTGGAGGCGAAGCTATTTTTGTTAGAAAAACATAAGAAGGTTAACAAAGAGATTTACTCACCTCAGCCCTAGCTCGGGGCTCATGCTGTGCAGCAATCTCATCCTGAACTTGTCCATTGCTCAATTTGAGTTTTTGCTCATTATAGTAGTTACTTACTAATGCATATCGGAGACGATGGAGTAAACGGCGAGATGTTGTCATGCTACAGAGAAAATAGTTTCTGTATTGCTTTTTTATTGTTCTTTCATTATTCTTATTGCATATGTCAGCTCATTTTGTGTATGAGGAGTAATCTGTTTAACTGACTAACTGATTTGGTTCCAAACCCCTGCCAGTCTTGTTTTTGTATCAAATAGTATTAATTGAGGCAAATTATAGGCTATTATATTATAGGCAAATCATGCTGCAACTCTTAGAAATAGAGCAGTCATCGTAAACATTAATTAAACACAAGGGAATAGTACAATGGAATATACAAAGAATGAGTTTTCAGCATGTCAATTTCCTAAGATATAGACTATAAACATGAATCATCAAATGATCATATAGCAGTGTTATAATATATAATTATAATAATACAATTATATAAGAAGAAAAGCCACAATCAAATTTAAATAAAACTTTTTTCATTTCCATTCATTGAATAGTTAAATTAAGAATACTAACACACATTAGTTTTTGCATTTATTAAATAGTTAAATTTAACTATAATCAAGCAAATCTATTTCATATGCAATAAAATTTTACTTATCATTTATACAGTGAACATTCATCACATAAAAAACAAATGAACATATACATTTACATATACATATTGCCAAACCTTTTAACTTTTAAAACAATATTTTCTATATATAGTTTCATATAGAAAAGAATACAACCAGATATACAAGTTATTTATGTTTAAAGAAAAAAATTGTGATGTGTAATTAATTCAATTATTATTAATGTAAAGTTTCTAGAGATGTTTATTGACAAAATCCTTACAAGAAATGTGTTCCCTACTATATAACCTTGTTAGACCTATTCACCTAACTTTACACATCACATTCCTTATGAAATCACCTATATGTGATTCAGCTACCTACAAATCATGAATTGATTATTATAGGCAATCATATTTAAGTGTTTAGAGTTAGAAGTCAGTAATATACACATGTAATGTACAAAAGATGAAAAAAAAAACACGTTTCATTTAAACCCGAAAGAAAAGTCAAAACAAAGGACCACATGGCACATTAACGTAATTATGTGTATGAGCTTAAAGGTTCACTGCATTTTTAAACAGATTCTGGTGATTATTAAAATTTAAAAATAGAATTACTTACCGTTGATCTATTAGCATAACTTCATTTTCCCTGATTTCAATTTCATTTAAAAATTCCCGCCGGATGATTTCTTTGATTTTTTGGACTTTCTCCTCTTCGTCGAAGGTTTGGGGCTCCTCTTTTACAACTACTGCAGCTTCTGGGTAATCAGGATCATGATATTCTTCTTTATTATCCATTTTTAGTAAGTTATTAAGTTAAAAAGAGTGACGCCCTACAAGTGTTGCTTAACGATACACAGTTTATTTACAATAAATAGAGTCCCGGCACTTATGTTTGGGTTATTTATCACATTATATTCACAGCTCAGTTAGGTGGGATGTTTACTATAACGTAATTTAATAATAAAAAAAAAACAATTATTGTGTTAACCATATCCGCATTTGACAGTGGAAAGGTCAACAGCCGATTCATTCAAGTTTTTTATTGTTTGAACGCATTTAGGAACTATTAGTAAAAAAAAATCAGTTCATATATACTTGAAAATAACATTTGTGAAACTTTGTTGTTGGGATTATTTAAATTACATAATCTAATTTATATCTCCTTTGTATCCTAAAATATACTACATGTTGAAATTTACTTGATGTGTACTGTTAGTTACTAATGATACCTATGATCCAGATTGTTTTAATTTTTTATTTTTGTTTATTGTTTTTCATAATTCATTCCATCTACCGGAATATTTCAATTTAAAATCTTTTGACTTTTCGTGATGTTCATTCAACTAAAACACTATTAAAGTATTTGTTATTTACGCATACAACACTGTACTATATACGAACTGTCAGGCTACGTTACGTAAAAAGTTGAAGTTGACATTTCGTAGAATTATTTTCTATACAGTGTTTCAACAACAATAAAAAACGGCTTTTAATAACAGCTCACCGTCACAGGGACAAAAGAGCATCGACCGTGATGTGAGGGCTCGCGGGGACGAGCGCACGCCTATGTCAGACTCCCAGACGAACGGGCCTGAGGCCATGTCAGAAAGACGTCCTTATTTCTATCCGGACAGCAGCAGTGACACAGAAGAATACAGAAGGGACGAGGAGAGGCGTAAGCGGTTATCGAAGCGGACAGGTCCGAATATACGAACACGTCCAAACATGCCTCCGAAGAACTTGACCGCTAATACACCGACGCCTTCGACTTCCACGGCTCAGGATCCCCCCAGAAATGGGCAGAAGGTTCAGTTGTGTGAAGACAGGATCACGTTGGTGGTGGACAACACGCGGTTCGTGGTAGATCCAGCTCAGTTCACTGCTCATCCAAACACCATGTTGGGAAGAATGTTTAGTTCTGGTAAGTTTTTTCTTTTGTTCAGACTTTTGTAACAGGGTCAGTTTAAAAACTTTAAAGCTGTAATATATTTAACATATTTTTCTTAAGAATAGTTATGAATATTCTTTTACTAGCATTTTCTTGCTATGATAGCAGTTTTACATTGTAAGTTTGGTTTGGTTTTGTTCAGTTTAATCTAACTACCATGTGTGTTAGTTCACTGTATTTAAAGGCTTGACTATACACAACAAATCTTTAAACTATCCATCACATTAATTTAAAAAACTAAATTGTGTCCTTACTATTTTATATTATAATACTGAAATGTTTAGTATTTTAAAGTGAAAAAAATAGTTAAAAAATATATTAACATATATTTGATATCATTTACTAGTTGCAATGTCTTTAATTAATGTACTTGATAAATAGTTGTGAAAAGACCTCTGATTTTGAAAAAAAAAAATAGATGCTATATCTGAGTTTTGGGGTTTTGTTTTTCAAAACATTTTAATTCTTAAAATTGTTTCATAATTATTCTCTTTAACTATTTCAATGTAGGTTAATGTTGGTACTGTGGGTGTATTGAAGTTAATAACTTTTATTATCCTACATATATGTAGACAAACATTCACTTAAATGTAAACAATTTTAAATTAGAAAAATGCTAGCTGCTTGTTTATAACCCAAGAAGAACTAGCCATCTTGGAGAGAATGGTCTTCTATTATTGATACCCCCTCTCAATGCACAACACACATTGTAGTTTTAATATGCAATAACACCCCAAATATCAGTGTATCTTACCAGTCCTATTTAATGAGTAGCAAATTTTTGCCTAATTGCATATGACTGACTATTTGAGCCAGTCTAGATCCTTCCAGAGGCATAGAAGCCTCCCGGGGCGTTCACAGGCTACTACAGGCCCAGTGCCCTCATTCTAAGATAATGTGGGGAGTGGATAGGTTTTCTAGAAATCAATTTTAAACTTGTAACTTGTAGTAGGTCATTTATATTTTGGAGGTTAGTGGTATTAACAAGTTGTAAAACTCTTTTACAATAGTAGAAACTTAAAATTACTATGCCTTAAGTAAAAAGTATCTTCCAGTCACTAGGCATATAGATTAAAAAAAAATACAGCCAGTGTCAGTCAAGATAATGTATCTTAATTTTATTCCATACATCAAAATCTGTGCAGGCATTTAGATGAGTTGTAAACACTAATTGAAACATGATGATCCATGATGTTCTTGGTTCTTGGTGGAGTAAGATACAACCATGCCATCTGTTCCCGTAGGTGTTGACTAAGAACTTGGACTTTTATCTATCACACAGTATATATTCATTTATACAATACCAGGTTGACATCAATAGACTTGTCTCCTATTATGTAAAGGGTAGAGAAAGCAACTGGCTCTCGCGAGATCTCGGCAGTTTTTAGCGAGAAGGGCCGAAAAATGGCCAAAATTTCGCTAGTTAAGAGACAGAAAACTAACTATGAATTCGCTGGAGTCCGAAATCCGTTGAATCCGAAAGGTCCTGGTTATTGTGCAGAAGCTGTTAAGGATTACGGGGATAATTAAAGATACAAACTTTGAACATTGAAACATGCTTTTTATTAATCAGAAAACAACAACATGGAGAATGTATAACATCATATTGAACCTTCCTTCATAACCGACACAGTGTTGACAACCAACGCAGTGTTGCCATTAAAATACAATATTATATAAATCATTGTTAATTAACAGAAGCCATTTAGCAGACGTTTGTTCGGACATTTTGTACTTTCAAAATAATTCATAATAATGGCTTGGGATGAACTGAACAAGCCTTTCATTTGATTGGTATATTTAGTTAATTAATCTCTAATTTCTAATAGATCTCTCAGTACGTATAGTTTTCTTTAATTGATAATAACTTCAATGAGTTTCATTTTAGTTTTTGACTTGTTGTTGTTTTGTTATAAAACATTTTTTTTATTATTTTAAGACTTGTTTGATATTAGAAGAGAAGACTGGTTGTTTATTTTATTTCTTATTTGATTAGATAAGTCAAAGTTTGCTACTTAAAAGTTTATTAAAAATATATATATAGATACGTCAAACAATGTCATACACATACAAGTTTATTGAAGAAAATCATAAAAAAATATGTTTATTTAATATTTATTCAAATATTGCGATTATTTTCAAGAATAAACCAGAGAACTGCCAATATCGCGAGATCCCAAAATTGGCGAGATATCGCGGTATTGTTATTCATATAGTTCATATCGTGAGATCTCGCCTGAGCCCCAATCTTACGACATTGCATTCCTGGTTTGCATTGGTTTGCAAAATGTTGGTGTATGAATCGCCGGCGTGAGTCTTATATGCATGTTAAAACATGTTATTAAATACGAGGTAGCACAAAGCTGAGCTAACGGCCATTTTTGTCTCATACAGTGGTACTTGTTAGCACTGACGTTTGATGAATTTGTTATCCTTGCTTTGTATGATTAAAAAATAAATACATATTCTTTCTCTCTATAACAAAGAGAGTTATACAGATAGACAGGAACAAAAGAGAAAACAGGTTTATAGATGCTGTCTAATCATCGTGTATGACTCACAGAGTATCTGGATCACTGTTGTTTACTATTTATTACTGTTGATGACTGATGTATGTATGCTTTATGAGAAAATACTTGTTTAGTTTCTTTATGTTTACCATGAGTGTGCCCATTTCGACAAAATACATTCACTCACATCTATATCGCTGAACGGGTAGGCAGAGGCGTCTGGTGTCCTAAACACCCCCTTTTTTGTCAATCATAATTTGATTCTACTTATTTAATAGACGGAAATCTTATTGCTGTCATCTTGGCGCTATATGGCTCTATATTTTATATATTTTTTGATAGATAACAGTCAGATATCTAGTCGCCTTTTATAGAATGGTTATAGATAAAATACGCTTACGTCTGTATCCCCTAAGAAGAAGGTAGAGGTGTAATTTTGCCAATTACAATATCTTTTTAAAACGTTGAACTCCAAACAATAATTTAGAAGAACTAGATCAAGCTTTCATTTTAGTAGAAATGTACTCATAGATATACTGACGCCTGTATCACCAAATTTAGACGTTTATAAATAAGTCCCACACACGCATTGGCGGGCAAGCCTGTCACCGTCAACCAGGCGCTTTGGAATTTAAATAGGAACATTTATTGAAATGAAAATAAGGAAAGAAAAGTTGATTATGTTTTTGTATGAGTGATATTTGATGGAATACAGGCAGACAAATCACAATTTATATGTGATTTGTCTTAATAGTAGTGTAAGTCTAGTCCGTCATACATTTTTTTTATTATTTTACTTGCGACTCATTATAGCATATAAATGTCAAGCTGATATACTAACCAGTTGTGCAGTCGATTTGTGTTTATTTGCTTACGTTTAACTCAATTATCTAACACAAGAAAGGGCTAATACTGTGTATCCTTCGTGTATTATCGAATTAGTATTATATCTGCGGCTCAGAGCATTACCTTCAGTTAAAATAAACAGTTTAACGATACATTAACTGAGTAAACAACTGTTGAAAAAGCACCAGAACATAGATAGACATTGTAATAATTTTATTTTATATTTTAACCCATATCTCAGTAATATTACTCACGAGGCTGTCATCAGCTGCCTGTATGACATTTACCAAAGTATGTACTGTCAGATTGTGTACGACCGTTAATTCAAATCATGTATGTAATCCCGCCTTTTAGTATAGTGGTTAGTGAACCTGACTGTTAAGTCAGAGGTCTTGGTTTCGATTTCACCACGGGACAACATTTTGTGTGAACCACAAGTAGTCCCGAGTCTGGGTGTTCTTTGTGTCTGTTGATTGTATGTTTGTAAAGTGTCCTCGACACAGGAATCGTTCCTAATGCGGGTGTTGCCATTTAAAAAAAAAAGAGTACGAGAACAATAATTTATTTTAACTTACACACTGACCTATTACTTGTTAATATTCTATGTAAATCATATACTTACTTTTACTGTGTTTGTAAATGTGTGGGCACCATGTATATATCATACAATTAATTTATCAGTCGTTGCTTCGCTTTAATTCTTTTTACCTATTTATGTATAGTAATTTTGTTCTGGGTGCATCGTTTTCACATATAATTATTGTATTTAAACAAAACTTTTTAAAAGAGTAACGTTGGAGTTTCTTGCTTATTCGTCTCAATACGTAACTACATTTCGGAAGGGGCGACTAGAACCTTTTCTATTTCAATGTAAATGTTGACGTTCAAAAGTGCCTTTTGGGCCTAATTGAAATAAATCCTTTGACTTTGACTTCAGTGTGTAGGAGTAATTTATCTATATGTTTTTATTTAAAATTATATACATAAAAGTATGGTATTGGTATAGGGCTTTGTTGCCGCATTTAAACTCTTAGTTGGTCCATGATGCGTACAGACAGGCTGACTAATTGAGCCAACCTAGCTCCTTCCAGAAGCGCAGAAGCCTCCATTTAACATCGCACCCTCGAGTATACTAGCCTGTTGTGTAGCCACTCCCTCGCACTCCAGGATTACGCGGGCGGCCATTTCCTCAGCATTGAGACAACCCTATACGGCTGTCTGTCACGTTGATGGTGAATAGGTGTCGATTCTCGATTATGTCCAGTAATCTTTCTTACCACTATTCGTATGTCTTGTCGGTTAAAGCTGAACAATGATTGCCGAATCCACATGTTAATGTGCAATATAGACACGATAGTGAAATAGAATGTGTCCTTCCCCACTGTTCACCATAATTAATTTCATCATAATCATATACTTCAGTATAACAGACAAGCAGACAACTCTTTCAGGGGTAGAGCCATGCTTAGGCACGAATGGGCCGGCTCGACCGGTGCGATACCACGGCCTCACAGAAAACCGGTTGTGAAGTAACGCTTGCGTTGCATTTCCCCGAATTGAGTGAGGGTTCCGGAGGCCAAATCTCTCCATCATCCCCCTTTTCTCTCCCCTCATCTCCTTTCTCCTTTTTCCATCTCCTCATCCCTCCTCTCTTCTTTCCGCTCCCTGCATCCCTCATCCCTCATCACCCTCAAAGGCGGGCAGCGCACTTGCGACTCTTGAGTTGCAAGTGTCCATGGACGGCGGTGTCACTTACCATCAGGTGACCCGTCTGTTCGTCTGTCCCCTATAGTATATATAAAAAAAAAAAAGCAGACAGAGTTACTTTCACATTTATAAAGTTAGTACAGATTTAAGGTTTCTAGAACTTTTAGGGTTATAATATAATATCATTCAATCATCTCTCAGTTCTCAGTTATGTAAACTTATCAATCAAAGTTCCAGTATAAACGTAACATACAAAACTAAAGGTCGTTGTCATCTAGTGGCCCACGGCGGGGTACAGGGAGGCTGCAACACTCAGCTCGGGGGTCGTTTGCACCGGGCTGTGACCCGAGACCGTCTAGGACGGTTATTACTCCACATAGCTGAATAAATTCGGATTATTAAAAGGCAATAAAAGTGAATTTATACAATTTATATTATAGTTTTATAATTTGATATTTTTTTGGATTGAAATTGTTTTAAGGGTTAACGTTTATTATATAAGGTTGTTGTTTTGAGCGAATATCTAATGTACAACAAACAATATGTTTACAAAGGATACAACAGATGAACATGTATGTATTCAATTGAAAGAAAACCATAGAAATACAAGAAGAACACTCTTATTTTATTGTGTGTTCAAGTGTTGCAGATCGTCAAAAGTAAACATCCTCCTCCATTTGTTTGCTGACGTTACATCGAAATGTTATACCCTTCGGACGATTGATATGATATCTCGCATGACGTAATCCGTCAAGACGTCTGCCTAGTCTCTAAGAACATCATACATTCATATGTACATGTAGAAAGAAACAAAGAAAGAAAACATGTTTATTTTTGTAATCACAGTCATGTTTACAGTGCACCATTAGAGAAACAAAACTAGAAATAAAATAACAAAATGTACATGAGTTACAAAAAATGGTCCTTAGCTCAGCATAGTGCTACTTTAGTATCTAGGCAGCGCTGATATTCGGAAACATAACCCTCTTTCTTTCGCAGTCCTGTATAAATTAGTCAGTCAATCAGTAAATGTTGTACACGAAGTATTGTAATATCTATCTGGTAATTTAAAAGAGTCGCCATGAGTTTGTTTACCGGATTTCTTCCTATAAGGCTCAACCATTTGGAAACGGCCCGCTTTAGACCAACACAGGCAGGTATTTAATTATTTTATATTTTTTTAATATTAATTTTACATTTGACAAGGCAACCTAGTTGCAGTGACGATGTGTGTATTGATCTATAATTTAAAATATTTTTTAAATAAGACAATTTCGTTGATTCTCTTTTTATTGGAAAGGATGTACTTCAAGGGCAGTTAGATGAGAGTTTGGTCCAGTTCTGACAATGGCATCCATGAGAAAACCAAATGTACAGTTAAGATGCACTTTTTTCTTGATATGACGATTACGAATTTTAAGCAGTAAACAATCTTATTTTGCTACTAAAACATTTCTAATGTGGGTGGCAGTTGGCAGCTATATTGATGCAAAGAGAAATGGACTGTTAACAAATATTAAAGGATATAATCCAACACCATATAAGTCTTAAAGTTTTGTGATACACGCATTGAAGTCGGTTGTCTACTTTTTAAATTATATGAAATAAAAATATTTCATTTAAATTTGAAATTTGAGTCAAAAACTCCACTTTTAGGAAGAAATATTGACAGGACATCTGTTACAACACATTTTTTTTTTATAAACATTTTAAGTGTAGTTGCGTTTAAATCTTTAAGTAGTATAATTAAAACTTTTGTAGATACAGAGACAATATATTACGATTTGTCTCAGCGTTAGGTGTTACTTTGACCCACGATTTGACTGAAGAGTTCAATAGACTAGACGAAACGGTCGATTCCCTTTTAATTATGATGTCAAAGGAATAATCTTGTATTTAGTACAAAAGAATATTGGCTTTTGAGGGTTTGAAGGTATCTTATCTTTTAGATTAATGTTATATAGAGTGCCTCTAATTTTTCACTCGCATGGTTGTTGCGTGAAAAACGTAAACTTAAGCGTAACTCCCTTTTTCGATTAACTAATTTTGTATATTTATACATGTAGTTATCGGTTAAGTAGAATAGGACCACTTTTTTTAATATAATAATCACATTTATTTTGGAACTTAAAACACTACAAAACTAAAAAAAACAAAATGGAAACGATGATAGCTGCAAAAATATGAAACTGTGGCACAGCTACCAACGTCCCCCTCCTGGCAGGAAGGTAGGTTGTTCCAGACAAAGACTTAAAATGTAGTACGACTAGCACACCTGTTGACACCCCCGCAACACCCCTTGTGGGTGGAATTTCGTAAAATCCGGCCTTAGCTGACCTCTACTCGGTGAAAGGAATATTCCTACCAAATTTCAAGTCTCTACGCCTTATGGTTCCAGAGATATCGTGATGAGCCAATATATCGGTTAAAATCTCTTATATATATTTATATAGATACTAGCTGACCCTGCAAACGTTGTTCTGCCTTAAAAAATATGTATAGGGTCACCCTTATCATTTAGGGGTATGAAAAATAGATGTTGGCCGATTCTCAGACCTACTGAATATGCATATAAAATTTCATAAAAACCGGTCAAGCCGTTTCGAAGGAGTATGGTAACTAGCATTGTGACACGAGAATTAACGAATACGCTATGAAAAACTTTTTTCATTTAATCTATATATAAGATAGATTAAATGAAAAAAGATTTTCATAGCGTATAAAAAAAAAATATTTAAAATAAAGAGGTAAAGTATTTAATGAATGGATATGTGCTTGCCCCTTATGTATAGCCAGGAGGACAAAAGTGTGGTTGCGTGTGACTCCTCAGCCTACCAAGCTGTGCCCCGCGGTTTCATCCCCGTTAAATTTGATTATACATAACTAATGTATCGAATTCTACCCGATTTGTTGACATTTATCATTATTGATTACTACTCCGCTCCCTTAAGTAGCATGTTGATATATAACTGATAGGCCTTTCCTAATAAAGAGGCTATCTAATGTGTCATGAGGCTATCAGCGTTTTTCATATCGGATTAATAGTTCCTGAGATTAGCTAGTTCAAACATATAAACGCTGCTTCTTTATACAATATTAGTATAGATTGCGGCACCCATATCATAATAACTTCTCACTTAATGTATATGAATTTAAATTTATTGTCTGTCTTTCTGGCCTGTCCGTTTACATCACCTAATCTTCTTAACGGGGTGATCAATTTCCAAGGGTCTTCCACTGGCATAATAGCTAATGTTATGACGCTTATTTTACTATTTATTTAAATTTACGGTTTATTTAAATATTTTTAATGAATAAATTTCTTTAAAATTCGGGGATGCGACTAGTTTCGGTCCGACAGGAGACCTTTCTCAAAGAGGAAGTCGTCCAGCCGCGACGATACCGGACGTCACACATTTATTTTACTTTTATTTTCAACAAGTAAAATTTAACAAAACATTATACTCAACAAAAGTTCATACATACATACACACGTATGCAGAGACAATAGACCGGCACCTGCTTCTATCCTTACAGACATTACGGGCTTCCTCTGCTGTTACTAAGCCTTCGATACAAGCCCGTCAGTTTTGGGTACTTCAGTCCTGTCCCTTCTTCAGAACATCACCAATTTAATCGTTGTATGTTCTGCGTGATCGACCCCTGCCGGCATTCCCATGCCATTTTGCCTTAAGTATATAATTGATTTGTCATTCGTTCCTCATTCTTTCTTTCTACATGCCCAAGCCACCTCAGGTATACCCTTTTAATATTTTCTCACCTCGTCTTCTTTCAAGCCACACTTCTCTCGTATATATACAATCATTTTTCTACCGTACCCAATTATCGCTACCATACATTAAAGTGGGCGCCAGCACGCCATCGCGCCATTAAGAACTGACATTCGTAAAATACTTGTGTTAGCTCTTAAAGACAATATTATTTAGTATAAACCAATTAAAAATAAATATGTATACTGGTCTATTCGAATGAAAAGTATCTTGTAATAAATTTGTGTATTTTCCTTATAAAATATTATTCAAATTGCATTCATGAATAAAGGCCCTTCCAAGGCAAATGTGTATCATTGCTATTACGAATTCAAACGTGGTCGACTAACTTTGGAGGATAAAAAAAGGAGGGGTCGCCCTTTGACGGCTGTTACGGAGGAAAACGTGCTAGCAGTGAAAAATTTAATCCAAGACAATAGGCGAATTACGTATCAGGAGATTCAACACATACTGCAGATTAGACACGTGCATCTTAGATTTATCAATACGATCCAGAAGACGACAGTTTGAGTGTTTCAAAACGAATCAACGCCTACCACAGTGAAGCGATCTAGAAGCGGGGGGAAGATTTTGATCGCAAACTTTTTAAATTTGACTGGCTACTTGGTGTCAGTCAATCCCTTTACGGAACCAAAGAATGGTATACTACCAAATGCTTGGCAGAAGTTTTCCCTGTTGTGAGCAACAAGCGACCAAACACAGGGCTCCGCGGGCTACTGCTCCACCACGACAACGCGCTCCAAACGAGGGACTTCTTGGACAGCACGCTGGTCAAACTTCTGGGTCACCCTCCTTACAGCCCTGACCTAGCACTGTGTGACTTCTTTTTATTCCCGAAAATTAAAAATAAGCTCAGAGGGATTCAATTTTCGTCGCCGGTAGATGCGCTGTCAGCGTTCGAGCAGGCTGTAAACGAGGTGTCTGCGGCGGACTGAAAAATGTGTTTCGAAAACTGGTTCAGACGCATGAAACTTTGTATATTGAGGCTAGTGGAGAGTATTTAAAAAAAAAAATATTTACCTATAGAACACTTTTTTTTTATTTTCGGAAAACTTCCCACGTACTAATAACTATTATTTCTTTTGTTGTATATTTTGATATTATATATGTTTGTTTTTTATCTCTATAAAATATTTTTTATTTTAATACACAACATTGTTAATGTTGTTTCCTGGCGCGTAAATAAATAATCCTGTTTTTGTTTTCCGACGGAACAGGCGACATACAGTTGGCCATGGGGAAAACATCCGCCACCCTCAATGACTCGCACCAAAGTGACGTTCTGACTGGTCGGGCCGCTTTTATAAGATATCCCCCCTCCGTTTCCTACCGATAAACAGCAGGCAGCAAGCTAGCTCCTACTATTGATCAATTGAAGACAGGCGGTGTTTTTACATTTAGTTATTATTCAATATTTATTACATTCTTTAGATAATGTAATCAAAAATACATGTTTTCATTCTAAAATGTGCGTTTAGATTTGGATACATAAAAAAACGATTAATCTACTGCTCATATAACGAATATGATTTGCCTTATGATCTAATGGTTTGTGACCCTAACTGCTGAGCCATAGGCCGTAAGTTCGATTCTGATACGGGGCAAATAATTGTGTGATCCACGAACATTTGTCCCGAGTGCGGGTGTTATTTGTGTCCATTGCATACAACACTCCAGCGTATGTAACCCCTCCCCGTACCCCCTCTCTTTTTTCCTCTTCCCCTTTCTCTCATCATCCTCAAAGGCGAGCAGCGCACCTACGACACTTGAGTTGAAGGCATGGCTCATTTTAAAATTCTATTATTTGGATCGTCTCATCTATCGGATCTCTTATCAATAAAGCATGAAACCGAAACCTTGTTCCAGGTCTAGAATTCACGCACCCAAACGAGCGGGGCGAGTACGAGGTGGCTGAGGGTATATCTGCGACGGTGTTTAGAGCCATCCTGGAGTACTACAGGTTTGGCACCATCCGGTGTCCCCCCACCGTCTCCGTGCAAGAGTTGCGGGAGGCCTGCGACTACCTCCTTGTGCCTTTTGATGCAAATACTGTCAGATGTCAGGTCAGTCGCTATCTAAGGTTTTGTTTTCTCTATTTCTGTTATATCCCATAAAAATAAAAGTTATCTCCGTCATTGTAACTTACAATGGAAAATTGACATTATTACGATATGAAATCGACCTAAATATAACTTTAAATTCAGCAATAAATGGGTTACATTATATTAATTTACAGATGAATTTCTAAAAGACATACATTTTACTAATACTCAATTAAATATACATATAAACTACAATGGACAACCCTTAATGAGTTTTTTACGGTTTGAATTAATTAATTAATTCTTGGATTAATTATTGATAGTAAATTTAATTGGAGAACATATTGAAAACGTCTGTAGCAAAATTAACGGCTTCTTATTTGCCTTGTATAAATTGTTTCAAGTTTCTGCTTGTGCAGTTTACTTTGCCTGTGTGGAATCAGTGCTTCGGTATGGAATTTTAATTTGGGGAACCTTAATAAAGCGTTCATTGCGCAAATAAATGTATTTTTATTACAATATACTAGAATTTCACACATATTTATGCCTATTCGGATTACCTATTTTTAGGCCCAGAAAGATACCCATAATATTCAAACACAATAAAATGTATTCATTTATGTCATGATATGCCATATTTTAAATTCTTTTTTTTATTAATATATTTTATTTGTATTCATAATATTTAGCATGACATGTAAAATGCAATCTATTTACTTTTAATAAATGTTTTAAGTATTTAATTAATTTGATCTCGCATTCAAATAATTGTATTATTGAAATTAACAGAAGAAAAAGCTTTGGACAAACTTTAGTAATTTGTACTACAGGATTAGATAAAAGTATGCACTCTGATCTAACCTTGTTGTACAAATGTATGGGTTACAATATTCATTGAAATTATACGGTTTTATTTCCAGAACCTTCGTGGCCTTCTCCACGAGTTGTCAAACGAAGGTGCCCGCCGCCAGTTCGAGTCGTTCCTCGAGAGGCTCATTCTCCCTCTCATGGTGGAGAGTGCGGAGAGGGGGGACAGAGAATGTCACGTCGTAGTGTTGCTTGACGACGACTCAGTAGAGTGGGATGAGCAATACCCACCGCAGATGGGAGATGAGTACAGCCAGACAGTGCTGTCTACCCCGCTGTATAGATTTTTCAAGTATATTGAAAATAGGCAAGTTTTGTACATGCATATTTACGTATATTATATTGTATATTGCTTTGACGTACACCAAAAAAAAAATACGAGGGTGGATTGAAAAGTTCAATTCAATTTTCTCCATTTTGGTACGTAGCCAAGTGGCACAAGTCGTCTCACTTACTTGATCTAACTATGTATTATCAAAAGCTATAGTATTAAAAATTTAGACCGTAACAACGTTCGTAGGTGGTAGAGCCCTGCTTAGGCACGAATGGGCCGGCTCGACCGGTGCGATACCACGGCCTCACACAAAACCGGTTGTGAAGTAACGGTTGCGTTGCAATTCCCCGAAATGAGTAGGTTTCCGGAGGCCCACCTCCCCCTCTCCCCTCATCTGCTTTCTCCTCTTTCCAATCTCCACACCCCCTCTCTTCTTTCCTCTCCCTGCATCCCCCACCCCTCATCACCCTCAAAGGCGGGCAGCGCACTTACGACTCGAGTTGCGGGTGTCCATGGACGGCGGTTGTCACTTATCATCGGGTGGTTTGTTCGTCTGTCCCACTACAGTATAAAAAAATGAACCAAAATAAGGGTAGTATTACAACAATATAATAATTGTTGAATACCTTAAGCCGAAAACTTTTCAATCTACCCTCATACTTACATACACTCATTCCTAGACCATCGGAGCGGTAAGCATAGACGTCTCAAACGCCCATGTTTTGCCATATTCTAGTCCCATTTGCTTAAAAGGTTGCAAGCATATAGCCAACATCAGGACACTTTTGAAAGTTAGTAAAAACACACATACACATACAAAAAAAACAACTAAATGATGGATGACATCACAATCGATAATATTACGCAGCCTCCGGGTTTTATGGAGGCCCCTCTTTTATTTGATAACGTTAATCTGTCAATGTGTGAATAATACTGAGGTGATCGTTACTACCGAAAACAACGATTCTTCTTAATGATGTTCTCCGTACTATGTATACTTACTGATAGATGTGTCCGACCCCTAGTCGCCTTGTAGCTGAAAAAATGTCCCCCCTTTCACATGATACGATTACTTGCCATATTCACGACATTGCAGAGTCAACCGGGGACATGATGAAAATAAGAAAGTTAAGTAAATTTAAGTACAAAAATACCTTCCTGTGCCGATCGGTTAAAGCCTCGAATTCACTACCAGCGCACATGTTTCCCACCCATTTTGAACCCGAATCTTTTAAGCGGGTGAAACAGCATCTGACGAGGCCGCCATATTGTGGGTCACCATATTGACTACACTAGCAATGAGGATGGTGACCACCACTCCACTTGTTACTTTGTATCAGTCATAGTGAGTCATTATGGAAGGCTTATATATAAAATATAATAAGCCTTCCATAATGACTCACTATGACTAAAATAATAAAAAAAAATGTATATAAATAATAATAAGGGATTGCATAACAAGGGAAGCGATATTGTTTATTCTATCCAAGATTAATTTCGCAAAGGGCTCTGTGGACGACAATAGCCCCTTAGAGGTTACGAACATAAGTGCATGTAGGCTCCTATATAATACATGTAAGTAAAGTATTCCTACCACTGTTTCTTTTACAGAGACGTAGCGAAACAAGTAATGAAAGAAAGAGGTTTAAAGAAGATCCGTTTAGGAGTTGAAGGTTACCCAACATACAAAGAGAAAGTTCGCAAACGGCCTGGAGGTCGTGCAGAGGTCATCTACAATTACGTTCAACGACCTTTCATTCATATGTCGTGGGAGAAAGAAGAAGCGAAGAGTCGTCACGTTGATTTCCAATGCTTCAAGTCTAAATCTGTGACGAATCTTGCTGAGGCGACGGCAGATCCAGTAATAGAGTTGGATGCGAACAGAGTAAGAGATGAGGAAGTTCCGGAGATCAACCCAGATCCTGAAGTGGAAGAAGCGCAGTGATACGTATACCGCTCGCATCGAGCGGTCACCAGGTTATTGATGGCTATGTTTTGTTGGATGTAACCGTTTTGGGTTTGGAATTTTGAGTCGACTTTGAAACAATGTAAGTTAGTAATTTGCCGCTGCATTTGCAACATGAAATCTGTTATCTGATTTGTATAGTTTTACATAATTGTGTTACAGAAAGGTGTGGTTATATATAAATTTATTATGCTTTTTATAACACAAGCCTATTTACCGAAAAACATAATAAATATTTTTAAAATATGGCTCACAAATATATATGTTTTGACTGCTGAGCTAGAGGTTGTAGGCTGGATTCGACCCAGAGCAAATATTAGTGTGAGGAGACGATCATTAGTTTTGTGTCAGTGTGTCATTTATATATATTATGTATGTATTACGAAATATTTAAGTATGGTTTTCAGCAGTACAAGCTCGCTTAATTAGGGATTAAACAGTCGTGTGTGAGATTTGTCAACTTATTACATTTAATACCAAACATGTTGTTGAAATGTCCCCATGAAACAAATAAAATCATTACACGGACATTATTCAGAGATTAAATAGATTCATACACCAAGAAAAGTACTATTACTAAAATATATGAAGGAGAGATTGTTTTCTAATATTCGCTATACATAATCATTCTAAATGCAACCATACCTTTCTGAAACATGTTTAATTAACTGTATACCAGTACTGAACAGTGCATTTAAAAGCACCTTGCAATGTTGACAAAGTCAGCAGGAGAGTTTCAGATCAGGCTGACAGACTATTTAACCTGATAAATGGGACCAATAATGGCACAAGTACTATAAAGGAGAACATAATTGGTTCCACTTTAACTAAGTATTATTATGTATCTGCCAACCATCAAGTCCTTTCTTAAGTTATTGACTAAAGGAATTCAACTGTCGATGATAAAGAAATCCCAAATCGGTTCGGTGATGAATTGGACGTGTTAAGAGAGTGCCAGAAAGACTTTTTGTACTTATTTATAACGGACATACATTATAAAAAAATCATGTACACAACAGTGTATCGACTCAGGCCAACAGAAAAAAGAATTACACATTTGTGTACAATCAATCTAAAGGATTGTTTATCGCGTATCACAGCCCTATTAATAAACCTCTCCAAAAACCTATTTATATTTTATCAAACCAAGAATTTATTATTAATTACTACATTTTAACATACAAAAATTAGTATAATAATCAATAACAATATTAATTATTTTAAATTTAAATCATATACAATACAAATAAATTATACAGTTATGTGTAACATAAGCTAAAAATATATTTGAACTGACAAGAAAAGAACCCACACTCCTTGTAAAGTGTCCCACTGTGTTGTACCGGCTTGATGCAATTTAATGTAATCTTTGTCCTCCAAAACCTGGTCTTTTGTCTTAAGTGTATATTGTTCGAGTCTCAGGAGTAAGAGTGATTTCTTGTAACAATGGTACTTAGTGATTTGTTAGACCTTACTACGATATTATCTGGCTTTCAACATTTATTTGCTACTGTTGATCGAATTTTGAAGCGGGTAACACCGGTTCAGGCTTCATCAAAAAAAACCTCTAAAGTGTCATGAGATGGTTCCGACTGACCTCTTGTTTCTTGATAAAGTTTTAAAGTTCAGATTGAGAATCCACTCTCTAATATTCTATTACTATGTTTCTGCTAAGGTTTTGAATAGAATCGGTAGGAGTTAAACTGAAGACTACTGTTGTACACTGTTGTGTACAAATAAAAAAAAAAATCATAATTAACCATACTATCGTCACATTTAGAAGACATTATATTTTAGTATATGATTATAGCCGCCATTTTTTACTCGTTATTGTAAAATATCAAGATTTACGTAACTTGAAACAGTATCAACAATTCCTAAAAGTGGAAATTTTTATGAGTCACTTTTTCTTAATAAAAAAAAATATATATGGACTTTTAGTGTAAATAACTCTGGTAGCTAACCACTTCAGCTAGTTGCTGCTAGCCTTACAACACCAATAGTCTCATCACTGTGTTGCTAACTCTCTCCTTTCCTACCTTCGTAGCCTCGCTGCAGACCCTACTCAACAGCAGAAATGGATGATCTATGGTAACAGCTCCTGTAATGTTGGTATAGTTCACACATTTCTAATGTTAGTTAGTAGGATTCCAAGCTCTCAAATATTTCCATTGTTATGAAATTTTGAGGTTCACTACAAATATAATGGTTCCAACTTATTATTATTATTATTTTTAATTGTTATAGTTACGTGAATCTTGTTAACTAAAAAAATTAATAAATAGAATTGTTTAGAGAAATTATTAAGTCAAACAAACGTAATAGTCTCATGTTATACATAAATTACTACAAAACAAAGTTATACATTCCTGTACCTAGTACTTACATGCATGTGATTTCCTCGCTTTCCAGGGTCAATCTAGACTGGCTTCAAATTGTCTATGGTTGCAGCTCACTAGGATTACTATTTACCTATATAAATAATGCTTAATAGCTACCAAACACCTTATTTTTTTTATATATTAGATTTTACCAAAATGATTGTTTAAAACAAGCGTTCTATTCGTATAAAAATATTGAGGTTAATAAAATAATGTTTTCAAAAGAGAAAAGGGACCAAATGATTCATAGAGCATCCTGAAATACATACACACGCCTATATCCCCGAACATGCACAGGGGCGTCTGTATACTGTCTGATAGAAAACTGATCCCTGGTGGACATGAGGTGACCCTATTCCACTCAAATATAGTAGTATAAAAATAATGTAAAAATGTTATGACATGGTTTGTTTGTAAAAATTAAGCATTGCTTATATTTGTGTAACCCTTCCAAAATGTATATATATATATATATATGTATATAGATATATATATATATATATAAGCGTATATGCCTTATATTATAGATCACAAAAAACAGTCATATTTTCTATGCATCTATATTTGTTTTCAAAATTTCATTTAATTGAAAACATTTTGATTTTGAAATTTAGCCGATCTTGCTGAAGACCGAAGTGCCTTCTTTTGGCTTTTGGGTTATAATTTGTGATTTGTCATCTGTTTGTTTAAAACTCATTCCTGCCGCCGTTATCGGTATTGATTGTGATTAGGGACTGATTTTTGTGATCATAACGCGAGGGATAAACAGGAGATAATATTACTCTGCTCCCAACGGTCGTAGCGTGATTTAACCTATAACCTTCCTCAAAATGAACTCTATCAGAACGTAAGTTTTTTCAAATTGAGCCCTAGTTTCAGAGATTAGCGGTTTCAACAAAAAAAATTATGTTGCTAATTTATTTTGGTTGTTAGTTTACTCACGCATATATTTTGGGGATAGACTAGTTTGCGACCCAACGGGGGACCTTTATCAAGAGGTGAAGCGGCCGTCTAGGCAATGGTTTTTCGTTTTACTGTTTTAATTACCTACGCCTTTTTATAAGTAGATATATTTTTGGTAATTGTGATTTTTTATATACTTCAGTCTGCGTATCTGTTTATCTCTCGTGTCTAACACTATATGTGTTCAAACCAGATTCGTACTACGATTCTGTTAAAAATATCAACGCAATATTTTTCACGAATGGAAAATTGTTTGTAAGCCTATAATTAGGTTTTATATATTAAACATAATTTGTACCAAACATGTTTATGTTAGATTTTGTATTTAAATTAAAACATATCTACTAAGTTGTGTTTCATTTATCTTCTAAATTTTTTCTAAATCTATTAATATTATAAATTTAAAAGCAACTATCTACCTGTTACCTATTAACGTCTATACGGCTTAATCGATTTTTTTTTAATGTTGGAATGGTACTTCCGACCCTGGAGGCTATAAAGGCGACTTTTTATAGTAATACGGACAAGGACGGGCAGCAGTAGTAGTATTAAATTATTCTAACGAAGGACGTGTCAAATAATAGTAGTAGTAATAGTTTGAAAGTGATGGTACCAAGAAACAGATTATGCGCCAGTTTACATATACGTTCAATGCAAGGATTGTTTGTAATGATAGCCCTGATACCTCAGAGTTGTAGGTACGCTGCTCGCCTTTGAGGGTAGTTGGGGGGGCATACAAGACAAGCGTTGTTTGACACCTAGTTTTGTTTATTTTTGTAACAGACGAACGGACGGGTCACCTGATGGTAGGAAAAAATCGCCGTCCATGGACACCTATTACTCAAAGAGTAAGTGCGCTGCCCGCCTTAACGGTGATGAGGGATGGGAGGAGAGGCCACGGGCAGTTGGGCCTCCGGAAACCTTAATAATATCGGGGAAATGCCTTCACAACCAGTTTTCTGTGAGGCTGTGGTATCAAGTCGGCCTCACAGAAACTGGTTGTGCCTTAGCTTGGCTCTAACACTGTTAAACTGGTATGGGAGCTGCAATAATACCTGCACGAATGGGCCGGCTCGACCGGTGCGATACCACGGCCTCACAGAAAACCGGTTGTGAAGTAACGCTTGCGTTGCATTTCCCCGAATTGAGTGAGGTTTCCGGAGGCCCACTTCCCCCTCCCCCTTTTCTCTCCCCTCATTTCCTTTCTCCTCTTTCCCATCTCCTCATCCCTCCTCTCTTCTTTCCGCTCCCTGCATCCCCCATCCCTCATCACCCTCAAAGGCGAGCAGGGCACTTGCGACTCTTGAGTTGGAAGTGTCCATGGACGGTGGTGTCACTTACCATCAGGTGACCCGTCTGTTCGTCTGTCCCCCTATAGTATAAAAAAAAAACCTAAATATTGTTAAGAATATTTATTAAATTTGTTGTAGAAACACTGCAGCATATATATATATGTCGTCTATCTTCTGTCCGTCTTGCCAATTCCTCGCTTGCCAGCGAACAGATGCTTGGGTTTCTTAGTGCCAATGAACCGATCAGCCTCACCCTTGAGACCCATACGCTTGGTCTTCTTGGCAATTGCCACGTGAGCCATCTTCTTGGCTTTGGTTTGCATCTGCAACACAGAATTATTGTATTATATATAATTTCTATTAGAAACCTAAACCTGTTTAAATATTAGCTATGGCTATCCTATGACATGAAATACCACATATGCTGTGAACCTTAAAACTGGATAGCCGGATATCTGATCTATAAATATACGGAAGAACAAAATGATTTAATTAATTGAAAATGCCAGCCGATAACCATAGTTTCATCTACGTTTAAATTCACTGCTCCGCTCCTCAGTATCACAGTGTTACTTACATGAAAACGTTTTTTTTTTATTCTACTGGAAGTTAAAGAGTTTATTAGCCAAAAGCTTAAACAAATAATTATAAATAGTATTCAGCTGTACTACACAAATCAAAAGTGTTAAGTTAATCATCAAATTATATGTTTCAAATCAAAAAAATACAGATATGGAGCAACGATATCATTTGACACAAGTAGGAGATGACGTGTCTGTGGCTCTCAGGCCATCGGAATGTTGCAATGTGTGACTTCTACCACTATCGATAGAGAAATGTGGATTTAATCCAAAAAAAATTTCAATGTCAGTCCAATACGTAGATCCTATGGAGAAGAACAGACAAGAAACGCCATGAACATTCTTTTTCAACATGTGAAAATATGTGGTTTCTGATAAATATGTGGTTGTAGTTTGTTTGGAAAGTAATAATCATTTGTTTAAATAGCAAAATAAAATATTTGTCAAAAACCAGCATGCCCGATTATTATAAAAACATTTTTGAAAATCCGTGACTACATCAGCTTCACGCCTATATCCAACCCACTAGTGGGAAATAAATAAAGAGTTGATATTATTGTATTTGCCATGGGTAATGCGTTCTAAGCACTAGCTCAGAGCGCGACCTTATGACAAAATATATTGTAGGCCGCGGTTTGACTGACATAGCGCATAACAGACGCTTGACAGCTTCGATCGGGCCAAAACTAACTTAAATTCAAAAGTATATGGTTTACAATAGTAAACCATATACTTTGATATGCACTAACATAACACAATCACTATGAGTTTTAATTATACAGATAACTGTCAAATAGCCATAATGCTTCGTAATTGGCCTGCAACTTCACTTAGAAGTATTGTTTAACAAAAATAATGATTAAATTACTATAATTTATATTGCAAACATACATACAATTTTAAAATACAAAGTTTGGTAATTATTTTTGTGCTTTATCAACAAGTCTAACATGAAGTTAGTCATTATCTTCCTATTTCAAACATATAGATAGATAACAGACAAAATTTTTATTTGTATAATACATAAAATTGTAACACACATAATGTACAAAGGGCAGTCTTATTGCTAAATGCAATCTCTTGCAGGCAACCTTAGGATGGATCAAAATAATCCTGGCAGTTGAAAGTGCATTTCAAAGGAAATCTAAACATACCTAATAAATATAAGTACAAAACAAACAAACTATCTAAAAATATACATACAACTATATATGTATATCCATATATCTACATGCAGCATATGGAGAGTATCAAACTCATATAATAAAAAATATTAATTACCAAAGTTCTTAAAATAAGTAATGAATTTCGCTTGCATTAGGCATTTAATCGCAACGCATTCCACAAGCACAGCAATAACAACCAACGAACTTTGTGGAATGGCATCAATGGCTTAGACATTTTCCATTTGTGTCATGAAGCAACTTGAAACGTTCTTTGATATAAAAAGGGGCCTAGGGTTGAATAAGACGTTGTAATGAAAAATAAGGAAGTGGGTTCTCCGCATGATAGTCATAGTCCGAATATGAATTTGATACAAAAATTTTAAAGCCGTTTAAGCTTATCAAGTTGTGCTTTGGTGAGCTTTAGGTAACTGACATTGGTACAGTCTGGAGTTGGAAGAAGTGTCTGTGGCAGAATGTAAATTAAGTAAAACCTATGGTAACATAAATCAGAAATATATTTAATGAACCATATGTTACGTTTTTTGTTATTCTTTAAGACAGCTCCCGCATTAGGAAATAATTCCTGGGATGCGGGGACTTTACAAACATTCATACAACGGACACAAATAACACATAGACCCGGGACAATTAAGTGTGGATCACAAAAATTTTTGTACCGTGTGGGAATCGAACCCACGACCTCCGGCTCAGCAGTCAGAGTCACTAACCACTAGGCCAGTCAGTATATTTATTTGATATAAAATGAGAAAGATATACATGATGGTAGATATACCGATTAAAATTATGTATTTTAAAGAATTATTATGAATATAGTTATGTAATAAAATTTATTATATTTTTTTGCAGCATTATTAAGACTATTTTATTTTGTTAATTTTTTTTTAATAAATGACACTAACATTAAGTCTTTAAAAAAGTTTAAACCAAATTTTAGTATAAATTTTGATGACATATAAAGTAGCTGCATTTAGAAGTCATAAATTATTTTAAATTATTAATTATTACAATAAGCATGTAGAATCAGAGTCAGATCACATATATTATAAAGATGCATCGTCATCGGAACTTATGATGTCTGCAAAATGTCAGATCAATAGGACACTGGGAAACTGGTCTAATTCTTTTTTTCTTTTCATTTAAAACCTTTTGCACAAAAAGATTGTACAATTGCGGACCTAACGCCACAGGCATTCTCTACCAGTCTAACTTATGATTGTGTACAGATCAGTCAATAGGTGCACTAGAAATAATAAAACAGAAATAGAAAGAAAGAAGATAAATTGTGAACAATCACATGAATATTTGATATAATATTATATATATATATACAATACAATATATACATACATATACACACACACATACAAATATACTTGTTACTATAGATACATATGTGATGGTTTTGCGGGCTTATACACTATGTGAGCTTGTACTTTCGCTTTGAAAGAGAAATTTAACGTGCAAGAATTGATCCGACAAAGATACATGCAATCTTGTTAAAATGAAATGTTTCCTTGGATTAATAATAACTAATTTTATATAATTTCTATACTCTATAATATATATAATAACAGTATCTAGTAATAATGTAGTGACTTACAATCTTATCCCCGACACCTTCCGTGTCTCTTGCAGGTTTGCTGACGGAGCGGCCGCGCTCGTCCACCCGCTGGCGCTTGGCAGGCGGCGCGGAGCGCGAGCGGGAGCGGGAGCGGGTAAAGTGAGCCTCCTTCGTCTCCGACATGTCCACGCCTTAAACGTACACGAATATCATTCATTACTATTACTTACATGAAGGTGCCTCGCACTAGTTGACCTCCTTGGAGGAGGACTTCGTCCAGTAATGGACGGCGATAGGCTTAGATACTTAGATATAAAGAAAACTTAGATACATATTTTGTAAAATTATCTCGGTAACTTTCACTCTAACATCAGCAAACATTATTTTAGCGAAATCAACACGAACTATTTAAAACCTATTAACCCTAGATAGCACTATAACAGTTTTCGAGTTATAGTATAAATAAAACTTAGGCCGCAGCAAGTCCGGCCTTGTCGTACGATATCTCGGGACATGATATTTAATAGAGATTTAATATATACTATACGATTCAAATAAGAGGATATTCGTGAACTTACTTTGTTTAAGATTTAAGTTTAATATAAATGATTGGTGTACTTTACCAATAAATTTTTAACAGTACGTTTGTAAGTGAAGTTGCATGCCTATTACGAGGCTATATGGCGGTTTGATAGTTGTCTTCGTATTTGAAATACGTAAGTATATATTTTAAGATAATTAAAGTTACAAAGTCAATTTTGTCCTGAACAGTACGAGTAAATAAAATATTTGTTTTATTCATGACTCTTAAATAATAATGTACATTTATGTACGTGTCCCGGGTAATGCACAAGCCGAGTCCGCGACCTTGAGCCACGCGGTACTGTCGGCCGCGGGTTGACTGACGCAGGACACTCACGTACCTGCTCAGCTTCGATCGGGCCAAAATATATATATTATATCATACAACCAGCAGACACAAGGTTGTCTATAAATCACACACATACAAGTTGCTATATAAACGGAATCAAACCATGACTGTCGAGGTCCCCATTAAATCATTCCGCGCCGTTTGCAAAAACATTCAATATTAATCACGTTCTAAATATGTTTTTTTCTATTGAATCATATAAAACACCTGCCACAAACATCTCTGCATCACCCAAAGGTTGGCCTCTTAGAAAATGCCTACGGCATTAAGTCCACCTTGAGCAAATAAACTATATGTCTTAAAAATCATACTATTATGACTAATTTTACATTAACGACAGACAAGGCCTCCCAGAATGACATAGAATAGAAATAAACTTTATTGTACACCAATGACAATATGTACAATGGGCGGCCTTATCGCACAAAGCAATTTCTCACAAGCAACATTTGAATGCACAGAGACAACAGAAAATATAACTAAAACGACATTAATATAAGAATGCTATACCGAAAATAAAACTGGAAGGGTGTGAAATAGGGGTCAATAGATGAACAAGAGATTTTCTCACCGAGTTTCTCCATCTCCTCTCGTAGCTTGGTTGTGGAGCGGTCCTTGGCCCTGGCACGACTGGTGCGCGGCATCACAGGCTTGGTGGACTGCTTTGTCAGACGGGACTCGTCCTTCAGGATAGCCTTCTTATTGCTATAACATAATATTAGAATCATTATTTATCTCAATAAAAATGAGCAACACAAGTGTAATAAAAGAAAATTTCCTATAGCTTTGTTAACTACACATATATCATATCATATTGGCTTGTTGATCTAGTAGTTACATTGACAGCTGAGCCAGAGATGGCTTCAATTCCCATTCAAGACAAAGAAGTGCGTTTGTTGAGTATTACTATTTCTTTTATGTCTACATGTTATTTACTGTATCGCCATACTATATTACCCCAGAAATGTTGTTCAAATCATATAGTCAAGGTGAAAGGGCCTTAAATATGTTTTTTTATTTTGAAATTGGGAGACGAACGAGCAGACAGGTCACCTGTTGGTAAGTGACATGAACTCAAGAGTCACAAGAGTGCTTTCCACCTTTCAGAGTAGGGAAAAGGAGGTTGGGCATCCAAAGTATTGTTGAACAGCCGATGTTCTGTAAGGCCGTTGTAATACTCCGGTCGAGCTGGCCTATAAGCATAAGCATAATGCCTAATCATAGATCTCCTACGTTCGAAACATATTCATAGAGACATATATATGTCACACATCACTCTGAACACACTCTGAATGTGTTAGATGTGGGTTCACGACATTACTGTACAAAACCCATCGGATTTGAATCCACATTCACTTCATTATTCCATAATTATTATTGACAACGCCTGACTTATATACCGCTGCTTATCTGCTTAGTTTGGGATCAGACAGCCGTGTGTGACATGGCTAGGTTATTATTATAAACATAATAAAATCTTAGTGGAGAGAAGTTATTATTATAAACTTAATATCTCTTCCCGCAGTTGTCGGCAAAGCTACGAAGGGATCAGACTGTTATCTATCAGACAGTATGTATACAGTCATACAGTGCCCGGTTGACGAATAGGCCCCTGTTACGTTACTGGGACCAAATGTAGGTGTATAAAACACCTGATCTACAATCTGTACAAAAATCTGATCGTATGTATGTATGTATGTAAAGTAGACGGCACTAGTATGTTTGAGCTCACCGTATCTGCCTGGCGAGTTCCCTGATTTCCTTCATGGTATCGTCGAGCTCTATCTTGGGCACGGCGTACATGCCACCAGCCTCGCGGAGATCTTCCTCTTTCTCTAACTCCGCTAATTTCTGGAAACAAACATGCCACGGAAATTATTAAGAGAACCGAGTACATTGGTATATACATATATTTTATTGCACATCAAATGTTGCAAAAGCAGTCACTGGGATACACTTAAATTATACAGGTACAAGTGATAAACATTTACGGCTAATGTTAGCCAACTTTAATATAAGCTAGCTTTGGTCTCCGGCTTGACTTTTTTTTCTTTTTTATGATGTATGGGGACAACCCATGGGACCTTCAACTCAAGAGTCTTAAGTGCGATACCCGCCTTTGAGGGTGATGAGGGGAGGGGGAGTGAGGTATCCGGTTGGGAATGAGGATCATCCAATTTTTTATCCATATAGGAATCGAATCCGCAACCATAGATAATTCAAATAGCTCACAGATGGAAATCCATCAATCATCCATTCTTTGTCACATTATGTGTGTATAAACATACATACATGCACTTACCCTTAAAACATAACCTTCTTTATTGCGCAACCGGGTAAATAAAAATAACTACCAACATTTAGCAGCTCCTTTATAGGTTCCAATTCAATTTATCTCGACATTATAAATGACAATCGTTGTTGTGCTTTAACAAACGTACACACGTATTATTCCAATACTGATTATTTTTCTAACTAAATCGTACCATTCGAAAGAGATTAACGCTTCATCATTGAGGCATAATACTCTGAATAAGTCTTACACATAATACAACCGCTTTTATAAGTATACCAGAAGGGATAATGATGGATTGATAGGTAAAGGCCGTCATCTATATTTATAGAAATATGTTTCTAACTTACATAGATACGCGTTATTAAAATACCACAGCACAATTTAGTGCTCTGGTCGCCAATAAGTCGTCTCCAAAATTTTATTCCCCTTCAATTTTCTCATTTGCCCTTCTGGATATCTCTACATTTCCATATTTAGTTAAAATAGTTTTATAATCAATGCAAAGTACATAAATCTACCAAATACTTATTTACAGTTAGTTTTCGCGTATCTAATGTAAAATACGTTTATACCTTTTAACTAAATATACATACTCAATAAATCCTTACGTGTATATGTGTTTGTATGTATGTTTGTGTATTTGTCTATATGTGTATATATGTATCTGTAGGTAGGATGTACCTAGTTTTATACGTTGATGTTGAACTAAATTGTATTTTCTCATCTTTACTTCTATATTGCACCAAGCTACCCATTATTCTTTAATCCACTATCAATTTTGTCCATCCAAAGGTTGCCTGTAAGAGTTCGCTCTTAGCGATAAGGCCGCCCATATTTAATTTTAAGCAATATGTCTTTGGTGTACAATAAAGATTATTCTTATCCTATCTTATCTTAAATATATTACAAGGATTATAAAAGATGTTCATTGTATGAAGAGAGATATTCATGGGATGATAAATTCTTACACTACAGAATTATAAGACATTATTTATTTTAGAATAGCTAATAAATTTGTGTGAAGTGTGACATATGTCATATGACATATGTCTTCAAACTAAAGATACTAAAATAATTAGTCGATGTCGCAATGTTATTTATTTGGTTAATTAAGTTAGCAGGTATCTAGTTAATCTGATATCTCGGATAGATTGCATCATGGATATATATTTATCATAATTTGTATATCAAGTACAGAAGTTACAGGTTCCAAGTCTGTATATAAACAAAGTATGTTTACTACTTACATCAAATATATCAGGGTCAATATAATCGGCGATGTTGTGTCCCTCCCAGAACTCGGGGATGGGGTCGTGTCTCTCCTCTTCTGGGATTTCTGAGTAGTTCTTCTGGAGGTCTACAATAACAACAATAACAGGTATGAAAGTAAAACCATTTTTTTTGTTCTTTTACTTAAGACAGTTTTTAATAACTGGTTGACTCTCAGGTGTAGTTTAAATGATGATGAGTTGCAGTTCCTCACTTTGGTTAACAATATTTAGTAAAATGTATTCTTATCTGACCCCATATAAGGTAATTATTGTAATAAACGGACTTAATGAATGTTATCCCAGTTAACAGAAATTGGACTTTTATTTATCAGATAGTATACATACAGTCATATTATGTCCAGATGATGACAATAGACTGCCTTTTATTACAAAGGTAACAGTTTAATATTATTCTGACAATATAATTTAATAGTGCAAGTTATTTCTTATCATAATGTGTACTTACCAAGTACATAGTCGTCTCCTTCCTCAATCTCAATCTCCCTCTCGAGTTTCCGTTTCCGGGCCAGCTTGTCGGCTCGCTGCTGTCTCTTGAGCGCCACGGAGGGGGGGAGCACGGGGGGGCGGGCGCGGGCGTCGCGCGGCGCGGGTTGCGCCACGTGCAGGCGGTTTAGTATACCTTCCACCTGACCAACACTTACAGTTACAAGTTCTGCGATTTAGAACCTACTGCTATTGCTTATTCTACACAATCCTGAACGGATGAGAGGGGTTTATGGCTCCAGTACCATCAATACTTTCTTTTTTCAAAGACAACTCCCGCACCAGGAATAATCCTGTGTTGCGGGGGACTTTACACACATTCAAACAACGGACACAAAGAAACTGCAGACATGACTTAAGACAAGTGTAATCTTATTTCTCGGTGCTCTCATTCGCTTCCCTTGGCTTGTAAGAGTTGTCTTTTTAAAAAAGAAAAAAATATATAATTCGTGATATGTGGGTACCCCCCTAAGGGATACTAATTCTTCGCAGTCGAAGAAATGGACAATGTTAATAAAATTATTAATAATAATTACTAATCAACTCTATAACATTATCTATTGAGTTGCTGAAGAAAGCGATTTAGATACTTGAAAGTAGATTCCATTATTTCCTAGTCACTGCCTACCTTCTTGGTCCTCATCTTCTCCGTGACCCTGTGCGACAACAGCCTCTCGCAGGCCTCTATTTTGACCTCCTGTACACCTTCCTCGGTTATAGTAGACATACGCATAACAGGCACTACAGACAAGTCAGAGTTTGGATCTGCACTGGAATGACAAAATAATTATATAATAATAATAATAATATCTACAATTACTGATAATATTAACTAAATTTTATTAATTATATGCAAGTAATAAGGTAAGGTGACCCGCGATGTTAGTATTCTTTAAAAAAAAAATAGTATTTCCCAGCATTTTTAATTAAGTTTAAGTTTATCAAAAATATTCTAGGATGAAATTCGATTCCAAGTTTCGCACTTGTGTAAATTATATATAACATACATACCATACATATATTCGTACCCGTATCTGCGAAGGGGTGGGCTGAGGTGTAATGAAGGACCACATATTATCAAATATAGAAAATTTGGAGTATATTGACAGTAAACGGAAAAGAAATCAGCTTATACAGATGGATTAGACAGCTCAAGCAAGTCAGGGTCGCATACCAATAACTCTAACTGGCTTTAGGAGCACTCTAACTGAATTATTTATATGTTATGCAAATACGTTAGCAGACAATATTATTACCATCATACACTAACATAATAAAACCGAAGAGCTTGTTGTTTGTTTGTTTAGGTTATCATTTTTGTGTTGTACAGTATTTTTTTTAAATATATATGTATATCTAGGTTCTTAGGCCTCTAGACTCTTAAGACTCTATTGACCTGTTTCATACATACATACACTAATAAACCGTAATCCAGAAATAATCAATTACCCTGTAATGTGTAATTACCCTCCAATATGTATTTCTTTTATATATATGGCAAAACTTCGTTACCCGAATATAATTGTGCTGGTAATAATCAATTCATATCTGCCAGTACTTACTTGACAAGGTTGCCTTTGGAACAATTCTCTAGAAGGTTCTCGATGAGCTGCTTCTTAGGTGGAGCCAGGTCTTCCGGCTTAACCACATCCATCTTATTGAGGACCACGATCAAAGGCTTGTTGCTGAACAGGGGCTTAATACTCTCAAATAGAGATATCTGAAAGAAAAATAGTTTTTTTTAATGTTAGCAAATTCAGTTACCAGTGACTACAATATCAAGGCAACGGGAGTTTTGCTTTTTAACCAACTTTAAAAAATGTGGTTGTATTTTTTCATTAACCGATAAGCTGTTACCCTCAGTTCCACTTGCGCTTATGCTCACTGCTCTGCTTCTATTCTTCTCAATAAACGGGTAATCGAATACAAAATGTTTCTTTAATTGGGATTTGTAGTTTTTCTTTTCTTAGTCTAAGCTATAGCTTAACTAAGAAAAAAAAATTGGAAGAGAGTGCTTAGCCTGGGATCAAGATCTGGTCTATTACATACCTGCTCCTCAATGCTATGTCCGCACTGCTCGGAAGGATCCACAAAGTACAGTACAGCGGCCCGTAGGTGAGCCAGAGCCGTGACGGCCTGCATCTCTATCACGTTGCGCTCCTCTAGCGGGTGGTCCAGGATACCTGGGGTATCGATCACCTGTAACAGGTGAATTATTTAATTAATTTTTTAACTATGTACTATGTATTTATAGGTATGAAGTACTAAGTTTTAAATTTCACCTTATGATTTCTCTAAAGTAAAATGCTTGTTTCTATACCCAAGCTATCCATACTACATTATATTCTTTTGTGTGGTATGTAACCACAATATATAATTACTTGTAAATGCTTCTAATAGTAATAAATAATAATATTGTAATATACTTAACATTAAATAGGTAATAATTCTAATTGACTTGGAGATTTTAATAATTGTTGTTAATGTTTTTTATTTTGTTGAATATTGTAATAATTGTATGTAGCAGGACTGTAAAATTCAAAAAAGATTTTCATTGCTTTTGATTTGTGTTTGTTTATTAATTTAATAAACAAACACAAAGACATTCATTCTATTCTGGATAATTAAAGTTTTTCTTTTAAAGAAGGGCACTAGCAATATATACTAGTTTTAGTATTAATCCCTGGAGCTACACATATACATACCTGCCACCTCAAATATTTGTAGTCTGTGTGTCCCACGTACAGACTCTTTGTTGTGAATGCGTAAGGCTGCACTTCCACATCAGCTCTTGTAATCTGTGGAAAGGTATTGTTGTATTTATTAGAAACTACACATATTCCTCTATGTTTAGGAGTAAATTTCAAAAAAATAATTTGCTTATTATCACTAACCGAAAGAGTTTCAAATAATAGTTAATAGTAAATTGAGGCCAGATAGACTGGAAACTGCACACCATTTGATTTATCAAAAGAAACAAAAGCTCACAGACATACATACATATGCTCACAACTGTTCCCCTTAACCGGTAGGTAGAGGTGTATAATACACCCACATTTTGCCAAATTAGAATTAGGTATCAGTAGTACCAGTGAACAGGCCAAAGCTATCCAGAGACTATCTGATGATTAATCGCCGTTTAAGACACTAAAGAGACGAGATGAGCTGGCCCTATTCTATTCTTCCGGGAACGCATAGGCAACAACGACGAACAGCTTAGAAACAAAAACTCACCTTGTTTATAAAACTGGATTTGCCCACATTAGGGAACCCGCAGATGATGATGGTACGTGTGTACGGATCGATGGACGGCAGACGAGCCAAGTGTTGACGAACCTGCCAATACAATACATTTGTTTATTTCTTATACATTAAGGTACTAATTTGCATGACCGTGTACTGCCATAGTCATCAATAACCTGGAGTATTCTTAAAGTCGATAGATAACGAAATAGAATAGATATTGTCAATAGAAAATAAAGTGCAATTGAGCTTCACCATTAAAAGACACATACATCTTAATTTTATAGTGTTGTTTTATATCTGTGTCATACATATATTCGTGTAGTCCCATTTACGTAGTAGGTTACCGTCTACGTTACCGTCATCTGGGCACTTTTGGGAATATTATGGGAGAAATTTGGGGTATATTGAAACTAAAGGTAGGATTGAAAAGGACTTTCTTTTCCATCTCAATTTAGAACCTTTTATCGGATAGAAAGCGAAGCAAAAGGATATTGCTTACACAGATGGATTGGGATGTGTAAGCAATAGCTCAAGGAAGTCAAGGTCGCATACCTCTAATTAGAACTGGCTGGTGCCGGAAAGCCAGTCTTCTAATATCATAAATAAAAAAACAAGATGGTTCGCAGAATATTATTTAGAACAATTCAACCCATAATATGACTTGCTAGCAGAGCCACAAAGCAGAATTCCATAGTATACTCAAAGATATGACAAGGACCTATGGAAAAGACATTGACATCCCAGGATTATAATAGAAACAATCTGTTACATTACCTGTTCCAAATACGTGAGGTTTGCAGCTTGACGCTTCATGATGGTGGCCATGCGTCCGAGAGCTGCTCGCTTCAACTGCTTGCATCGGTATAATGAATCACCGTACTTTAACAAACGAACATAATCCTTTGCTACTCTGTAAATTAATAAGGCCTACTAAAAAGAAATAATCTAATCTATAATTAAGGAAAAGTCACCTTCATACATAGAAAATTATAAATTAATTAAACTTACAAAACATAAACTCCTAGGGCAGAAGCGTCGCAAAAGACCATATTTTACCCCCCCTAGTCCTCTATGCATATGCAAAATCTAATTTAAAATGTCTTAAAAAAAAGTGTATGTGAAGAAATATTTTTGGCTCTGAACCTCACAACCTTAAAGTAATGGAGAGACTGTGGAGACCTATAGAATAAGTATTGTATAGAAACATACAAGATCTTAATGGGCATTATGATCTTCATGAATTTGACAGCATTTTTACACATAACACTAATGTCCGTTTAAGAGGTCACCACCTTAAATTAAATTACACATCCCGGATTCAAATAATAACCCTCACAAATACTACCTATGCATTTGGGTTGTAAGAGTATGGAACAAACTTCCAGCAGATCAACAGCAGGCTCAACATACAAACATATTTAAAAATAACAATTCTACAGCAAAAGACCAGTTACTAGGTATTAAGCAGGATACAGGTAAATATCAGTTGTTTCAATTGCCTGCCTGTTTATTAATAATAATAATAATAAAAATTACTTACGTATCAATAAGATGCCTGGCTGTGTTCAGCTGACCAAGACCTAGTTTGTAGTGGTCCTTATCATACAATACATTCATAAGGTCAGCATAGAATGGGTGCACATCATCTAGTTTTGGAAATTCCTGAAAGAAATTTAATAAGGATATTGATTTTATGAAGTAACTCTGGGATAGACTGGATGCATCAGTCTATGGACAGGTTGCTATGGTGCTTGTGTGTCAGCAGTGGACTGCAATATACTGAATAATGATGAGGATAGTTATTATTTTTAAATACAATTAACTTAGTCTTGAATTGTAAATGAGTATCAAAACTATTTCATAAAACATATATTTATTAGGAAAACTAAAGATTTAGACCTTTACACTTCAATACAATGTTTATTCCTATAAACATAAATGAGATGGTAATAAGAAAAGGGAAGAAAACAATTTAGATTCTTAAAATAGACTTAATATTAGCAAATATATAAAAATGCAAGCATTTTTAATACCTGTAATAAAAATAAATAAGATATAAAATAAAAATACTGCAAAACCAAAAATATAAATAAGTGTAATTCTTAAAAATCCAGCCAGATAGAGCCAACTGCAAAAAAAACATGTTTGTTGTATGGAAGCCCCCTTTCAATATTTGTTTTATATTAATTTATTATTTATTTTTAAAGTGAATATATAACTAAATATTCTGTGAATATTTCAAGCCTCTACATGATACAGCAAAAGCTCAATACTACACTCACAAGCACAATTAACCTCCCACCTATATTTTTCGTCACCCTGTTTGTTTATGTTAACTGTGGCTTATCTACTGTTTTGTTTTTAGTTAAGTGGGTACTTTAGCAATAAACTAAACACTTAAAAACCCTTATTTCGACACCTAAACTTGTATCGCCGAAGCGTTTTTAGAATTTAGTCTCTGTTTGACATTGTTGCAGTAACGTTACATTGATTACATTTCTTGTTCTTGTCTGCTATCATGTACGAACATTGTTTAATTTGAGTTTTTAGTGTACAATTATTGTGTGACTGAAAAAAATGCCACTGGATGCAACTGGTGCTGCTAGGGCAGTGACTTTAGCTGACGCTGGGTATAGCCAACGTCGCATCGCTCGTACGCTTGGTGTCGAACTACAGTGCGGGATGCCATCAGACGCTTTCGGGAGACTGGTTCATACACGAGAAGGCCAGGTCAAGGCCGACATCGGTGCACCTCGGCTCTGGGTGACCGCTTTGTTGTCAGTAACGTGCTAAGAAATAGCTTTTGCACCGCTACTGAAGCGCGCACACGTCTGTTTGAGGTGAGAAATGTCACTGTAAGTGAACGTACGATAAGAAGAAGACTGGCTGAAAGGAATCTGAGAGCTTTTCGTCCAGCTCGCGGTCCACAGCTGCTTGCACAGCATCGTAGAGCAAGACTTGCCTTTGCACGAGAATATGCTGACTGGACTACGGAACAATGGAAGAATGTACTGTTCTCAGATGAGAGCAGAATAGCCTTAAGGGGTCCAGATGGACGTCAGCGTGTTTATAGGCGCCAAAATGAACGGTTTGCTCCATGTGCAATAATCGAAACCGTGGGTTATCAGGGAGGATTCATAAAGGTTAGGGGAGGTATCTCTTACGAGGCTCGTACCTATCTAGTGGTGTTTGATAGAGGCAGTGTGACTGCTCAAAGATACGTGGAAGAAGTCTTACAAGACCACGTCATACCTTTCGCACCATTTATTGGTGAAAACTTTAAATTAATGCACGACAATGCTCGATGCCATACCGCAAGACCCGTCACTCAATACCTCGATGAGGTCGGGATTCAAGTTTTGCCATGGCCGTCACGCAGTCCCGATCTTAACCCAATTGAGCACATTTGGGGCAACCTAAAAAGACGTATTCGAGCAAGAATATCAGCCCCTGCGACCTTACAAGAGCTCAAGACGGCTGCGATAGAGGAGTGGCATAATATCCCTCAGTCGGATATTCAAGACCTCGTAGATGGATTGCCAAACCGACTACAAGAAGTCATCAGGGCCCGAGGTAGTAATACTCATTATTAAAATTTAAATAAAAAGAAAGCGGACGATTTTTTTCAAAATTAAAGTCATCACATTTTCATGCAAATTTTTTGTAAAATCGATTTTTGGCATATTTTTTTTTATTAAACGGTTTTGTTTAAAGACTTTTGTGATTTTATTTATCCTTAATGGCTGCTTTTAACATAACTTCCATCAAATGTGGTCAAAATTTTCCGACTACTGAAAATTGAAAGAAATACAAGGTGGGCGGTTAATTGTGCATGTGAGTGTATGTTCTTGATTCAAAACATTAAACAAAGCAAACATATCTACAGAAAGTCTAATTGTGAATTATAGATTTGCAGATTTTGCAGGCTTTTACAGGGGTGGACGAATAAACTTATTGAAGTCATAAATATGGGGTAACTATTTCTCACACCTAGGATAATAGTTAGTTTGTATATCTGAATGAAATAAACCTCAATGTGAAGTTTTCAAGTACTGTCAACTCAAACTTAATTACAAAAGTATTGTGCAATTAAATAAATTAATAAAACACTATACAAAAAAGGTAAAATGCACATTTTCTTCAACACTTACCTGTATAATTCGTGACAGACGGTCGTGGAAGTTTTGCTGCGTAAATTTAACCTTTCTTATATAAAACCCACGTATCCTTGATATTTTATAATGTTTGTGTACAACTGTAGGTGTTTTCCGTTGTGTTTTAGACAATATTATGTCTATAAAGTCCTAGAAACAAAAAAATATGTAGAAATATAGGTTATATCAGATATTTATTTTTTCCAAAGCAGTTTTATAAATATTTCGATTAATTACCTTAGCTGTAGGTACCACAGCGATCTTTTTGAAGTTATATAAACTCATTTTAACTTATTTTAGTACACTTATAAATTAAAAATGGGTCGCATTTGCTCAACACGTAAACACGTGTTTATAAAAGAACGAAACACGAAACGTCAAACCTTTGCGTGGAATATTGATGCTAAAGTTGTACATAATATTGTGCTTTTAGTCGAGTTTTAGTTAACATAGTGCAAATAACAAATTGTACAATTGTAATAACTGTTGTATATTAAAGATATAATAGACTATTGTTTGTAAGATTAAGATTTTGCAGTAGATAAAAGCGTCCTTTGATCTGATTCCACGACAATGTTCAGTAGTTAATAAATAAGTTAAAAATTCTATTTAATTTGTACTTTTTGACATGTAGCAACATAGTAACATACTTAAGTAGCGTCAAATTATCAATCAGCTACTCTGTGGTCAAATGGCAGTCGAGGTTATGCTGTATGTCGGCATTATAATTTTAAAGTAATGCCAATTAAATAATAAAATTGTAATAATTAAAACATTTCAAATAGCATTACTCAGTGTCCTGAACTATCAAAACATATAACTCCACCTACTTAGATATTGTAAGTATTATATTGCATCATGTTTCATTTGTTTTTATAATTTTTTGTACAAAAAACAGTTTTCATTACGCGAATTTTGATTTGAACCTTTATAAACATTCGAATACACTTATCTTTATCTAGATTTACGTTCCCATTACCTTAAAAATAGTGAGTGGTGTATATAATTTGCAGATTAATTCGGAAGTGAAAAGTACTGGCAAAAGATGTATTCGAGATTACACAGCTGTGCGAAGGCTGGGCTTCAGCACCGACTGTTGTCATCAAACCAGAAATACAGCAGCAGCATTTTAAAAAAGAAGGAAAATTTAACAAAACTTGTCCAACCAGGAAAAACCATCCATGGCTTCCTTTGCACAGAAGTTGAGCCAATCAAAGAGTATAATATGACAGCATATTTTTTAGTTCATGAGAAAACTAAAACAGAGTACCTGCATCTAGATAGAGATGATGCCAATAATGTATTTTCTATCGGTTTTCGCACAACACCCTTAGATTCTATGGGTACACCACATATCCTTGAACACACAGTTCTATGTGGTTCAGAAAAGTATCCCGTCAGAGACCCTTTCTTCAAAATGTTGAATCGCTCTCTAGCTACTTTCATGAATGCTTTAACTGGGCCAGATTACACTTTCTACCCATTTTCTTCACAAAATGAGATTGATTTCCGAAATCTCCAAAAAGTATACCTAGATGCTGTTTTCAAACCTAATCTTTCTCGACTAGATTTCTTGCAAGAAGGTTGGAGATTAGAACACTCAAATATTGAAGATCTTAAATCTGAGCTCACATTAAAAGGAGTTGTGTACAATGAAATGAAAGGTGCATTCTCTGAAACAAGCTCCTTGTTTGGACAAAAATTCATTAACACTATATTACCTACTGGAACCTATGGTTATGTTTCTGGTGGAGACCCATTGCATATTCCAGAACTTTCACATGACTATTTGAAAAAATTCCATTCAACTTACTACCACCCTAGTAATTCTAGAATTTATTCATATGGCAACTTTCCTTTGGATGCCAATCTGAAATTTGTGAATGAGGCTTACTTAAGCAAGTATGAATATTTGGATCCAAAGCACAGTATTGTACAACCACAGCCGAGATGGACAGATTCACAACGTGCAAGCATATCATGCAGAGTAGATCAATATGGAGTGCCAATTGAAAAACAAAACCAAATTGCGATTGGATATGTAATGTCAGATATAACAAATATTTATGATACCTTCATGATCATGGCTTTATCTGAATTGATGATTATAGGCCCAAATTCAGCGTTTTATAAAAGTTTGATTGAGAAAAATATATCTGGTGGTTATAATTCTTTAACAGGTTATGATAATCAGATAAGAGACACATTATTTGTGGTTGGCTTAAGAGATGTTGAGACATCCAAGTTTGGCATGGTGGAATCAATAGTCAATGAAACCCTAGAAAAAATTTATAGGGATGGTTTTGATAAGGATCATATTGAGAGTGTATTGCATGGCTTCGAACTGTCAATTAAACATCAATCCCCAAAATTTGGACTGAATCTTTTGTTCAATCTCATGCCAATTTGGAACCATAATGGTCCAGTGCTGAATGCTTTAAAAGTTAACAGTTTGTTAGACCAATTAAAAGTAGATTTAATGAATCCAACTTACATTAAAAAAGTTATTGAAAATTATTTTATTCAAAACAAACACAAATTAATTATGACAATGAAACCTAACCACAAGTTTGATGAGGCTTTAACTGCAGCTGAGGCAAGGGCACTGCAAGCTAAAGTTGAAGCCCTAACTGAAGATCAGAAATTAGGAATTTATAAGGAAGGGCTTGAGCTTTCTAAAGCACAGAAGGAAACTCAAAATTTGGATGTGTTGCCTTGTTTAAAAATTGAAGAGATAACACTTAACAAGACGGCTCCACCATTAAAACATACAGTTGCTGCTACCATTCCACTACAGCTTTGTGAAGCCAACACTAATGGAGTCACATATTTAAAGGGTGTCTTAGGGACTGATAACCTATCGCAGCCAGAAAGACTTTTAATACCATACTTTAATTATGTAATTACAAAGTTTGACACCAAATCTTATAATTATAGGGACTTTGATAAGTATGTAAGTAAAACTACATCGGGCCTTGGATTCCTTACACATATTACAGAGCACATTGATCAAAGTGGCCAATATGAACAAGGAATTGTCATCAGCAGCCATTGCCTGGATGAAAACCTTCCTAAAATGATGGATATTTGGTCTGAGATCTTCAGCATTCCTAAATTCAGCAACACTGAAAGAATGAAGATGTTACTCACCAATTACTGCTCATCTTTAAGCAATGGAATAATTGACAGTGGCCATACCTACGCTATGCAGGCAGCTAGATCATTAATCTCCTCTGTAGATGAATGTAAGGAGAACCTAATGGGGTTACATCATATAATGAATATGCAGGAGATTCAAAAGACTCGATCAATTGAACAAGTACAATCAACAATTGAAAGCATAGGTAACAAGATTTTAAAAGGCACAAATTTGAGAGCTGCCTTTCACTATTGTAGTACTAACACAGGTGCTCAAACACATATTGATAATTTCTGCAAGAAACTGTGCAAGGGGGTAGAGCATAAAGACATGAACAGAATCAATTGGACTGATTGCAAGAATATGGAGAAAGAAAATCGGGGAATTCACATTTTAATGAATATTCCAGTAAATTTTTGCGCAAAAGCTATTCCTACAGTACCATACACTGATCCCGACTATCCCAAGTTGAGAGTGCTATCTAGATTCTTAACATCGAAGTTCTTACATCCTATAGTCAGAGAACAAAATGGAGCATACGGGGGGGGAGCCATGTTAACTCTAGATGGAGTATTTAACTATTACTCATACAGAGATCCCAATTCTAAGGTTACACTAAATGTTTTTGATGACACAGCTAACTGGATGTCCCAGAACACTGGTTTGATTGATGAACAGAATCTATTTGAAGCCAAACTTTCAATCTTACAACAAATGGACCAACCTGTCGCTGAATACATGAAAGGAATTGATTTATTCTTGTATGGACTGTCGTACGATATCTGGAAAACTCAGCGAGAAAGAATTTTGACAGTGAAAAAAGATGATCTCATTGAAGTATGCAAAAAGTACTTGGGACACAACTCATGGTCTGCTAAATGTGTAATTGGGGAAGGATCAAAGGATTTGAAGGAGGGCAATGAAGTTTGGGCTACCGTTAGTGGTCCTCAGCAATAACTAGACGCCTGCTTGTAGAAATTAGATGGTTTTTACAAGGCTGCTGGCAAGCCTTCGGATTAGGAATAGATAAAACTAACAGTTTTATCTTTGGATTAAAGTATAGGAAGTTCGAGTTATAATAACATATATATATTTCGACGTATTTGGTAGTAAATTGTAATGCTTTGGGGGTTTAAATTTGGAGGAAATTCTGAGTCTTGACCTGCGTTATATCCATCTTCACCAAAATTTATATATTTGTTCCTTAATGTTAATGTGGAACTAAAGAAGAAAAATGTTAATTGTGAGAGTGCAAGATTCGTTGCTAGATGAGAATACTGAGCAAGCAATGGCGTCTAAAAGCAAATGCAAAATGCATGTTATTTATTACTGAGTATCTGTTGTTAATAAATGTTATTTTCAAGATGTTGTTTTATTTTTTGGTCTCTATAGCTAACAAATTGCATTATCTGGATAACTGTGTGGAGGGTTCGGTTAGTTACACTTGCTAATCCACCAGTATTAGCAATATTCTTTTCCTCAAATCACTTTTGCTTTCAATATATTACTAGTTTTTAAGACCCTTCCCATTACGTTAGTGGGATGGGGCAACGAGTTTCATCCACTTGCTGAATAAACTGATGTGGGTCATGTCAGGATAACTACTTTACTGAGATCCTGGTATTGTGTACATACGTATAAAATATTTGGATGGATATATCTTTGAGGTACATGACCAGAAGAATTTAGAAGCGTTAATTTACCGCACCAGGCGGTCTATGAGGGTTGACAAATTGTTTTGCTGCTCTTATCATATAGCAACGTTCAAGTAGGTTCTAGGCAGTTAGAGTCCGACAGACGCAATAAAGAGCAAATAAAAAGGGTTCACACAACCCTTTTTATTTGCTCTTTATTGCGTCTGTGTAACTTGCGTGAATGTAGTAATTTTTCTTACAGGATATTTTTTATAGTATCCGGTCTAGTACAGGACTAGACCGGATACTATAAAAAAATATATTCAAATCAGTCATGCCGTTTTCAAGTTTTAATAAGAAGATTAACATGTAATTCAAGCTTCCATAAAGCCGGGGATACACATGCCAGTAGCTTGCACACTAGCATACCAGCTCCTTGCAAGTGCCAGCTACAGTCATGTGTATTCACTAACTGGCATGCCTGTAACTGGAAGCTAGCTAGTTGCAAGTAGCTAGCGCAACATTTGATTTTCTTGTATGCCCGTTGGGGGAGGGGACGCGGGGGGCTGCTAACCTGGCACGTGTGAATAGACGCGTATAATTTTGCTACACATTCAATTGCTAGTAACAACACGATTTTGTTTAATTCACTTCGATTGTTATCCATGTTTGGCCCGCATGAATAGGTAGACGTACGAAATACTCTCACGAACAGTCCTGTGTATACGCAAGGGTAATACTGGTATGCCAGGGCACAGCATGCATGACAGTATTACTTGCAAATGTATCCGCAGTGTGCCAGTTACGCGTACATGCCAGTAACTTTCATGCCAGCTACTTTCCCGATTTACTGGCATGTGTATCCCCGGCTTAACTTGCATTAAATTTAAATATTTAACAACTTGCAGCATACTTTTTCTTAAAATAATATTTTTTTTTAGTTGCTGTATTTACTGTTCATCTTACTTATTAGTTTCAGGTTTGGGATGTCGCTACCAAAAGATTTTAGTACTCCTGAAGAATATTTTATTGAATGCCTCAAATTCTTTGATGAATATGAATATTTATACAGCACACCAAATGTAGAAATCCTTATACATAATGTTTTGGACAAAATAGATGTTAATTCTGAAGTAATAGAGATTTTTGATGACAATATAGACCTGGATTCCACAAACGAAGATTATTTAACTAATTTCTTTTCAAAATTGAAAAAGCTACAAGTATTTTACGATGATTCTCTCCAAGATGATATCGAATATAATATCGATATTCCATTAAGCATCAAGAAGAAGCATGAGATAGTATATTTGGCTAAACAGATAAAGGAAATATGCGTAAATATCGACTGTGATGTGATTGTGGACTTCGGATCAGGCTTGGTAAGATATTAATGTGTCTAAAGTATTTCATGAATTTCAATCTAAGTACGTAAATGTAGTAACAGTAAGTAACTTTTTGTGGGAGGAATTTTACGAAAATTAGAGTCGACTGTATTAAATAACTTAAATGTTTGAGACAAACAGCAAACAAAAAGGCCTAAAAGGCCGGCAACGCACTTGTGACTCTTGAGTTGTGGGTGTCCATGGGCGGCGGTAGTCACTTACCATCAGATGACCCGTCTGCTCGTTTGCCCCCTATCGCATAAGAAATCAACTATTTTAGTCAGTTTTGTCTCTTCAACATATGAATCTATACTTATATACAGCATTTAAAAGATGTCATTGACTAATGACTGATCGTGATACTACTTTGAGGCAAGAGAACGTAAAAAAGTATTAAAGATGGTACAAGCTTTTAAACGGTAGAAATGAAAACGAATGCACTACGTAGAATATCAAAATATCCAGGTGTGCTGGGTGACTGCCTGGTTTTATCGTACAGATTCATGACAGCAAGGTTTAAATTATTAAAAATGCTTTGTATTTGATTGAATTGTGGTTAAATTAGTTGTTTTTTTTCCAGGGATATTTGGATCAATTAATATTTGAAACAACAAACTTTAAAGTTTTAGGTATTGAATGTAATGACAGCCATTACGTTGGTGCCAAAAAAAGGCAACGGAAGTACCACGAAAATTCTTCACAAAACGTAAAATATGTCAAGCACACTATTAAAGGGGATTCGCATGACAAAATCCAAAACTTCCTAATTGAAAAGTTTAAAAATGTTGATAATTTTTGTATCACTGGCCTTCATGCTTGTGCGGACTTGACCATAGATGCAATTGATATATTTATAGAAATGGAAAAGGCAAAAGCGATTGCTATAATGCCTTGCTGTTATCATAAAATGTGTGAAAAAAACGGAGATTTTAAAAACTTTCCTTTAAGTGATACATTAATGGACGTATTCGATAGATGGAAGGGAGAGAAGAAAATGAAAGTACCATTTTTAAGATTAGCTGCTCAACCGCCGCGTGTAGAGGCAAAGTTACGAGATCTAGTGTTTAATTTACTTGCAAGGGCAGTATTGCAACTTTATGCTTTTAAACGTAAGTTAATGTTATTATTGATAATGACTTGGGAATATTAAAGGACTTTTTAGTTAAAGAGAAAAATTAAGGACTGCCCATTTAATTTACAGGTTTTAGAGTATTTAAAAGTTTCTGTACTAATCCATTTTTAATTACCTACACAAAATTTAAGCCATGGTTGAAACTTACTTTCAACTCGGATATAACTCAGAATAGTAAATCTCCTAGTTTAAATTCCAGTTCTGCTGTACAATATTTGTTAATGCAACACATTGTTACAGATAATTACAAAATTAAAAGAAACAAACGAAAACCAGTAAAAACAAAAAACATAGACAACAATTTTGACCAGTATATCCAAGATTCAGTGAACAGCGGCTTCAAACTCACCTATAATGAACCTTTATATTTAAGTAATGAACAAGAAAATATAGATTTTAATGTAGAAGAACTTAAGGCAATGTGGAGTGATATAACCACTGATGACTTTAAAAAGGCAGGCCTTTATATTCAATTACAAAATCATCTGCAGCCAGTCATAGAAAATTTTGTTTTGTACGATAGATTGGTTTATTTGAAAGAAAGTGGCTTAAATAATTGTAGCTTTAAGAAAATACTGAATGAAAAGATATCACCGCGATGCTTAGCTTTGGTAGCTCATAAAAGCTAGTCTATAAAATCTTTAACGTCGAGGACTTACTTATTATCCTGTGGCGTACATATGCCACGTACTCTATAGCTCTGAAAATGCATCAAGACAGCACGCATCCACTCGCACAGCACACCAAGCGGCGAATGAACGCGATCCGCGCGACACCGCGTTTTTATACGATGCATTAATTTATACTCACGCACACATACAACGACAACAGGAACGTAAGCTGATTGGTTGCGTACACAGTAAATATTGTAAATATAGCATAAGAAATGTGATTGGTTAATCCATATAATGTGCGGTAAATTAACTCCATTACTTAATGGTCAAAAATGTAAATATAACTAGCATACTTTTAATCAAATACAAGTAGTCTCGGTCGCGCGCTCGCCCTGAGCGCACGTCTCTTCCGCACCTCCGCTGCATCGTCCGTGCTACCGCCGCGTCACTGCCGGCACGCTCGTACAACGCTGGCGCCCCGCCAACGTGCCCGACTTGCCGTGATAGTGACAGACAGTTAGTAGTGTAGTGCAGTGCAGTGCAGTGCTAGTGAAAAGTGTTAGTGAGCCGCTGTGTGCAAACTTACGCAGGTCAGTACCCTTTTTTCCTTTCCCCCCGGCTTTGCCAGCCAAACCGGGGAGACGAGAACCCAACTCACACAAACCCACTCCCCCCCCAACCAAGGTTGGGAGGGACCACCAGACACCACCACCACCACCACCTGCACATTCATTCATCATGAACGTGCAGATATTACATACCATCCTTCAGGATAAAGAAGTGTTCGCACTTCTAAAGCAGAAGTTCGGGAAACTCATTCCCGATACCCCTCCACGAGCCCTCAGCAGCCCCCGCAGCCCCAGCCCGTCGTTACACCCGCCCGTAAACCAAATACTCCCACCCCGCCCCTTAAGCCCCATAAGATCTCCCTCCCCTCCCTCCGATATGTCCGAAGACGAGCCAAACTCGTCTAACGATGAGGGGTTTGAGCTCGTCACGGGCAAAAAGCGGAAGGGAAGAACTCCCAAATGCGTTGCCCCGCCCAAATCAACCTGCCGTGCCCCATCCCCATCTCCTAAATCTGCCCCCCTGCCTCCACCCACGCCTTCCCCAGCCCCCGAGGAATCTCCGAAAATCCCCACTCCCCCCCCCCTATACGTCCACGACAAACAAAGATGGACAGAAATCTCCTCCCGGTGCAATGAATTGCACATCCAATATACCTCCGCCCGCACCACCCCACAAGGTATAAAAATCTCAGTCCCCACGTCCCGCGACCACCGCTCTCTTACAAAAATGTTGAAAGAGAGAGGGGTCGCTTTCCACACATACACCCTTGAGGAGGACCGACTACTCCGTGTAGTCATCAGAGGGATCCCCAAAGAGATCCCACTGAAGGACATCAGTGAATCCCTCCGTACCCACAACCTACCCATCCTTGAAATCCACAGGATGGTCCGGGGAAAGACTCAACAGCCCTACGACATGGTCCTCGTATCGCTTGACCACAACGAGGCGGGCAAGGCCATTTTTAATATCAAGACGGTGTGCAACCTTTCAGGCATACACGTCGAGCCCCCACACAAAAGGGATATCATATCCCAATGCCACAGGTGTCAAATGTATGGGCACTCGTCTAGAAACTGCTTTGCCCGTCCAAGGTGCGTCTAGTGCCTCGAGGACCACCCCACAGCCGACTGCCCCAGACCAAAAGATGTGTCCAAATGCTCCACCCCTCCCGCATGTGTACTGTGTGGCGAGACCGGCCATCCCGCTAACTACCGAGGATGTCCGAAAGCTCCCCGCAAACCTACACGTCCAATCCAACGCCCATCAGCCCCCACAACCCAACCCGCCTTCATACCAGCACCCCCACCAACAAAACCCTGCCCATGGGGACCAAACAGCACTAAAAATGCTGTCTCACAACCCCCAGCCCAACCCAAGGCCCCATCAAACACCGCCATACCTTCCCTCCTCAGCCTACAAATCCCTCCCCCACCACGCACAAAACCCCTTCCAAAACCCACTCCCTCTCTGTCAGGAATCGACAGGGAACTTAAAGCCCTCCACCAACTTGCCGTCACTGTGAACTACACAGAGATGCGCGAAATCGGTGCCAAATTGTTAGCCAACCTAGGCGACCCTATGGCGATCACAGTCATCGCCCTAGAGCACATGGCCTACTTCGAGTCACTCGCCAACATCAGAGTCGACTAACATGGAAGTACACCCAACGGGCAGACTCAAACCGAAAGCCCTACGCATAGGTTGTTTTAACGCCAATGGCATAAGAACCCAACGCGAGGAAATTACCATCTTCCTCCGCGACCACGACCTTGACATTTTCCTTATCCAAGAGACCTTCCTTAAACCCTCCCACAGACACCCTAAAATTGCTAACTACTCGTTAGTCCGCAATGATAGGGAGATATCAGCAGGCAGTGGCACCATCATTTACTACAAACGATCCCTACACTGCGTCCCCTTGGACCCTCCTCCCCTCATAAACATTGAGGCATCGATCTGTCGCATAGGCATGACAGGACACCAACCCATCACCATCATCTCTGCCTACCTACCACCCGGTCAAACAACCGGCACCCCTCCAGCCCTAGAAAGTGACATCCAATCCCTACTCGACCTAGGAGGAGCTACCATCCTGGCAGGCGATCTCAACGCCAAAAACAGCCTCTGGGGTTGTCAGGTGACAAACCCAAGAGGCTTACAACTAGATCGCATCTCAGACACCCTAGGTTTCGACATCATCGCCCCCACTGACTTTACCCACTATCCCGGAAACCACAGACACCGACCTGACATCCTCGACCTCGCGCTCCTAAGGAACATAAACTTACGTCTATGTTCATTAGAAGTGTTCGAGGAACTAGACTCCGACCACAGACCGTTCATACTTGAACTCCGCCCCCGCACAACAGACAGGGACTTAACTCAGCCTCCCCCTACAAAAGAGATCACAGACTGGAGTCGGCTTGAAGAGAAACTCAAGTCGACGACATCTGCCCATCTCGACCGCATCCCCGACGTAATACAGACCACCGAGGAGACTGAGGCTGCGATTGACTCCCTCAACGACCACGTCCAGGCGCTCATTAGCGACTGCACCCGGAGAGTGCCAGCTAGAGACGACTCTAGATGGCACAGACAGTCTCGAGCTTCAGTGTACACCCAGTACCCTCCCTGTCGATCCAAACCACCTATCGAAGATAGACTCCGAGGTGGAACGGAGAACCACACTACCCACTCCCAACACCCCTGAAGGCGAAGACAACCCCGTCCCTCCCACCACCCCCGAAGAAGTGTGCGACATCATCCGCACGCTTAACCCGAAAAAAGCCCCTGGCCCGGACAAAATAACCAACCGGGTCATCAAGCTATGGAAAGAGGCTGTGGTCATAGGCATTGATAAGCCAGGCAAACCCAAAAATGAACCCACCAGCTACCGCCCCATCAGCCTCCTCAACGGTATGGGTAAGATCTATGAAAGACTCATCCACAGCCGTCTCAAATCCTATGCGGAATCAAACATGTTAATACCACATGAACAGTTTGGCTTCCGCTCCCATCACTCCAGTGTTCACCAAGTCCACCGTATCGTTGAACACATATCCTCCCGATTCCCACGTAAATTCCTAACTGGCGCACTCTTCTTCGACGTTGCGAAGGCGTTCGATAAAGTATGGCACAATGGCCTACTATACAAACTCTTCACTATGGGAGTACCCCACAAACTAGTACTCATCATAAAGGACTACCTGACGAACCGCCAATTTCGCTACAGACTCGAAGGGACGCTCTCCTCTCCCCGCACGATCCGAGCCGGTGTCCCGCAAGGATCAGTACTCTCCCCTCTACTTTTCTCGCTCTTCACTAGCGACATACCCAAACATGCATCAGTCCAATTAGCCCTATACGCAGACGACACCGCCCTATTCTACTCGGGCAGGTCACCTGCAAACATCGCAAAGGTTCTCCAAACCGCAGCCAACACTCTTGGCAAGTGGTTCACCAAATGGAGAATTGAAGTGAATCCCGTAAAAAGCCAAGCCATCCTATTCCGGTGGTATAAAAACTCCCGATATTCCTTTCCCATGCCCTCTCCGATCACCCTATTCGGAAAGGCTATCCCGTGGACAACTCAGGTCAAGTACCTAGGAGTCTTCCTCGACGACACCCTCTCCTTCTCCCAACACATCTCTGCAGTCCGTACCCGCGCAGCGAGAGCACTTAGTAGACTCCACCACCTACTAAACCCAAGGTCCAAACTCTCGCTCAAAAACAAAATCCGCCTTTACACCACCTGTATCCGTCCCATAATGACCTACGCCTCCATAGTCTTCGCCCATTCCTCCCCGAGTAGGTTACACCGCCTCCAAACACTACAAAATAGGTTCATGCGCCGAGCCACGGGGGCCCCGTGGTTCATTCGCAATGAAAACCTACACATAGACCTAGGACTACCAACCGTCCGACAATTCATGAAACACTGCTCACAAACTTACTTCGACACTGCCACCACACACAAAAACCCACTAGTGTCAGCCGCAGCGAACTACATACCATCTGCCATAACTCGCAAGCGCCGACCGAGGCACGTCCTCGGGGAGCCAGACGATGAAATAACAAAGGCACAAATCGCTGCGCTCGCCGCACACTCCTCAATCACCAACACACCACACAGAGGCCCACGTTTCCGTCCCAGACGGAGGGGCAGACACAGACAACAAAGACACACCACCGCACACAACGGTTCTCACAGAACCCCAAACCCTATCCCTATCCCTTTCCCCATTCCCACTCCCATCCCCATCCCCATCCCCATTCCCACCATCCTAAACACTAACCCCACAACCATCCCTGGTTGAGAGCTAACGCTCACCAACTGACCGCGTAAGGTTGTATACAGCCTATAGGCTTACAACTGAAGACATTACAAAAAAAAAAAAAAAAAAAAAAAAAATCAAATACAAGTCGATTCCAACCATTCTCTGGTGTTTCACTTCAGCTACGGTTCAAGGACTAACCAGTCTGGCCGGCTAACATAGACACCTTTCCTTGCTCCTAGTATTATCTACTTAGCTACGGTTCGACGGCTTATACAGCCTGGCCGGCTAAGTAGATACCCTCACCTCAATCAGCCAGCTGGCACAGATGTAGTAAAAGTACTACTTTCAAAACTTATCGGGTCAGCTACCCCAACAGCTGATCCCGAAAATCCAGTAGGTGCTGTTTTGGTCAGACGACTAGCACTTCCCGGCAATCACCAGTCACAAGTCAGTTCAAGTTATAAGTATGCGACCCTGACTTGTTTGAGCTATTGCTTATACTCCCCAATCCATCTGTATAAGCATTGACGTAATAGGCCTACCCCTATTACGTCAATGGGACTAAATTATAAATGGTAAAATGTGGACATTTATTAAGCCTCTGCCTACCAACCTGGAATAAAAGCGTGAGTGTATGTATGTATCAAGGTCCGTCTAAGGCTTTTGAACCTATTTCTACCCACTACTGCTGAAAGTTTGTTAATGATTTTCTTATAAGATAAGCTGCCAATTTAAAATGTTATTTAATGGAATAATTATCAATTATAATACAAAAATATTTTGCCATAATAGTAACTTTAGTAATAAACATTTATTTCGCGGCATTTATACACAATTCAAGTCTGCATGCTTCAGGGTAGTATTCTAAGACCATTTTTATACTTTTTTACTCACTAAAATATATTTGCCGTAGGTGGTACTATACGCAATAAATCAAAGATGTATATACAGGGTCTGTCGTTAATAATGGATAACCCGTTAGCTGGGGGTTAATTAATAGGTTAGTTAACATTAATAGAAGAATTGCGAGCGCGTATTCAGGAATTGTCACGTAAAATTGAAGAAGCTGGTCATGCACGCCGAATTAAAAGATCATTTATTAGGCGATGTAGAGCGTGCATTGCTGCAGGTGGAGGACATTTTGAACATTTTGTGTAATCTGTGCAATATTTTTTTTAACTGTAAATGACAGTTTTCTTTCTAATAATACTCGATAGAGTTTGTAAGTTATGTTTAACCTACCAAGAATAACATCGATATTTCACGTGCAGGGAAGAGGGAAGGCCTTTGTATTGCCGTCTTTGTTAGTTTTTTTTACCTGAATACCATAATAATAGTTGTAGAAAACATTTTTAAACATTGGTAGCATGAAAACTGTAGGTGTTGCCCATGGGTACAGATATGTTTTAAGAAACTATCAAGACATCTATTTTTAACATTACAATCGGTACAACAGTCTGGATTACAAGACATGTGACACTCCATAGAGTGGTTAATTAGTTCTGTGAGAGTAGGATATTGTGTATCCATTATTATTATCCATTGTCTATTCAGGTTAGTTGTAACTATGAGAGTGGTATTGAATCTACATGTAATACTTTCTTCTTATTTTAATTTAATTACTATCTATATTATCTATTGTTACGAGCTGGGTATTTAATAAATTAAAGTAGTCGATTGATTACCAAAATCAACACAATATTTATTAATACCACTCTTTACAATTAGAAATCACTATATCACTCGTTAGTCGCACTAGAAGATCGCTTCGATGTTTTATTTGCTGTATCTTGAATCAATACTGCCCGTACGGCTAACACGATCCGCTTTTATATTGCTGTCGAGATAACTAGAATGTACGATAATATTCGATCGATGGCTCTAGACTAAATAGATTATTCTAGAGCTACTTGTAGCGCCATCTAGCGTCATAATATCCACAGTTGCCCGCTATCCGACACTAGATGGCGTTGTCCCTTCGTTCTCGCGTCTCGTAGACTTTTCCAGACTATTTTTCTCGATGGCGCAACACTATTAATGCTTCGGGCTCAGTATTAATATCTTCATTGTTTTTACTATTTACATTATCTATTTAAGCTTCAGGCTTAGTATTAATATTTTCTTTGTCCATACTATTTATATTATCTGTTAAAGGTTTAGGCTTGGTACTAGTATCACCTGGATCTGAATCAGCTTGTTTTCGTTAGATGGTGTTGATAAGTTTCTACCACAACCATATTCCTTTTTCTGTACCCCGGCAAAGGGCACGTACAATTTCATTATCGGTTTAGTAGGTCGTTCAAACGTGAATCAGCAACATACAAGAAGATTTAGGATTAACGTATGTACTCATGTACCTGTATCCCATTTTGTTTCTGTGAGTTCATGAGAAAGATTGGGTGTAGTAATTATAGAGGTAGTATAGCTAGAGTAGGGAAGAAATATGGCTGCTTGTAAGCGAAACTACCAACGGTTAGAGAAAGAGAGAAGATCGCGGTACCTTTTCCTTTGGTATAGTACTTTTATCAGTTATTGATTGTTTTCTAAAAGCATTATTAAAATACCTAGAGAATTTCACATTGTTGGAAATATCTATTCACCTTTTTGAATTCATATTATTATTGTAATATTCATCTATATCCATTGAACAAGTTTTATGAGCAGTTTCTGCTATTGAACTTCGTATCACAATATTATTGGTAATTTATTTTAATACTGAATTATTTCTATAGAGTACATGTACTGCGGTTGATAACAGCCTTCTGGTTTTAGTGAATCCATCGGTTTGATGATACGAGTCATCTCTAAAATGATCACTGCAAACAGTTAATACTATAGTAATATCTTGTATTCCGATAGCTCGCATCCATTTATCCTTCAGCTCATTATTTGTAGGAAATCTGCATTTTAAATTAACATTAAATAAAACATAACTGCTTTATACAAATTACACACGTTTTTGTTATTTTCTAAACAGGTGGGTACCGCGATCGTCTCTCTCTTTCTAACTGAGGGACAGCTGGAGTTGAGTTGTAAAACAACTGTTTAAAACGGTTTAAAACCATAATCAACGGTTTAAAACCGCAAATAAACCGTTTTAAACGGTTGAATACCCGACTGCGCCATAAAAGAATATGTTAAAATTTTGAACAAAATAGTTGCTAATTTAAGCGTATTATTTTATAAACATTAAGTATTATTTATAAAATCATAACTTTTTAGAATATGTTAAATGTCCACGACTTATGAAGAAAATGTTCTTAGTAAGAATATGCAGAAAACCTCTTCGAATTCTGAACAACGAATAGAAAAATCAAAGTGAGCAAGATCTGCGAATGCGATACGCGAGTGTAATATAACCAAAGTGGCAACGTCGCGTATAGACTCAAACCTTGCATTGTAGAGTCGGTTAGTTCAGAGATACAATCAAAGTGGCAACGTAGCACGCATGCGTGTATGCAAGCGCAACGTTGCCACTTTGGTTGCATCTCGCGTTGTTACAGAATTTGCATTGAAGAGTCGGTATTCACATAACGTAACATAGTAATCAACAACAACAACAAAATCACCTGTTGTGGACTTGTTTGTTTTAGTGACGTTGAGATCACTCTTCGTGTTTTTTTATACTGCCGCGGACTGTTTTTTCTTAAACTTAAGGATAGAGGCGGCGATACGCCAGCGTAATAGGATCAAAGAGGCAACGTCGCGTATACGCGCGCGACGTTGCCATTTTGACTGTACGTCGCTCGCTCGCGTATCGTACTCACAGATATTGCAGACAGTGATGCCAACTCCGGGGTTTTCCCCCTAAATTTAGGGGGAAAAAATCTATACAGGGATTTTTTTAGGGGGTGAAATTTTTTGGGGATATTTTTAGGGATAAAATTTTATTTGTATTTTTTAAAAATTTTAAGGAAATGCTGGTAAGTAAATGACATAAATTATATAATAATTGAAATTACATTTCATAATGTGATGAAATTAAAGAAAAATACTTAAAAATACTAAATAACTATTGTTATTAACTAATTATTTATTGTTTTTATTTATTTCTTTATTTATATTGTAATGAATAAATACTTGGTCCGTCGTTGGGGAGTTTTGTTTTGAATTTAGTGGTTTTTGAAATTGCTTTAGGGGGAAAGTTTTCAAACAGTTGGCGACACTGATTGCAGAGTCGGTTAGTTCAGATAGCGCAACTACCAGTTGTGGACGTGTTTGTTTTGTTTAAGTGAAGTGGAGATTACTCTTCGTCGTTTTTTTTATTATGCCGCGTCCTACGAGTGCCGTGTGGGAACATTTTTTGACACTAAATGATAGTGACGGTAAAAAACATGTTGTTTGTTGCTTTTGTTCTACACAATATAAATATGCAATGGCAAATAAACTAAGACTACATATTTTAAGTTGCAAAAAATGCCCTAAAGAGGTGAAAATGAAGTTCAAGCCAGAAGATAACGCATCAACATCACAATCACCTCAAAGGTTGACTGTTTCCACATCACCGGCAGCAGCAACCGTATCACTTTCTTTAAGCGCACAACAGGCTAACAGCCCACAAAGTTGTCACGAAAATACGAGTGTGTCTTCGTCCGTTCATCCTACTTCTCCGGATCACGATGATATAAATGTTGCTTTAGCTAGGGCAATATATGCTAGTGGTGTGCCATTGTCTCTGCTTGAATCAGAACACTGGAAACCGACATATGAAGTGCCGACGAGACACGCCTTGAGCAATAGACTTTTAGATGCCGAATACTCAAGAATAAAAGAAGATATTACTGTTAAAATTAATCATTCTTTGGCTCTTGCTCTCATTGTTGACGGCTGGACAAATATTAATGGTAAAGGTGTGATAAATTTTATTGTAACAACCCCAGAACCAATATTTTATCATGCAATATACCCAGAAACTAATAGAGAAACGGGTGAATTTATTGGCGGTCAAATTATAAGTATCATCAATGAAATCGGCCCTGCCAAATTTATAGTGGTTGTTACTGACAACGCCAGAAATATGAAAGCAGCGTGGAGAATTATCAAGAGTGAATTCCCTCATATTTCCTGCGTTGGCTGTGTAAGTCACACTCTAAATTTAATATATAAAGATGTTATTAATGAAATTGATGTTTTCAAAATAACATTGGATAAAATTATTCAGGTTATTAAATATATCAAGCAGACGCACGTCGTATTGGCAGCGTTCGAAAACTACCAGACAGAAAAATATGGAAATAAAGATTGCACTTGCACCTTAAAACTGTTTTGTAGGACCCGATGGAGTGGAGCCTATATTACCATGGAATCGTATTTAAAAAATAGGGAAGCATTGGAACTTTTGGCTATATCGCATGAAGTCACAATCACACAAGAAATCAAAACTATTATTTTGAATACCGATATATGGGTAAAGCTAGACGAGATTGTAAATATTTTACAGCCACTTGCGACGGCCATTCTTTCAACAGAAAGAGACACATCTGTACTTTCTGATGTTTATTACACTTTTGAAAATTTAAAAAAGGGCCTGTCACAGGTATTGGATGAGTCTGTGTTTTTAGATGCCGAAGACAAAAATCTACTACTAGGTCATGTTAGCAGTCGAAAAGATTTTTGCATGCAATCTATACATTTTGCTGCCTATCTGTTGGATCCGAGACATTGCGGCAACGGGTTGAGTGATGAAGACATTTCAAAGGCAACTGAATACATTCAGGAATACTGTGTGACTAGCGGCTTAGATGTAACAAATGTTCTGACGAACATGGCAGAGTTTAAAACAAAAACGATTTTTTTTCAAGAATCAAAGCCTATTTGGTCTCCAGCGAAGAAGCTACAACCCAGAATATGGTGGCAAACATTTGCCTTAAATCAAAGTGTTGGTGCTATAGCTATAAAAATTTTAAGTGTACCGCCATCATCTGCGGCTTCGAAAAGAAACTGGAGTATGTTTGCTCACACACACACAAAATTAAGAAACCGCTTGAAACAATCGAGAGTTCTCAAACTAATAAGTATCAGGTCGAATCTTAATTTATTGAAAAAGAAAGATGAGAAGATTTTGTATAATGATTCTGAAGATGAGGATAGTGAAGATGGCGAGATTGAACATGTGACTACAAGTAACACTGATCCCCTTGTTTAAATACAAAAATAATAAGAACGAAGCAATATCTTGTTACATGATCTTAAGGAAATTTTTGAACGTTGATTTTATTGTGAAGTTTTGAATTAATATTATTGAAATAATTCTATTTAACTGTTGATTATTATTGATTTTATCTTCTTAGTATATTTCGAATATTATTTTCATTATAGTTAATTATTCTATATCACAAAATTGCCACGTTTCAAAATCAGTGGCGTAGCGTGCCTTGTCGGGGCTCCGTATTAAAATTTTTTTGGAGGCCCTTATATGGAGGTAAAGATTTTTCACAAAAGAAAAAAAATATTGTGAGAAGTAATATTTATTTATCACATAATTTACCCATTTTACAAATAAAAATCGAATTTTAAATATTCACTCTCCTTGCCTTTTTATCGGCAAACTGATTTATTAAATAATTTATGGCTGATGATGATTTTAGTTTTTCTAAAGTTTCTGCCTCTATGGACAATAGTGAGATGTCTGACAGCCGTTCTTGTCCCATCGAAGTTCTTAAGTAATTTTTTATTAGTTTTAATTTTGAAAAACTTCTTTCTGCCGTTGCGGTTGTAACTGGAAGGGTCAAGAATAAAAAGCATGCTGTGATTACCTCGGGAAAACTGGATGCAAGACTATTGAATTTTAGTAGCAATAATTCAATGAGTTCTTTAATGGAATAATTTTTTTTTATTTCAGAATTTAAGCATGTTTTTAGAGCCTTTAATTGGTCACAAAGATTAAGTGAGATGTCTTTACTGTATTTAGCAGACAGTTTTCCGGAAGCGTTTAATATCTCTTCGCTTGAAGAAGATAGGAGTTTCTCCGGTTGTAATATTTCGAATATACTACTCAGGTTGCAAAGGCTCTGAAATCTTTCTTTAGTTTGAGAAATTAATATATCTAAACAGCAATAGTATACATTGACTTTGAAATAGGATTCCGGGTCGGAAATTCTCTCATCTTGTGATAACTCATAAAAAAAACGCTTCGTTATCTTTCGCCTACTGTTTTTAAAAACAGTTGTTACCCCCCACTTTTTTGCTAAATCTTTGGATTCATTTAGCAAACTATTAAATGAATTCTGATTTCTTAATTGGCACAGTCTATTTAAAAGATTACTTAATAAAATACTAGATTTCTGTAAGTCATTATTTTCATGCTGTAGAGCTTTAGAAACAGGATTAATAATTTCAAATAGTGAAGAAAAAAATGTAACGAGCACTAAGAAATCAAAACTCTCTAAAATATTAATTATACTTTTACATTCTTCACGTTCATCTTTTTTATTTGAAATTAAATTTAGTTGGTACAAAGTTTTCATGATTAGTAAAAAATTTTTCTTTACTGCTAATAAAGCGTCGTTCCTAGAAGACCATCTGGTAGGACATACCTTTTTAAGGGTAATCAAATATTTTTCAGATGAATCGTCACTTAGCATAGCCCAGCGTTTTATACTATTGCCAAAAAAAGTATATATTTTTTCTAAATTATCGAAAAAAGTCGATACTTCACGAACATGTCTCGCAGCATCGTTCAAAACCAAGTTTAAAGCGTGCGCAGCACAATGAACATAATCGGCATTTGGAGCATGCTCTTTTATTAGGGTTTGTAATCCTCCATACACACCCGACATAACATTTGCTCCATCGTATCCCTGTCCTCTACATTTAGTCAAATCAATTCCATATTCTTTAGTCAAATTTAAAATGACAGTTTTCAGACCTGCAGCACTGCAATCGGTTACTGCTATGAATCCTAAAAAGGACTCACAGATTTTTATTTCTTTAGGCACATTATCATCATTTTCTGTAACCGAGATATATCGAAAAACTACAGATAGTTGGTCAATTTTTGACAAGTCTTGTGTTGTATCCAGAATTATTGTCAGAAATGGAGCTTTTTTAATTTCTGAGATAATACTGTTCCTAACGTTAGCACCAAGCAAACTAATAATTTCGTTTTGAATCGTAGGGCTTAAATAATTTATTTCACCTTTCGGTCTTAGAAAAAGTTCTTTTAAAGTTGCATCATAGTTAGATAGCAGACGTAAAATTGACAGAATCAGAATCATGCCCCCTCAAAGGTAGATTAGAAATATATATATACTAAAGTACAGATATAGTATAGATACTAAAGTAATTATAACATTACTTATACGATGCAGTACATCTCTCCAGAATGTAATTTTACTATCGATTTCACTTTTCAATAGAGTATCGATGGTATTTCCTTGCAACCAATTATTATAAGAGAGTGAGGCACTAATATGCTGCTGTGACTTTTCATGGTCAAGAATAGTTTGTGTGAAATTGCTTCTAACCGAAACACCGTTAACCCAAGCAGAGGAGTACGATTTGTTTTGACGATCTGCTAATAACCAACAGAAGTGACAGTACGGTTTGTTTAAAACGTTAGAATAACATAACCATGGTCTTATAATTTTTATGCCTGCCTGATTGAAATATGAATAATAATAAGCTGAAAAAGGTCGGTTATTTTCTGAAACTTTTGGAAATGGTCCTTGTGGTTTAAATGGACCCAATTTAAAAATTATTTTTCGTTCGCATTCAGTTAAATTGTCACCAAAATTTCCTCTATCTGATGAAATTATATTACAATCTGCATTATCTGCAGATATATCAGAATCGTTGACTTGGGGTTCCTCGATTTCTGGATGGACATCCGATAAAGTATGTGCTTGGCTTTCTTCTATTTCCGGATGGATATGTGACGAAGAACATGCTTCAGAAGAATCTAAAAATAAACGAGTAATTGTTAAAAAATAAATACGATTGCTTTGATACTAAACTAAAAGAGTTATATATAAATAAATAACGTTACTAAGGGTCACAGTTAGAGAGTGTTCAGTTCAGACGCACACAGATTCTACGCGGATTGTGCTCGTACCTATTAGTAGATACAAAATCACCTGCAGCCCGTCCGTGCATTACTATACACCTGCGTGCTATTTAAACGCAGCGCGTAGTGTAGTGGCCATACAAAACGAGAACCCGAAAGCGAGTCTGCACATCTGAAGTTCTCAACACGCAATTAACGATACGATACGGACTGATAAACAAACAACAAAACAAATCGATCCCATAGATAAGTTAGAATTTTGTTTTTTTTAATCAAGACACGGAACCCTAAAAACAGTATAATTGTGAAAATCGAGGGGGGAGACAACTTTTTGTGACGGACAGATGGACAGACCGAAATTAAAAGATTTCCTTGTTTATCACTACGGGCCCCTAATAAATGGGTTGGGTAGTAGTGTAGTACTTACCTTTCCAATCTAAATCACTCACAGTATCTTGTCTCTGAAAAATGAAGAAATTTTTATAACCTCGTCCCTTTTCTGTTTAATTTTTCTTTTCTCATCGCCGCTGGGATAATCTCTTTTTCTTTCACTCATTTCTTTTACAAATCGTTACTAATACTGCTAAACCAGAAGAACAATATTGTTTGTACTGAATTACAATGTAATGCACATTTATATAAAGCGCGTAAATAAACAGTGCACTGCACTCCGTGGTTTAACATCCAATGCAAAGTACAACAACGTACACGTACATCGCGATATCGATGAAGGATTCCCGGGGATTCCCCGCTGAGTTGAAGATGAAGTAAGTAAAACGGGGAAGTCCCGCAGCCCGCCATAACGATGTAGTGTTGCCAACTTTTGAACGCACGCTTAAGGCGGGAAAAAAAGGAATTGCTTTATAGAATTTTGTCATTTGTAAAATAAAATAAATTAGAAAGTTTTTATTCTTTTTCCTTACACACTTTGGGGGCCCCCGTGGCCCGGGGGCCCCGTATAATTGATACGGCAAATACGGCGGTAGCTACGCCCCTGTTCAAAATGATTGTGATTTCATTGTGACAGTAGTTTCTAGTACCAAATTTATATTTATATATATATACTAAATTATTATATATTAGAATAAAAGAAACAATTATCAGTCACTTTATTATTTAACTGATTAAACACTAGTAACTCTTAAAATATGATTTTATTACTCGATCGATTTGTTATGATACACCTAAAAAAAATCTGATAAACCTGAAAAAATACCTTTTGGTTCTTCAGGGTATGGGAAACTTGATGACATAATGAATAATGGGATCATATTAATAAAACATAGTTTTCAACCGTTTTAAACCAAAATTTTTGGTTTAAAATGTTTTAAACGAAAAAAATGGTTTTAAACAGAGTAGTTGAATTGGTTTTAAACCGGCTTTACATCTATAAGCTGGAGGCCTGACTCCCCTGCTTTATCTATAATACCTCTATGGTAGTGATCCGGTATGTTGGCATTTACCAAATTTATAAATTAAATAGGTAGGTAAATAATAAATGTATTATTTACTTTATTTTCATAAAAAAAAAATATGTCAATCAAAATTGGTAGTGAAATATTTATTAATTACAACTTAATGTAATCACCGTGTTGCCTACTTTGTAGTCTTCCACATCAAGCGCTGATAGGTTAGGCAAATCATTTGTAGCGGTTATTGCATGTGTATTGGGTAAGTTCGTAGCTGCACCTCTTATCTCTATAGCTACTAGCTATAGAGATCAGAGGTGCAGCATGTATATATTCGAAATAACACTCAAATTCTGTAATTTTTTTGGAGATGTCTGAACATGAAAAGTATTTTCTATTGCTGGCGAGTCCGGTTCCATTTCAATATATGTACTACTACTAATGTACTAATATACTACTACTAGTGTTCGCGCTCAGGGGCGCGGCTTACATTCAGATTGCCATGTCAGCAAACGGTGTTTGATTTAATTGCATAAACATATTCCCCATGGGAGGAGATAAGCTACCGGTTACGTGAATCGCTTAGATGCAAATGAGTGTTAAAACATTATTGGATGATAAATTATCTACAAGATGATTAAACCATGTTTAGTTCATTTTAATTCCTAGAGAAGAGTTCATTCACTTAGATGCTGATTCTTTAATTTGCTCACTGAGATGTTTTAATGAAGTGTTGTTCTGTACCGAATCATAATCATTCTCTTCGATATATGTATTAGATGGGGAGCGTAATATTATTGTATAGTAGTTGACCAATTGATGAATCGCAGACTATTTCTCGGTTGAGACAGGTGTGAGGTTATTTTCAAATTGCTGATAAGAGTAAAGAGTTATGTCATACCCTTTAACCATGTATTGCTTGGTAAGTTGAATAAGTCCAGTCTTGCGGACTTGATGGTATTGTATTTCCTCGTCAGATATGACTGTCAAAGAGTATGAGTCACAAACAAAATACGTATAGGGAGCGGTCATGTAATTGAAACCACCTATTTTGCAGGTAGATTTCTTGATTTTGCAAAAAAAAAAATGCTTTTGCGTTTTTAAGGAATTTTTCGTCTACGTTTAGATGGTTGATTGAACTTTGTAAGTGACAAAGGTAAGTCTCTTCTTATGATTTACATGGTTGAAGATCGCTCGTGCTCGCTGATAGGTACAAATCTCCTTTCAGGTTTATTCACTACAAATTCTGATATGGGCCTGACGCTGCTCATATTTTTTTTATTTGTGTGGCTAACGTAGCTAACTTAGAGAACTGGAATGTGTCTCTGTTTATTAAAGGTAAGTTCAAAAATAAAATATTCGCTTGTCATTCTTGCTTTGATTTTTAACAATTTGTGAACTTTGTACAGGTTAGATTGGATGTTGTCGAACGGTAAAGATCAGTCTTTTGTCTTTATATAGTATCTAGGAAGATATTTGAATGTTTTAACTGTTGGACCAAATTTATGGTGGCCATCGGTCCTAATGTAGTCTTCTTGAACAAAAATTACGTCAATCTCCTTTTCAGATGCTTGTTTATAATTTTATACTGCCTATCTTTTTTTTTTTTTATGCGATAGGGATGCGACCCTGAACTGTTGAGCTATTGCTTTTCCTCCCTTTCAAGACAATATACTTCGATATTTCCTATTTTATTCCCTAGAGTGGGCGGATGACAGTGTATGTATTTATATATAATATATTTGTAAATATATAGTTCCATGTCACTTGCACATGTACGAATATACATAGGCATACTTTTTAGCACTTATTAAAAGAAAATGACGAAAATTTTTTTTTTTTTTATGCGATAGGGGGCAATCGAACAGACGGGTCACCTGATGGTAAATGACTACCGCCGCCCATGGACACCCGCAACTCAAGAGTCACAAGTGCGTTGCCGGCCTTTTAGGTAGGAGTACGCTCTTTTCTTGAAGGTTTGAAGGTCGTATCGGTTCGGAAATACGGCAGGCGACAATTTGTTCCATTTGTTCTATGGAACCTCTGATCTATGCAAAACATTAAGCTTCTATAATTGAAGTTTGATTCTTATATAGCTGCATGACATGATTTAGCACGTGGGAGAGCCATGCTTCAGCACGTATGGGTCGGCTCGACTGGAGTATTACCATGGTCTCACAGAAAACAAGTAAACAATGCTTGCATTGTGTGGCCGAGGGAGTGACGTTATCGGAAGCCCAACTCTCTTTTAATTCCCTTCTTTTCCCTACCTTAAAAGACGGACGTGCTGTCCGTCTTTTAAGGTAGGTATCTCATAAATAAAATCTGTTTTGATGGACGAGGTCAATGCCTTGATTTTATTTATCTGCGAAATCCTGGTCGAGTACTCCGAATAAGGTGTTTGCTATTTTGCCGACTGCGTTTATTAACCCGCGTCTAGCGCGCAAGAAACAGTTGATTACAGTATTGTAGTTCGTTGTATTCGTGTTGTATTTGTAATATGACGATATGCCAATGACCCGAGTGAATCTTATCGTAGGTTTGGTGCAAATAATTAGACATTTCCGTTATCGTTTCGTCTCCTCGCTAATATGGAGCCATGTTGTCCAACGCGACGATTTTTTTAATTCATATCGAATAAGATGCATTTTTCCTAAAAGAGCAAAATATAAGGTTTAATTTCTATCGAATTTTGTGAAAGAAAATTTTCATAAAAATAATAGTAAAAATGCTACGTGAATGATATTGGGATAACTTTTATTGCTCTCCACTTTTGCTTGAATGATTTCCTCTATACTAGGTTCGCTTTTTTGCTCATTTTCTTCTTTTCTGATAGGTAGTGGTTTTACTATACTATATATATATACCGCTTATAGTTTCAAAGTTACTTCTCTGACGAGTCCATCCTTTCCGAGATGAACTTCCACTACTCAGCGGACGGGACATTTTCCTCCTGGTAAGCTGTCATCGTGAATAGTCACCAAGTCACTGATTTCGATATTGACTTTAGTTTTTATCCACATGGTATTGATAAATGTCTAAGATATCAGTCTTCCAACGTTTCCACATATCTTGGCATATTTTGTTTGCTAAATGCCATCTTTTTATCTCTATTACAGTGAGTTCAGCGCGGCGTGTCAAAATATGTGCCGGAGTCAGAAAATCTGTCATTTATATTCTCAGATTTCGGACAAAATGGTCTCGAGTAGACTCATTTCTATTTGAGATAAAATAGTGCTGTTTTTCTTCAAATACTAAAGCTTGGTCACCAACAACTATTTTCAGATTGTGTTTTAGACTTCTGATAGATCGCTCCCAGATTCCCCCAGCGCTTGGCAATGATGGACAACTACAATGCCATTCTGTGCTCATTTCTGGTATTTCTTTGCAGAATTCGTTCGTGAAAATATGCTCTAGCTGTTTTTTTTTTTTGTAAGATTTTATTGGCACCTACAACAAATTAGTTCTATTATCTGGGTCTACGCTCTCGGTCTTCTACGTGTTCGTTTTTTTAAATTGTTTTTAAAGTCCCTCGCGACACTGGAATAATCCTAGTGCGGGAGTTGTCTTTATATTAAAAAAATACATTAAAAAAATCGGTTCAAAGTATAAAAAATATGATAACCAGGCTGGACCTTGCCGCCGCAATATATGCTCGGTAATGATTATCACAATTGAGTTGGCAATAATTCCCGCCTAGCGCAGATTTTCTTAAGTTGATAGCGCCAGTCGTCTGTTGACATAAAGCTTGTAATTTTATTTACTCTGTCTGTCTAGGTTACCTCGTATCCAGTTTAGGGTGACCTTCGAGTCAATTCAACCATATATTTCATGCTCAATGTTTCTACGCTGCTGACACTTTTGCCAGGAGTCTTGATAAAAGTTCCGCTGGACAGTTCCAGTCTGGGCAACGATAAAAGTTTGCTGTTGGGTAATCTTGTTTTGGCTATGAAGAGTACCACTGATGCTTTTTGAGAAGCGATTCTGGCGTATACGACACTTGCATATGCCCTGATAGATGCATCACAAAATCCGTGTAACTGGATAATATCGTGTTGCTTGTTGTTCAACCATCGAGGAAGTTTAAACTCTTGAATACCCATCAAATCTTCCTTCAATTTGACTCTCGTTTTTTATTTCGACTAAGACTTCGTCACGCTATTATCTTTGAATCTAGCCAAAATCCTTGAAACAATAGTTTAAATTCTGTAGTGAAAGGTGCTAACCAACATAAATGGTAGAACATTTTGGATCCGCTCCACACGACCGTCCGTCTAGTAATGAACAAACCAACACACCACAAGAAATAGAGTAACAAATTTAAAGAAGCACTGTTACACAAAAAAGATACGCTCACGCCTATATTCCCGAAGGGGTATGCAGGGGCGTTTCAGCTCTCTTTTATGAAACCATAATATAGTCCCAATTACGTATTAGTAAGCTTATTGCAGTCATCTGGGCACTGTTTGACTGAATATATACTGTCTGATAGATAACAGTCTGATCCATTAGTTGCCCCACGGGCAGAGATGGGGTGGCCCTATATTACTCTACCAAGAACCACACGACTGTGTTGAAACTTACGTTAAATAATAGACGTAATCTCTTTACATGTGCTCCTACTATACCAGAGAAAACAGAATATAACAAAATGGAATACTCACACAGATAAACTGCTTTTAATATAATTGTGCTTTACATTTTGCTATCTTAATAAAAATATAATATTGCATTTGATATTTTCAAGTCTATATGTGCAAAATAAACGTTAAAATTAATTACTAACTATTACATAAATAAATCACTATTTTATTTATTACTTTTAAAACCTAAATAGAAAATTTATTCGAGATGAGTCTATCTTTACTTTTTAAAGACATCTCCAGCACTAGGATTAATTCCTGTGTCGCGGGGGACTTTACAAACATTCGAGCAACAGACACAAAGAACACCCAGACTGATGACAATTTGAAGATTACACAAAATGTTGTCCCATGCGGGGATCGAACCCACAACACTCGGAGCGGCAGCGTAATGGCGAGGTGACCACTTAAACCGCTACGCCATCCGTGCAATCTATGCGATGTATATATCCGAATATTGTAAAAAAATACCTTTAATTACAAAATTTACAAAACAGAAGATATCCTCGTCAAAAATATGTTAAACCATATACACGCTCTTGTCCTGGACATTAAAGAGATGAAGATGAGAAAATGAAAGAGATAATACGAAGTAAGAGCAATTCACAAGTGTAAAATTAAAATAGTTACATTATTATATTAAGCGTTCCTTCACCTGCGTATCTTCATGGTTACTGCTGAAAACCTGCGCTGTCTCGCCAATTGGGATTGAAACATACGCACTTGCCACTCTTGAAATTCAGGTGTCCATAGGCCACAAAACGGGATGACGCAACACTGTGTGGTTTTAATAGGTTAAATCCGACATACCACCTTAACTGCCCTCGTAAGGTGACAACCCGTGGGAGTTTCCACACAAAAAAAAAAAAATACCTATGAGCGGTAGTCGATAACATTCATTAAATCAAAAAATCTAAAGATGTTACACAACACACATTTATCTGTATCTGTAGTGAAAACAGTCTTATTCCTTTTATAATAAGGAACTCAATACAATTAAATGTTTACGCACATACATATATAGAAATTTTAGAAATGGTAGAATCACTTTGAAATTCTACCATAAAGCTTTATTTTTACATCTGTTGTTAAATTAGTTGTTATTGTGCTGCATTATATAATCACACAGTCATACTAATAGTTTAAAAATTTATGATCATTGCTCTGCTCCTAAGAGTAGCAGTCGGATGTTTAATACCCTAAAGAAATCTGCAAAAATTGGCCTGTCCAATGATAAAACAATTTTACATATACCATCGGTCCAGGGTTGGGCCCTGACAATGACACTCGAAACTCCTGGAGCCCTTAGTTAACAATTATTACTTCAGTGGGCGCTAAAAGAGACTGTATTTAATAAATTAATTAAAAATACTTAAATGTAACTATTATTGCTTGATGCTTATATAGGTGAAATGGTTGACTCGGCACTACTCGTGTGATTCCAAGATAAAACTTAAAAACACTTGTACATATAAATATAGATACTCAAGCCTGTAGCCTTGAAGGCAGAGGCGATTACACGCCCACATTTTTTATTTTGTTTTATAAGGCAGAAAGGCATAACGTAGGCTAATACAAAAATAGTCACCATATAATCAGGACTCTAAATACGTCCATTTGAAGTCCTCAAGAAACATCTCCAGCTAACTGCCTTCTTGTTTAATCACTTTCTTCTTCCCTCGCTTCCCGGGTATCATTATTTTAGACTTCCACTCTTCTGTACCAACAGGATCATCCACTTGTATTATCTGACCTGTTTCTGGATTAACAGGAAATACACCTTCGGGAGTTATCTTTTTTTTAGAAGTGTCTGTACCATGTCTTCTTTTCATATGCTTATTATAGTTTGACCAGTTCGTAAACTCCATTCCGCAGTTTTGGCATGAATATGGTTTGGCCCCGGTATGTTGTCTCTCATGATTCTTTAAAATCTGTTTAAATCTAAATGCTTTATTGCAGTAAGAACAAACATAAGGCATTGCATCAGTGTGAATGATTTTATGAGCGTTTAATTGGTACTGGAGTCTAAAACACCGACCACATTGCTCACATGAGAATGGTTTAATCCCGGAATGCATTTCAACATGTCTTCTCAACATGTTTGGATATAAAAATGACTTGTTACATATTCTGCATACATGTGGCCGATTCTTATCGTGAGATAATATATGCGATGTTAATGTACCTTTATTGTAAAACATTTTACCACAACGGTCACATGTATAGTTTCTTTTACGGTCCATAGTGTGAAGTTTCATGTGATCGCGTAGACTATTAGGGTTCTTGTAGACCTTTTTGCAAAGCCCACATGTAAGGTCTTCAATTGTGATGGGTGTACCAGGTTTTCGTCGTGGCCTTCGCTTTTGTTTGACTATATTAAAATCTTGCAAATGAATTTTTAATGATTCCTCACTTTTAAGTATTTCTCCGCAGAGTGGACATGCTATTTGTGACTTTGAAAAGTGGGTGCTTATGTGTGCTGGTAGGTTTTCTGGCTTCTCGACTGTAAGCTCACAGTAGTAGCATTGGTGTCTGAAATATAAGATAGGCAAATTTTACATTTATATTATTTATTTTATTTTCAGCCTGTATTATCCCGCTGCTGGTGTAAAACATTAATTTAGTAAACAAAACCCTGATTATTAAAGATTATGTGACATATGTGGCATATGCTACTTACATATTAGATTGCTTGCTCCCTTGATAAGGGGGATTTGACCCCAATTAGACATGCAATTGTGTGGCCATAGTAAAAGATAAAATAATTAAGAAATTTACTCACACATTACCACTTTGTGTGAGAATATTCACATATAAGAGTAACAACTTCTATGAAAGACTAAAAATAATGTTACAATTAAGATCATTACTGTAGCTAGCTCTGGTAAGTAAGTACTTCTTTAATTATATACTTTGTTTTTATTGTTTGTTTACCTGCCCTTGGCTATTGGTATTTTGGGGTTGACAAAGTAAGTTGAGATTATAGTTTATTACGTTTGATTAAGATTTTAACAACAAGGCTCGCAATTAATTTTCAGAATTATTTTTTCCCATTAAGTGTTTGCAAATTATTGTAAGTTAATTAAAATTCTCAACTCTTGGTTTGTAGCAAAATATTAGTGAAAAAGATTATGCTGGCCAAAATATTCTAACTAGAAACCACTCAAAATGAAAAGTACCAATTACAACCACAAAAGAAATACCTATGTTCTTCTAATGAACCATCTTATGTACCTACTTTAAACAGCAACATATAAACATTTAATCAATCTTAACTACCTAGAATAATCTAAAGTGGATTATTACTATTTTACTATCAGTCAATAAGAAGCTATGGGCTCTATACATACCTTAAAGATTTCCGATGTTTCCTAACATGCTTTATGAATGTTGTAAAGTCCTCATTCCTCCCAACTTTACAATCTATACACATAAAAGCTGAGCATTTACCGTGAACAACTTTGCAGTGAGATCTTAACATATCAATGTTTAAAAATTCGATATTACAAAAACCACACACCCATGGATAATCTTTCCAACTTTTAACAACTTTCTTACTCAAGTCTGATATTTCTTTTGCATATATTGTGACATTAGGCGTAAAGGGTGTGGTGCACATCGCCGCATCAAGTATATCCTGAACATTTAATGTGTCATCATAGTTTGTTTGTTCATCCAAGTCAGGTTCCTCTTTAAGTTCGCGTTTTACCTCAATGCCGATGTCCCCTTCACCTGCCTCGGCAAATTTATCTGACTTTTCTTCTAGCTTGATCCCTGTTGACTCGTCGTTGCAGAGAAAATCATCTAAAGCAGTCATTCTGTCATCATCTGAGAGATCGCATTTACTTTCGTCAACGGTTGTGAATATGTTAGATAGAATATCCTGCGCTTTTTTCACACTGTGGAGGAATTCGTAGGCTTTATTCAAGTTGTCGTAGCAGATCAGGCAAATTGTTTTTGGCAGCATATCGCTGGTAGTTACATTGACATACACAGCGTTAACAAATGCAAGTTTTAGTATGATTTCATCGTATTTTTTAACATCTTTCTGCAGATTTAACAATTTATCAGAGCTCTTGGGCTCGGCGCAAAAGCGGCAGTATGGGTTTTCCATGTTTCAAATGGTCATTATCCTATCAATTCATTATCAACATAGGTTTCAGTAAAATAAATACACGAAAAAGTATCCGTCAAACTTCTTTATTCTTTTGTCAAACAAGACTTTTTTTTTTGGATTTAATGACGCGGTAACTAAGACCTTTAAGTAAAGTCTTATTTTATTTGAACAAACACTGCACTTTCACTCTACTTCATTTTTAAATTGTTTTAATAGTATTTTTAATATATTTATATATTGTTTTGTAAGTTTTGTCTTGTAATAACGGTTCTAGTGGTGGCGGGTGGTGGGCGGGATTAAGAATCTCACTTAATTTTCTAATCACTGAGTTCACTAGCCAACACTAATCTGTCAAGCAAGAATTTTTGACAGTCAAAAATAAGATGTTCCATGGTTCCTTCTTGGGATTTGCAATATGGGCATGTATTGTTTGTAATAATGCCAAGTCTAGAAAGGTGTGACGGTGCAGTATTATGGGCAAAGCGCAATCTATTTATCGTAGTTCATAGTCTCGGCTGCCTTCTTTCAATCTATTATACCAGGGTGTAACAGGCAATCTTTCTTGAATACTTCCATACCACTTTCCTTTGATGTCTTGGTCTTTCTTCCACAATTCTAGCCATAACTTACATATATTTTCATTGATAGGAAATAAATTTTAATGTGCTTAAGGTAATATTGGAAAAGTATTTCTTTGATAAAATACAGAATATAAAAAAAATAAAGATTAGGCTAGTTAAGGCTTTTATCAAACTCATTGAATCAGAAACAATCAAAAAGTATTTACAATTGTTAATTTGTCGAATATATTATATAGCCTGATAAATTGCATATGCTTCTGCAGTGAATATAGTACATGTATTGTGCAGAACAAAGCTTTGACAGAATTTTTCATGTGGATCCTAAATAGCACAATATATATAATCACTCCCCTTACTGAAGTCAGTGTAAATAACATAATGATAATTATTTTCTGCCAAAAACTAACATATCTAAATCATTATCAATTAAATTTTGTTATTCTTTGATGGGATGTGAAATACACTGACAAGAGAGAGTAACATGGCCATGGGCACTGTTAATAATACAATATGGGAAATCATCTAATGCAGGTGTAGTGTCTTTCCGAGATAACAAACTTATTTTGAATTCCGACCATGTGAAAGAATATAGCAAACATTTTTATTTTAGACTATCATTATTTAATACGAAAATATTGCCTAAATTATTGTTGCTGGATAATTTGTTTAGAAATGGAGAAATAAACTCATCTTTATATTTTTACTCTCTTATACCTTTGAACATTTTTAGAAGATACACAAATCTTACTAATGGGGGTAGTTCTATTAAATGTGTTACATAAGTTATCCCAACCTATTCTTTTTTGCTCTGATATAGTCCTTTTCTCAAGTGCGTCTTTTCTTTTGTAATCTAAATAGTTCTCCATAGTAGGTTCACTTCTATAATGTTTCAATGCATTGTAAGAGGCAATTACACTTTATTCACAAATATCATTCCACCAGGGAACTGGACTTTTAAAATAATTTGGTTTAGTGAGTTTAGGGATCTTTTTTAGTATTTAATTGACAACAAAAATCATTATATGTTGATATAGGATGGTATAATTTTAAGACTGGATTATTACATATTGTTTTAGAAATAATTTTATACTCTGTCCTATCTGATTTTTTATATATAAACCTATCAACAGGGGGATTAATATGATATTTATCTATTTGTAGTGAAATGTCTGTTATTGTAGGGTAGTCGTAGCTGCCCATGGCATCACATGCACAGACCACTCACATATTGATGCGGGGTCAGGACTAATAAAGCTAATATTAATTGCAGATGGGTTTCGTCTTGGGTACAATTTGTAAAACTGCAATTATTTAAAATACACAAATCCTGACCTATAACTTCGGTCTTCCGGTAATGTTCTTTATAAAAACGGCCGAACCTTTGTGTTCCTATACGAATACTGTTCAGTCAATCTCTAATTCAAGGGGTCTTTCCCGAAGAATGGAAGCGCGCTAATATAACACTTGTCTACAAATCGGGTCCGAAGCAAAACGTTGAGAACTATCGCCCTATATCAATATTGTCTGTTTTGTCGAAACTTTTTGAAAGACTAGTCCATAATAAAGTATATCCCGTGCTTCATAATATTATAATTCCACAACAGCATGGATTTGTGAAGAGAAGATCAACTACCACAAATTTGGTGTCCTTCGTGGATTATTTATATAACAATATGGACTCTCGCGTACAAGTAGATGCTGTATATACACATATTTCCGAAAAGCATTCGACAAGGTAGACCACCAGTTATTATTGAATAAAATTGCCGTGGTTTTCTTCATATGTTTCCAACAGAACGCAGCGAGTAGTTATCAATGGGTTCCAGTCTTATGCGGTTTGTTTAACCTCTGGTGTGCCTCAGGGGTCAATCCTGGGCCCTCTTTTGTTTATTATATTTATAAATTACATTAATACATGTTTTCATAATTCTAAATTACTGCTCTATGCGGATGACCTCAAAATTTTTAGACCAATAAAGAGTGTGCTTGATTGTATGTTGCTTCAAGCAGATTTGGATCGCTTCAATGATTTTTTTTTTTTTTTTTTTTTTTTTTATACTATAGGGGGACAGACGAACAGACGGGTCACCTGATGGTAAGTGACACCGCCGTCCATGGACACTTGTAACTCAAGAGTCGCAAGTGCGCTGCCCGCCTTTGAGGGTGATGAGGGATGGGGGAGCGGAAAGAAGAGAGGAGGGATGAGGAGATGGAAAAAAGGAGAAAGGAGATATGGGAGAGAAAAGGGGGGAGGTGGAATTGGGCCCCCGGAAACCTCACTCAATTCGGGGAAATGCAACGCTAGCGTTACTTCACAACCGGTTTTTTGTGAGGCCGTGGTATCGCACCGGTCGAGCCGGCCCATTCGTGCTTAAGCATGGCTCTACCACAGGAAAAAATGATTACTGCCAATCTAACAAACTGCAGCTTTAAAATGCATTGCACTTGCATGCATTTGAGTAAAATGTTATAAAACATTCATATTCATTGAATGAAACGAACCTGACCAGACTATCACTAGTTCGTGATCTGGGTGTTTTTCTGGATGATAAACTCCATTTTGATCAACACATTGATAACATCGTAAACAACGCCTATCGGATGTATGGTTTTCTAATGAGAACAGCTACAGAATTTGCGCGTCCTTCTACTTATTTACATCTATATAAATGTTTAATTAGATCATAATTGGAATATGCAGTACCGGTGTGGAATCCCTTCTATAACAAATATATAGAACACATTGAGAAAGTTCAAAGTAAATATTTAAGGGCTATGCATAACCGTTGTTTCCGCAGATTTACAACTTCTGATATGTTATAAAAAATGTATAATTTGCATAGGCTTAAAAGTAAACGAACTTTATTGGAGACAGTGTTTCTTTTTGATTTGTGTAGCAATGTATACGACTGTATTGGTATTCGAAATAAATTATGAGACGAGAGGCACGAGCGCAAACTACATTTGCTGTTTCGACTTCTCGTACTAATGCTGGTCTGCGAGCGCCTCTACGTAGAATTACTAATAATTATAACCTGTACTTTCACGATATAGACATGTTTGCAATATCTTCGGGAACATTTAAAAAGATTGAAAGATTAAATCATTTGAATGTTTAGATTTTGTAAGTTAGTAGGTTTGTTTGAATTCTTTTCAATTCGTCTGGGTACGAACAACGCATGATACTTGCAGAAAAATGTTAAAATATTACGTGGAAAATGTTGTTAGTCTCTCAAAGGTATTTCTTTATTTTAATGTTTTATTGTAATATTCTGTGTGACTGTTTATTTTCCCAAATAAATAAATAAACTCTTACTGGACAACCAAATGCAATGCGGTGAGCATTAAAATTACCATTGACTAAGATAGGTTTTGAAGATGTTCTGTTGAGATGTATGTATCCACTAGAAGGAGGACAGTACACACAAAGAATATTCAAGCTACCATGCATAGTAAAAAAGGATAGAGCAACAGTTTGAATGTCTTCATAAAATCTGGTGTTTAATACTTTGTACTTTAAGTATGGCGTAATTAGTATTGCTACAACATTATGAGCATTATTGGAATTTTTATTTTAATATTATATCCAGGTTTTCTAAATTTATTGTCTTTAAACCATGTTTCGTTAAGCAAGCAAATGTCAATATTTTGTTTTCCTAAGAATTTAATCAATAAAGGTTTCTTACTATTAGCACTTTCAATGTTATACTGAGCAATACATAGCTTAGAAAGTGTATGACTTGGATCCATTATTAGTTTTTTGATAACGTCTGTACCAGAACCATAAGTACATCCTTGTTGGCAACTATTTGGGCTTCGATGTCTACCTTTGTAGGGACATCTTTAGGTTTATTTACATTACGTACAGGATTATTTACAGATAAAGGTTTATTTACAGATAAATGTACAGGCTTATTTACAGATGTATGTACAGGCTTAGTTACAGTAGCATTTTCATTTTTGGAGGTGGAAGAGGTGGAAATTGTGTATTATCATTATTTGTGTGTCGTTTCTTTAATGTAGCACTTGCATAAGTTATCTTATTTTTCTTTTCTAATATTTTATTTAACTTAATTGGACATAATCTAGAAATTGCAAGATGTAGCCTACTGCAATTAACACAGCAGATCTCTGTTGGTTTATCACATCTATCTATCTTCTATCAATATACATATACAAAAATGAATCCCTGTTTCCCTTGGTCACGCGTGAATGGCTGGACCGATTTCCCTAATTCTTTTTGTTGTTTATTATTATCAGGAGAAGGTTCTTATGAAAAAAAATAAGAAAATTACGCGGAAAATTAGGTATGACACGAACTGACTAAAACCACACAGTGTTCCGTCATCGCGTCTTGTGGTCCCGTGCTCAGGTACGTATAAAGAAAAACCCTGTGACCCCGGCAGACTTGGCCGCCTCTTAAACAAGGCGACCCCACTATGGTGTGGTCCAAGCTCTGATTTAGAGATGCATAAATATGTTTACCGAAATTTAGATTTGTGTCAAAAGCGATACCTAGATATTTAATATTGTCTGTTTTCATTAAAGTAGAGCAAGCGCATTTAGTGTCCGCATGTAATGTACAATTGTAAACAGTATGCGGCGTGTTTACGTTTTTCATTGCGAATCAAATGTAATTTAGTTTTGTCTGCGTTTAATGTTAGTATATTTTCGTTTAGCCAGTTTGATACATTGTTGAAGCCCGTTTGGACAGCAGCTCAACCTGTGATTTCTCCGAGAATAATTCAGCAAAAAGTTAAAGTTGTAATCGAATGAAAAAATCGGTTGTAAGGTCTTTTCTGTGGAGTTTTTATAATCATTAGCAAAATAGTGGTTAATTTTATTTATCGGTTATGATGGGTTTATCTCCTCTGATATGAAATCAAAAGGTCGGTGTGAATTTTTCATAGAGAATGTATTTTTTTATGTCCAAATCTGTTTGCTATTTTGTATCGCCTCATACAACATTTCTTTCATGCTAAATTTTTACTTGAAGATTGTTACAGTTTTCGGGATCAGCTGTTGGGGTAACTGACCCGATAAGTTTTGGAAGTAGTACTTTTCCTACATCTGTGCCAGCTGGCTGAATGAGGTGAGGATATCTACTTAGCCGGCCAGGCTGTATAAGCCGTCGAACCGTAGCTAAGTAGATAATACTAGGAGCAAGGAAAGGTGTCTATGTTAGCCGGCCAGACTGGTTAGTCCTTGAACCGTAGCTGAAGTGAAACACCAGAGAATGGTTGGAATCGACTTATATTTGATTAAAAGTGTGCTAGTTATATTTACATTTTTGACTATTAAGTAATGGAGTTAATTTACCGCACATAATATGGATTAACCAATCACATTTCTTATTCTATATTTACAATATTTACTGTGCACGCCACCAATCAGCTTACGTTCCTGTTGTCGTTGTATGTGTGCGTGAGTATAAATTAATGCATCGTATAAAACCGCGGTGTCGCGCGGATCGCGTTTATTCGCCGCTTGGTATGCTGTGCGAGTGGATGCGTGCTGTCTTGATGCATTTTCAGAGCTATAGAGTACGTGGCATATGTACGCCACAGTACCCCCCCTCAAGCAAAGCGTACATTGGGTTTGACTGTTCTGCCGGTTCGGGTGATGTAGGCGTCGCGGTGAGTAGCGGGAATTGCTGCTGTACTCGGTATTGAGGTGGTTCCACTTGCGGGTGATGTACTTGCGTTCGTTGTTATGTTTGTAGTCGAAGTATTTGTTTGTGAACCTGATTGTAATTTCTCGTCGTTATTCAGATGGGCTGGCTTCAATCGGTCTATGGATATGACTGTGGTACGGAGTGGTAGTTGGATTGTGAATTGTTTACCATTTGCACTTCGTTGCAACACTTTGTAGGGTCCGTCATATGGTGGTGTGAGTGGTGGTCGGACAGTGTCGTTCCGTACGAACACGTGAGTGCATGTTTCGAGATCTTTATAAATGAATGTCTGCTGATTTGATGAATGTGATCTTTTTTTCGGTGATAGTGACGTCATGGTTTCGGTCAGATGGCGTACAAATTCCGCGTCATCCATCTTCGGCTTTGTAGGCACGAAGAAATCTGACGGGATGCGTAGTGTAGATCCGTAGGTCATTAATGAGGGGCTTACAGAGGTGTCCTGACATAATGCTGTACGTAGTCCGAGTAAAACAGTAGGTAGTTCTTCGCTCCATTTAATACTCGCTATTCTTGCCATCAATGCTGCCTTGAGAGTTCGATGCCAGCGTTCTATCTGTCCGTTTGATTGAGGGTGGAATGCAGTTGTGCGTATACGAGTGACGCCGAGTTTTTTCATTAGTGCATGAAATAGTGATGACTCGAACTGTCTGCCTTGGTCCGTAGTGATTCGTAACGGACAACCAAATCGTGAGATCCATCCGTCGTACACGGCTTTAGCGATTGTCTCGGCGGTGATGTCGCGAGTAGGTATTGCTTCTGGCCACTTTGTGCAGCGATCGATCATTGTAACTAAATACCTATATTCGTTTGACGGAGGTAATGGTCCTACTATGTCGACGTGTAGATGCTCGAATCGCGATGACTGTTGAAACTCGCCGAGTGGGCTGATAACGTGTCTTTGAATTTTCGCGCTGGCATCCGATGCATGACCTTGACCAAGTTGTTACGTCTTTGTTAATAGAAGGCCAAAAGAATTTGGAAGTTATAATTTTTCTTGTCGTTCGTACGCCGGGGTGACTTAGATCGTGTTGAGCTTTGAAGGCTATAAGACGATAAGTCAGTGGTAGATATGGTCGAATGTTCGATGTTGATATTTCGCACCATATCGGTTGTTGAACTCCGGGTAGATTAATCTGAGTAAATTTGAGATTGGATTGTTTCTTGCAGGCTTGTAACTCTGTGTCGTTTTCTTGGTCTATTGCTAATTGGTTATAGTCGATTGTGCTGTTTAGAATCTCGATATCTGCAATACGTGATAACGCGTCGGCCGCTGCATTTCGTTCGCCGTGAATGTACTTAATGTTTGAACAGAATTGACTTATGTAGTGTAACTGGCGCTCTCTTCTCGGTGTGTCGCTGTTGCTTTGAGTTCTCGTAAGTGCGTAGGTAAGTGGCTTGTGATCGGTACATACGGTGAGTTCGTTGCCCTCGATAAGTCGACGTAAACTTTTGATAGCGGTGTATATAGCCAATAATTCGCGGTCGTACACGCTATATCTTCGTTGTGTGTCGCTCATAGTCTTCGAGTAGAAAGCGAGTGGTTTCCAAATATCGTTAATTTTTTGTTGCAACACGGCGCCTAATGTAGTGTCGGAAGCGTCGGTGAGTAGGCATAGTGGTGCGTTAGGTAACGGGTGCGTGAGCGTAGTGGCTTCGAGTATGCTTTGTCGGCATTGCTCAAAGGATTTTTCCGTCTCGGTTGTCCATTGTATCGGTGACTTGTCGTTCTTCTTAGAATTATGTAAATATTTATTAAGTCTGTATTGATGTTCAGCTTGATGAGGTAAACAACTGCGGTAAAAGTTAATCATGCCTAAAAATCGTCTTAATTCTTGTACTGTAGTTGGTTTGGGATACTTTAGTATGGCTTGGATGCGTTCTTCAGTAGGTTTGATTCCGTCCGGTGTAACTTCGTAGCCGAGAAATTGAATTTTGTTTTTTCCGAACTCGCATTTGTCGATGTTGAGAGTAATACCGTATTGGTTTAAACGTTCGAGGACTGTGTGTAGATGTCGCTTGTGTACTTCTTCGTTATTTTCAGAATATATTAATAAATCATCTACAAAACAGTAGCATATGTCGTCGAGTCCGCGTAGTACTTCGTGCATAAATCGCTGAAATGTTTGACCAGAGTTTCGTAGGCCAAATGTCATGCAGTTGAATTCAAAGAGGCCAAACGGGGTGATAATTGCGGTTTTCGCGGCATCTTCTTTTGCCATAGGTATACTATAATAAGCCATCTTCATATCTAACTTAGAAAAGATTGCCTTGCCGTGTAACTGGTAGGTAAAATCTTGGATTCTCGGTATAGGGTACCTATCGGGTATTGTTGCGGCGTTAAGTCGTCTGTAGTCGCCACAAACACGTAGTGAGCCATCTTTCTTTTTGACGACGTGCAGTGGACTTGCCCAGGGGCTGTTTGATGGTTTGCAGATACCCATGTCCATCATTCTTTCGAATTCTAACTTCGCAGCTTTGTACTTGTCAGGCGGTAGAGGTCGCGGTCGTGAATATATGGGTTGTCCGGTTGTTTCAATATGATGCGTGACGTCATGCTTCGCTGTAGTTTTTAATGACATTGGTCGTAGAACATCGGGGTATTGTTTTAGAATATCATAGTAAGCGTGATTGTGATTAACTGTATAGATGGATTGTTCGGTACTGCATACTTTGATTGCGTTTACGCTGAGATCTGTCACTCGGTCGATAAGTTTTTTCTGATGTAAGTCTACTAATAACTTGTGTTTAGCTAGGAAGTCTGCACCCAGTATTGACGTCTTCACATCGGCGACCGTGAATGTCCATTTGAAACTTCTACGTAGGCCTAGGTTAAGCTCTAGTGTGCGCTGTCCGTAGGTACGAATTTCTGTTCCGTTGGCTGCGTAAAGCTTGTATGAGCTTTCTATTGGTTTCGAGTATTTATTCTTTGTTGCGGCTAGGACTGATATGTCGGCTCCGGTATCGACGAGAAACTTCTCTCGGTTATTGCTGTCTGTAACGCAAAGGCGGTGGCGGGCGGGTTGAGAATTATGTCCGCTATTTGTTCAAGGTCGCTGCAGCCGAGTAGTGGGATGACTAAGTTAAACTTCTGTTCTTCTCCTATCTTGCTAGCAGCGACGGCGGCTTCGAATTGTGCGAACCATAGTCGAGGGTTTTGTCGCCAAAATGGTGGTAATCGTGCCGGCAGAGATATGGTGGCTACGTCGCTCTTGACGGTTATGACTTCTTGGGTGTCTTCCTTGGACATGGTGTTTAACGTAAAAAGTTGAGCGGGGCGGCTGAAACGGTGCGGCGTAGGTACTAGCCGTCAGCTGTGCGGTGGTAGGTACTACGACACGGCGCTACTCGTAGGTACTTTGGTACGGTAATGTTCGTAGTTTTTTGCGGGGTCACCAATTTCGGGATCAGCTGTTGGGGTAACTGACCCGATAAGTTTTGGAAGTAGTACTTTTCCTAGTGTTCCTAGTTTCCTCCTCCTGTGCCAGCTGGCTGAATGAGGTGAGGATATCTACTTAGCCGGCCAGGCTGTATAAGCCGTCGAACCGTAGCTAAGTAGATAATACTAGGAGCAAGGAAAGGTGTCTATGTTAGCCGGCCAGACTGGTTAGTCCTTGAACCGTAGCTGAAGTGAAACACCAGAGAATGGTTGGAATCGACTTATATTTGATTAAAAGTGTGCTAGTTATATTTACATTTTTGACTATTAAGTAATGGAGTTAATTTACCGCACATAATATGGATTAACCAATCACATTTCTTATTCTATATTTACAATATTTACTGTGCACGCCACCAATCAGCTTACGTTCCTGTTGTCGTTGTATGTGTGCGTGAGTATAAATTAATGCATCGTATAAAACCGCGGTGTCGCGCGGATCGCGTTTATTCGCCGCTTGGTATGCTGTGCGAGTGGATGCGTGCTGTCTTGATGCATTTTCAGAGCTATAGAGTACGTGGCATATGTACGCCACACAGTAATTTCTATATGTTGAATACGATATAGAAAGTACTTGGTTATCAGGGGCTCGTTTTGATTGTCGTCAATAATTTTCTCTGTCTTATGCAACTCAAGGGACCCGGCTGTAATCCACTGCTTAAAACATTTAGTTTCTAAGGTTCGTTGCGGTATACTGAAAATATTTATTGAAATAGAGAAAGAGTTGCATCGTCTGAGTGAAAAACGGGGTCAAAATTAATACTTATGTCGCTTGCGAGGTTTGCCCCATTGAATTGATTAAAAGTGAGCATGCAGATTTTTCTAGGTAAAGACAATTGTAATGTAAGGAGAACGTCATGATGATCAGTGAGAGCAGAGTCTGTTGTTAATGAAATGAATGGTTTATTTTACTTTGTGATAAAATGATCTAAGCAGGACCACTTTAAAGGGTAGGATAGCTATGTTATGTTATATCACCAGATAACATTATGTTTTTATACGATGATAGATTTTTTAAGAGCATGTCAATCGAATCTAAAAATGAGTCCGTGTTAAGAGAAGGTCACCTGCCAATAGCTAACACTAATGTCTCAGAAATTACAATCATCGAATGTTGGTTCTTCTACAGTAATATTTAAGTTGCTTTTAGTGTAAACTACTAAACCATTATTTTGGTTTAAATTATTTTCCATTTTGTGGGTCAAATAGCCATTGAGAGGAGAGGTGGTAAAATGGATTGGTTCGACAGCCTACATTCTGTAAGGACTATCATATGATATCAGAACTAATGTCGAGCCTGTGCAACAGAACCTCGAGTCTATTCATGTTTCGGTTAATGCTCGAATATTCTGAGTAAGCAGTGTTAATGACTTTAAAGGGAATTAGGGAACTTATCGGCTAAATTCTGCTCATACATATGTACATACGAATATACAATACCTCTTTTTCTGACAGGGGTAAGGGTAAATCCACAATAGTTAGTCTTAGATGGCGTGTAGTCGGTTCTTCAACCATGAGGCCTGCTTAAACTATCTTTTAAGATTTTTGAAGTTTCTTAATATCTATATATACATATATTCTCCTATATCTTTCTGACTTTTTTTGAGGCCACGATCGTGGAGTTTGCGCTTTTCAGGTGATATAATTTTCTGAAAGATCGTCTTATCGATCTCTCACTGGATTTGGTCTTATCACTGAAGTAAATTGCACCTGTGCTCAGGTTACTTGGTTGGACAATTTTATCTGCACCTGTTTTCCATATCAGCAAAGGAGGTATTCTCTTTTGGTTTCAAATTGTTGGTGTAAAGATTGATATAAAACGCAAATGTTTGGTTTTCCCTCTGTCACTACAGCGCAGACCTCACCTAATATCCATTATACCTATCCATTTGGATCTCCAGCGTTGGTATTATTGCTAAGGAAATTGTTGTCTTTGGGCGCTTTTCCTCAAAAATCTGCTTAAACAGTTGTGTTAGCATCGGTGAAGGTTTTGGCCGTATTAGTTGACTGTGGTAAGACGGGCTTGATCTTAGGTTAGACATACTAACACGGATTCATGCGGTATCAATCAGACAATAGGCATGAATCATTCGCGAAACACTTAGCAAAAACGCCGCGGAAATATTAATCAAATGGTAAATAATTAGCTGTTATTGTTTTCAGCAAAATTATATTGTATGCGAAAAACATGACTGGTTAGCCAAGGAATTCGAATATCTCCTCTTCATAGTATAATTTGTATATGTTACATATATGACGACTTAAACAATGGTAGAGCCATGCTTAGGAGCGAATGGGCGAATGCGTTCCCATCTCCCCCTCTCCTCTTTCCAATCTCCTCAACCCCCTCTCTTCCTCCCCTCCCCGCATCCCCCGTCCCTCATTACCTTAAAAGGCGGGCAGTGCACTTACGACTCTTGAGTTGTAGGAGTCATGGACGGCGTGCCATCGATTTATTTTGATCGGCTGAGTTAGTTTTTTTTTTTTATGCGATAGGGGCCAGTTTTTTTCGATTTTGTAATGTAGACAAGTAGGTTGTAAAAATAAAACAAAGTAATATACGAATATGACGAATATGTATACATTTAATGTAGGTACTGTTTATTTTTCAAATTTTAAAAACTATGGTTTACATATAAACAATTGGAAATATACGAGCAATTATGTTTAAATCCTCGAAGTAAGTAGGTATGTAAATAGACTAGGTAGATATACATACTAATTACTGTAACAAAGCGACAGACGATCACAATTTATACTTAATCTTTAACTTCAGGAATAAGTATAATATATTAAAAAAAAAAAAAAACCTACCATATCGTGGGATATGGGCCCTTAGTAAATGTTTTGTTTGTTGTCGTAATAAATGGTAGTAAATAGAAAAAAAAATAAAGTCCATACTAATCATTTAATCTAATTGATTAAATGATTGAAATTAAATGATTGAGCGTTCAAATGATTTATTTGTAAAACATAGGTCGATACAATCAACGTGTTCTATAAAAAATAAACCTTATATGCGCTATGTTTTGTCATCAAAACATACAATTATTATTATTTAAGTTGCTTTACAAATTCAATAAAAATGTAATTGTCATTACTGTAAATGTCATTAATGTTGGTTCACTACATTGAATTATAAATAAGTGCATATCGTTGCTGAATATTCATAGTCCATATCAATACCTACTTAACTACTAATTTTGTTTATCGAATGAAAAATAGTCAATAACAACAACAAAAGTATAAAAAAAACTGCAAAAAAGGAACAAATAACAATAAGTAAATGAATTAGGTAAAGAGCAAGGGAATGTTTTGATGTGAGAGAGCCATGATTAGCCTCCGTTAGGGCCGACTCGACCGCAGTAATATGATGGCCTCACAAAAACCCGGTTGTTAAGCATTGCTCTCGTTGTGTTTCACAGAGTGAGTGAGATTACGCGAGGCTTTTACCCCTTGCAAGTCTTGAGTTGCAGGTGTCCATGGGTAATAACTTACCGGTCCCCGTACCCGTACTCGTTGGTGACGCTTCTGTTATTTTGAAATATGTTTTTTTTTATATTATGTTGTGGCAAAATTAGATAATATTTCTCCTCAAAGGTTTCAACTAATTATGCTACCACATAACTGTTTACTTGTAAAGGTAACTTAACTGGGCAACTTATAACTGCTTTTTATTATTTTGTATCCTTTTACTGTATTATGTTTTGCTCTAACAAGTATATGACATGATATAATGGCTTCATCTATAACCTATTTATCCAAGATACACGCTATCTACCTCAGTTTTTTTAATATAACATGTTATAAGAAGTTTTAGTTTTAGAAACAGTAGATGTCCTCCGAAGCAGACACACAAGCAGTAAGTGAAACATTGCAACATGATTGAAAAAGCTTGGCAACGACGAGAATAATGACGTTTAATTTACTACGACTACAATAATTGTAATAGTCAATTATTAACAAACTACATGAAAAAACAGTAACAATAACTTAAATTACTATCACAGAATATAAAAGAAGGTTAACTACATGACGACATTGACATCTACTCCAAAAGTTCAAATGACATATACTTACTTTTTTTTTTTTTTTTTTTTTTTATGCGATAGGGGGCAAACGAGCAGACGGGTCACCTGATGGTAAGTGACTACCGCCGCCCATGGACACCCGCAACTCAAGAGTCACAAGTGCGTTGCCGGCCTTTTAGGTAGAGGTACGCTCTCTTCTTGAAGGTTTGAAGGTCGTATCGGTTCGGAAATACGGCGGGCGACAATTTGTTCCATAAGCTGGTTGTGCGAGGCAAAAAGCTTCTTGAGAAGCGCACAGTGGTGGAGTGCCAATCGTTCAGGTGATGGGGATGGATATTTTGTCGCGTAGGACGATGGCGGAAACCAGCAGCCGGTATAAGTCCGAACAATTCCTCTGAACACTCCCCATGATACAAGCGATAGAGGATGCAGAGTGAAGCTACATCTCTACCCAACGCCAAGGTGTCAAGTCGATCAGAAATATCTTGGCAGTCGATGATGCGAGTCGCTCTCCGTTGAATGCGGTCAAGAGGCAGAAGTTGGTACTGGGGTGCACCTGCATAGAGATGAGAACAGTATTCCATGTGCGGCCGAACCTGCGCCTTATAAAGTTGCAGGCGGTGGGCCGGAGTAAAATACTGTCTCGATCTGTTTAGCACACCAAGCTTCTTCGAGGCTAATATGGCCATACTCTCTAAGTGACCGCGAAACTGGACTTCGCTTGATATATCGACGCCAAGGATTCCGATACTGGCTGATGCAGTTAGGGAAGTGTTCTCAAATTGAGGTGATACGACCAATGGTATCTTTTAAGCGGTGAACGCGCAGACCTGTGTCTTCGTGGGGTTAAATTGGACTAGGTTAAGTCGACCCCAATCTGAAACTTTTGATAAAGAAGTTTCGATTTCAGACACAAGTTTGGACTTTTTTTTGGGTTACTTACAAATATATATACATAATCTCTTAATTATAATTTTAACCCTCGATAAAGAGTGTTATAACTTAAAAGTTTAAGTTCAACGTATTTGTCTCGGGTCTTAGAGCTCCTTACCGGATGAACCGAGTTTGTTATCATATTTTGTTTATTTTGAATGGGGACTTAATCGAGAGTGTTATAAGCTATTTAAAAAAAATTGTTTAGCCGAAGATCATCATCTCTTTTCTAGTTGGTTGTAGTTATTTTAGCAAGTACACGGTCTGGTAAGTTTATGTGAGAAAGAGTAAAGTCAGTGGCATCTCTTACTCCTTTCCTAAGCTGTCTGTCTTACAGAAGATGTTGTCATAGTCAATGAGAAGAATCTTAATACATTTTATTTAAAAACATGTATTTTGAAGACTATTAATACATATACGTATATATAACAATAATTTTATTTAATCGACATTGCTGACACACGTTTATTGGAATTATATTATGTACATCATGAATATAAATTAAAAGTATTAAGTTATAAACTAGACACTCTACATTATTAATATAGGTTAAATGTGTAGCTACGATACATTTTTATTATTTATAACTGACCGCAGAGTATGTATTTTTAACAGTCTGCGTATAAGCGTAGAGCCATCATCACTTATTTTTCAACCTTAATTAAGCTTTCGACGATTTTGGCAACACTGGATCTCGACATAGTTCAGCGTTAAATACTTCTAGCTATGGTTATTAGGAAAAATAGAAAATCTCTCGTAATACAAAGTAAACTTAAGCCAAATCCTATTTCATTGGCCATTACTCTATTTATTTACAAGAAATACAAATACGTGCTACTAAGTGCTATTCCTTAGTAATAATTATAAAATGTTTCTTATTGTCTTCACAACAGCTTGTCTCAAGTTTTTTAATCTAAGCTTATGTTTAAAATACTAATTTCAAGAATGTGAAAAGTAAGGTTTAAGTCATTAGATAATTACTTTTAAAAAAAGTTGAATCAACTTAGATTTAAAAAAAATAATAACCTGTATTCATAATCACTGAATTATCCAACTTTAGAGGCGATTTTTTTTATAAATTTAAATTCGACCAACTTTGTGTGTAACTAAATAATTAACAAAAGAAATCATAAATAGCGGAGATAATGTAAAATATATTAAAAAAACAATTGCATTGGCAATCTCTCATTAAAGTTAATTAAAAACACGTTCCTACAAAACTCAGTTAAAATATTCAGGAGATATTATTTTATACTAAATATAATATTATTTATTATTTAAAATAAAATAGATTAATATCTATTTTTGTTTGTACAATTCCTTGTTGTTAATACTAAACTCAATTTATAATATTTTAATATGTACAAACAAAGATTGTTTTATTCGATAATCGCCCATAGATATTTAATGTAGGTATAGTATTTTTTAGAGTATTATGTTTAGGGTTTCAATATGACGAACAGGTGTCTTATCTTAAAATACAGTATACCGACTACTACCAAACTACTAGTCTAAGTTTTCTAGAACAATCTTTTGTAATTTAGAGTACATTCGAAAGTTGGATATTTAGGTAGATAATATATGTACACGGTCATAATATATACGTTATCGTTATATTCTTATACAAATTTTACATAAAATTCTCAATTTGTGGTGTGGCATTAATCTGAATCATTTTAGAAATGAGTTTTTTTGCGAATACTATTGAAAATGTTTTTTTTTTTGCTTATTTTAATAATATATGTGTACTTATACGTCTTTCTAATTTAAACACGCGTTAGTATCTTTGTCAACCCTTTCAATTAAGCTATTATTTTCGTTTTTGAGACTTGTTTGCATATTATATGTGTAAATTAGGATGTATTGCAGATTTGACAGTTTTTAGTTTAGGACAGTACAAATACGGTTGTAGAAATTGTCAAATGAAATTACTCATATGTTAGTGGCACAACGCAAAAAACTAAAAAGTAAAAAAAAAATATTCATTGTGTAATACTGTCAATTTATTAATAATATGTACTGGGAGTCGAAAACTAAACCGTTAGTATAACTCCGCAATCAAGAATTTTGACACGACTGCCGAAAAGCAGTGTTATTGTTTTTAGTCACATACATACCATAACAAAATAACATATAAAAAATCATAATTAAAATAATGCCCCATAGAGCAGTGGGGAGCGTATTTTTTTTTTTGTAAGGTAGATATGTTTTTTATTAGTAGCTGGTTAGAAACAAAATGGATACTCATAGAATCAAAAGCCAAACAAATCGATTGGTATCGTAAGTGTAGTATGTCGAGGTACCGAGCGTACAATATAGACACAATTTCATTTTGAATTTCGCACCTTACAGAGGCTTCAGTGATGAACTTTCAACAGTCGTCGCTACCACTATCTATTATGAAATGTCTCGTAAATAAAAGTTACGTACCGTGTATATATTATGACGATTAGATCCAAAAGTAAATAATACATATTTAATATAAGTCATTGTTTTAAATCAAATACATACATAAAGTTATGCTGCATTAAATCTTACAGTATTATAGCTGAATTGAATATTTCAAATCCTATTGTTTAATTTTAACGCTATGCTCTCGAGTCTCAAAATAAATAACGCTGTTACTAGGTAGAAAGGACCGAGAGGGTTTACTTTGGCCACACGACTGTGTAAAGGAGTGTAATGCTTTTAGGTTTTCTATGTTCTTCTGAGGGCCTCAACATATTTGCATTTGTACCGTGAGAAGGGATACAGCATTGTTCTATAGCAAAGTAGTTTTAAATTAGTTTTAAATTTAGTTTTGTGTTGTAAAAATGCTTTCGTATAAGGAAAGTTTAGAGAAACTAAAGACACTTTCTGTAAATTTTCCTTTCTACAGCATTGCTAACTTATTTCTGGAATCCAATCACTTGATTGGATTCCAGAATTAGATAATATCTAAGATATAGATAATTTTCGATATTAAGTAAGTACATAATTTATCAATTTTCAAAAAAATAAGACAGTTGTATTTTAATTTGATATTACTAAAACACATTTCGGTTGTGCCTCTATTGAATAAAAAAAAGATTAGACATGTTGTGATTTTTAAATTTAGCACTGGAATTTGAGATTTATATTCAATCAGAGGTATCTAATACTTGTTATGTAGTCGCCTTAATTCTCGTTTACATACCCATATATTAGTATAACATTCTAGACTAGATGACTATAGAACGAAACCATATTATAGACTTATCAAGAACACTTTATAAGACTCAAATAATTTCGTAAAAGTCGTTGAATGAAATTAGAAACCTAGAGCAGTGGCAAGGTTAAAAGTAAGTTCCATTTAATTTAAATATATAATTTAAATAAAGAATAATAAAAAAAAATCATTTTCTAAGTTCTATTTGCCATCATATCGCTTGTTGCATATTCTTTGTTTAGACCTGTTCTTTTATCGATAGAGTTTTAAAAGTATTTCTAGTTTTATATTGCACGTAAACATCTAAGAGTCTATCTTTCTTATCGATACTTAGTTTTAGCAAGGTGTATCGAAAAACTAGAAAAGAAAACCTTTGTTAGTTACTATTTAATATTTAATTATAAGGATTAAAGTTATTTTCAGAGGTAAGTAATATAAGTACGTTTTTAATAATAGAAGGGTGTATCTTATTAACATTAGTTTCATTCTAGTTTTACTCCCGCGTCTTTATTGATATATTCAATTTTTCAAATAATTCATTAGGTTTAGAATCGTCTATCCGTATGATTATCTATGGAATAATTCATATTTTTTTTTTATTACTCGGTGTCATTGCGTGTTAACAAACATGTATAATATGAGCTTCGAGCTCGAGAGAACTTCGCCACCACGATGCCGCGTGCTAGTGTTGATGGTTCGATCCCCGCGCGGGACAACATTTTGTTTAATCCTCAAATTGTTCATACATTTTTCATAAGTCAAAATCAATAATGATCTTATTTATACACGAGTACCATAAGAAGCAGTGGAATGTTGTTAGGGTTGTATGTATATATGTAAATTATGTACAGAGTTTAATGTATTTAGGAGATGTCAGTATGGCGGCTGTAGAGAGCGCAGTTTGTATTTTTTTGTTTTATAATTAGCGCGCGAGCTTATTTCTTAATGAACTCCTTCTAGTAACATCGTCTGATCTTCTGAAAGGCTACTGATGGCCATATTTACTCTTAATTCGACCCTTTTTTTATCAATTATTATACAGGCAAAGTGTTTGTAATCGAGTGTCTACCCTTACATGCTTGATCTATCTGTTTACAATTCCCAGACCACCCGTATTAGCAACTCCCTTGTTACTTTTCTTTCGCTTTTATTGCACTCCCAATTTTCCCATCTTTATTTATTGAAGTTCCCGATAAAGGTGGACGGGAATAGCAAAATGTAGAATGTGAGTGGCAAAATGTAGAAGAAATGGCAAGTTGCGACGTTGAAATGTTGTGATCGAATACCTACAATACCACATACATGAGAAGAGTACATAGTTCGACATTTGCTTCAAACGTTTCTTGTATATATATAATATATAAATATATTACAAGCTTCTGCTCGTGGCTACCAACACGTGGTTGGTATGTCAACAAAAAATCGTCTATGTCCTTCCCCAGGGTGCAAAGAATCAACCCACCTCTGAATCGGCTTAGCGTTGAATAGGTCACAGACCGATCGATAGATAAAGTATAGACATACAAGTATTACTTAAAACAGATCACGTCATGAAAAACATTATACATATATGTATTAGAGTGCCTGAATGAGGCCAATAGCTCTGAACCCTATTAATTGACAAAACTATGGTCTATCAATATTATATGGTCTATCAATATGGCGTATCAATAGTACACATCTTGCTAGATGTGTACTATTGATACGCCACTGCCTGCGTCTCTCCTCTTCACTAATATAAGCGTGAATGTATTTATATTATAAATTTTATCTTTTCTACACCATCCATCTTAAAATTCTTTTACGGAAACGAAGAAAATCAGTAATACTTACTGTGTTAAAAAAATATTGTTTTTTATTTAATTTGATCAGTTGTACATATTGTAAAACGCTTACAATAAAACTACAAAAAATTGTTCAGTTAAAATAATTATACATATTATATTATAATAAAATTAAAATGTAATTTAAATTTAAGATGAATAAAAAGATCGATAATATATACATATGTATATATTTTATAAATATTATATTAATTAAGTTACTTATTTGGTTAAAATGTTATTGTGCGTTACTTTTAAATTAATATGTACACAAAGAGCGCATTTATATTATATTGATATATAAGATTACTGTGGATATATTTTCATTATATTCTTTATAAATTTAAGACATTGGTCTACAACTGATTGATACTGAATTGACTTGACTGAACACTCGACAGACTTAACTTGAAATAATAATGGGCCAAAACTTAGGTGTTGGAATGTAAAAATAGGTAGACTAATAATTAAGCTCCTTTTTCTGTTCAGTTTGTGAACCGATTTTTTGTTTATCGTTCAATGGTTATTAACGAGCGGTAGTGTTATCAACATAAAAAATGCATAGCAATAGTTTGTCTCTTCCTACATTAAATGGAGCTGTATTCTGTTGGTCGACATTCTGAAGCGACATATATATGTACATACCGTGGTTCACACTTCAACGCCATCTTGAGAAGTCAATCGAAATAACATAAAAACCGGTTATTCTGTATCGCGCTATAAAAGTTTTTGTTCGATTAATAAACCGATCGTGGCGTCTTGATCCACAATGCATGATCAGCTGGTCTGGTGAAGCCCTATGATGTTTATATCTACGTGGGAGAGCCATGTTTCGGCACGTATGGGTTAGCTAGACCGGAGTATTATCACGACCACATAGAAAAATGGCTGATAAACAATGCTTGCATTGTGTGATCGAGTGAGTGTGGTTACCGGAGGCCCAAGGAGGATCCGTCTGTATACTATAAAAGAAAATGTTAAAATATATTATATGAATACCTATAAAAATAAGAAAATATATAGAGTTTTACGTGTTTTAGGTAATAACAGACATCCAGTCCATTAGTTGAAACTGTAAGTGGAGTGTCAAGTAACCAATCAGTCAGTGGTCAATGTGAGTATCGAAGAATGTTATTTTATTAATTATATAATAATACACCTTCCTACCACCATGGTTATCTATAGGGCTTTTTTTATCCACTTTGTGAAATATCTAGAATGATGTTTGTACAGTTACGTAATTTTTAAAATTAGCTCCGTATTTTATTATTATATTATAAAAAGTTTGTATAAAGTAATTTATTTTTACTGTACGAAGTTATTATTATAATGACATGACTTTTAAATAATCCCAGTAATATACCTAACCTTTATGTTTATAATTAAAATGGAACTTGTAGCCTAATTCGCCTACTGCCAGATATCCGATTAATTGTCAATAATACATGATACAAAATGATATGAAGGTCAACCATGTCTTTACTTGCTAATTATGAAAATAAAAATTTAATTTGTAAGGTGCAATGTTTTTTTTTACACGATTGTGCAGGAAAAGGGTTATGTTTTTGGAGTATTAGGTATGATGTTTCTTTACCGCGACCTGCCTGAACGGTTTAATGGATATGATTCGATCGATATGTGAAAGTGTCATTTGTATCGACTTAATGGAGAGGGTGCAGTAATGCAATCGGGTTTTATATTTTTTAATTCTTTCTATTAGACTAGTTACTTTGAAGTGGCATTTAAATTTAATATTTAATTTATATAATATTCTTTCCTTTATAATATAACTTCTCTAATTAACAATTATTTTATAATATTAATATACGATATGATTGATTTTATTTAAATATTTTTACACGCTAATCCTTAACTAATGGAAGACTTTCGTGATATTGTTTGTTGTGATATTTCTTGGTTGATTATACTAGACACATTCATACAAAATCCCATTTTCACGTAATCAATCTTAAATTTATAGTCATAGATATAATACACGCTCATTTAACATAAAATATGTTTACAAGATACACTATGTATTATTTTTTGGTAATCAATGCGTTTCACAATATAAAAAATATATTATCCCTACAATTAACTTATATTACACATAAATACTTAACTTGTAAATGCACGCGATGCAATTCACTGATTGCGTGCGCACTCATGAATTTTATATTAAAGTTATTTATATAATGTTCATAAATTAAAATCCTACGTGACATTTCTATGCTATTGTTTATAGCAAAAATGATTTTTTTTCTAGCGTAGCATTGACTTAAGGCATGTTTTAAAAATAGAAATTAATTAGAACAAGGTCAAAAAAAATAGTTACCCACTATAAAAATGCTAGTAAGTTGACCTCAAAGTTGATTGCATGATTCTTATTACTGAAACTAGTGTAATAGAGACAAGATTAAATAGACATGGCACGAAAATACGTGTACTTGAGAATCCTTTCAGTTTATCGTTAGATCTTGTTGCAAATTTAAACTAAATTCAAAACATGTTTTGAGTGTAACTTTCATTGATATAATCATAACTATAATGTGTGTATAAAGAGACAATAGAAAAAATGGGATATCTTTACCAGGGAGGTGGGGGGTAAAGCGACCTTCCGCGACGGAGGCATATCCAAAATATACACGTGTGAAAAACCGTAGTTTCCTTATTTAACACTCACGAAAGCTTTAACAAACCTTTTTATGTTTACGATTATGGATTTTTGATATGATGCACACTTGTGTCACTCAGCACACTCCGTGTATCCCCCCTTCCCCTTGATAAAGGTCCCCCGTCGGATCCAAAATTAGTCGGCTATCCCCGTAATACACTAGTTTAGTAAGCACATGAGTTAATTTATATATACTACAACTACAATACACTTCGTTTTGGCGAAGCAGTGGCTGTTTTTAGTTTCGATTGATTGATTTCCATCATACCACTTCACCATCAGCTCTGATGTGGGAATCACAATTGGTCGTAATCTCTAGGGTTTAAATTATAAAAGACACACATAAAATACACACATAAAATACCTTATGTGACGGGTCTATATGTTTTAAAAGCAGAATTAATTGACTTCTATAGCTAATAATTAACCATTGTCGTTAGTTTGAGAGTAAAATTCATGTGACTCGGTGTTAAAATAGATTGAAACACTGACAATTTGTTTACGGTGAGTGTTATAATGTCAAGTTTTAAATGGTTTTGAAAATAAACTGTTTCAGTTAGTGTTAATTAAAATATAACTCGAAATTGTGTTGTTTAGAAGATATCGATGTAAATATAACATTAATATACACTAAATATAACATTAATTTACATTATATTATATAGCGAAAAATACTTATATAATAGGCATGTTATTTCAGCAGTATTACTAGTAGATGTTAATATACATTTATTTGAAGGCTAGTTTAGCTGGTCTAAAACCTACAGAACTTGAATATCGTCTATAAAATAATATGTTTTTGAAATTCATTAACCTGAGGTTAAGCTAAATTAAATCTAGACACATTAATTAAATTTAAATGAAGAATATTTCTTTATACCTAATTATTTATAAATGAAGTTCAAATAATATTAGAATATGATATAAATGTTGGGAGTTTTATAAGAAATTTATTTAAATGGCAATAAAGAATTTTTATTTCATTATTATAAATAATGGCGTTTGTTAGGACAGGCTTATGTGGAGCAGTGGATTTTGATAAGCGAAAGAATATTAGAGAATCATTTCTGTTTGTTATTAGTTGAATCGTTTATATGTTTGACTGTTGATATTGGTAGATTACTGGTAGATATTATGTATATATTATGTATATATAGACTATTGGTAGATTCTGACCGCTAAGCAAGTGGTCGTGGGTCCGATTTCCACATGGGACAAAAATTGTTGGATCCAGAAGTAGTCCCGAGTCTGAGTGTAGTTTGTGTTCGTTGTTTGAATGTTTGTAAAGTCCCCCGCGACACATGAACCGGTCCTAATGTAGGGGTTGCTTTTTATAAAACAAAAATAAATATAAGTATATACGATAGTGAAATCTATTGTCGTGTTTCGATATCAATAAAATAGATCAAGATAATAATTTTAAACGTGTATGAAATCTTAGTTTGTCATATAACGTTATAGAATAGGCTAGTCATTGGTACATTTTGTGCTTCACTTGAGTTCTTTGGAGAATAGGTAGACACACTTTAACATCTAAAATTAAATGAAACTACTTTTCATTTATACAACACTGACTACACGACATAAAACTACATTTATTTTCATTATTTACCAACACGAATTATTAAAATTGAAAAATTTAGGGAGTCGAAATCAATAATTGACTGGTAGGTCCAAACGAAAGGTATAAATGAAACAAAATAAAAGAAAAATAAATGAAACATAAACTTTAATAAATTAAATTTAAACTACACAAAATAAATGAATCATTTAAAATCATTTAAATTACGGTCGATATTGTCTTGCCAACAGATTTTTCATTTCTTATATTTCTTAATACTATTTATTTAATGGCCTTAAATTAGATCATATTGATAATTAGCCACTTACATTCAATAAAATAAAATAATAAAACGGATAACATTCTAATAAGCTAATTTTATATTTATATTTATATTTATATTTTTGGTTACAAGTCATGAACTTTATTACATTATTATTCATTTCAATTAATATTTTTTATATATATTTATACTTTTTTTACACGAAAGTTTATATGTATCTTTATTTTTTACATTTTGTGAATAAATGTTTGTATAATATTAACTTTAAGTATTATTTATATATGTATATACTTAATAAAAACCACACCCAATTCTATATATAGATGTAGTTCCGCATTGATACTAACTTTGGCATAACAAATCTTTTGACGAAATAAGAAACGATGAACTAAGAATGATTATAAGAAACGTTCCTACTTCGATTGACGTGAAACTTGTAACTAATTAAACATATTAACTAAGTTTGTTCTTGTGTAGTTTAAGAATAGGAGAAAGGGTAAAACTCGTTAAAGGTCAAAAATTGTTAAATTGGTAAAACTCAATTATGTTACTGGAATGGGGTTCGGCTGCAGTTGCAGGCTGCTCCACCTTGTCCTTGCCGACATTGTACGTTGCACCATGCCGCCCAGCCCTCAGAGTTGGCCAGGACACGGACTTTGGACATGGCTAGTGTGGCAGTAGGGTCAGGCGTAGCAGAACTCTGATACGCGGCACAACCTGTTGGGACAAGGGTAATAGAGAGATAGATAGATAGACAACAACAACTTTATTAGAAGAATAAATATTATACATAAAAGTGTCAACATCATGTACAAGGGGCGGACTTATTGATAAATGCAATTCTCTTGCGGGCAACGTAAAGATGGATTAAAATGAGTCCGAGAGATAATGTTAATTCATTGAACGAAATACTCAAAAAAATCTAGTTATTAGGTCAAAATAAGGGTAAAATTGTATAGGAGACAATTTTACCCTACCTAATCTAATCCTGAATTGATGAATGATAATCCATGATTGATTGAATTTATTGATCTAATTGAATTGAATGATAACTGTTAATGTGTAATTGGCTTTATTTACTAGATATGCGCTTTAATGAATTATTTGACATATGTAGATATTTTAAGAAACGAAGCTATAGGTGCGGGTATTCAAAAATGGGCTAGGGCTTGGAAACTCACACACTGCTAATGGTTTTCTAGCATTACTAAATCTTACGCTGATACTATAGCAAACTGTTCGATGATCCCATCGATCGATTTGATTCGAATCGGTTGATGAGATCCATTTAAACATGCTCGTTTTGTCAACATCTTCGCGAACATGCATGAGGCTACGACTAGCTATGATGACTCCATAGAACTTTTAACTTTCTGTTGGGTTTATTACCCTGGCAGGAGGAATCTACTTTGATAATTAATAAGCCAGGAATCAGTGTCTGATCATCTGATTATTGATTGCTGTCTTGTTCATTTACCGTTCAATGTATATCCCTCGTTGCCGAAAGCTGAGCACACAGCACTCCAGTTGATCATGTATTCCAGCTCTGTCTGAGAGCAGTTGCATAGTGGTTCACCTGTACACAAAATTATTATGTAATGAGCTATTTCTTGGACAACAATGTCAGAAAAATGAGTCTTCCACAGGTAAACATAAGCCTCTCCTGAAGGCTGAAGTTGGAAAGTTGGCGTTGTTATTGCGTACTGTTTTTCATTTCAATCGAATAGAGTTAGAAACGTTACAAACTATAGTTGTTTCTGTTTTACATGTGTGTTTGTGGGTTATGGTTTGGATTTTCTATGAAGCTGATAGCATATAATTAAAGTGGGAGAGCAATACACGAGCCAGCACGATCGGTAGCGAAACAATGCATTGCCGATTGCCACCTGCAGTTACTCCATAACTTAAAATAGAGTGCTCTAATAGGTACCTACTTTTGCAGACGTCTAAACTGAAAGAATTCCTAAGGACGGAATAGGATTAGGCCTCCGATAAAGTAACTCATACAGCAAAACACAACGCAAGCATAGCTTCACAACTGTGTGTTCACATATGTACATCGTCGCCTCTATGGCAGTTCTCTATCGCCTACATCACGCAGAGTGTTTTGACGAGCTCTTCACATTGGTCCCACCTTCTCCCTTTCTCTACACGACAATCCCGAACTAAACGGTTCGGCTCCTCCTTCTAGTGCGAATCAGTTAAAGCCTGGAATTCACTTCTAGCGTATAAGATTTCATCATTTATTGCTGTTCATTGTCTTACCTAGATGGTTGCTGCAAAGAGCTGGGCACACGGAGTACCTAGGTTGTCCGTACATTTCCGAATCTGTCATGTTGTTTTCTTGCAGTGCCGATTTTAGTCCCACGGGGATAAGTTGAGAGCATGTTGATCCACACGCCTTACCACCTAGACCTGTGGTAGAAATTAACATCTGAAATGGCTTTATTTCTTAATAGTAATAAGTCACATTGAGTATAAATTGACAAAATAACATATTGAATTGTTGTTATTGAAGTAAATATACGTTAGAGCACTGAATTTTGTACTCTAAAGGGAGCTGTTTGTGTGCACTAGTAGAACCGAAATAATACCAAACCACTATGCACTGATCTACTGGATCTAACTGTTTAATATAGCTCATTTTAATACATAAATTACTAATGCTAATATTCTACAGTTTGCACACAATTATAACGCTATTTAATTCTGGGTGGCACGCCATCTAGTGACAAAAACCAAAACTATTTTTTGAATGTGGGTTTGGTCATGAACAATATATGAGATAGATTGCGGGGTCAATTCGACGTTTCAAATTATGCTGGGGCTGCTAAGTTCTTAATGTTTTTATATATAACAATATTGTAAAAATACTCCACTTGGTACCAGATGATACACTTCGTCCGGTACCGTTGCGACTGGCCGGGTACCGTCGCGACTGGCCGACTTACTCCTTGAAAAAGGTCTCCTGTCGAGACCCAAAACTATTCGGGCATACCCGAAATAAATACGTGAGTAAAACCGTACATTAAAATAAACCTCAAGCCTATTATATATATTACTTTGTATCATCATCATCATCATTCGGCCTATTGTAGTTCACTGCTGGGCACAAACCTCTCCCAACGGCCGCTGTAGCAGCTATTTAACCACTTTTCGCATCCAGTCTAACCCAGCTGCCTTCTCAGGCTGTCAGTCTATTTTTTCTTAATATTGAGCATTATATTTTAACAAGCTGAATGACTGAGTTTATGTTTAAGGCTCTATAGAAGCTTCCCAATTAGTCAGCAGAGTACAACATGGGCATCATCCGACTTCACTGATGACTTGGTGGTGTGTTTCTTGAGAAGGTGATTAAGCCTCTTAACAACAAAACTATATGCCATCAAATGATCGACAGATGGCATGATAATGGATAATATTAAGCAGCCCCCGATTATTATTATGACCCCTGTTCTATTTTAGATAAATCCGTCAACTTGCATGACATGACATTTGACGAAGTAAATGTTATTTAACGTCACGATCCCAAAGTAATACTAATGCGTCAAAAAAGTTTTTGGATGTACTCGTATATAATGATCATAAGACAATTTAATCAAACATTTTTATGACATATCTGAGCAGATTTTTTGGCAATATAAGGTTACTCTACATAATATCTACTTACCCCTACTCAAGGCGTACTGGTTGGGCTCTTGGATATCGAATGTTGAATATACGATTGCAACAATAGCGGGTTACTTGCTGTCAGATAATTGTGTAGATATTCAAAACTCCCAATATATGACTATATAGAAAATCCTTTTCTTGAAAATATGCATTTGAATATCGCAAAAATGCATTCAAAAATACACAAGAAGGAACCTTTTTATCATTTGTTTTGCGCTGTTTACGTGAGAATGAATATCTAACAAAATAACTGACCAGTTAACGCTAAATATAGTTGTAAATTGTCAGTAGATTATGAAATTTATTACTCCCTGAGTATAGTTTAATAATAATCTCAACTATTGAACAAAAGATGGCGTTACATATCGCACAGATACACACGTGCACGCAATGATACAAAAAAAAAACTCTGGAAAGAATGAATAAATGGCGATAAAACAAATCTCAAATGTTACACGGCATTACACACACACACATTATTGAAGATAACACGAAATGGTTTAACTAGAACTATATAAAACTAAGCCAGAAAATTCATTTTTTATTTTTTTATGCGATAGGGGGCAAACGAGCAGACGGGTCACCCGATGGCAAATGACTACCGCCGCCCATGGACACCCGCAACTCAAGAGTCACAAGTGTGTTGCCGGCCTTTTAGGTAGGAGTACGCTCTTTTCTTGAAGGTTTGAAGGTCGTATCGGTTCGGAAATACGGCAGGCCACAATTTGTTCAAGCGCACAGTGGTGGAGTGCCAATTGTCCAGATGATGGGGATGGATATTTTGTCGCGTAGAACGATGGCGGAAACCAGCAGCCGGTATAAGTCCGAACAATTCCTCTGAACACTCCCCATGATGCAAGCGATAGAGGATGCAGAGTGAAGCCACATCTCTACGCAACGCCAAGGCGTCAAGTCGATCAGAAATATCTTGGCAGTCGATGCTGCAAGTCGCTCTCCGTTGAATGCGGTCAAGAGGGAGAAGTTGGTACTGGAGTGCACCTGCATAGAGATGAGAACAGTACTAACTTTATAAGGCGCAGGTTCGGCCGCACTTCCATGTGACTGAACCTGCGCCTTATAAAGTTGCAGGCGGTGGGCCGGAGTAAAATACTGTCTCGATCTTCGAGGCTAATATGGCCTTACTCTCTAAGTGACCGCGAAACTGGACTTCGCTTGATATAACGACGCCAAGGATTCCGATACTGGCTGATGCAGTTAGGGAAGTGCTCTCAAATTGAGGTGATACGACTAACGGCATCATTTATAGGTGAACGCGCAAACCTGTGTCTTCGTGGGATTAAACTGGACTAGGTTCAGTCGACCCCAATCTGAAACTTTTGATAAAGAAGTTTCGATTTCAGACACAAGTTTGGATCGGCTTTCGATGACGTTTACCCGAGAAATGTTAGCGCGGCCGGTGTAAAGGGCATCACTCGTGCTATCGTCTGCATAGCAATGGATGCTGCTAATCTGCAGCATGTCATTGGAATGCAGAAGAAACAGCGTGGGTGATAGCACACAGCCTTGTGGGACACCAGAATTAACAGACTTGGAGTCGGAGCATGCACCGTCAACGACCTTGATGCTTCCGTCTGTAAGAAAACTGGTGAGCCAATTGCACAGTTTCTCGGGAAGCCTCGGGAGCATAGGAAGGAAGCTTCGCAAGGAGCGCTTTGTGCCAGACCCGATCGAAGGCCTTCGCCACGTCCAAACTAACGGCCAACGCTTCCCCCTTGGTCTTGATCGCCTGTGCCCACCGGTGAGTCAAGTAAACAAGAAGATCACCAGCTTAACGACCCCGACGGAAGCCGTATTGTCGATCATTGAGGAGCTGGTGGTCTTCTAAGTACCGGAGGAGCTGGCAGTTTATAATGGATTCCATTATCTTGGAGAACAAGGAGGTGATGGCTATGGGTCTGTAGTTGGACGGATCCGAGTTATCTCCTTTTTTAGGAATTGGGTGCACTAGAGCTGTCTTCCACGAGTTCGGGACTACGCCAAGAGAATAGGAAAGCCGATAAAGGCGCGTTAAAACCGGTGCCAACTCTGGAGCACACGTCTTCAGCACGATAGGAGAGATTCTATCGGGCCCACTCGACTTAAGAACGTCGAGGGAAAGAAGCGCTTTACGCACTGCTCTTTGTGTAAACTGGACTTCCGGCATGCGGCTCTCGTACTGCGGTATGGTCGGCGGTGCGTTTCCCCCGTCGTCCAGGGTCCAGTTGGACGCAAAGAGTTTGCCCAGAAGATCGGCTTTTTCTTTAGCGTCGTGGGCCAACGAATTATCTCCTATGTGCAGAGGTGTAGGGGTGGCTTACAAAAGGTCCCCTGGACAGCTTTGGCAAAGACCAGAATGCACGAGTTCCGGAAGGGAGACTCACTAGTCTCTCGCCAATTCTGCCGATGCGAGCCGACTTCACCCCAGCGATTACTCTTTTGAGGGACCTGGAGGCAAAGTTAAATTGCTTCTTTAATGTGCTGGTCTTTACATCCCGTGCTGTCGCTGCATTAGCCCATGCTTGGTAACATTCCTGCTTTTGGCGGGACGCCGCTTTGCAGGTTCGACCAAACCAGGGCTGGGACTTGCCACCTGTGGGAATCAGGGAGAATGGAATGAAAAGTTCCATACCCTGAAGCACAACATCCGCGACAGAGTCGGCAACGACATTAGGATCATCCGGCGAGAAGCAAACCTGCCTCCATGGGATGCAAAGAATGTTCGCATTCCATCCCAGTCTGCTGACCTATAGTGCCATACGCGGCGACTGCCTGTAACTCGCGGCCGCAGCGAGTGAAAGAGTGGCACCATACTCCTAATCAGGCAATGGTCCGAAGAGCCAAGAGGGGCCTCAACGGATACTTTGTAGACGTCAGGATGTGAGGTCAGCAGAAGATCCAACAGTGAAGGCACGTGGCTTTCTGCATCTGGGATTCGCGTAGGCGTTGCTACCAGCTGCGTCAAGCCATATGCCAAAGCGAAATCGTGAACAGATCTTCCTGCATGATCGGTTTTGCGCGAACCAAGCCATTCGGCGTGATGGGCGTTAAAGTCGCCAAGAATCACGATCTCTGCGGATGGGACCTGCTGGAGCACTGAGTCGGTAGCCATTTGGACGAGGTCGATGAGTCGGTCCGTTTCGGCATCACCGCTATGGGACCTGTAGAGGCATACGTAGATGGATGGTCGTCGCAGTCTACACGTAGCCATAAGATGGAGAGGTCCCTACCTTCAAGATTGCCGAGGCGGCGAGAAGTGATATCATCTCTAACGTACACGCATACACCAGCCTTAGGAATAAAGGAGTGTTCCAGTCCGTACCCAGGGTAGCAGAGGTAGGATGTGTCCGCTGGAGATGATATCTGCGTTTCGGTTAAAAAGAGCAAGGCCGGCTTTGCTGTCTCAAGGTGGTTGTGGACAGTGTGTAGATTAGAATGTAAGCCCCTGATGTTACAAAAATCCACGGTAAACGTGACAGAGGGTGCCATGGTATGCCTTCTCTTGCCACGAGCAGATTTTGAGAGCGCAGTTGAGCCCCCCCAGAGTACGAGGGGCAGCCTGGGCGTCCATGCTCAGGTATAATCCGCACTGAGGGTAGACGTCCAGGGGGGGATTCTCCAACGCTAGCGCTGGTACCCCCCTGGGGTATCCTTTTGTTAACAGCGCTATCATTAGGGGTGGGGGATTTTGGGCCTCCGGAGACCTCACTCATTTCGGGGAAATGCAACGCCAGCGTTACTTCACAACCGGTTTTCTGTGAGGCCGTGGTATCGCACCGGTGGAGCCGACCCACTCGTACTACACGGCTCTACCACGTAAAAACATAGATAGATACATACAGAGACGATTAAAACTCATTGATGAACAATATTATGAAATAAGGAAATTTAATTTGAATTTGAAACTGATACAACCAATTAATAAGTCCCCCTTACATAATAAGGGGGTAAGCCAATTGCGGGCACAATCTGAGCACTGTATAACTGCATATATGATAAATTACAATCCGATCGCTTAGACGCCTTTTAGAAACCCACGAGTAGAGATGGGGTGGTGTGCAGATATATTCTTAATGTTATAAATGAGAAAATAACTCCCTTGGAGGGGCAGGACACTCTGCTTGTAAGCTCTGCTTGTGAAAACTTAAGTTTTTTTCTTTCTAATAATGCCTGTGTCGCATACAAACATTCAATCAACGGACGGAAGAACAAACAGATTCGAGATAACTATTTGTGGCCCTCAAGAATTTTTCGAATCGAACCCACGACCTCCGGTTCAGCAATCAGGTTCATTAGCTACTAGTACAACAGTATACCAGTATCGCATTCGCGATCTGCAATCTGCATTGCGATCGCACATACTTGTCTTAAGGTTTCACTCAATATGAAATGTGACAATTATATTTTATTTATATCGGCCATAATTCATCATCTTCATAAATACTAATAATTTGTCATCCAGACGATATAGGATGCAAAGTAAAGTATGTCGTACCGATTATGACAAAATAAGATGACATCTACATTCACACTAATATAATAAAGAGGTAAAATTGTTTGTTTGTAATCTCTGGATTCACCGATCCGATTCTTAAAATTCTTTCACTGACAGGAAGCTAGATTCTTTCTGAGTGATATAGGCTATGTCATATTTTTCTACATATATATATATATATATTATTTTATTGTAATATTTCAGCATTTGTGAATCAAGTCTAAGAAAAGTTAACCAGTTATACAGTTTATCGGAGTGCGCTGGGCAAACGGTTCCAAATAAAGCTATACAATGTACAGGAATAATATTTATATTTAGTAAATCTGTAGTAAAGATAGCAAAATCATATATCTAACTGTTATATTTAACACAATAATGATTATTTTGTGAAAAGAAAAAGACAAATTCAAAAAAATGTTTAGGTGAATTTATGACATACATTATCTGCATACGTATAAAATTAAGAGTTTCATCACCACGTAAATTTTATGAAACAAAAATTTGCCCTTTATTGCATTTAATTTGGGTGGATAGCTGGGAAGATAACTTGCGACTTTTTTTTTTTCATGCTATAGGGGGCAAACGAGCAGACGGGTCACCTGATGGTAAGTGACTACCACCGCCTATGGACACTCGCAGCTCAAGAGTCACAAGTGCGTTGCCGGCCTTTTAGGTAGGAAGGAGTACGCTCTTTTCTTGAGAGTCGTATCTTTTTGGAAATACGGCAGGCGACAATTTGTTCCATAGGCTGGTTGTGCGAGGCAAAAAGCTTCTGGAGAAGCGCACAGTGGTGGAGTGCCAATCGTCCAGGTGGTGGGGATGGATATTTTGTCGCGTAGGACGATGGCAGAAACCTTCAGCCGGTATAAGATAACTAGCAACGCAAAACATAGACGGCCCGCGCGAATTGTATAAACATTTCGTTGCGATATACATCAATTATTACAATATGTTCGTGTGTGTGTATATACCCCACGTACACATTTATTTAATTTATCTCTACAAATAAAATTTTATTTTATTTTATTGATCTGCACCTATATTATTTAAGCCCTGCGAAGCGAAGATAAAAATTTAAAACACACACACACACACACAAGAATATAAAATTTGAGCTACCTGATAATGTTGTATCATTTAAATACTGGTAGTCAATTATTTTATATACATGTACCCTATTGGTTAATGAAGTCATTACTTCTATTTTTAAATTCTGTGTTGTTTATTTAAATACATGTGCAGTTAGTAAAATTAAAAAGACGATAGTAAAACGATTTTTATTTATACATTTAAAGTTATGGGTAGAGGGTTCGTACCTCCCGGCTACAGTCAGTTAAAGTTACTGTTCTTCTCTTCTTCATATACACCATCCAATTCTTCTGTACAAACAATATCTCTTTCTATTGCCAACCGTTGTTCTTACCTTTGACTTTCAATATCAATGCTATTTGCACATCTTTTATGCCTAAAGGGCCCGATTGTGTTAGTGAGACCAAATTCTTATTGATAAAATGTTGTTTTTATTAGTGTCACAGGAGTGATCGTATAGATGTATATTTTTTATCCGACTAAGCAAGAAGGATATGCTTTTATGGTTAATGTGTTTTTGATTTTTTTGAACAAATATACAATAAAATACAATACTCTTTATTGTACACCATTAAGGACAATTCACAGTATTTCCAACAAACATATCACGGTTCAAACGGCTGTTGCTAGTTGCGATCTCTTACAGGCAACCTTTAGATGGCAGTTAATAGGTGTACTGAGAAGTTTAACTTGGGAAAAATATAATTATTAAAATATAATTTAGAAAAGCTAAGGAACACATAATATTTAATGTTATCAAACTTAAAATAATTTTAGCCAAAAGCAACAGAGCAGTTTTAGTTCACGGTACCTAATCCAGAAGTGAAAAATATTTATTATTATCATGCTAAACTAAAAAACGTACCTAAAGCTGGTGCTTTTTTGAAACTTTTTTTCTTTGCTTTAAAAATACAGATTTATGTTCTTAACAAATTAAACGTAACTTATCTGTAATTAATCACATAGAACCCTTTGTCTTTGATTTAATACATGTTAAACCAAAAAAAAGCTACACCATGCCGATATAAACCTACATTAAATGTTAATTAATTATTTAGTCAGCATTTAATACCGTTATTAAAGGTCATCGGTCATTCCGGAACCAGCCAGTTGGAGTTATAACTATGCTGATACTCTCCAAGCCATCAGTATAACAATATCCTTTCCATCTGTCAATATACTACAATATCCTCATCCGATTCCTGAACCTGCAGCAATAGACTGGCCCCCAGTTACGTAAATTGGACGAAATTTTAGATTATAGAGGACTCGTAATTCAAGCTATTGCCAGTTCGGTATACAGGTTTGCGACTCCGACGTCATCGAGCTATTGGCTTCACTTGCTGCTTAGGCCTCAGCTATATTCCTTTCCTTTCCTAGTCTTTCCCTTCATAGCTATTCCCTTTCTATACACTTGTACATTTCTTAATTTAATTCCCAGCTGCTTGTGCAGTGCTTGCCGCTTATAACGTTATTAGGATTAAACGCCTAATTGGCACAATATGGTTAGTAATTAACAACTATGCCTATCCCTTCGGGGATGCAGTGGGAATATATGTGTGTACATATGTGTATATACAAACACAAAAGTGTTGAAAGACATTTTATCTCATGTTTGTCAATTATTTTTTGTAGAGATATCAAAACAAATAATTTTTAATAAATTAATGATAATGGTTTATTTCGAGCTTTTACCTAACACTAGTACTACAAAAAAAACATATATAAATAGGTGGAGGAGTCTAAAGTTTATGATGCAAAGCTGGAAATTTACGCTGGATCCTATTAGTAATTAAAAAAAAACTTTTTCCCGCGTATTCACAACGGTGAGTGTTACAAATACGTAGTATACCATTATATAGCTCAAAAAATGTATTCCTGCGTATATATGTTCATATAATAATATTTTAATAGTGGCATAATAACTCACCTGATTTTCGATACAATCATCCCACACTCAAAAACACTTAAAACAAAAACAAAAAAAAAAAAAAAATGGCGGTGTAAACAACACTCAAGCAAAGAACACAATATTATTCGGCCGAATAAAAACCTGCATGGCACAGGTCCGCACACAGGTTGGCTCTGTCAACCACTGAAGGAGACCAAGTCTTCACGTTTTTCCGAAACTGAGTCAAATATATTTTATTCAGTTCCCCACCGTCGTATTTTAGTTGTAATACGACCTCTGGGACATCTTGTCGTCTTCCTTTCTCCTCGAGGGCTGTTATTGGTTCGTTGTCGGGGGTGGCGTCACCTAATTGGTTTGCACAAGCCGCCCCCAAGAATAGCACGCCCAGTGTAAGGGTAAATAATTTTAAGTTGGCCATCTGAAATCATTTTTTCTTGTTAGTTTTTAATGTTTTTTTTTTATGCGATAGGGGGCAAACGAGCAGACGGGTTACCTGATGGTAAGTGACTACCGCCGCCCAAATACTATACTACTTTGCGATGAGATAGTGAGATAGGTTATATTTTATTTAACTATCTACTACTGGTAGGTGTTCAGTCCATTTCATTATCTTTATATTCCCTTCCTATCTATTTTTTAATGTAAAATAAAAGCATCTGATAATCGTGACACCCGTCTCTGTAGGCATAGTGATATATCGCTAATATTTTTGACTTATAGTTACTGTTTTAGCCTCGACTTTTAGTTACGACTCTGTTTTAAATTGTTTTTATTTTTCATTTTAGTTTAATTTTTAAGGTGATGTAAGATCTAAATGCAAAAATCGTTTATAGGAAATTAAATCATGATTTAGAGAAAAAAGTATGATGTAATACAGTCAAACATAATAAAAAAAGTATGGAAAAACATACATACATACATATATACATACTCACGTCTATATCACCGAAGGGGTAAGCAGAGGTGTCTAAAACGCCCCCTTAATGCAAACCATAATTTAGTCCCAACTACGTAATATAAGTGTCGACAACTCTTTCAAAACTTTACTCCCAAAGGAATTTTAAAACCAACTAAATTTAAACTAAAACATCCCAACTGTGACACAAGTATATCATTTTCAATATATAATGAACAATTCTTCCCCCTAAAGAATTAAATTTAGCGAGAAAACCCCCAAGTTGGCAACACTGCGAGAAAAGTCTCTTGCCATCATTCGGGCACTGTATGACTGTATATGTATATATGTATATATGTATATATGTATATATGTATATATGTATATATGTATATATGTATATATGTATATATGTATATATGTATATATGTATATATGTATATACATATGTATGTGCTGTCTGTAGATGATACTCCAGTCCCTTAGTAGCCTTTTACGGTTAGTAATTGGGTATTTCTATTCCACTTCACCGTGAACTCTACAGCTACAATAAAAGTGATAAGATATTACACTGAGACTTGCTATACATCGAAACAAACGTTAGGTTTGAAAGCATTTCTACAGGTATCACTACACGTGTTTAAATAAGTTGGCTCTTTGCCACTGACACCTAACATTTTAGAATGACGATATTTTGTGACATTGCTCGTATGAAAGAAGTATAATTATTTAAAAAACGTACTATATATATATTACATATAATTTAGCCGTGTGGTTTTCGGTAAAGTAGAGTAAAGACTTAAATAAAAATCCAACTACACCGAAAAGTGATATACAGCCATTTCCCTTAGACGTATAGATCATAGGATTAGTACGTTAAAACAAACAAACGGCTAAGAATATTATTGTAGATATGATATACTATATTATCTATAATAATATATTCGCATGAGGCTTTGGCCTATAACATTAAGTAATTAAACATTTGAATTCCTTCCCAAGTTTTAAAAGTAGTATAATGTAACAAAAAATTACGTCAAAGCCAGCATGTTAACCTTTTTAGGGACGTGTAATAAAAAAAAAACTTAACAGATACACAATATGGCTGCCACCAGAGAGCCCGCGAACAAGTCCGAGTTAGCAAATATCGTTTCGGAAACTCTTAACTGAAAATCTATACCATCCAGACATGAAAGCCTGCGGTAGACAAGGACAGATATATACCAAAAACCCTAAATAAAAGAAGACGGGTTATAGAAAGAGATAGTGTATCTGGTATTGATCTGCGCGCTTATGTAATAGAATTACCTTTTATGTACATAGTAATGGTTACATAGGTACCTTGGTTTGTGTGCTATAGTCGATCATTGTAACCTTAAATCGACTTAAAAAAGGCTACGGTTTTCAACTAGTTTGAACTAATTGTTTTTGTGTGTGATTTTTCGCTATACCTATCTTCGCCGTTTGTGTATTGATTAATTTTGTTTTTTTAATTGAAACGGTACTTTTAGTTGGTTTAATGTGAGAAAATATTCTACATATATGTATATAACTCTAAAATGATGTTCGTCTTTCATGATAATCAATTGTAATAAGTTGGTTTTTTTTTTTAATTTTATTTATTGTATGAAAATACATTGATGGCGAGCCAGTTGGTTCAGTGACTCAGACTGCTGAACTGGGGATCGTAGGTTCGATTACAGTCATTATCATCATCATCGATTACCACAAATAGTCCAGTCTGAATGTTCTATGTGTCCATTGATTCAATATTTAAAGCCTAAAGCCCCCGCTGCTCAGGCATTATTCCTAATGCAGAAGTAGTAATTTTTTTAAAAGAAAAAAGAGATCATTCCATTTTTAAAGATATTTTGTTAGTACTGTTTTTATCCGCGTAACATTTAGCCGCGCCAGGTCGCTACCATTTTGATATCAAATGTCAAATATTTTGATATTGATATCTATATGAATATATAACTATTCAGTATATTAAATAGCTTACCGTTTTTAAGGGAATGTATTAAACATAAATTACTATGTTACAATTTTAATGTAATGTTTAAAAACATTAGAATATTTTTTGGCCAGTCAAACGTGTAGCTGTCTACTGGTCTTGGTTTAATGGTCTTAATATCGAATCCCACCCTGGACAAAAAGCTTTACGAGATCCCAAAATAGTGGTTCCCAATCTGAGTGTTCTTTGTGTCTGTTGCTTGTAAAGTCCCCAGCGACACAGGAATAATTAAAAATACAAATGAGAAAAAGCGTTTATTATTCGTTTAAGTAATTTCTTTAAGTTATGAAAAAAATGTATATTAATATTTTGTAAAGATTTTGATTGATCCCATGGTTGGTTTTAAAAGATTGCTCGTGCGTGATAAGGCCGCCAATTGTACAGTAGCAACAGCTTAGCTAACTTATAGATTGTGATATTAACCTGTTGTACAGTAAAGAGATATATTGGCAAATAATTTTGTTTTTTCTTAGATAACGAAGAAGAAGTGTAATAAAGACGAACTTGACGATAGTAAATATTCTTAAAAACTCATTTGCATGAAGTTTAAATTAATAAAAATCGTTAATAATTAGACCCTCATAATATACACCAAATATTGTAATATGAGGGTACTACATGAAACATAAATAAGTAAATAACTCCACTTTTTTTTCAATATTTTCTATTTTTTTTTGTCAAATAGCTATTGACAAGCGAATATTTTTTTTTTCTAAAAAAGAAATACCGCACTAGGGACTACATACATTCAAACAACGGACACATCTTTGTGTCCGTTGTTTGAATGTATGTACACCCAGTACACCCAGACTCAGAACAACAATTTGAGGATTACACAAAGTGTTGTCTCGTGCGGGGATCGAACCCACAACAGCGGCTGAGGCGTCGGACTTGCGATCAAGTACACTACCGTCGTAAACCCACCTTTAACACAAGCATTTAGCTTAGCTGGGGGGGTTAACAAGAATATTAGTAATGTGTTACCCACGTTGCTAGTATTCTTTTTCCATTAAAAAAATATGTATTAAAAAAATAAAAATAAAAACTAGGTGCGGTGGCATGGTGTCGAGGTGACTACTAAAACCGCTTCGTGCAGTCGGAGTTTGAATGTTGCAAACATTAAATTTTATGAGGTCTCTCAAATTATTTATTTTACCTTTACAAAATCCTTAGTATCTACTAATAAACTTTTATAATAATACTGCAGACAGTTTTTTTATTGCTCACACACACAAAATAAATCACTAAACGAATTTCAATAATTCTTTTTGCATTTGATATCCGATGAACCGTTGAACTATGTATTTAATATTACACTAAGACCCTTTCTTTCTTTTTTTTTTTTTTCTTTTTATACTATAGGGGGCAGACGAACAGACGGGTCACCTGATTGTAAGTGACACCGCCGTCCATGGACACTTGCAACTCAAGTGCGCTGCCCGCCTTTGAGGGTGATGAGGGATGGGGACTGCAGGGAGTGGAAAGAAAAGAGGAGGGATGAGGAGATGGTAAAAAGGAGAAAGGAGAAGAGGGGAGAGAAAAGGGGGGAGGGGGAATTGGGCCTCCGGAAACCTCACTCAATTCGGGGAAATGCAACGCAAGCGTTACTTCACAACCGGTTTTCTGTGAGGCCGTGGTATCGCACCGGTCGAGCCGGCCCATTCGTGCCTAAGCATGGCTCTACCACTGTTACCTTAAGAGCGGAGCAGTGATTCTGAACTGTGAATAAGTTTACTTTAAAAATGTAGACAACCGACTTCAATGCGTCTAACGTACAATTTAAGACTTATATGGTTTTCTCATGGATGCCATTGGCAGAACTGGCACGGCAAGCACCAGGTTTACAACAACAAAATATCAAAATCGGTTCACCCAGTCGAAAGTTCTGAGGTAACAAACATAAAAAAATACATTCTAATTGAAAACCTCCTCCTTTTTTGAAGTCAGTTGAAGAAGTTAGTATATTTATATAGATGAAGCGTGAAGTAAATAAGTAATGATTCTTAGTACTTACCTCGTGTTAGTGCTGCCAGATGATATGCAATAATAAAAGTGCCACTGTTTCGTGCTATGATACAGTATGGCGTAGATAAGGTGTCAGGTGTCAGAGATTCTGATATATACGAGAAAAATATCGCAGTCGACTTTTTTGTAATAAATTGTAAAATATAAGAACTTACAAAGAAGTGATAGAGTATTGGCCGCAACGTCCGAAGTCGCCGGTCCGATTCCCACTTGGTGTCAAGATTATCCTTCTTCTAGAGTTTAACATACAGACGGTTTTGTTTTGTAGGATAGGGGGACAAACGAGCAGACTGACAGTAAATTACTTCCGACGCTCATGAACACTTGTAACTCAAGAGTCACAAGAGTGCTGCCCGCTGTTCGATTTTTCTTTTATGCTTTTTTTATTGTTTTCAGTGGTTGAAATAAAAGCGGTTAAATTTCGAAAAAAAAAAGCATATTCTTTAAGCACCCATTGCATTCCCTACATTTTTGCGGTACTCTGTGACCACTTACCGTAGATAACATATTATCTAAAAAGCTTTTTGTTACAGAGGGCTTAATAAGGCTAGCTGATAACTGTTATCAGACGTCACCTTCTACTGTACTTCATTATTTTGGAAATCATTCTATGTATAGTAACATGTAGTACATACTTATGATATTATAAACTAAAAAAATCTGTTTACTGCATCTAACTATTTTACATTTCGACTGTACTGTGTTTCTTGTTGCTGAGCCAGAGGTTGTGGGTTCGATTTCCACCCGGAACAAATACTTATGTGTTCAGGGTGATTTGTTGTCACATGTCTTTACAGTATTTACACAATAAAAGCACGTTTTGACGTCTGTCACCCGTTTCGAAGTCTGTCACACGTTTTGACGTCTGTCACACGTTTTGTCTGTCTGATATTGGCAATTTTTTAACTAGCCTTTAATAAACTTACTGATATAAAACTTCAAACTCAAGTACAAGAAGAACAATACAAATACATATTGTACACATCGTATACTCGTCGTAAATTCCAGGTTTCAACCGATCGGCACAGGAAGGAAGAGCTGAACCGTCTAGTTCGGGTGTCGTATATTTTCCACTATTAAACGGTGACTCCTGACTTAGAGTTCATAGATTTCTTTATAGATAAATTACGAAAATCGGCTACTTCTTTGAAATAGATACCTAACTTTGTCAATCTCTAATGTCACTGTGATCTTATGTGTCAAGAGGGACCTACTGTTTATTGATAACTTTTGAAATTTGGAAGGTTGACATGACGATCATATTTTTATGGACTGTTTTTCTCACGAAATATCTGACATTGCCGGAATCTCTGCGTTGAATCTACACGCGGGAGAGAGTCCATAAACAACTAATAGGATCGATAATAAATATGTTTATCAGAAATCTGGTTACCCTTTTACAAGCTTTGGTATCTGTCTGTTCGTCCGTCCACCTTTATTATAAAAAAATATTGAGGAAAATTCGCTCTATAGCTAATTGGGATAAGATAATATCGTAAAAAATAATGAAATGTTTAACAGACCGAATATAAAGCAATTGTTTTAAAAGTACAAATGGTGAAATACATTCCAGTACAAAGTCGACTTAAATATATATTGAAAACCCCATGGCAATCGCTAATCATGGAAGGTAGGGTAAAAAGGTAATATAAATATATGATATAGGTTAACTCCTCGCGTCCATCCCCCTCCCACTGGGCGTGTCTGCTTTGACGTCATCCACCCCCGCATGTCAGGGTGGGGGTGACAACCCCCCTTTAAAGGGGATCCGTATCGACAAATTGTTCTGTGTTGTAGACAACCTCGAGAATGGCAGAGTGAAATTGTTTTTTAATAACAAACTATTATATTGTTACATTAATAATATTACATACAGACACATACTCGTACTTTTATCTCCGAAAGGGTAGGTAGAGGAGTCTGAAACGCTCACTGTTTGGGAACAATAAATTAGATTCGCTTACGTAATAGTGGGGGTCAGCTTCTTGCTGTCATCAGGGTACTGTAGGGCTGTAGATTTATATACTGTCTGATAGATAACTGACCTATCCCATAGTTCTGTTTTACAACACCCTGTGGAAGAGATGGGGTGACCCTATTATATTCCACCGAGAATAACACAACCACGATAGTAATATTTCACCTAATTTTAAAACTATTACTTTTCTCAGTTTTCTCTTGTTTAGAACTACTAAAAACCCCCGCGTACGGGGCACAGATTAAGTCTAGTAAGTCTTGATTAAGTTGGTTATGTATTATACTATATGTAGGTTCTCTTTCTGTCTCACTGTCGAGCCGGCCCATTCGTGCCTAAGCATGACTCTACCACTATAAAAAATTCCATATATTTATCATGCCAAGTTGAAAATGTAAATCAGTTTTTTTGCTAAATTAGTCTATTTTGAGAGAGACATACATTTTAAGTGATTATAATAAGTGTACTGATTAAGGCGTATCGAAAACGGATACATACACACACATATTTACACACACACTCACGTACATACAAACAAAGATACACTGACGCCTATATCCCCGAAGGGGTTAGTAAGAGGCGATTCGAACGCCATCTTTTTGCCAAACACAATTTAGTGCCACTTACGAAATAGGGGTCAAGCCCGTTGCCTTCATTCGGACAATTTATATATACAGTCTGATAAATAATAGTCCGATCTCTTAGTCACCTTTTACGAGGGTGGCCCTATTCTACTCGTACTCCGCCGTGAACCGAACGGCGCTATTCCATACCTCGGTATTTTATACACATTTATAAAGTTGATTATAATAATTTTGCCATTTCTTTTTCCATGTTATTGTTCTTTGAGAATATACAAAATTATCCCATATTTTGTTGTTTAAGTGGGATTATGAAAAATATAAGAAGGGTCAAGGGGAAAGCCTGTTGCTGTCCACCTTCAGAAACGTAGGCGCGAACATCTGTATATTATAATATTTAATACTAGTTCTGTATACATATATTCGACGGAACTTACAAATAGAATATATGTTTTTTTTTTTCATTCGTTGTTGTCTGTCCTTAAATACTTATTCCCGTTAATGAAACAACCTTTTGTCCCTACATAAGCGTAGGCGTCAAAGCGGTGGGAATGAAATGACACACCCGCCCCACTCTGTGGTAACTAGTGTTTGGTTATGTAGCTACGAGTCTGTACCTAGCACAGTCATCTCAGTGAGAAACCAAAAGTCTAAAGAAAAGGTCAAAAGTCACCTTTGTACCATAAACAAAGAATACGACTGTGGAAGTACGGTTCTTCTATCGTGCAGATATTTATCAAAATAACTGTTAATTCTTTTTATTCGAGTTCATAAAAGAGGAGATTCTAATAGAATAATAATAAATAAATAAAATTAGTTCATTTCTCAGCATACTTTCTTTAAACAATATATTTTATTATAAACTAAGATAGCATGGTAATTAAAATTATGTGCAACAAGATACATGAACCGTCGACATTATTGGTGGTCAACTGAGTTTTTGTATTGATTCTATCTCCTAAAATAAGCCGGAGCCTGTATCTCTTCTATGTTTGATTGTATGTGTTCTTTTAGGTATGGTAATCTATTTTCAAAATTTCTTTTCGTTCGAAAGAACTCTTGCAGTGGTCAAATTGTAACAGAGTCAGGAAACCCACGAGTTTTATACGCACTTATAATGCTTTTTTCCTATACTTTCTAAAGTTATTAAGATATTTACATCCCTTGGTACAACTCCTTAACAGTTAGGAGTTAGAGGATTTTATTTTTAAGTTACGTTACAAATGAATTTAAAAAAATGATCTTTTTACGAATTAACATGATAAACGTTATTGAAGGCGGTTATGTACATTTGTTAGAAGTCTAGTGGTTAGTGAAACTAAGCAACAGGACGTGGGTTCGATTCCCACTTAGGACAAGTATTTGTGTGATCCATAACCCGAGTCTGGGTGTTCTTTGTGTCAATTATTTGTATGTTTGTGAAGTCTGCCGTGACACAGGATTATTCCTAGGGCGGGAAAAATATAAAATTTAACTTAAACAGATGTCAAAATCTATAAAGCCATCCAGACTCTAGGGCAGGACAAAGAAATATCATACGTACACTCGAAAAATGTTACTCCTTTCTTGGCTAGTCGGGTAAAAATATCCTTATCTGCCGCTCTTAAAGGTGTAACATGGAACCTTCGTACAACTGATAAAATGAATTCATAATTAATTGAAATCTGACGGCACGGATGGCGCAGTGGATAAAGTGGTTGCCTTGCTCCCAACACGGGACGACATTTTGTGTAAAATGTGTATAAAAAGTGTGAGTGTGTCATCCGGTACCGTCGCGGCTGGACGTTTTACTGGAGTAAAACCGTAAATTTAAATAAATACTGTTATTTGAATGTTTGTAAAGTCTCATAAAATCTCATACAAGACTCAATATTAATCTACTGTCAGAGTTGTTTTTCTTCATAAATATAATATATATATAATAATGTTCAATAATGATTATTTCTTCCACCACAAAGTAATTTCAATTTTACAATGAGCTGGAGCTTAATTCAGGTCTCCAGAAATAAATAAGTAGCAGTATTTTACGATTCTATCGATGAATTAATAACTCCTTCTGGCACTGTTTCTATTGGTGTATCTCGACGTGTACAAATGTAAATATAATAATATCAAATATTATAGCTTCAAACATCTTACACACGGCCGTCTTTTATCCCAAAATAAGCTGAGCTTGTGTTATGATAACCAGACGATAAGCATACTTAGATATTTTTACACATATATACATAAATGATCGTGCTCATCAATCAAATATAGGTCCTGGGGGGGAATAAAACCCTAGACCTCTGTCTGGCTTAGCAGTCAGGATCACTAACCATTACACCACCACGCCAGTATTATTAATATTCAAAGTTTATTTTTATAAACGAGAAGTTTAAAGTTTGAAGGCCGGCAACGCACTTGTGACTCTTGAGTTGCGGGTGTCCATGGGCGGCGGTAGTCACTTACCATCAGGTGACCCGTCTGCTCGTTTGCCCCCTATCGCATAAAAAAAAAAAAAAGTTTCTTTTTAACCCTTTTGCTTGCATATTAAGATACAATAGCAATAGTAGTTTCTTTGTAATTATACAGGTGTTTCAGCAAGGCGTGGTCATATTTTAGGGTACAGTATTAAAATCGACATGTTTAACACTGAAGTTGAAATTGACAATTGATTCTAAAAATGTATTTACATATTTATAAAGATGAAATTTCGTGAGAGGCTGACATTAATTAAACTATAGATATTATATTATATATTTAACTATTAGGTAATGTGTTTATCGAGAATGTTGGTGGCTTATCCTGATTTTATCCAGAATGACAAGAAAATTCATGGCATGGTAACAATATTTAACGCACTTTTTTCATTCTTTGTTTTAATATAAATCAACTATTTGTACACATAGCATAACATTACAAAACGCTCCTAAAATTAAAACTTCTTTAGGAAATATTCTGTATACAATGTAATCTACTAACTACGAATAAATTATTTTCTAAGACCTTGCTTCTGTGTTAATGTATGTGTTAGTGATCACTGTTTTTTGAAAATAAACATTATAATTAAAGAAAACCAGGAGACCCAATATAAACAAATTTTATATCATATTAAACAATCCGTAATTTCCGATGCAAACCTTCACTTATATAGATATCATCTATTTCAACATCAATCACAATCAAAAGCAGTTCTGCCAACCGAATAATTACCGCCCTTTTAAAATCCCTTCAGAGGCGACGCCCACCAATGACCTGGTTACCATTATTGACCAGCATCCTCATCCCCTCACAGCCTTAATGTCACCCCCCACGACCTTTTCACCACGCATGCGTCAACCCCTGAAATCTTAGCCGCTGAAAATCTCGTTTCAGTCTGCCTAAGCTCTTGACTGAACAACGGCGTTTGCTGAAGTTATTCAAATATTTAAATATAAAAATACTTCATTTATGATAAATCCTAGCACAGATTTTGGCTATATTTTTTCGCAACGACACATATTAATTTGTTTTTCGACGAAAAATATTTGTTATAAGTAGTGCAACACAGCTGCGGCCTAAGGTACGTTTTTTCAAACTTCAAAAAAAATACAATGTTCATTTGTTCATAGAGTAGATATGATTTGTATTTGTTTTTAAGTACATCTTTCATTACACTATATTTTTCGTACATTTTTAATTTTAAACACAATATTAATAATTAATCTTTTGCTATAAATCACTTTTAAAATATATTTTAAAGTGAATTTTTAAATAAAACATGTATTGATTCGGTCAGGAAACATACTTTTCTTAAAGATAGCGCCTGGCCAGTATCATTAACGTTTTCTTTCTTTCTGTTCACAGAACTTTCTAGAAGTTTCTAGTAATGTCAAAGCTGAGTTTGGACGGCTTTTTTTCCTACTGCAAGCAAATAGCTGAACATATACAGTTGGTTCGTTCAAAAAAATCATATTAGCCGCCATCTTGTTTGATCCGCCATATTGGAATCATTCTCTTTGTTCTAATATTTGACTACTTATTTTTTATATTGCTATCCTAAAATGTAGTTTGTAGTGCATGCTGCATAATTTTATTAAGTACTTTGTTTTTTTTTTCCACCGTAATCTTGCCATAGACTTTAAATACTCTTTTTTTTAATTAGTTTAAGGCATAGATATTTCAGCAAAGTAACCTCTTCTATATCGGTGTTAAAATAAAGAATTGATTGTTACTAAGCTAAACATCACAAAGAAAATAATATTTGCTGTGTGATTGCTAAGAAATTAAATAAATTATTTATTCTCTATTATAGTCTCTATTATTCCTTAATAAATACTGTATCCGATACAAATATAATTATTCAAATCTAAATACCATTTCAAGAGATCAGCGCTTTTAAACAAATAAATAAACTTTTCAAGCTCATTATATTATTACAGATTGAATACTGATTTAAAAACGATAAGAAACGATAGTATTAAAAACAATCTTAATCGATATACTTACTCAACCTTATATATTGGTTTATTCATTATAAGATCTAAATAACTTATTAGTACATATTTTTTAACAAATGTAAAGGGTATGCAGAGGTGTAGAGTCTGTAGTATAAGGTCCCCACATTTTGCCACCTAGAATTTCGTCCCACTAATGTAGGCCGTTGCCGTCAACCGGGCACTGTACGTCTAATCGATTACATATTATTACACTGATAGATAAAGTACCCTCCCTTAGTCATTACAACACCCACGTTAAAAGATGTGGTTGTTCTATTCTACGCCAGCACGAACCACACGTAACAACACACTCAATAAATATACATATATATCTTACAGTAAAACAGAAATAGTTGTTCAGTTCCCACCCAAAAAGTTATAAAGATTTCTTTAAATACTATTGAAAATTCTGGCCTTTGCAAAAAAATATAGTTTCGTTTATATAACTGTTGTTTTTAATATGCTAAATGTGTATTTGTATGTGCAGGGAGAGAGAATGGCTTCGCTGTCAGGGCAAAGCACTCCTAAGCTGACCTCTGGCGTCGGCAACCTCTATTATGACTGTAAGTACCTATAAATAGTACCTATCGATGTATAATAATAAGATATTCAAGGAAAACGTTCATGCAACGGAAGCAAAAAACAGTTATTATAACAATTTTTGAGTCTATCTGTGTGTTTGTACACGCATCACGAAAACGCTTCTGAATGGAATTGAATGCAGTTTTCACAGATGTATTGCTACAGGTCTAACTTAAAATATAGGCTCCATTTTATGGAGTTACTGCGTAAATAGAAACATAGATTCTTTAATCTAAATTCACGCGTACAAAGTAGCGGGCATAAGCTAGTCTGCATGTAATAAGAAGTCGTCAATTTAATTTGAGCCTTGACAGAAAAAGTACTAATCAGCAAGTACCCAATTTTATAAATACTAATAAAAATCATATACCTTAAAATTGTTATTAATGTTTGGGATTAAAAATTCATAATAGAAATACATACGTACTTTATCAGCTACGTTCTGTGTAAAAGTAAGTTTATAGTGAAGTTGCATGCGGATTGCAAGACAATATGGCGGTTTGACAGTTATCTTCTTTCAGATATGTTTCTGTTTTTAAGATCAAAGTAACAGCTTTTTATTCAGTTCATATGATTGTCAATGTTAATCTCCGGGATGCACTGATTAAAACGGGTTTTTAATTAGTAGATAGTTATTGGTATTCCTCACTGGTGCAAAGTTTTAGCCTTCTCTTATCGTAAGTAATATACTTATTTAGCGAAGACATACGTATATTACTCACGGGTGTACTTTGGCGATACCACTACCACCACCACGAACCTAGTCAAACGACTAAGTGTTGGCCCGACGAGGGCCCTTTATCAAGGGGCGAAGCGAAACGATAATTCCCCTGTTTTGTGTCCGCTCAATGGTTTTTCAGTCAGTTCAAAAAAGCTTAATTTGGATAACTATAAAAGACAAGACTTATTACGATAATACTTAAGACGATATATATACATTTATATATGTACATATTGTACAAATATATATTTTTCTCTTTATTTTTGGAATTCTCTAAATAAGAGGACGGACTCAGCAGATTTCTAACCTGGGATGTTATTTGAAAGGCTGTAGTTAGTTACGCTAGTTGTTTAGTATACCTTCTATTAGTGGGGAAGTTCGCCTTAGTTGTTAACGCGTAATGGACACCTCTGACAATGAGAGTGAATTGCCGCACCAATACAGTGATGCCAACTCCGGGGTTTTCCCCCTAAATTTAGGGGGAAAAAATCTATACAGGGATTTTTTTAGGGGGTGAAATTTTTTGGGGATATTTTTAGGGATAAAATTTTATTTGTATTTTTTAAAAATTTTAAGGAAATGCTGGTAAGTAAATGACATAAATTATATAATAATTGAAATTACATTTCATAATGTGATGAAATTAAAGAAAAATACTTAAAAATACTAAATAACTATTGTTATTAACTAATTATTTATTGTTTTTATTTATTTCTTTATTTATATTGTAATGAATAAATACTTGGTCCGTCGTTGGGGAGTTTTGTTTTGAATTTAGTGGTTTTTGAAATTGCTTTAGGGGGAAAGTTTTCAAACAGTTGGCGACACCGCACCAATAACCGATTGACGTGTAGCAGCAAACATAGCTTTGGCCACATGTATTTGTGTTCTAAAAAGCAAACATTTTCATATGAATTATGACCACTATGTAGGCCATACGCGTTACCGTTCTATAACGTAGAGATACAAGGACGGAATCTCCGACCTCTGGCTCAGCAGTCAGACATACTAACCACTACACCAACAGGCTTGTCTACTTCAAATTATCTGCATTTGAATCATGACAAGACTTTTACGTCATGATATTAAAATTATTGCTTCTTATAAGTATAAAATATATTTTTTGGTGTTTCTGCATTTCCATTTTGGACAGTTTGACCAAAAACACGTTTGCATTACGTTGCACTTTTAATGAATACAAGGAATAAATTTAACTTTTGCACTCAGTAATAGAAATAAAGAAGAAAAATATGTTATTTTAAACAACAAAAGCCACCTTTTGGCCAATCTGAGTGCAGGGATTAATTTCCCATAGTTATGAATTAACCCCATACAACACGGTACAACCCTGACAAGGGTTTTAACTTTAAATGTAATTAATCGTCGAAGAATGACGTCACCCTACCCGTTGTGAGAGAATGAGAGAGATTAATTACCGTACTTCATACTACCATACTTATAATATCTACCAAATGTTTATACCTACTAGAAGTGTGACAAAGAAGTATAAATATATAAAAAAAAATAACATGAAAATAGCACACATTTTATTTATAATATAGGGGGACAGACGAACAGACGGGTCATCTGATGGCAAGTGACAACTGCCGGCTATGGACACCCGCAACTCAAGAGTCGTAATTACGCTGGCTACCGTTGAGGGTCATGAGGAATGGGGGAATGTGGGGAGGGGAAAGAGGAGAGCGAGGATACGGGGAAGGTAAAAGAGGAGCGGGGGAGTTGGGCCTCCGGACACCGACCTAATTTCGGGTAAACGCAAAACAAGCGTTGCTGCAAGGATGCATTACACAAAAATACAATACGTACAAATACATACTTACACAAATGCAAAAAGATTTTTTTTTTAAAGTATCAAGATTCAAAAGCTGTTTGTATGTCTGTTATTACATGGGGTTAAAGCGATTAACTACTCAGATATTGTATCTATTAAAATAAGTTTTTTTTTGTTGTTATAAAAAATACTTAATTTTTTATTTTTCATACACAAACTTTAACAATTGTGTATCAAAAATGTTATGAAATTCACTCAAAGTCAAAGTCGTGGGAACATATATGTATGTGTTGACGGGCTTGTTGGGCTAGTGATTAGTGACTACTGAACCGGAGGTCGTGGGTTCGATTCCCACACGGGACAAAAAATTATGTATTCCTTAAACAGTTGTCCCAAGTCTGGGTGTTCAGTGTCCGTTGATTGAATGTTGGTAAGTCCCCTGCGTTAGCTGTCTTTATCTAATAAAAAACTATATATGTACATATTCTTACTCCTAAAGAAAGGCAGGGTTTCTGAAAGGGTAGGCAGAGTCGTAATTAACGCTCACATTTTGGCGATAGTATTTAGTACAATTTACGTAATAAGGGACAAGTCTATTACAGTTTCCAGAACTTTTTGGAAATCGATATATCGCTTATATAGATGCATCGGGGAGTATAAACAGTAGCTCCAGCAAGTCAGGGTCGCATACCTATCACTCGAACTGGTTTGTGCTGAGAAGTCCGAGTCCACTAACTAAAGTTTAGAACGTCATTAACAGACCTATTATTTAACACCGCATCATACTAAATAACACTTAACGCTCGCCTCTTATCAGCCACATCCGGGATAGGCAGTCAGTTCGGGTGCCAGGAAATGACGCACGCACCCCAAATATGCCTACAAGGGTAGATCATCTGTGAAACTGTCACATTTCCGGGTTTCTAAAAAATAAAGTGATATTTTTAACCGGCTGCGCATGGAGGAGGGTTAGTAGTGTATATCTTTTCGTCGTTGTTCAACTATGTTCCTTAAAATTTACATTTGACGAAAACTAAAATAAAAAGCATTAATAATATTAAATAATAAATGCAGCTGGGTGAGCTGGCGCTGCTGCTGTGTCCGCAGAAAGGCGTCCTCTCAAACGGCGTCAATACAATAATTTGATGGGTAATTTTAATAAATTAAATATTAGGTAATGGGCTCGTTTTATTTATAAAGAAAGCTGAACGATTGATCGACACTTATCGTCACTAGAAGGTTGGCCTTTGACATATTCTCTCCATCTTAAGGTTGCCGGTAAGAGATCGCCTCTTACGATAAGGCCGCCAATTGTACATTTTGTCTGTAATATTAAGTTTTTGTTGTATTTAATAACTGTTGTACAAGAAAGAGTATTATTATTATATTTACATACTAGCGGACCCGACAGACGTTGTCCTGCATGATATTTCAAGCGATTAGGACCAATATAGATAAACAACCTAGATACTGACTGCAGCGCCATCTGCCGGGCTGATTTGTGAATCTAAACCATTCCCAGATCCCCTTGAACACACACAAAAAATTTCATCAAAATCCGTCCAGTCGTTTGAGAGTAGTTCAGTAACATACACACTCACAGAAGAATTATATATTTAAAGATAAGATAAGGCCTTAGGTTCGATTACTGCCCAGGAAATATAATTGTGTGATGAGCGTGATCTGTGTCTGGGTGTAATTTTATCTTTAATATATATGTAATTATATATAAATATATAAGAATGTACCAATCTGGTACACGCTCTGCTTAGTTTGGCATCAGACAGACACACAAGAAACATAACCCTTCTTCTTGTGCAGTATGGTAAAAAGTGAATTTGTGCCGATAATTCAGGCAAACCTTACCTACCAAACAATTTTATTGAGCTTTAAACACCAAACTACCCTTAATTTATAACCAAAACATACGATGTTAGGCATTTTTAATTAAATTCCTGACATTAGCTACAATTTGCAGCTGCGCTAGCGTGGTGCACTGTGAGGAACAATATCTCGACTAATCGGAGGGGAGATGAACATTCTTGGGATACCGACGGGACGAACTTACCCCGCCACGATAAGGGTTGTGTTAGAAATAAGGGTTGGCAAACAAACCGCATAGGTACAAAGATATTAATTGTTGCTTTTTTTTATATAATGTAGGGGGAAAGACGGGTCAACTGATGGTAAGTGACAATTACCGTCCATGGACACCTGTAACTCAAGAGTCGTTAGTGCATTGCCCACCTTTAAAGGTGATGAGGGATGGGAGATGCGGGGGGGGGGGGAGAGGAGAGGGGGAGTTGGGCCTCCGGAAACCTCACTAATTTCGAGAAAATGCTATGTTTGCGTTTATTCACAACCGGCTTTCTCTGATGCCGTGTTATCAAACCGGTCGAGCCAGCCCATTCATGCCTAAGCATGGCTCTACCGTTTTTTAAAATTAATATAAAGTTTTTCAAATCTGGTTTAAATGATTCGGCTTAAATTATTAATGGGAAAGGCGATCAATTTGATGATATTCTGAAGTACCCGAAACCGACGGGCTTGTATGAAAGGTTTAATACAGTAGAGATCGTCATGTACATATGTAAGGACAGAAGCAGATGGCGTTCCGTTGTCTCTGCCTACACCGATTTGAGAATGGCGTGAGCTTATGTATGTAGGTATGTATGTATGTATGTATGTGTGGGAGCTAGGAAAACGATACTTTATACCATTAAGATTGAAAAGTAATTCAGATCATAGGAACTGCCCAGTGGTTTTCTATATAATCAAAGGGTGTATGAAATATCAAGGATGTCACTCTGACTATTTACCATATCAGTAAAAGATTAGGGTAAATACGGTTCTAGATTTTTTTTTAATAGTATATCTATTTATTGGGATTTTGTCATTTCAACTCTCCTCTTTCATCTCCCCTCTGCTCCTCCCTTCTCATCATCTTTAAAGGCAGGTAGTGCACTTGCGACTTGAGTTCAAACGTCCAACGGGCAGCGGTTGTCACTTACCATCAGATGGCTCGTCTCGTCTTCTCTCCTCCTTATCATAAAAAAAGCACTTTTAAGTACTAGGCTTTTCATCGACAAACATTAAGGGATGAAAAATACGGCCTAGTAGAATTATTCGTGGTTAAGAAAATAATTTATCATTTGTTAAAGTCTGTTATGTACCTTTTACAAATATCAATGAGTGTAAGTAGTCTTAAAAAAAGTTAGTTTTGTAAAACAACAAAATACGTACAAAACACGCACAAAAAACAAAAAATACGTACACACATTACATTTAAGAGAAATGGACGTACCTGGCAATTAAACCGGTCATAACCTTTATGTTGTTGATTTTTCTTTACAATTTTTTTTTTGCAATTTCCTGTCAGTGATGTATATTTTCAGTGGTGTAGAATACTGTTCCATTTTGTGAGACACTCTGAATAAAATCTTCACAAGTATAAAAGTAGATATATTATATTTTCTCTTCTATCTATAAGACACGGTCCAGTTAGATATAGTTGACAACCCTAGCTTAAACATACTCCAACTATGGGGTTCAAATAAAAAAATGAATTGTAGCGCATCTTCTTTGTAAGTCAAATATTTTGCTTCTAAACTGAGATATTTGTATTGTGATTGAAAAGAACGCAACCATACGTTTTCGCTTTTTGAAAATGCTAGGAATTTCTTTCTTGAATGTAAATTTACATAGGAATTTACACGAGGAAGGCCTTTGAGATTTGGCAAAAAGTACTTGCCGTTTTTAAGGTATATCGGGCTAACAAGCAGACATATCATATCCTGGTTAGTGGTTACCACCGCCCATGGACACCTGAAAATCAGAGAGTCAGTGCTTTGTCGGGTGCCTTCTGCCCAATTTACATCATTTTCTTGCTAATGAATAGGATCACTAAAGCTGCAATTGGTAACGATTGCAATATGCAAACGACAGCACTGTTAGAAGTGCATCTTTGCATTATAATTGGTAACTGCTTACTATCATGTGAGGCGTTTGTTTCACGGATTTGTGTTATACAGTCATTTTCTCAACTTAGTTCGGGTCGACTTTCAGTCTAAGTACGAAAAGCCGAACTTGGATATTTACGTTCAGCGACTGCCATCAGACCTTCACCACAAGTACTAGGCGATATCGAAGTTCTGTAGTTAGACCAGGTTGTCGGACTTGTGTGTGTGTGACGGACATTTGAAGAATGGTCGACCGTCGACTGACCTGGCTACTGTTACTTAACCTTTGCAATGTGCTAACCTACCCGGTTACGAAATAGCCACTAGCCCCCCGTGTGTATATTGTAATACAAAAAATAAACAATTATTATGAAATAAAGAACCCGACTGCATTGTAAACTATCAATTATATATATACGTGCAGTCAATATCAATTGACTGCACGTACTCCCACCTAAAAGGCCGGCAACGCACTTGCGACCCTTGAGTTGCAGGTATCCATAGGCGGCGGTAGTCGCTTACCATCAGGTGACCCGTTTGCTCGTTTACCCCTATCCTGTAAAAATATATTCGTATGAACGTTCACTCTTAAAAAATAATACTCCTTGAAGTCTGGTAAAAATGTTAAGCAAAAAAAATGTTGCCATTATTAAATAAATAAATTTACACACAAATACAACATATTATATATGTACAACACAACAAAAAATATACTAAAAAATCACAGTCTATTCCATTACTAAAGACAAACAAATCATCCTCATAAAATGTTACCTGCAAGTAACCGAGCTATAATTTAAAGACAGCCATTAATAACAACAGCAACGCCATCTATATAAATATTCCGATATTAAAACCCCATACAGACGTCAGGTGGAAAGGCCCTCGCATTTTGGTTACAATTGATAGACTATTGGCTTTAAGGGATTTAAAAGGAAATAGAATATTTTTTTCTGTCTGTTTATTTTGTGCCAGTAGGATGAGAAGTATGGAGGTGGACTTTGATAATATTCCACAAAAAGAAAAATAAGTACCTAGATACTCACGCATAGGAATAACAAAGAAGTAAGGCAGAGGCATCTCAACGCCCACTTTTTGGAAAATATAATTTAGTCTACGTGGTAGAGCCATGCTTAGGCACGAATGGGTCGGCTCGACCGGTGCGATACCGCGGCCTCACAAAAAGCCGGTTGTGAAGCAACACTTGCGTTGCATTTCCCCGAAATTACTGAGGTTTCCGCAGGCCCAACTCCCACTCTACATTTACTCTCCCCCGACCCCCGCCCCTTTTTCACCTCCTCATCCCCCTCTCTTTTCCCTCCCCGCATACCCTCATCAACCATCACCCTCAAAGGCGGGCAGCGCACTTACGACTCTTCGAGTTGCAGGTGTCCATGTCTGTTCGGGTATCCCCCTATAATAAAAAAAAAGTCCCAACTACATACTAAGCTTGTCCTCATTGCCCAATATGCATATGTTGTCTTATCTCCCGCTTTTATAACCGTTTAACTCGAACATTAGGCCGTTTGATTAATCTTCGTGATTAGGAGAGTAGCCGGTACTTTAGAAACATTCATACAACGAACACAAATAACACCTAGACCATACCTTGACACCTAATCGTGGATCACACAAATTTATGTATCGTGTTTAAATCAAAGTTCACTAATCACTAGACATGCAGGCCAGTCAAAAGTATAAGAATAAAGTATAAGATTTAAGATTACGTTATAAGAAAATAAATTCCAAATTCATATCATCATATCAAATCCATTTCCATAGTGTTTAGCTCTCTTGTCTCAAATTCAGTGGCTCCTCACAAATAAGGGCTTACATATAATTCTCCATCATTACGCACTCCGGCTGAGGATCAACTTGTCTCATCTTTGGGTATTTACTGCTGCTGCCCCCCTCACAGGCCCTCGCACTAATTGAAATGATACAGAGGGCAGTATTATCTCACTGCCTTGGATTCAGTATTTTTTTTACGAGTTTTAAAGCTGAGAGTGAATCCTCTGATGTGAATGATAAAGCTTTATTTGTACACCATTGTTACTATAGAAGCATCATACATACATACATACATACATATTATGAAAGTCAAACTGATAATGTAGACAGGACGGCCTCATTGCTCAATGATATCTCTGTTCTATTTCTGTATAGTGCTAAATGTTTATTTATTTCTGTAAATATCTGTTCATCCAACAAAAGAAAGTAGGCGACATTTTGGAAAGGGAGATAGGATATACAGGATACTATCGTTCTTAAAATAACTTAGATATGGATTTTAAGTTTGTATGGAAGAGATGACCATGTTAGGGTTGAAACACTCCACTAGTAAGAATGTAGGGTTGCCAGATGTACTTCAAAAACTGTAACGAACAGACACTCAAGCTTACAACTTAAACAAAATACTCACATTTAAACTTCTCCTTCTAAAAGCACAGTCAGTAACAATCGGCTTATGACGTCACATCACACCCTCATGAAACACGTAAATTTACCTTAACTTTTATTACAACGTAATACGGTTTAAATTCTTTTGGCACAAACCGATATATCTTTGACAAAATATAACATCTGGAATGCGATGTAATACTTCGCAAATACTGTGAGGGTACTTAAATATTTGACCATGAAAGCAAGCCAAAATATACTCTACTATTAATAGGGATAAGTTCGAATACTGCAGTTACGTAAAGAGGGCTGTTGGATTCTATACTCAACTTAAGTAAAATGCGACTGTATATTTAAATACACAAAGTAGATATTGCTTCAAAAGTGTTTGGGGACAAGCAGCTGTAGCTGAAAGTGACATAAGTGGTTCTTAATAGATTGTAATGTTAAAGTATAGTGTTAAGGGGATGCAGGGGTGAGTGTAGGAGCCTCTGCTTTCACTGTTAAATAAAGAGCTTGAAGATAAAGCAAAAAAATACAGTTTCAACAAAAGATAAACCTGAATATTAGTGAACCAGCCTTGTTTATCTTCACTCTTAAGGGTCACATCGTGATATTGCATTATTCTATTCCTCAATAAATACTCTGCCTAAGAAATTATTTTTGTTTATGAAAGTGCAGTGGTAGCCACGCTTATGCATATGCGGCTCGATCGGTGAGATACCACAGGCTCACACAAAAACCCGGTTGTGAAGCTACGTTGGAGTTGCATTTACCCAACTCCTCACCCCCATCCCCTCCCCGCATCCCTCATCCCTGATAACCCACAAAGGCGGCAGCGCACTTACGACTCTTGAGGTGTAGGTGTCCATGGACGGCCTTTGTCACTCGCCATCAGGTGACCCCTCTTTTCCTCTGTCTCTCTATATAATAATAAAAAAAGAGATTAGACCGTTTATGTAAATGAAATAAAAACGTTTCAGTTATATTTTATTATTTTATTATATATGTTTAAGAAACATCTTATTATTTAACAAGGTTAAGCAATAAATTTCGCGTCTAACTGGCCACTCGTGCCATTGAATGACATAGATCAACAGATTCTACATCTCTGCGTCATCTGGGAGGGTGCCGTCGGGTGCGTTTGACGTCAACAGATAATCCGAACAATGCGTGATGCTGGGAACAGATCAGATATTCGGTAAACTTATAAGTGAATTTCTATGTAGGCCGGTGGGAACTAGCGAGCTGTGGACTGGAGAAACGCATTGTGGATTCTGATTGAATATATTAGCGAATTTGTTGAATTAAAATGTATTTTACTGGTCTTATTTTGGACATGTATTTTTGAAAGGTCTCAAAATCGGCTGGTCAGATGGTTTAATGATTAGTGACCCTCACTGCTGAGCACGAAGTCCTGGGCTCAATCCCCATACGGGAATAAAAAAAGGAAGACAAATAGTTTATATGTTATTCCAGTACCACAGACATAGGAAGTAATCCTCACGCGAGATTTGTCCTATTTAAAAATAAAAACAAACAATTTCCTTTCCACCACATATACTCCATATTTTCCCAGCCGACCTCCAAAAGTATCTAATAAGCAATAAAACTGCCCCCCATTACGTAAACTGGACTAAATTATAATCAGCAAAATGTAGGCGTCCATTAGGACTCTACCTACGCCTTCGGGGATACAGGCGTGAGTGTATGTTTATATGTGAATAGAAAAAAACAGGACAGGTCAAAAGTATCCGAAACCGTCGGCCTTGTATGAAAGGTAATGACAGTAGAGGAAGCCCGCGAGGTATGTGAGGATAGAAACAAGCTCTTGCTGTCTCTGATTACCAAGGCAAGAAAAATTATTATATTTTATGACTGTATACATATGTGGCTACGATTTGTAGATACTCTGCTAATTTAGAGACGATAAGATGATAGTGTGGAAGTAGTCTTTTAAAATATGAAAAGAAAATAAGAAAATAAGCTACTTATTTGGTGGAGCTGTAGGCCGTTTGACTGTAAATGATCTCGGGTTTGAGTCGCTTAGTCAATACACATATTTATTTTATTTAGTTATTACACTTTTTGCAAGTGTGTCTCTTACATAGGCATACTGCTTAGGGCATTCTCTATCAGTCAACCTTGGACGATGCAGACAAAACAGGAAGGAGGTGTGTCTTACCAAAAATGTTGTTTAAGAAAAGTGGTTTTTAATTTTTATGCACAATAATGTATGATATGCATAAAATGATAATCTATCATAGACTTAAGAACATACACACATACACATCTACAATAGGCATATATACTTAATATATCATATTCCTATACGGTAGCACGGATGGCGTAGCGGTTTAAGTGGTCACTTCGCCACCACGCTGCCGCACCGAGTGTTGGGGGTTTGATTCCCGCACGTTACAACACTTTGTGTAATCCTCAAATTGTTGTTCTGAGTCTGGTTGTTCTTTGAATGTTTGTAAAGTCTCCCGCGACACAGGAATTAATCCTAGTGCTTTTGGTCTTTATAAAAACATATATATAGAGATATATGTATATATACATATGTATATATAAATACACATTAACAGATGAAATTGATGACCATGATGTTCTTATTGTATCGGTATATATGTGCTTTAATGTATATAATTAACAAAAAGTTTGTTTAAACGCGCTCTTCTCTGTCTCTGTAGGTCAGAGATGAATATGTTTTTGTGTTTGAAAGAGTAATTCTCTATAAGATATCACGCTGCAAACTTTAGGAGCAGATCTAAGCCAATACAAATACTTGTGTGATGAGTACGATCACCTGTTCTGTGTCTTGGTGTAATTTATCTATAATATATGTACATATATGTATTTACAAGTACCAATTTTTTTTTTATTTTATTTTATAGGGGGACAGACGAACAGACGGGTCACCTGATGGTAAGTGACACCGCCGTAAGGGACACTTGCAACTCAAGAGTCGTAAGTGCGCTGCCCGCCTTTGAGGGTGATGAGGGATGGAGGATGCAGGGAGCGGAAAGAAGAGAGGAGGGATGAGGAGATGGGAAAGAGGAGAAAGGAGATGAGGGGAGAGAAAAGAGGGAGGGGGAAGTGGGCCTCCAGAAACCTCACTCAATTCGGGGAAATGCAACGCCAGCGTTGCTTCACAACCGGTTTTCTGTGAGGCCGTGGTATCGCACCGGTCGAGCCGGCCCATTCGTGCCTAAGCATGGCTCTACCACTGAAAATTATTGAAAGTCAGTTCCGTCAGTTCTGTTTTTCTTGAAATGCCAATCTTACTCTCACAATTTATACGATTTAAAGCGTACATGTCGCAACCTATCAAGCACAAACACTAAAATATTATAAATATATTTGTAAATCATAATCGTAATATACAACCAACATAAAATAATTTAAATGTATTTCCTTTAATTTCTGTGTTAAAAAAGTCCTGCCTTGTCCCTGTCTACCCAACAGGCAGATAGACAATTCTTTTTAAAGCAAAACATGTAGATTATTTCTCCAAGTTTGCTGGTGCGGAAATCCCTCGTTTTAATCTCCCATCCAAGTCAAAGGGCAAGCAATCCTTCACACAAACAATCGCCTGTCTGATCACAGCACAATAGATTGTACAACAATACAAAATATATCTACATAGAAATAAAGCCATAAGCTATCTTATAGTGTAGGAGTTTTGTATAGAATTTAGTTTTGTGGTATCTGTACCCTAGTATAAAAAGACGTGTGGTGCTCGGTGGAGTGCAATAGGGTCACCCCATCTTTTCCTGGAGGTCTCGTAGAAGGGTAATAAGGGATCAGATAATCAGATGTTATCAGTCAGACTATATGTATACAGTCATACAGTGCCCGTGTGACGCAATAGCCTTGCCCCCAATAGGGGTTATATATAGGGGGTTGTTGGTCTAAAAGTTTAAACTCTAATTGGCAAAATGTGGGTGTTTAATACACCTCTGCTTACCCCTTGGGGGATGCAGCGCGTGAGTATGTTTATGTAATATTTTATAGGTACACTATTTGGCGGCAGCTTGAAAAATAGATCAGCCACATGTGTTTAGCTTACAATATTGCACGTGTTTGTACTGTGGCCGTTCTTTTTACAATATTGTGGGAGACGATATAAAAATATTTATTATGTTTATATTAGACAGGGTATTTCAGAGAGGTGTATGTATTTATATTTTAGGGTCGAATAGTAGACCCCGTAAATAACACAAAGCGATAAAAGTTTCAGGAAAATTAGTTATTACTTGTATAGAAATTCTATTTTGAAGTTATCTATTCAACCTTTAAATTCAGTTAGAGCTTTTTTATATCGGATCCGAACCGACCAAATATTACAAGGGACCTGGGTATACCCTAGAAGGGTTGCTTCAGCAGAGCTAATATTTTGTAAAAGTGAGCTGATATCAATGAAACTATATGTATTTGTATAACTTTACGTATGAAACTATAATGTATCCGAATATTTCCAATAATGTATGCACAATTAATAAAAAAATTAAATGTTAGATATAGATTGAAAAATGAAAATAAGTTGTTTAGCAAAAGGAACCCACGCCATGGTTTAAATTTTATTATTCCAAAAAATAAGTTATATCCATTTTTTTTTATTATTTGAACAGTAATATCTTATGAATTTTCTTTTCCTCATTTTATTTTGATGTAAATTGATTATCGACTGTGTAAAGCATGAAATGCTATAAAAAAACTCTTCAATTGCAAGAAAAAAGCACATTAAAATAACAATGCTAAGTGGCTATCAGCAAAAGTTATTTTAATTTATTTATTTTACCTTAGTGTGATATAGATATTACTGAATTCGGTGCAGCAAAAAGTATATATATAAATAAACACTTTATATGAGTTTACGAGTATATTTATCAAAAAAAACATGTATTTTTATTTTCAATTTTATACTTTACCGAAATTCTAAAAATATTTTTTTTTGTCATATATAGGATTAATTTGTCTATTTATCTGTAATGTGTATACACCCTACTCCAACGCATTCCTGGACGGAGGGCGCGCGATATTAAAAGCAGTGACTTTTTAATCAGTGGCCCTTTAGACCTCGTAGCAGAGGGAGGGTTATTGCGCACAGATGTGTGTTATGGCGCAATTTTGTTTGGCACGTGGGGGGTTATAATGGCAATAGAGAATCTTAAAAAAAATATACTTATGGTATATTTTTATATACATAGAGTAATTTGTAATGATTGACAGACGTGTTGGTGTTTGTCTAGTGGTTAGTAATGCTGACTGTTTGGAGAAAGGTCATGGGTTTGATACCTCATAAAAAATTGTGTGGTTCACAAATAGTAGTTCTGATAATGAGTGTTATTTGTGTCTCTATGTATATTTGAACAGCCCCCCGTGAAATAGTACAAAAGTAGCCGATTTAGTGAGGAGGGCATATTTTTTTCTTAAATAATATTGTATTATATAAATATATGTCATTAAAAATTAGTTTTACGTGAAAATGGTCACATGACAATAGATATTTATATATAGTAGCATCTCCCATGTTTTGTGCACTGGAAAAACCATGCTTAAGTACTTATGGGCTGGCTCGACCAGAGGAATACCACTGATGCACAGAAAACCGGCTGTAAATCTTGTGCTTAGCCGAGTGAGTTAGGTCACCAGAAACCTAAAACCTCCCCCCCCCCAACACTTACTCCGTACTCGTTTTACCCATTGACAGAGAGTCCTTGTTAGGGTCAAACCTGAAACTGCAAAGCCAACAATTCTATAGAACCCATTCTTTTACAGCGATCCTGCCATACCGTGAAGATTCTCAGGCGCAGACGCGGGAGTTCCTGGCTCGGGTCGTGGACGTACTCCTCGATTATGTGCATGCCGTCAATGATCGCAACGAGAAGGTACAAACATCTTCTTCTCTTATTTCTTCTTTATAAAGAATTGACACAAGTAGAAACTACGGACAGTAAGCACATCAAGGCTCAGGACAACTTTTTGTGGGTCACACACGAAGTTCTGTCCCGGTCCCCGTTCTCGTCATGCCTCCGCGCCCCTGTACCCCGCAGACTACGCCTCTATTAAGCGACCTGCCTATAGTCTGAGTATCATATCTTTCTGCTGGAGGAACTTGACTGTTTTAACAACAGATACTCAACATTGTATACTTCTATTTTGAAGAAGAAGAAGAAGAGCCAGTGGTAGAGCCATGCTTAGGCACGAATGGGCCGGCTGGACCGGTGCGATACCACGGCCTCACAGAAAACAGTTGTGAAGTAACGCTTGCGTTGCATTTCCCCGAAATGATTGAGGTTTCCGGAGGCCCAACTCCCCTCTCCCCCATTCCCCCTCTCCTATTTCCTATCTCCTCATGCCCAATATTCTTTCCCTCCCTGCATCCCTCCATCCCTCATCCCCCTCAAAGGCGGGCAACGCACTTACGACTTGAGTTGCAGTGTCCATGGACGGCTGTTGTCGCTTACCATCAGGTGACCTGTCTGTTCGTCTGTCCCCCCTATAGTATATAAAAAAAAAATAACTTAATCCTTCTGACCACAAAATAAAATACTTCTTTAAATGCAGATCTTGGAGTTCAAGATGCCAGAGGAAATGCAGAAGGTTCTAGACCTGGATATACACGACGAGCCGTTGCCTCTGAAACAGCTGCTTGAGGACTGCAAAACTACCTTGCGGCACCAGGTCAAGACTGGTAAGTTATTAAGTAATTACCATCGTAAACCTCTTTCAGTGGGCAATTAAGGGATTGGACTGTTAATTATTAGACTGCATATATGTATATAGTCATACAGTGATGGTATGATATATATACATACATATGTATATGTGATATGAAATATATATGTATGATATATGTATACCCGGATGATAAACCAAATAAATAACTTAAGTAGATTAAGTCTATTATGGCATCTGAAGCCCACACTTTATTCCAGAAAATTAATTCTAAACTCCTCTTCTTAATGATTAAATTGATTAAAATAATTGTTACCATCAATAGCAGGATTCTTCCTGCTCTGGTGGTTGATGAAAGTGTAGCAAATCGGCCAAGAACGCAATTACGAATAACTGTGCGCTATTCCGCTCAGTCGATCACCAGTAAACGGAAATAAGGGTTCAAGCACACTGCAGCGGGCCGCACATTAACGCATGCAGCAGCAAATGGTGGCAAAAAAAAAAAAATTATTGAATCGGGCTTTATATCGCGAGCAAATACATTTATTTATTAAAATTTAAAAGCGTAAATCACCTGAACTATTTGTAGTAATTTATTACATAAGCTGAAGCAGAGCATCTACTTACAGCTTACAGCTTGTCACATCTGCTCTTACATCACGAGTTCGCTCAACCTTCTTCAAACCTTTCAAACCGGTTTTTGGTACTTCTGACCAGCCATTTCTTCAAAACATCACCAATTTGATCTGTGTGTCAAGGTCGAACCCTACAAACATTCGCGTTAGAATTCGCCTTATCTACTTGATTGATAATAATTAATTTATTGTATTTACACTACTTAATGAACTGCGACAAATAAACTGTAAACTTTACAATTACTGTAAACTGTACTTACCAGGATGATTTGAATCCAGACATTCTAAGGAACACTGAAAAAAATTTTCCTTATTTAAAACTGACAAACTGTAATGATATAATTTAATTATTTTCTATATAGTGCTCGAAAATCAAAACAGTCAGACATATTTGTAAAAAAGTCAAGTGCAATGTGCGATGACCTTTATACGAAGGGGAACAATCATTCCGATACATTTGCCGACATAATTGAATTGTTTGCCGCGGTCTCGAGTTCAGGGAATCGGGTGACGTCGGGTATTGTCGGTATCTGTCGTATTACTTACAGTCGAGGTACTCAGTATATCGCATTATTTTACAACGAGGCTAGAGATTGAATGAGGTGCACTTTGTGCGCGTGCGTTGCTTGCGTCTATGATACAAAAAGTATAGAGCCGTGTTTTTAGTTTTTTTGTGAGATATGGGGTAAACGAGCAGACGGGTCACCTGATGGTAAGTGACTACCATCGCCCACGGACAAAACTGTTACTATTGACTCTAAACACATCGTGATAGGTTTTTTGTCTATTACTGTTTTAGTCTTGTGGTAACCTAAATGTCCACGACTTATAGTGAGCTATATTACTACTTAGTTTTATGTTGTCTACTCTTTTGTTTATATTATATAGTGTAACTATTTGATGTTCCTTTAATAAATAAAATAAAATAAAATTTAAAAACAAACCATTGTTTTAAAAACGTAAGCTGGAAGATTACTATCGACATCACTAAAACTCTTTCCAAATCCATCTGAGAGGTGCACAATGAACGTTAAAAACACCTCACCCTTGAACTGGAGTCGGTCCCCACCCGCATCACAATTCCACTCTCAGATTACATGCTCCGTGAAGCGTAAGACGATCGCTTGTGCTCTGATCTGATGGATGGACCCGGGTGCTGATTGTGAGCGTTTTGAAGCGAGATTGTTTTTTCAACAGCTTTTGTAGTTCTGATGGCGTGAATTGAGGCTTTTTTCTTTTAAATATTATTTAAACATTAAATTGAAAGTCTGAATACAGTCATGTTTTTTATTATCCTATTGATTATTGGGAATAGTGTAGTATAGATATAGATATAGTAGTTACTATATTAGGCAGTTGATAACTCTTATCAATAGTAACACCCTCACGGGTCTTCACTCCGCCTGAGCAAATTTTGAAGTAGATGTTGGAATCGAACCTACTTAAATCATACGGTGTTCCGACACAAGTGCGTCTATTCTAAGGGACCTATGTATTATATACATATATATATAGAATCTGGTAGGTATTGCAGTAATAAAAGACATGGGCGATGAAGCCGAACGTATCTTAAAATTTGCGCTGGCATATCAAATCCCTACTTCGTACATCGCTGTTGCATTGTATATATGTTCATACAATATCTAATGCTCATATCAGTACTAGATTTGTATCTGGATGCATTTATCTCGCTTTGGCATAAAGATGCCCCGATATTTATCAAGAGGCGCTGTGTCAGGACCATCCAAGACAGCCTCAGAGGACTCTTAATAATCTCTCTACGTATGTATCCACACAATACACATAAATATCAATATACAATATATAATAAAAACCCTACTTCGTATTTTAAACCCAAAGCCTTCCAAAACCCACACTAAAACCAAATTCTATTACAAGCTTACCTATAGATATAAAGTGTTGAAAATTGCCATAAAAACAACAAATAATGACTTAAGTCCCTTCTACACAGGGGCTATAGAATCCGTAGTGATGTAGACGCGTCGCGGAGTGCCACTAATAACACGCAAATCATAGGATTATAGCGCTTAGAGTAGGGTGCACATCAATTTGGCGATTTTGGGGATATTTCTTGGCAGAATAATTAACGGTAAACAATTATGTATCGGTACTTTAGCTTTTTAATTTTAGTTCGAACAATGAAGCGGTGTATTTTTTATTTTAAGAGCACAAATTAGTATCATGGCAAATTAAAAAGCTGACAGGAGAGAGTATTATGTTTAGAATATAAATGTTTTATCATTTTCTTTTATGATATACATATATATTGCTCTGGTCTGGTCTGGTATTTATATATAGCTCTGGTCGTTAAAACTTAATTTTGTATTTTTCTCTGGTAAACGATAACGAATGTACTTTTACTGTACCCTTACAACATGTATTCAATTGTGTGTAATTTAATAAATATTAGTTTAGTAGTTAATACATAAAAGCGTAACATACTAAAACACATTTATAACATTCAGTTTTGATAATAATGGGTTCAATAAGAGTTGTTTTAGAAACGCTATGGCCCATCTGACGAAAACTGCTTGGCGTAACAATCGATTTGTCAAAGACAAAGACAGACTTACATAAGAATCATACATCATAAATTCCCATCATATTTTGTAATGAGCATAAATACTATTTCAAATAAAATTCTATATTTTTTTTATCTATGGTCACCCTAGCACACCCTTGTACCCATTGTTCCCTATATTAACATAGTTTGATGGATCATCTGAGCTTACCCTTCATCCCTCCGTTGATCAGGATTGAGGTTATGGATTGATTTTTATAGACCTAAAGGATGGGGATTTAAAATGAGGATTTGGGTACCCGCGAGGGCTTGAGAGCCGAGGTATTCAATTAACGGGGCTATTTTATGTGTGCAGGGAAGATTTGTGTTGGTAACAGTTCCGGGTCAATAACATTAGTTGCCGTTTTATGTAACATTGTTAATTATAACCGAATCTATAGTGTAGTTGTAAGACATTAGATCTGTAATATATATTTAGTGTCACGACGGCAGGTTTTCTTCTATAAACCATTATTGGATGTTGATGCCCTGTGGTTCTCCGTGGATTATGAAAGGGTTACTTAAAAGGCGGGCAAGGAATTTGACTGTAATCTATCAGACAGTATATACTAAGTCTGGCCATGAATATTGTTAAAATTAAAAGAACATAATATTACATCTGAATATGGAATGTGTCATTGTTACATGAATATTCATTGTGTTTTCTATTTTTTGCGCCAATGGCTGTTAAATATATCGGTATAAATATCTATGTGATACTAAAATGGAGTTCTGTGATAAAGAGAACCGAATTGCTGCGATAGCATTACATAAAGTAGGTATGGGGAAAAATGCATTTTTTTAAACTCTCCATCCGCTTGTTATAAGTCGAATGTTTGTGTACCGGGCTACTGATAGGTGTAATGAAACCTGTTCTGGAAAACGATATCGATGTCCACGCTGTATTCGTACGAAAAAGGCTTTCAAAGCGGTGCAGGAAAAAAATCGAAGAAATCCTGTCCGAAAACAAAAAGTTAGATTTGATTTTAATTGGCTCTTTATTCTACAGTCAGTACAATATTTTGCTAATAGGTAAGTATGTATAATACTTACCTAACAATAACTAAAGATTTTTTCTAAGAAAATTAAAATAGTGCCTAGAACCCTTTTTAAAAGATCACTTAGCACTTAAGCCTAAACTTTAGAATTCGTACTCGTCATTATTTACCTGATAATTTAAAAATGAATAGGGTGGTAAAATCAAAACAACTTCTTAAGCATTACGCAAAGGGAGGTTATAGCAAAGTATTATTTACCGAGGAATATTTTTAGTTATACGAAGATGAGCGAGTTTATGCTCAAAGCTCTATAGAAGCTTCTCAATAAGTTAGCAGACTACAACGTGGGCATTATTAGTGATGGTTCAGAAGGGTGTGAAAAAGGTGTCAAAACCTCTCCACAAGTATAAAAAGATACTATACCTGACAAGGTGGTGAAGCCTGTTTTTTAACAACTGTATGGTCTATAACCAAGAATAATCCTTTGAACAAAATTGCACGTTGTGACACATTGTGATAAAGTTCGATCCACCGCGTGGATCAAACGTGGTTGGAAATAAATGCTTCTGACTTCATCAGAGCTGAACACTGGTCCTCATGTAGTCCCGAGCTTAGTCCACTGGGTTATGATTTGTGGTCAGTTTTAGAGAGTATGGAATGCCCTTAACACTATGAGAATTTGGAGTCTCTATAACCCATAAGATTGGCAGTGAAGAATTTTCCCATGAAGAGAGTGCATGACGTTGAAAACTGTTGACGTTTTAAACGTTGAGGTGTAAATAGAAACACCTCAACGTTTAAAGGACTGTATTAAATGGAAATGGCGATTATTTTAAATGAACTTCACTTATTTTCAATGCTATTATATTATTGTATACACTAACACACATTACAGTAATAAATGTTTGATGCAACAGAAAAAAATAATTTTGCCTTATTCCTTTTCTTTGCTTTTCGTCAGTGAACGGTTGAATTAAATACATTTTAGTGTCCCCTCCAACTGTATCCTTACGTTGTCGTCGTGGGGGGGCTTGCGCGGGTCAATGATCCCTGGGGCTGTGCCGGTAGGGCCACTCATGCCGGATTGGCCCAGGGGGAGACTCCAGACTAAGCAGGATACCCTGTGGGACTCTTCCAAGGGTCACTCAGAGTTGCTCCGCTGTCCTCAGCGGAGGAACGAGGACGGGCTCGGCGTGTACTCACACTGCCACCGAGCAGGTATTTGGAGATTTTAGCTCGATGCCACCGTCGGCATATCGTAATCCCGATAGGAGTCTCGCGGCTTCGATTGGGGGCGAGGGTCTTGGCTTAGCCGCCCGGACTGCGAGGAAGAAAACCTCTATAAAAAATTACCCCGAATCCCGTGTTCTGGTGCGTGACCATGGGATGCATGGCTGATGGGTGGTTCAGTCGCAAGCGCACTCCCAGCCGGGGCACCTGCGGACCCCTCGGTTGGGCATAAATTTACGCTTGCCCGGGTATTGGGGGATCTCTGCCCGGGTGGACCTTTAGTTCTCCCCCACTCGTGGGATTAAATATGGAATTAAATTTAAATAACAAAATTAAAAATGACGAAAAGAAGGAGAAAAGTAAGAGGAAGGACAAGAATACGAAGGCGCATGACACATCGTCTAATGACGAGGTTTTGACTGAGACGCCTATCTCGGTGGTGCTCCCAGAAGTGAGTCTATCTTCTGGGAGCAGAAGAATGTCGGTGCGAGTTCGTTCCAGGGCTGCCAGTTCCGCGGCTGACTCAGCAGAGGAGATGGAACTGGAAGCAGAAAGTCGAAAGCGCGGGCGGGATGAGGACGGCGACACGTCGCAACACATGTTGCCGCCGAAAGTGCCGAGTAGCAGGCGTGGTCGATCACGCACACCGATCTCGGCCCCGACGAGTTCCGTCTTTTCCAGGGCGGAAGCGTACGCCCGGGTGCGAGCGGAGGGCGAAATCGTTGCAGAGGAGGAGATCGCAGATCTCCTTCTTAAAATAAGTCGGCCGGTGGAGGGAGGTTCTGATCCTCTTACACCGGTTGCTTTGAAGGAGAGAACAAATGCGGCGGTGGCCATTATTCAGAAAGTGGCCACTAAGTCCACCAACCTTAAGGGCTCTTTTGTCAGGGCCCTGAAGGACTCTTCCTCTGTAGTTTCGGAGGCCATGGAAGGCCTCATTCAAGATGTTTCGTGCCTCCAAGAGGCAAATAATCGACTTTCGGCGGCAAATGAGCGCCTGACCCAGCAGGTTGCTGAGCTGAGTGCTCAGTTCGCCCAGTTTCGGGCTGGAACGAGTTCTACTAGCCCTGCGCACTCCAATCTGGTGGCGCAGCAGCCTGCTGCCTCGGCCTCCCCCTCCCTTGTTTCTGATGCCCACTTGCGTCAAATCGTAGACGTAGTGTGGCGAATGTTGGACGGACGCCTGGCGGGACTTGAGGCAAGGCTGCCTCCAGCACCTATAGTTCGGCCACCCCTAGCCACAGACAAGCCGAGGGCTGCGCCAGTGCCGATGCCATCCACCGCCTCAGGAGGTCGTGCCGGTGTAACCTACGCGACTGCAGCGTCGGTGACGGTACAAAAAACTGGACGGCTTTCTAAGACACCGGCCAAGGTGGCGGAGAAATTCCCTCCGCTCCCCACTAAAAGGCCTAAAAAGACTGTGGTGCCTCCGGTTTCTTACAACGCTGAACCTGTGCCTGGCTCATCCACGTCTGCCCCCTCAAACGACGAATGGCGGATGGTTGAAGGAGGAAAAAAGTCCCGCCGAAACAGAAATAAGGGCAACCGGAAACTCGCCTCACTGCAAGCTCCGGAAGGAGCAAAGGAAGTTACAACACCGAAGAAAAGGAAGTTGCAACCGCCGAAAACGGCAGCTGTTGTAGTTACGGTGAGTCCGGAGGCAGCAAATAGCGGACTATCCTACGCTGCTGTCTTCAAAAAGGCCCGAGACTGCCTCACATCTGAGTTCGTAAGTGCAGGCGCTCGGCTGCGCACCGCCCAGACGGGGGCTCGGATTCTCGAGTTCCCCGGAGCTGAGGGTGCGAAGACGGCAGACATCTTTGCTGAGAAGCTACGGGGCGTGTTTGCAGAGGCGAGTGGGATACGGATCGCCAGGCCTACTAAATGCGCAGAGATGCGCATATCAGGCTTGGACGACTCCGTCACAGTCGACGAAGTCCGGAGGGCAATCCAACAGAAAACAGGCTGCCCCCTAGATAACCTTAGGGTCGGCGTCATACGCCCCGGACAAGGAGGACTTGGCGCGGTGTGGGTTAGCTGTCCTGTGGCAGCCGCCAAGATATTAGGCGATGCTGGAAGAATCCTCATCGGTTTTGTGAATGCCAAAATTACAATTTTGGCGGCAAGACCGATGAGGTGTTTTAAATGTTTGGCTTCAGGACACACCCGCGTCAAGTGCGGAAGTTGTTTTGACTGCAGTGGACTCTGTTTCCGCTGCGGTCGACCGGGGCATAAGGCGGTGGATTGTTCGGCCGCCCCTCACTGCCCAGTGTGTGCGGCGGGTAATTTGCCCGCCAATCACCAGATGGGACAGGGAGGCTGCAAGCCTCCTCGTGCTTCTCAGAAAACATCGCAGGCCAGCCAGTCGACCCTGGCTGCCTCAGATGTCAATCGTGCGTCGCCACCATTGCCCATGGAGGAGGCTGTAGAGACGGTTCAGTAATGGACCACGTCTCCGGCCTCCTTGTCCAGACGAACCTGAACCACTGTGCCGGTGCGCAGGACCTCTTCCTGCAAACCATGGTAGAGTGGTCAGTTGGTGTGGCCGTAGCCGCGGAGCCCTATTACGTTCCTCCCCGACCAAACTGGCTGGGTGACTGGGACGGCTCCGTGGCAGTCGTTGGCTCCACGGCGGCTCATTCCCCGCCCTTGTCGCTAAGTGACAAGGGTCCTGGATATGTTGCCGCCAAATAGGGGGAAATCACCATTTATGGTGTCTACTTCTCCCCCAACCGGAGTCTGAGCGATTTCGAGGTTTTCCTTAACAACCTGGAGACCTCGATACGGCGATTAGCGTCTGGGCACGTTCTAGTGCTGGGGGACTTTAACGCTAAGTCCATCGCGTGGGGTTCCCCCAGGACGGACGCACGGGGCGATGCTGTAGAGGAGTGGGCAACTTCGGTGGGCCTCTGTCTCCTAAACAGAGGCACTACCAACACGTGTGTGCGACAGCAGGGGGGGTCGATAGTGGACCTTTCGTTCGCTACCCCTGCACTCGCCGCACGAGTAAGGAACTGGCGTGTCCTGGAAGAGGTTGAGACGCTCTCGGATCATCTCTATATCCGATTTGAGCTCTCCCGGACCCAGGACTCCAGAAGGGGTCACATGGCGCGGCGTACATCCCGTTTTCCGCGGTGGGCTGTATCGAAGTTAGATAGGGATCTACTGGAGGAGGCAGCCATCATTTACTCTTGGCTGTCTCCGCAGCCTTCAACCGAGGAGGTAGACATGGGGGCGGGCCGCTTTCGTAATGCGATCACGCAGATCTGTGATGTGGCCATGCCCCGTGTTCTAGGTCGTCGGCCTCCAAGGAAGGAGGTCTACTGGTGGTCCCAGGAGTTGGCGGACCTCCGCGCGGCCTGCACTCGTGCCCGGAGGTCCTACACTCGCAGTCGTCGGCGTCGCTGCGAAGAGGGGCAGGAGGACCGGCTTCATGAGGAGTACCGAGTGGCACGGAAAACTCTGAAGCTGGCCATCAGCCGCGCCAAAGAGGTGAAGAGAAAGGAGATGCTGGAGGGTCTCAATCGTGACCCCTGGGGTCGCCCATATCGTGCGGCGCAACAAAAGCTCCGCGCGCTGGGCCCCCCCCTTACGGAGACTCTCCAGCCCAGCTTCCTGCAGGAAGTGGTTGAGGGTCTTTTTCCGCGACGAGTGGAGCACTCACCCCCATCGATAGCCCCTTTGGCTGGAGACGACGGGGAGTTCGGGATGGGGGATGCTCTACCCGTCGCGGAGGCGGAGATAGGGGCGGCTGTTCTTCGGATCCGCTCCAAAAACACCGCCCCCGGGCCAGACGGGATTCCTGCCCGAGTGTTGGCCCTGGCCCTTGATCACATGGCAGACCGCCTCAGGGAGGTGTTCGACGCTAGCTTAGTGTCCGGGCGCTTTCCTGATTGCTGGAAAAGCGGGAAGCTGGTGCTTTTAAGGAAGTCGGGACGGCCGGCCGACTCGGTCGCGGCCTACAGGCCCATTGTGCTGCTGGACGAGGCGGGTAAACTGTTTGAGAGGGTACTCTCTGCCCGCATCGTCCGGCACCTGGATGAGGTTGGCCCCGATTTGTCGGACGCCCAATTCGGTTTCCGAGCGGGTCGTTCGACGATCGGAGCTGTAATGCGTCTGAGAGCCGTGACCGAAGAGGCTGTGAGCTGTGGCGGCGTGCTGTTGGCGGTGTCGTTGGACATCGCCAACGCATTCAATAGTCTGCCATTCAGTTGCATTAGGGAAGCTCTCCGCTATCACGGAGTGCCACAGTACCTGATGCGACTAGTGGCAGACTATTTAGAGGAGCGTACCGTCATGTACGAGGACCGAGATGGAATCCTATGTCATCGGCCCATGTCGTGCGGTGTTCCGCAGGGGTCTGTCCTTGGACCACTCCTGTGGAACATGGGGTACGACTGGGCTCTTCGTGGTGACTTCCCCCCCGGGCTGGGCGTAATCTGTTACGCCGATGACACTCTGGTCACAGCCCGGGGATCGAACTTTCAGGAGGCGGCGCGCCTGGCCACCAGGGGAGCCTCACTGGTGGTCCAGCGCATAGAGGCGCTAGGCTTGCGGGTGGCCCTGGACAAGACGGAGGCCATTTTATTTCATGGTCCCCGTCGTGGTCCACCCGCTGGCGCTGCCATCATGGTCGACTCGGTCCTCGTACCGGTTCGGGCCCACATTAAATATCTGGGTCTGATCCTTGACGGGAGGTGGCTCTTCGACGAGCACTTCCGGCAGCTTGCTCCAAAGCTGGTCGCCGCTGCGTCCGCCCTTGGGCGACTTTTGCCCAACTTGGGTGGACCCAGCGTCGCAACAAGACTGCTGTACACGGGGGTTGTCCGGTCAATGGCACTATACGGTGCACCGGTGTGGGCGGAAGCTCTGACCGCCCAGAATAGGGCACGCCTCTGGCGCTCTCAGAGGGTCATGGCGGTTAGAGCCATACGCGGTTACCGCACCGTGTCGACGGAGGCGGCGTGCGCGTTGGCCGGAACTCCCCCGTGGGACTTGGAGGCAGAAGTGCTCGCCGAAGTATATCGGCGGACGACTGATTTCCGGGCGGGTAGTGGCAATCGACCCCCGCCCGAAGAGGTACGCGAGTGGCGCGAGGCCGCTCGCCGAGTCACTATGGCTCGTTGGTCGTCCCGGCTGGAGGCTCCACGTGCTGGCTTAGCCACCGTGGAGGCGCTCCAGCCGGTCATCGTCGAGTGGGCAGGGCGGCAGCACGGGACCCTTTCTTTCCGACTAACGCAGGTTCTTTCCGGGCACGGTTGCTTCGGAAAGTACCTGCACTCGGTCGCTAGGAGAGAATTGAGTCCCGTCTGTCACCACTGCGACTGTAGTGAGGACTCGGCCCAGCATACGCTCGCGGATTGCCCCGCTTGGGCGACGCAGCGTCGGGCCCTCACTTCAGTCATTGGAGAGGATCTGTCACTGCCGGCCATCATACGCTCCGTGGTCGGCAGTGACAGGAATTTTACCGCGGTCGCAGCCTTCTGTGAGGAGGTCATCTCACAGAAGGAGGCGGCGGAGCGGGCCCGGGAGGATAATCTCCACTCGGACCCAATTCGCCGCCGGCGAACCGGGCGGCGGAGGCGTGCTTACCAGCGCCTCATGCCGCCCTGAGTGTGGCTGCGGGTGGTCGGGACGGGTTTTCCCCTCCATCCGCCATATAGCTAGCCGCGAGGGGGTGACGTCCTCGTGTGTCTGGACGCCGCCTAATTGATAGGTTACCCGCAGGTGGTGCCCGCATAGTGCGGGCAGGCGCTAGGAGGGGTCCGGATGTCTTAATAAAGCTGTTCCCGGATTCCTCCTATTTTAAGCGCAGTATGGCACACCGTGTGGTTTTAGTCGGTTCGATTCCGACACACCGTTCCACTGAAAACCCGGGTGGAATGACGGCCCGAGGGGGTTTCCACACGAAAAAAAAAAAAAAATACATTTTAGTGTGTGTTTCTTTCATAGGTTAATTTATTTTTACAAATTTAAAATCTCAAAAATAACATCACACCTCCTGACACAATTGGTATTCTGTATATATCGTATTTTCTATAACAATTCCACTGATTGTGGTATACATAACTTCTCACCAACCAAAACTAGATTAAACCGGATACGGCCCATGAATAAGCTCGTCAGCGGCCGCACGCTGCAAATTCAATTATGGGCTGTCACGTGCGGCATTCATATCATGGTCACCCTACAAATGTCTCAAGTTTGGATTTTTATTTCAATTATTAATTATCGAAGGCCTTCTTTAATTTTGTGTGAGATTAAAATACATTGCATCTCTTTTTTAAATTCGTATAATATTTTTGTTATAACTAGCCAGTAATGTACATTGACATTATGACAATATGTTGTAATATAAACTGTTTGTAAAAGTCTTAAACGAATAAATTAATTAAACTTAACTTAAACTTAATATTGTGACTTGTACGTAGCATAAAACAATATTTTAAATAAAGTCTCCACAGAACCATTTGTTGTTACACCTAATTAAAAAATAATATGTAAATACGGCAGAAAGTAATTGCACATTAATCCCTTACATTGCAACAGCTGGGATCGAACCTTTTTACAAATAAAATCAGGTGCTGCGTAACACTAGTTTAATCCTTGCTTACGGCGGGAGTGGAATGTTTTTATTAATTTGTTTTTCTCTTTTGTTGGGAAAGGATGTTCTCAACGATAAACTCTGAGAACAATCTTTTTCTTCTCCATAGACTTCGTCTAAATGTCTTCTCCTGACAATTTAAAAATACCAACATATGATGTGGTTCATTTAAATAAATCATTTCGATTGCGATTCGAATGCTGTATAAAACTGAAGTACCGATTTCAAATTTTACATTGAATTTTGCTGAAAAGCGATGAAACAAATAGAGTATATTGGGGAATATTTATTTTATAATATACACTCAACTAGGCGTTCTTAACTACGTGTAATTGTCAGTCTGTGTATAAATACCAATGTTATAATTGCGATAGTAGCACCAATAATTTATCGGTTACTTTTTCACGGCTAAATATCTAAACAGATTTTGATTAAATTTGTTAGTATGTGAGTATACAGATAGTTCGAACCCTAGGAAAGGAACCCTACTATTTATCGGTATACCAAAGCTAGTATATCACAATTAACTTAAATAACGTATGTAATGAATAAATAAAAATATGACAAGTATTGATTTAAACACAGAAATAAGAGTTTGTTAACCCTCACTGTAGATAGATAGCGGCTCTCCCAAATCCCGGTAATAAATTCCTCAGACCCGGAGTGTCAATTGATAAACTATACAGAGAGGGAACTAGGAGGGCGGGAGGTCCCGCGAGACGGTTTATCACTCCCCACAGATGTGGTAAGCAAACAATATTAAATCAAAACTGAGGGCATCGTGATGTAATGTGGCTTAAATTGATTTTAAACTGATGTTTTTCTTTTGTTTAACTGTCTGTCAGCTTTTCACGACTTCAGAAATTTGGTAGACTTCGAACCTTGAAGCTTGCTAGATAGTAATGTAGTAAAATAACACAATATAAGGCCCTATTTTCCAATCCAAGTAAGAATCGTTCTGTAGTTATGACAAATTAAATCCAAATCCGATCAGCCGTTTTGCCATTGAACAAATTACATGATGATCAATAAAGCAGTTCAGACTTGCAATCACGACAAATAAACACTTACGCATTTACTAAACGAGATGCACGCGACTTCATTCTGTAGCAATCATTTAATAACCTATGTCTATTCCATATTAAAACCTACTTTTGTGAAAAAATTCATTCAGATCAGTTAAGCTATTGTGGCGTGATTGAGTAACAAAAATTCATAAAAATTTCGTATTTATGAATAACTAGATTCCGTCCTAGGGTTCGAAGTATCACTGTACCAAATTATATCAGAATGAGTTTCACTGTTAGACCGTAAAACGATATCAGACAGACAGGCAGACACAGTTAATAAAAAGATTGTAATAATACTATGATACAATATTTTGAGGTACCTTATCAAAACCAAAAATTTCATTATTTTTCTCCCCTGTCCCCCGGGAAGGAACTGTCATTCATATTTTTTATCTGTGACCCGCCTTCGTCGTACAAAAAATGATTTTCTGATAAAGCGGTAACCCAAAACGGTTTTATCTTTTACTCATGTAGTTCTGACAATAACATCGTTACTTTTAAGGGTAAACTAAAATATGGGTGGTAGTAAAGAGATAAAAATATTTGGTTTTATAATAATACTAGGGTAGGGTATTATTAACCATGTTTCTCGATACTTAAGTATGTCTATAAAAATCAATAACCCAAGTATAAGAACGCGCATAACCTTCAAACGACTGCGCTAAATTGGTATTTTAATTTTAAAACATACATACAGCCGTCTTTGGGAAATACCGATAGAAGTGAAAACTAAGTAACTTGTGAATTGTATCGACGACCTATGAGATTATACACAGTATACGTATAGCTCATGGGAAGCGTGCGGTGACGATGACGCGACGTTCACGCTTTTTGTTCACCCAAAAAGTACACATACATATATACACAGTATGTGAACAGAGAATATTTATGATCAACATTTTTGTGGCTAGTCCTAAGCCTAAGGTAATTAAGAAGAAAAATACAATAGTCTTATTACAATGTAATTTAACGAATAGTATTGTATATTCAGTATACAAATCTAAGGCGCCAAACAAACAAACGTAATCGTACATTCCTATTAGCTTCCTTAGCAGATTTTGGATGTCGTTATCCACAGAAATCGGCATCTGAAATCAGATGTCAATATCGATGTGTAATCTAAATATCAGTTGGACAACAGATGTCACAAAAAACCGATATCGCCCGTGCCTAGTTAGTTATGATGCAAAAATTGAAAAATTATCACAATATCCCAAGTACTTGTTCGATTTGAATGTAACAAATATATATTTCTATAGAATTAGACTACACGGTTACGAAGTTTCAACAGATGAAACAAACATGTCCACATTCTCAATTCTTATTGTTGTATATATATGTATGTATGTATAATATTTTTTAAATGTAGGGTAGTTTTAATAATCTCTTACTATGAAAAGAAAGTGAGTGAGACAGTGAGTGAGAGAGTGAATATTTTGGCAACGCGTTAGACAGATTGACGTTCGGTTTTACCACCCGTGCGAATATGGAGAGGGTAGCTGAAACCGATATGATTCAATTGAATTGAAACCTCGGGTAAATAAAAGACATTGCATGTAATTTATGATGATACTATTACTACATACCTGATGATACTACATACGAGAGCCATGTTTAGGCACGTATGAACGCCCAGGGCCAGAGTACCACGGCTTCATAGAAAACCAGGTTGTCTAGTCGACAAAACTTCAACCCTAAACTACGACAGCTTCAGTTGCAGGTGTCCATGGACGGCGGCTGTCACTTACCATCTGGTGACCCTTCTGTTCGTCTGCCCCCCTGTAATATAATATATACATATATATGTATATTAGTGTGTATGGGTATGGTGTAATTGATAAGTTAGCTTTAATAATGTAATATGTATATTTTTATTCACTTTTTGTTTGGTTATTTAAACGCATAAACGCAGATGAACATTCGGGGAACGGCTATTGGTAAATGTATAACTGCCAGGCACATTGTTAATTTCCAAATAAATAAAACAGGTCGTTAAGAAATGTTTGCGATTTGTTCCCTTAGGCTCCTCTTTTGGGGGGAGGACACCAGTGACGCACTTTGGAGTAGGTAGTCACTTACCTGAAAAAAAGTCCGACCTCTCTATTAGATAAATCCCGCATTAGCAATTATTCCTATATCGAGAGGACTTGCTAAACATACGACCGAGGGCGTTACTTTTTAAGATATTTCCTAGCTAGAATTTCTTTAACTAGAAATATCAATATCATAAGAACAATCTCGAACAGCTGTAATATCCGGGTCCTATCCGGACACTATCGTCCAGTGCAGTGACGTGTGATATTACATCCGCTGCCAACTTAAGGTGTAGTCGAGCGATAAAATTCATTTTATTTTCGAGTCTGTGACAAAAGAAAAAATATCACCTCATTGATTTTATTTGCTAGTAATGGAATTTTACACCTGATGTTTGGAGACTGGCCTGTTGGTCTAGTGGTTAGTTACCCTGACTGCTCAGCAGGAGGTTGGGGTTCGATTCCCGGATGGGGCAAAAATTTGTGTAATCCTTAATTAGTTGCCAAAGTCTGAGTGTTATTTGTGTCCGTTGCATGAATATTTGTAAAGTACCTCGTGACACAGGAATTATTCCTCATGCTTGAATCGTCTTTTATTAAAAAAAAAAAAGAAAAAAAACGACTGCCTCAATATCTGCCATCTGCATTAAATTCATTGAAGAACTGAAAAGATAGACACATGATTTTAATTTGAAAATATAATTTTAGTTTTGAATAATCTTAGTTGACAGTGCGCACAAACGATGTCGGAGGGATAACACGCTCACTTCTCATAATTTGGTTGGTGATATAGGTAGAGCAACAAATCTCGGAGTGAGCAGATGCCTCCGACAGCGTCGTCTCACTCTCACGACTAACACGAATCTATTGACACCACTCACATAAAAATACGACAAGCCCTTTAGGCTCTTAGGCGTGCCAAAGAAATATACATACGTACATACTTACATTCTTAAAAAATAACTCTCCTTCTTTCGCAGTCGGGTAAAAAAGAGACTGAAATTGATTTTATGCAAAGCATTCTTACTTCAATTGCCAAAAAGTATTGAAGTTACGTAAGTTAGTATTATCAGCTTATGTCAATTTATCATGGTTGGTTAAATCGGTAATATAGAATAGAATAGGAATAAACTTTGTTGGACACCAAAGGAAATTGTTCACGAAAGGTTAGCTGTTCTAAAAAGACAGGCATGTATGTAGAAACGGCGACCTTATCGCTAATAGCAATTTCTAACAGACAATCCTTGGATGACAAATTGGTTGAGGCTGTCGCGGCCGATTGATGACCCGATTAGACCCGAATAAAGGCAACGAATCCTTGGATGGGCTAAGCCATAGTCATTAGATTATATATTTTTTAAGTTAAGTATTTTTAAATGAATAAATATTACTGTTTTCTACGTCCTTACCCTTAACAACGATCATGCACATTCAGACGAAGGAAGGGAGTAACAAAGTCTACTGCAAACAACTGGGCACTCTGGGAATATAGATGGAACATTTGGGAATACATTGACAGGGAAGGGTAGCTAAAAAAAAGGAATACTGATTATACGGATAGATATAGTGGTACTGCTCAGAGTAAAAGTCAGATCGAGTAGGTCCTTTTTTTTATAGTGTGGACCCACGGGTCATCACCTCACCAGAGCTAATAGTGAAGTGGTATGTCGGACTCGAACCAACTAAAACCACACGGTGTTCCGTCACGCGTGGGTCTATTGCAGAGGACCCGGGTATACCCTAAGGAAGCTTCCTGGAACCCCTGCAGACCTTGTACACCGTAGAAGAGTAGGCGACCCTGCCTACTCGAACTTGGACTGGGGGGAAATCCGCACCCTGTAACTACTTGCCGTTACTATGAACAAAAGCATATGTTTTCTTCCTCAGGACACCCCCACTTCTTTAACCAGCTATCCTGTGGGCTGGACATCATCTCTTTAGCTGGAGAATGGCTGACTGCTGCAGCCAACACTAACATGTTCACCTACGAGATAGCACCGGTCTTTATCTTGATGGAGAATGTGGTTCTGGAGAAAATGAGGGCCATGATCGGATGGAGGACTGGTGACTCTATCTTGGCACCCGGTGAGTGGAGACAGAGTTCAGTTTTTGTTACTCCTATTAGTTTTAAGTAAACATACATATGTATATTCGTCAGAACTTAGTATTTTTGAAGTGGGAGAGCTATATTATGCTAGGTACCTATATACGTATGGGCCGGTTCGTTCGGAATAATATGAGGACCTCAGAGAAAACTTTTTATCAAGCAATGCTTGCGATGTGTCTCACCAAGTCAGTGAGGTGACCGTGGCCCTTCTGATTCTTTAGTTGCAGGTGTCCATGGGCGGCTATTGTCACTTGCCATAAGGTGACCTGTCTGTTCGTTGGGTCCCTATACTACAACATTAATAATAAAAATATAAGTCCCACATTAATAGACGGAAATAAGTCGTTTCACATGTTTTTGTCTGCCATTTTACGAGACAATGTTAAAGAGAAATGTGGAGACTTAGTTAATAATTAAAGAGATTACCTAATATGTATTTAAATTTGATGTATAAGACAGAATCCTTAGCCGGCCCATTCGTGCCTAAGCATGGCTCTACCACGTAATAGCGTATATATAAGCTTAAATATAAATAAGTTTTGCAAAATCGTATGTTAAAGTTGGTTTATAATATATAAGATATGTAGCCTCTCAACTTGCTATACCTAATTAGACATTTATACATATACATATGTCACAGCACACACCTCCTTACCTCCTAACTCCTTAATATTGCCGTCCAGGTGGCTCCGTGTCCAACCTGTACGCGTTCTTGGCGGCTCGTCATCACAAGTTCCCACAGTACAAGGAGAAGGGACTCAGTTCCATTGGTGGACATCTCGTCATGTTTACTTCTGACCAGGTTAGTCGGCACTTTTCAAGTATAATCAAAAGAAATATATCTGATTTTATTGTGTTTATTTTAATTGTTTTCCGAAGACACTCTATACTCTTCTAGAATCGTTAATATTACTACAAATGAAGGAGTGCTTTTCTGACTGCGCAAGAAGGAGGCTTATATTTTTCGAGTATGTGTCATAGATGTATGTGTGTTACATATGTACATTATTATTTATATATATAAGATTCTAATCACACTAGACGAAAGCCCAATATTGAACACATTTTTCTTACGAATAAACTGTCACTATTACTAATAATAATTCATTAAGTGAACCAAACTGGGGTAACCAATTCACATGTAATTTATGTTTTTTGTTAAATTATAAAAGATAGATAATTTTACGTAGAACTAAAAAATGATTCGAAATATTCCACCTGCATGTCGTAATTTTCATTTGATGAATAGGATGAAGAAATAAAAGAAGTATTAATAATAAATCACTCCACCAGCCTCTCAATCAAGCCATATTGCTCGATCAAATAGTTCTCATTCTTATTCATTTGCTCAAATTTGTTAGAAACAACACAAACAAACATAGTCAGCAGATGTACTTTTTGACCTATACACTAGGCAACAGTTTGGTTTAAAGTTTTAGTTTGTAGGCCCGAGACGGCGGCACAACGTGTTCCGCGCGCGCCTGTCAAAATATGGGGGCCAGGACACCGTAAAAAAAAAAATACGTAAATCTGAAGAAAATAATAAACTAGATGTGATTTATTTAGACAAAATTTATATATGTACATACATGGAGCATGTTCGGTTAAAACCTAGGTAAACCAAAAATGTTTCAGGTCCATCTAAAAGTACTTTGTCAGGAGCGAGATATCGGGTCATCACCTTAAGGGGGCTAATGGGTATAAAACCCCTAGAAATTAAGTGCCTGTGTAGCCCGGCTGACCTGGCTGCCTTTTGAGCAAGGTGACCCCAATACGGTGTGTGGAGGCCTCCACAGCAGCCAGGTCAGCCGGGCTACACAGGCACTTAATTTCTAGGGGTTTTATACCCATTAGCCCCCTTAAGGTGATGACCCGATATCTCGCTCCTGACAAAGTACTTTTAGATGGACCTGAAACATTTTTGGTTTACCTAGGTTTTAACCGAACATGCTCCATGTATGTACATATATAAATTTTGTCTAAATAAATCACATCTAGTTTATTATTTTCTTCAGATTTACGTATTTTGGATTTTTTATAACAAGCCGCTCCTCTTCATTATAATACGAGTAGATCTGTTCGACTTTCACTTAACAATCCGATTTCATGTAGAACAAAACCTACCTAATTACTGACATAGTTCACATCTCAAGTTGGTACAATAAATAATGAATATAATTTATTGTTTCACTTCAATGGTGTAGAATTCTATTAATTTGTTTCTAATCACGTAATCACTTCTCAATCAAAACTGTCCAAGTTTACTCGTTGGCTTTATTCGGGTCTAAAGGCCGTCGTATGTTGGAATTGCTTCCTAACGTTTCGCTAGCACGAGTGGCCAGCTTCTTCAGAGGTCCTTCCATCTCCGATACTGGATGCAACGAGTCATCAATCGGCCGCGAAAGCCTCAACCAATTTGTCCAAGTTTATTTCTTTTTTTTCACCGTTTCTATTTTTACCAGCAGTAGAAAATAACCTACGTTCGTTCTTCTTTCAGCGATACTATGTCCTAAAAACCCTTTAAACAAGTCAAGTTAATCACTTAGAAAATTACACTCTCACTATTAACACTTAGAAAATTACACTCTCAAATTAAACATTGGATTTTTTTATCAAATCTTGAAACTAAGTTCATAACACACTAAGAAAAATAATACGAACAAAAAAATAGTACTTTTAATGCTGAGTCAGCCTGTCCTATAAATATGAAAGTGGGGACACGTGATCAGAAATCATAAAAGTAAACAATTATAAGAATATTAGCTGTATTTCAAAATTTGACCTTTAATAGTTTTAAACATAAAGTTCTATTAACTTATTTTGTATGGCAAGGTGTAAAACAGTCACTGCAAAGTGCTTTTTCACATTTAGCGCAATAAGTAAGAGGTTTTTTTTACAACCTTGTCCCTGGCAACGCCTCTGTTTGTCCCTCTTCGTCATATAGTGACCAATATTGTCAAACCTGACATGTTGTAAAAGGCGTTCTGTTGTAACTGGTGTAGGTTTGCTTGCCTTGCCTTCCGATTTTTTCATCCAAGATTACCACAAGTTTTTAAATTATGTTTTGTTTATGTTTTAATTTTTTATATATTTGGTAAAGGTCTAAGAATCAGTTTTATGTAAATTGGAGTTGGCAAGTTTTTTACATTATGGTATATAAAATCAGAATATGATGCTTCTTTTTAAGGCAACAAAAATGATATTTTGGATAAAATACATTAAAATTACGGATACACTTTTTGCAGAAGAAAAAAAATATTTTATCATAAAGACAGTTCAAGAATACGAATTTTGTCAGAAACAATAAAAATAAACGACCTAACATGCAAACAAAAAATGTTGTATATGGTGTCTTAAAAATAGGACAGTGGGGAGGAATGGGTTAAGACGCTTCAAATAACACCTTCAATGTCGAAATCCAGCAAGTCGCTTATAGGCTCTAGATCTTATAAAGTAATGTCATACAATATACATTTATTAAAAAAAAACGTGACCCTCTTTCTTCCGCAGTTGGGTAATCATAGGACAAACACTAGTAGTGAGACTCGTGCCTTAATTTATTTACAAATTACATGTGAGTTTAATGGATATTATTTTTATTTTAACTAAACTAGCGTTTTAGTTTTAGTGTTCATTTAATTCGTATTTAAGCAAGTTATGTTCATAAAAAATTACAGATCATATGCTCATACTTCAAAATTAAACTTTAATTGTATTAAAAGTATATCGACTGACGAGTGTCGTCTCTTTCCCCACCAGTGCCACTACTCTGTGAAGTCTTGCGCCTCCGTATGCGGCCTCGGCACCGACTACTGCATAGCTGTGCCCTCAGACGAGCACGGTCGCCTGATACCCACTGAACTGGAGAGACTGGTCAAGTACCATAAGGACAGAGGCAATGTAAGTACCTTTATGGCGCTTTGGGGCAAAGAGTAGACAGCTCCAATTCAAGAGTCATAAGTGCGGTTACCCCTTATAATTTAATTTCGTGATAATTGGTAGAGCAGATAAATGTATAAATATTAAGTCGAAGTGCTTCGGTTGTTTCGTTGTCGTTGGATTTGAACATTTCTGTTTATTTCTGTTTTTATTGAGACATTATATAGATTATAGAATATCACGCTGCGACCCTTAGGAGCGGAGCTGTGACTATGAACGTAGGGGAAATTTCGGAGAACGGACAGTATATACTATGTAATAATTATTCGAAATCATCCTGATTTAAAAAGTGATAAAATGATAGTCTCAACGCAAAAGTAACGTTAATATTAAATAATTAAAAATCTAATACTGAACATGTATCTATGAGTGTTGTGTTTGTTAGGTGCCTTTCTTCGTGAACGCCACCTCTGGCACGACTGTGTTGGGCGCGTTTGACCCCCTCAACGATATCGCCGACATCTGCCAGAAGTACGACCTGTGGATGCACGTTGACGTAAGTTACAATTTGGTATAATAACTTTCGAAAATTGTACTCTTTCCGGACAGGTGAGGTGATTTTGTCTGACGGATCGGACGACGTTTTTTTGAAGTTATATGTGTACTTATCGACGCGAGAACTTCTATAGCGTGATGCAGGATCAATATTACTACGTAGTTCATCTCGTCTTCGCTGGATGCTTTTTTCTTATATATGTGGATTGTTGAGGTCATCACAGTACTCATATACATATGTATGTGTTTTGAAGAATGCCGACTAGTTTTGAGTGTCAGATTGAAATCTGATATTGATACCACAGATATGTTCAATGTTATAGAAGGTCCCTGTCAAGATAGAACCAAGTGGAGCATCTTTAATTTACTTATATATAATAAAAAAAATGTAACGTATTCGTAACATTTATGTTTTTAAGGTTTTTTTTATGCGATTTGGGGCAAACGAGCAGACGGGTCACGTGATGGTAAGTGACTACCGCCGCCCATGGACACCCGCAACTCAAGAGTCACAAGTGCGTTGCCGGTCTTTTAAGTAGGAATACGCTCTTTTCTTGAAGGTTTGAAGGTCGTATCGGTTCGGAAATACGGCAGGCCTTATAGGCCTGGCCCCAGTGTACAAACTTCATTAATATATTATGAAATACTACAGTAAGATCGATGATTGTTCACGTATAGACGTACTCGTATATTAAAGAAAGCTTATCCTTTCGTCTGTTTTCAGGCTGCTTGGGGAGGGGGTCTACTCTTCTCAAAGAAATACCGCCACCCTCGTCTCACTGGAATTGAGAGGTAAGAATCAAAATATATTTTATAGAAGCCTTGTACAGGGTGTTAAATAGGTTAAGTCCAATTTTTAGAGCGTTATGTTGGAGCGTTATGTGTAGCCGAGACGACAAATATTTGATTTCAAGAAAACGTTTTCGGAAGAATCTGATATGCCACGAATGTCCTTGGGAATAAATACCTATAGTTTTATTCATGTCAGCTCTCTCTCTCTTACAAAATATTAGCTTTATAGATAAATCTTAAGAACCAATTGCCAGTTAAAAAAAAGGATTACTATATTAAGAATCACATTATTATTATTTTTTTAAACTCGAAGGCTATTTTTTATTATTTTTCACATGTATTTACGGAGTCGACTATAAGATATGTCCACACCTTTCTAAAACACCGTTATCCAATTCTATGGTAGAAAATACTGTTTTCAAGATTTTTCGTAACACTATAGATCCTTTACAAACGAAGTTAAAAAAATATATTTTTTATACTATAGGGGGACAGACGAACAGACCGTTCCCCTGATGTTAAGTGACAACCGCCGTCCATGGACACTTGCAACTCTTATCGTAAGTGCGCTGCCCGCTTTTAAGGGTGATGGGGGATGGGGGATGCGGGGAGAAAGAGGAGAGGGAGGATGAGAGGGGGAGTTGTGCCTCCGGAAACCTCACTCATTTCTTGTAAATGAAAAGCAAGCGTTAGTTCACAACGGGTTTTCTGTGGGGCCGTGGTATTCCACCGGTCGAGCCGACCCATTCATGCCTAAGCATGGCTCTACCACTGTTACTCACGTGTGTATTTCGGGGATGGAATGCTGTCGTCTTTCGCTGGTGAGTGAGTGCGCCGGAGGCCCAATGATGCAGGGGTGACAGTTATCGTGGTATGTGTGTGAGCAGTGGAGTGCTCGTTGAATTATTGTGAGGTTGGCGTGGATCGAACCGTCGGCCAGGGAGACCCGTAGAAACGGTGGTGCCGCTGGCCGCCCGCGGCATAGAGAGGGGCCCAACCACGGCTAACCACCCTGGGAGGCTGCCCCGTCAGGTCGCGCATAATCCACGGAGTGGCTCGTCGTGCCGGTTGGTGACCGGACGGTGGGACGGGGGCCCTTCCGTCCGGCGGTTCGGTCTCCGCCATGCCTCACCGTTACATCATGACACAGTATTTTCAGTCTCAGTTTACACAGTCACGATGACTGTCATGCCTTTTACGCCCCCTTTCCCAACTCTTATAATGGCAGTACAAAGAAAGAAAAATGGTCCAACAGCGGCATCCTCCTCTCCCACCAACCCGCTTTTTGAGGTGGAGTTCACTAACATACGTGGACTCCATGCAAACCTCAGCGCCGTACACCAGCACCTTGAGACGGCTCGGCTGGCCATGCTTTTTCTTACGGAGACACAAATACGCCGCCCTGCCGACACGGCATATCTCTACTATCCCGGCTACGTTCTAGAGGAGTGCTTCCTCGCGAGGGCTGGGGTATGTCTTTTCGTCAGGGCGGATGTTTGTTGTCGCCGTCTGCACTGCCTAGAAGACGCCTACGAAGACTCCATCCTTTGGCTTCACGTGGATTTTGGCTCTATGAGCCGGATCTACGTTTGCCTTTATCGGTCCCATTCCGGAGACTCCGAGACAACTCGACTCTTTGACTACATGAGTCACGCAACGGACAAAGCGCAGGAGCAGTTCCCGACCGCCAAACTGGTGTTTTTGGGAGACTTTAATGCCCACCATGACTTCTGGCTGGGATCTTCCAGAACAGACCACGCTGGTCGAACTGCCCACGCTTTCGCTCTCACGCATGACCTTACCCAACTGGTACTCCAGCCCACCAGGATACCAGACATATCGGGTCAAGCGCTCTCTTTGCTAGACCTTCTGCTGACGAGTCACCCAGCGCAGTACAGGTTACACGGTTCACGCCCCTCTGGGATCCTCCGACCACTGCCTGGTGTCCACCTCGGTGCCTCTTGTTGCCCCACCACGGCCTGTGGTAACAAGGCGACGGTTATGGCACTACTCGTCAGCAGACTGGGATGGAATGCGGGAATATTTTGCATCCATCCCGTGGGCTCAACGCTGCTTTAAAGACAGGGATCTGTCGCAAAGTGCGTCTGCCGTGGCTGACGAAATCACTGTCGGTATGGAGTACTATATCCCCTACAGTGAAGTCGCCAGCACAAAGACCCGTCTCTGGTTCAATCGCAAGTGCACCCGTGCTGTCGCTCAAAAGCAGTCAGCCTACCGCGCATGGATCAGGGCCCGCGCTCATTGTGACCCAGACGTTGATCGCCTAAAAGCAGCGTTTAACAAAGCCACTAAGGAATGCAAGAGGGCTTACATCAGAGCTGATGCCCAGCGCATTGCACGGTTTGGTCAAGAACTCGTCGCATACCCTACAGGTAGCCGTAAGTTTTGGCGATTGGCCAAAGCCGTGCAGTCCAACTACTGCCAGCCTTCGCTGCCACCGCTGAAGTACCCTGACGGATCACTGGCCCACGAGCCGCAAGAGAAAGCGAAACTACTTGCTGACCTCTTTGCGGCTAACTCCCGAATCGACGACCGTGGCGCTCACCCGCCCACCATTGCATCTTGCGACTCCGCAATGCTGGATATTCGCATCTGGCAGAGGGATGTCCGTGCGGAGCTTCGGTCACTCGATGTCCGGAAAGCCAGTGGACCCGATGGTATTCCGGCGGTGGTTCTTAAGAACTGTGCACCTGAGTTGTCTCCCGTACTAACGCGCTTGTATCGCCTGTCCTATTCCTCAGGAATTGTTCCGGAGGCCTGGAGAGAAGCGAATGTTCAACCCATTCCCAAAAAAGGTGACCGCTCCGATCCAGCTAATTACCATCCTATAGCCGTCACCTCCATACTCTGTAAGGTGCTACGGATAATCAACACCCAATGAATCCGCCACCTAGAGGATCACTCCTTGTTAAATGATCGGCAAAATGGTTTTAGGCCGAACCGATCCACGGGTGATCTTCTAGCGTACGTCACACATCTTTGGGGTGAGGCTATGGATAGGCATGGGGAGTCCTTGGCCATCAGCCTCGACATTGCCAAGGCCTTCGATAGGGTCTGGCATCGCTCGCTTCTCTCCAAACTTTCTGCATTTGGTCTGTCATCTAAGCTATGCAACTGGGTTGCTGCCTTCCTAGGTCGCCGCATTAGGGTTCTCTGTGACGGCGCGGCCTCTGACTTCCAGGAGGTTAGCGCTGGTGTACCTCAGGGCTCCGTCCTATCGCCCACGCTGTTCCTTCTGCATATCAATGATATGTTGGCTCTTGGCAACATACATTGTTATACAGACGACAGCACAGTACACGGGCGATACTTTGGACATCCTGCTGCCAAGCTAGCAGACGTTGAGGGAAAACGAAAAAAGCTTGTTTCTGAGCTCGACCGGGTCTTGAGCCGCATCTCTCAATGGGGTTGTGAGAATCTGGTCGAGTTCAGCGCCAAGAAAACACAGGCGTGCGCGTTTTCAAACAAAAAGTCTCCATTCCTTCCCCTTCCTACTCTTCAGAACACTTAACTGCCACTACAGGATAGGCTTATTATACTGGGTATGGACATCTGTCGGGATCTCAATCCGCGTGATTACATCGAGAGCGTCACTAAGGCGGCCTCGCGGTAGCTCGGTGTATTGAACAAGGTGAGACGGTTCTTCTCGCCCGAGCATCTGTGTCTTTTATATAAGACCCAGGTTCGCTCCTGCATGGAGTACTGCTCTCATCCTTGGGATAGCTATGCGCAGTATCTGCTTGACACTCTCGATCGGTTGCAGCGACGCGCATTCCGTATTATAGACTGTCCTGAGGTCACCCAGTCTCTTGAGCCCCTGCAGTTGCGAAGAGATGTCGCCTCTATGGCAGTTCTCTATCGCCTACATCACGGGGAGTGTTCTGACGAGCTCTTCCAATTGGTCCCACCTTCTCCCTTCCTCTACAGGACTACACGTGCTGGCCTGAGGAGTCACCGTTTGCGAGTCGAATATATGCGATCCCGAACGAAACGGTTTGCCTCTTCTTTCCTGTGCCGATCAGTGAAAGCCTGGAATTCCCTACCAGCGCACGTGTTTCCATCCTAATTTGATCCCGGGTCTTTTAAGCTGGGCGTGAAAAAGCATCTCACCAGGCCGCCATAGTGTTGGTCACCACGCTGCATTGACTAGACATGCAATGAGGATGGTGACCACCACTCTTGGATTCCATTTATTGCTTACCATCAGGCAAAGTGGAGTCATTATGGTAGGCTTACAAATAAAAAAAATAAAAAACATGAAAAGAATAAAAAAATACGAAAAAGCTTTTAATATGCACGATTTTACAATTGCAAAGGCGCATAGTAACGGCGCGTTGTAAATAGTTCTTTATTTTTTTTAAAGATATAAAGTCTATAACAGACGAATTTTGTAGTAGTGTCAACGAGGCACCGCTTTGGGTAGCTATAGAGATCGATGCGGTAACTACAGTTTATATTATTCCTCAATAAAAATACTCTATAGAACATAAGAAGCTATTTTGAGACAGACTTAATCTTCCACAGTTTATTAACTAGTTTTTCTCTAGTCTAAATGGCATCGGAACAGTGTTAGAAGTAAGTTTGTATGTCCCTTGTCAATTAATTACATTCTCTTGTACTCGGAGCAGCTTTTGAGGGCCAAAAAACAAGTAGGTCCGCATTAATAATCCGGCAGCCATTAGTGTCTATCAATCATGGCTGTTCGCCGCTAAATGCCGGAGGACTAAGCCGCCACAGCGCAGGGCTAGGGATGGAACAAAGAAGTACTCAATATATCGATATATATTAGATTATAGAATATCGATATATTTTAATAATTCCATGCTCTATAGTTTTTAAATAGTCTCTTCTCAACTGTAGAGAAAGTTAGAAGTAGAGATGATTCTAGAAACCCATGAGTTTCTTATTTTTTCTTTGATACTTTTATATTTTTACATACTAAAGGCATTAACATCAGTTTGGAGTATGTACATATGTGTATCAATATAACCACATGGCGGAAATTCATCACCACTGAAAGTGAATTAATTATCTATAGTAATTTGTTTAAATGTTTTTACACAAAAATTCTAAATTATATCTACACAATTTACATATCTTAACATAAAACATCATTCTGTTGTAGCTCTATTATGGCATAGTAACCTCAAACCAGATGCACTCTGATAACTAATTTTGATGTTTAAGACACCGTAAAAAGTTTTAAAAACTTATAAAATTTTGATCAAATATAAATACAAAAAGATTGTTTTCTAAATACCACGGCCACACTTAAACCGAGTCCACACTACGCTAAAGGCTAGTGAAAAGAGACCTGTATTTATTCGACCTCGATTTTGTTTGAGAACATCTCTATAATAAAATACCAAGCCTTCAAATGTGAAACACAGTGGTACGCGGATCGAAATCAAGCTAAATGTAGCAGATGCGTCCGGTGGTGCGTGTGACAGATGATATAGGGTTGCCAACCGATACAAATATAACAAAAATAAAATCAACTATTTATAATATGAATTATTTAAATTTTAAGTTAGTACAACATCATTACATCATTACGGATGATTTGATTGCATTACTTGCTTTATAACAAAGTAAGTGTTTTAGTGTATTAAATAAAAATTTAATAACTCCGTAATTGATATTTTATTCTGATTAATCATCATACCAAAACAATCACACCGACAGCATAAAGGGTGCATAAATTTCCATCTGGCCAGTATTGCTAGCTGTCAGAATAATTGCGTACACATACATACGCTCACGCCTGTGTCACCTAAGGCGTAGGCAGAGGTGTATTAAACACTCACATTTTGCCAATTACGATTTGGTCCCACTAACGTACCAGGAGGAAAGCCTATTGTTGTCAACCGGACACTGTATGTACAGCTGTACATACTGTCTACATACTGTGTACATACTGTCTGATAGATAAGAGTCCGATTCCTTAGCCCTTAAAAAGTATTCGCCGTGAATCGTAGGGCCACACGACTAAAAGAATAGTTTTATATGATACAAAATAGAAACAAACTACAACACAAAGTGTAAGTAATATAAGTGAGACATTACACATTTTTACTAAAATATTATTATAATTTATTTCAAAACCAAACATAAATGATGTAATATAAAAACTGCCAACCCTGTCGCTTATGTCAAGGATTACCGTCTCGTAGCAGGTCTACGGCTACGCCGTAGCATGCCGTAGTTCTCACGTCACGTCGAACAGTAGTCGTAAGTAGAGTTTTCTATTTGATCGACGCTTATTTAACGTGCATTATAGAATACAGGATGTTATATTCATGACATCGTTCATTATTCATACTTTGAAACATCCTATGTTTATTGGTGTTGTTTATCCAGGAAACAACGTATCTAGTATTAATACTTTTTTATTATAAATAATAAATGTGTTATTGTTCAGAAAGTGTGTACCACTAGTGTGTACAGTTGGGTTAGAAAAATACTAGGATTGGATAGGATATACGTTTGAATACCCTGTGTTGCAACCGCAAGGAGGCGACGCTCGTCAACGTGTGTATGGATACCGTATCACTGAGTCACCCGAAGGGTTCCTGCTTATGCAGGCATTCGCTTGTTTCCGGATTCTTTGTATTTCCGTCGCGGTACGGCACAACGTGTGGTATTAGTCGGTTCAATTCCGACAGGCTGTTCCACCTAAAACCCCTGCGGGATGACGGCCCGAAGGGCTACGAAAAAAAATAATGTCTTGTAGGAACAGCCTCTTTCGTATTATAATATTAATGCCATCATAGAAAAACAATATAAATATATATATGTGTGTTTGGGTGTGTACGCGTGAATTTGTGTGTATGTGTGTGTGTTTTTATATTTTGTAGTTTTTTGTGGCTGTATAGTCAATATCCAACAATGGATTTATTACTTGTTTTGCACTTCAAAGTTGCAAGTGTGTTCTCTCCACTTAGTATTTATCCTAGAACGCTTTTCATTTATCAACGCGAGTAATGCCTTTATGTTAAACTTCAAGATTACTGATACTACGTACAGTTTGCGGACGGTCATCACCCGCTTCTTGATGTTTTCACCAGTTTTACTAAAATAAGCAATATTTCATTCCATTTTTCAACAAAAAACCATACAAGACTCCCCTATATAACGTCACTATTAAACCTCTTTTAAGATTAATTAAAAGTCCCTTGGCTGCATATTGTGAGGGTCTGTGCCGATGTGCCAAAAAAATAAAGAGCGGTGTGCAGGCCCTCACTAGGGACGTGCATTTTATCACTCGGGTGTTTTAAATTCGGATGCCCGTCACACCGAAGAGAAGGCCGACAGAAATCGAACCGTATCAATTGTTGGCCCCTCTTTTTTAAAGTTTTCTTCAAAATCATACAAGAGCCAAACATAAATTTTATAAGGTGTTTTCTTTTTAAAGAATAACAGAAATACTCAGAAAATAGAAGTACGTTTAGTACTTGTTAAACAAGTAGACATGAAGACTAGCGCATGTCCACGTAAAAAATAATTTTCTATTCTTCTTTCTAGATGAAACGTAGGATAGGTGAGCTTATATCCTTTTCTACACCGTAGCTGTCAGGTGAACATTACGGTATCGTTTGGGTATAAACAGCTATAATAATGCTATAAAAACATTGTTACTCTTTGGTGTAAAAACATCCTGACAGATAGAAGCTGTGAAAACAGGGAATGATCCCTCGGGAGCCACGCACTGAGCCAACACAAGATAAAACAGACTGTTTGAGTTTGTATTTAACAGTTATACTGAAGGGTTTGACACTTTTGAACGATTAAGTGGCTCGAAGGACCATATGTTTCAATGTTACTATACATAGTTTCAATGGTCTTTCTATTGATAATTTATATAGATATTCTCTGTTGAAAACCTTAAAAACCATCCTCCCCACCTCTCCAAAAATCTACTTGTAGGGTCGAATATGAACAAATTTACACTTTGTGTACCATATCCTGGTCTATAATTATAATTACCAGTAAGGCAGGAACAGTCATCATAATTCACCTAACACCACACTTTTAGGACCGTTGTATGTTTGTTGTTGTAAGTCCAACCCCATATAATGTAAATCAATTTCCCACAACAAATAGAAGGGGTGACATTCAATGGTGATGTACAATTGATTAGCGAATTATGTAAATGACCCCCGGGGGTGACCTAAGACCTTTTGACCTTGCTTTAGTCAAAAATCAACATTGCATTTTACTATGTAACTTTTGTTACTGATGAACAATTTGAATCTGTCTTAGTGCTAGCAATTCTTGGCAGAATGAACGTAAGAACAGTATTTTTCTAGATGGAACTGTACTCTATGTTCTTTTGTGTTATCCTGATTATGTAATCCTATACTCGTATATAAAAAGCAAAGTTATAGAAATTTACGTAAAACATTGAAATTAAACGTTTTACATCACACTTAATTTTTATAACTTGTCAGGAAAGATACAATAAAAAAAAAAATTTTTTATAAAGAAAGTGGTTAAATTAAAAGTTCTCGATTAAGTAATGGAATATAATAGTCTATGTAATATCACGCTACGCTTCTTAGGAGCTTAGCAGTGACAGTTCAAGAAAGGAGTAGGTTATATGTTCGACTGTATGTAAGACTTTTTTTGTGTATGTTTTGTCTATTTTGTCTAATTGTAGTAGAGTAATTGTTTACCGATTTTCAATATGTCTGTTAGAATGAGTATACTCCTGCAGTGGTCCCATTGTAACCAAGTCAGGATTTGATGATGGAATCCCAGGCTAAACCCTCGAATCTTATAAGCACTAACAATGATTTCATATATTTTCTAAAGCTATTAAGAGATTTTTGTCTCATGCTGCTGAGTTGCTGGGTGAAGTTACAACTCTTTAACAGTTAGTAGTTACGGAATTGATCTGACAAATATAATACGGATAAATAAAAATGACTTTTTAAGATTTATGAATTGAGGTGGTTAAATACTTTTTATTGTCACATATAAAAATGGTTCGTTTGTTCGCAGAGCTGACTCCGTAACATGGAACCCACACAAACTGATGGGCACCCTACTGCAGTGTTCCACGGTTCACTTTAAATACGAGGTAAAGATATTTTTATTATATTACACATTATTTCTGTATGTACGTAAGTAACATGCGAGCTTGTTGCAGAAAAAAAAATATATCCTGTATCCCGGAAGGGGTTTGCAGAGGCGTGATGACACATTTTGCCGAACATCATTTAGTAATTAACGTAATAGGCAAGCCTGTTGCCGTCCACCGAGCACTTTGGGAATCAGGAGGAATAATGTTGGGCATATTGACAGGGACAGGGACAGGGGGGATAGAGAGAGAAAGAGCTATTGCTTATACCGGTGGATTGGGGAGTAGGTATAACCATTAGCTTTTTTATATAATATCTGAGGACAGACGAACAGACAAGTCACCTGGTGGTAAGGGACAACCGTCCATAGACGCAACTCAAGTCGTGAGAGCACTGTCCGTCTTTTCCTGAGGGGTGGATTGTAGAGGGGAGGGTTAAGAAGAAAGGGGGAGGTGGACCCCCGGAAATCTTACTATTTTGGGCGAAATTAAAGGCCGTGGTATCGAACCGGTCGAGGCTTTCGTGCCTAAGCATGGCTCTACAATTGCAAATCAAGCAAGTCGGGTCAAATAACTATAACTCGAACTGGTTGGTGTTGGAAAGCTCGAGCCTTCTAACGTATAGATAGATAGCTTAACTCTTAATTGTAGAAAATAACGTGTGGCTTTCCAAATCTTTTCAGTCATTTTGGAGTTATGAGGGATTAAAACTCATACACTCCTTATTATGCAGTCGTGTAAAAAACTATATAAGGTTAAAAAAGTATATAATCATATAAATGGTATATATGTGTAATTTAAAAAATAAATTTAAGGAAATTACCTTAAATTTTGCAGACAAGAAATGAAACTCATTAATTGTTATATTTTCGTGTACGTCTCTCAAATTGTATATATTCCAACATTGTTAAAGATACAAACGACAAAAAGAAATATAACATTTATTATACAAAGTGTATGGTTGAATATGCTTTGTTACAATCCTTAGGGTGGTCCCCAATTGGTAACATATGTCCTGAAGTGTCGGTGGAGGCATTTTAATTAAATGTACAGCCAGCCGTCACTTGGTGTCAGTGATGGGTTAGGTTTATCGACAAACTTAGGGCTTTGAAACATATTTTATGTTTATGTTAAAGAAAGATAAGATTGTTAAGAAAGATACGATTGTGTTTTTGAAAAGATAAATTCCCAGAGATATGCCTCAATCAAAATTAATTTTGCTATGTAGTAGTCACATACAAAGTTAAGGCCATGCCTTCCTCTCTTCTGAATAGATAGAGACAACAGTCTGCCATTTGCTCCACCCTCCTCCCTCGTTATTTATTCTTCTATTGGTCTTCTATTGGTATTTCAATTTTGTCAAAATCGTCAGCCGAGCAGTTCCAATCGCGTCCTCTTCCAATGCGTAGATCCTCTGAAGAGGAACAGGCAACAAGCGCAATGAACACTCTTTTTCAACATATATATTTATTTTATTTTATGTTACAATGTTTGTCAGCCCAAGGAATGTGTGCATGAAATTTTAAATCACAAATTATTAATCACATATCGCTTTTACTAATGACAATTTATTTTATTAGTAAAACTTCAGAGCTGTTTAAATAAGCGAAAGTTTTGCTTTTGAAAATTTATCAATTAAATACATCAAAAGATTTATTGATCAAAAGATCATCACCTCTCTTTAGTTTGCATGCATGTATTTAGTCTGCTAGTACGAACTACAAATCTCGATATCAACACAGCCCTTTCCCTAACTATAACAGCTCTGTGTAGGCGGGGTCCACAAGAATTTATCATGAAGCATATTGTGTTGACGTGCCACGACCACTTAACTATTGTAAACAAACATTCTTATTACAGCGTAATAAGGTATATAATTCAGTTACAAATTTAATATTCACGTCGAGAGGAAATATCGACAGCTAAGTTAAGGGGAAGGGTATTAAAATTGTTATTCACTTGGTAATATAATTTACTACTTACAGCCGCCTTTTAATAAAAGACAAAACAAAACAGTGCTTGGGACGCCAAAGAGAATGAGTGTCACGTTCAAGTAATATGACGGGCCTGTTGGTTAGTGGTTACTGACCGCTACTGCTGAACTGGAGGTCGTGGGTTCCGACACGGGACAAAAGTTTGTGTGATCTACAATTAATTGTCCAGAGTCTGCGTGTTCTTTGTGTACGTTATTTGAGTATTTGTTAAGTAAAATCGGAGGATGTCACTTACCATCAGATGAAACGTGTTCGCCTGTATTATAAAAGAAAAGTAAGCTTTGTTTTAAATGTTTTTTTTAAGGCAAATCCCATGCTAGGAATAATTCCTGTCTCGCGGCGTATTTTACAAACATACAAACAACGGAAACAAAGAAGACTCAGTCCAAGTATTTGGGGATGACACAATGTTTTCCCAGCGTGTGAATCGAATTCACGACTTCTGATGAAAAATACAAACAGCTTATTACAATTTATCGTGCTAAGCGTAGTGAAGTCGATTATATGCTTTAATCACAAGTTAAGCATCTCTATACACAGGTATGTGCTATTGTTAGTGCTGGGTTAGTCTCAAGAATACAGTGGTCACAACTGCCCCACATTATATTGAATGGTACCAGTTTACAGATAAGCATAAGTGTTAAAAGCTCAGGTATTTACATTGATAGTACTTTATCTTTGGGCCACAGTTGCAAGAACTCAGTTGAAAGGTTTCGTCTCCCGCAGGGTCTCTGCGAAGGTTATAAAACTTTCTGCTGACTTCAACTAAGGCTGCACTTGCACGGGCACTTCTTCCGCCAATTTTCGACTATGCCGATGTCAGCTATCTGAATCTCACAGAAGCGCAACATGAAAAGTGGCTTCCAATTCGTTTGGTTTTTTTATATTTTAAAGAACGGTTCAAGTTCCTTCATAACACACATGCAAAATGTCTAAGGTTATCTGGAGGTGGCACTGCATTCCACATTTTTTTATGATCTATCGTTTACTGTTGAAGCTGTGCGCTTGTGGAATGCGTTGCCACTTATAATAAGGCGAGCGAAATCAAAACCAAATTTCAAGAGAATGGTACATGACTTTTATTTGTCTCTTTAGTTCAATAATTTCCGTATGTTGTATGTATAGATAGATATATGTACGTATGTATTGTATATGGTATGTGTAGTTACTATATGTATGTTTGTTTTGTTAATGTATGTTTTGTACCTGCGTATACACGTGTATACTGTAGGACTGAATGTACAGGATATCTGTACTTTATATAATTATTGTCAGTAGATTTCGTTCGCAATGCACTACCAACTGTCAATGTCTCACCGAATCATTTTAATCCATCCTAACGTTGCCTTGAAAAGATTTAGCAATAAGGCCGCCCTGTGTACATTATGTGTGTGTCACTTTTATGTATAACATTGTACTAACATTTATATACAAATAAAGTTGTTATCTATCTAATAATAAATAATAATAATAAAAACTCCACACTAACAACCCTCTAACTACCCTTTCGAGGGTGGAGCCCTGGACTTACTGTTTAGCATATAAATCACAGACAAACATCTGAGCGCGACAGATAACCACCGATCTGCATATATACCACAGACTATAACACACTGTTTAATACCTACACTGTTTAATTTAGTCAATAGAATTTGCAGATTGTTTTTGATTCTCAGTGATTAGTTTGCTTAAATATTATGGTTATTACTGGACAGCTGTAATAATATGCATGTAATAAAATTATTGACATTTTCTTATGTTATAATGTTCAATTTCTACAGTTTTTTTTTTTAAAGTTACATAGGTACTTTCTCAAAAAAAAAAACGGTATAAATCCGTCTTAATGTGAAAATGACTTTGTTTGTTTCTTTGTTACACTTTGACGCCATAAGTACTAAGACGATCATTATTCATCCTGTACTATGACTTTTTAACCGACTTCCAAAAAGAGGGAGGTTTTCAATCAGTCCAATTTTTTATTCCCCGATTACTCCAAGGCAGATTTCCAAATTCTTTTTTTTTTTTTTGTTTGAAAGGTATATTTCCTAAGTAATTCCGTGGTCATCAGATCAGAATCTAATGATGGATTCCTGGAGAAATCGCATAGAAGATACAGGGAATATATTTTTTTGCATCCTGGAATTAGTATTTGTTCCGTCGGATTAAGAATTGATTGTCAAAATTGACATTCACAACTCCTTTGTAAACAAAAAGTCTTCTCATGGTTCCAGGGTATTCTTCTAAACTGCAACGCCATGTCGGCTGAGTACCTGTTTATGACAGACAAGATCTACGATCCGAAATACGATACAGGAGACAAGGTGATCCAGTGCGGCAGACACAACGACATCTTCAAGTTGTGGCTACAGTGGCGTGGCAAGGTAGTGATCGCCAACACTCATCACTCTCTCTCTCTCTCTCTCTCTCTCTCTATCTCCCACTATATCTCTTCTATAATAAAAATCAATAGCACATATTATTTTAGGTAATAGTACACATCAGTCACATTTTCTCGCAATGTGTACTATATCTCTTGCCGACTCTCACTTGGTTGACTCTCATACATTAGGGTACCTCCGGCTTCGAGCGTCTGATGGACCGCCTCATGGAGCTCTCCGAGTACATGGTGCGACGCATCAAGGAACAGCCTGACAAGTTTCACCTGATCTTGGAGCCAGAGCTGGTCAACGTCTCTTTTTGGTACCTGCCAAGACAGCTAAGAGGCATCCCGCATGATGCCAATAAGGAAATCAAACTTGGCAAAGTAAGTTATGATATCATTTTGGATCAAAAGACAGAAGTTTTTTTAGAATTATTTGACAGACAACTGATATCTCCTCACTATTTCCTCATCAACACTTCCTCCCTCAGGTCTGTGCCAAGCTGAAGGGTAAAATGATGCAATCTGGTACCCTTATGGTAGGCTACCAGCCTGACGACCGTCGCCCCAACTTCTTCCGCAGCATCATCTCCTCAGCAGCTGTTACTGAGAAGGATGTGGACTTCCTTCTCTCCGAGATGGACCGCCTAGGACACGATATCGTGGTTGACTAAGCTTTAAATGCATTGCGAGAAAAAAAATTATAAATGTAGCAAGACTTTGTTTTAATAAGTACATAGGCGTTTATCTCTCGTTAAAATGAATGGCATTTGAATGTTTTTACTCTATATAATGAATTGTTGTGTCCGATTACCGTTCAATGTTAGAATTCAAATAAACGGGTCCCTTGAAATCGATGTACTTATATTAGGTGCATATGTCATCGGTGTGATTTTCATAATAATACTTAACCTTAAATAGTAGTTCATCAAATAGTTTAATACTAATATTAGAATTTAAAATGGCAACACCAGTAGTAACCCCAGTTGCCAAACCTTGCAAATCTATTGACATTTTTTCTTGGTCTATTCACGGTTTTAATGTTACGTATGAGCGAATATTTCAAACTTATAGAAATATATTAATTTCGATGAATGCTGTAAAAGTGCATAGTATTTCAGTATGTATGGGGATATTTCAAGAAAACTCAAAAGCTTCAGTATCGCCATCTATCGAGGAATAGCTAAGTAGTAAATAAGGATTGTTTTGGAATGTGTTTGTTATTTGCCGAATGTGTCTTCTCTGTTCGGTATAGCTTAATTTACACAAATTTTAATATAGTTAATGAAATATTAGGAAATACTAAGTACTGGTCACATTCAGAAACTTAACAACGATTTGATATTACCATTTAAATTATTTACCAAGTGTTAATATTTACAACATTCGCTAAAATTCATTTTAACGTCTCAGTAACTCCCTTTGTGTTGGGAAAATAAATAATACTTCCGTAAATACAACACTATTGACTCTCTAAATAGTGTCCATTGTCTTCCCGTATCTAATTATTCTAGTCTTCTAGTCTTTTAAGAAAGGGCAAACCGTCTCTTATTATGACGCAGACAGCGGGTGGAGCGGGACGTACTCACACCGCGTAGCCGCCGTCTGACTCAACCTTACAATATCAAATAAATATCTATTGAATGTTGGCCGTTATCTATGTAATGTATGTATATTATTGTAAACAATTTGACAATGAAAATATATTTTTTAGAGTAACGAGAAAAAAATTGACTAAGCTCAAGTAACTCCATTCGGCTCTATATGCATTAAATGTGAAAAGGCTTAGAATAAGAAAAAAGATTAGTATCCTATATATTATAATGTTAATAAGATTGTTTGTGGGAAAGGATGAGAATAGAATATATGTATTTATTGTTAATTGATAGTTAGTAATAAGAGATTCAGTTTTTTTAAGTATCACTGAAAGATCAACTTCAAATAAGTCTCACCTTAGACTAGAGACATGAAATAGGCTTTAAGTAATAATTCATCTCCTTTAAACAATACATATTATGATATAAAACCTGAACCTTTGACAGTTTATGGTATATACTGTGTTATTTTATTTACTAACTAATATTTTTGTAATATTTACCTCCGTAGTGTCATTAATACTTCGGAATTAAGGTTTATTAAAATATTATTTATTCCGAGACGTAACTCTAACTAGTGCTAATAGGATGAGTAATGAGTACGGCTGTCGCGTCGGTTGGTCGTGCACTGGCTCGTGTAAGTCGCTCACTTCTCAGGTGCAGCGCGAGACCTACTTCGGCCAAAACTGCTAAAATTTTTACATTCCAGTTCATCGTTATAAGCACAATTATTTATTTTCAAAATGGAAAGTTTGAGTAATTATTTTTAATTTCTTTGTTGCCTATTGTATTATATTGTAATAAAACAAAGGACTTACAGTAGTAAAAGCTACAAATATCTTTTGCTTATTAGTAACGTAATTACTATAGATATAGATTGTAAGTGACGCGTGGCGTTATTCGTACAAAGAGAATGGTATTACTAACCTAAAGGCTCAAAAATATATAATATATTTATTTTTTTGAGTCTTGATGTGTTGATCTAATAGTTTGTTTAAAATCAAGTTCATATTTTGCAACTGTAATTGTATAAAATGTTAGTTAAGTGTAAAGTTTATATATTTATCATAATATTGATATGTATCAAAATCACATATACAAAACATATCTCCCGTTTTGCCAATTAATGAGTATTGTTAAATTTCTCTATGTTATGGAGCATTGTAGACAGCTTATTGGTGCTTGTTGAAAGTAAACGAATTCCGTTAAAAATATGAGGTTGTCGCCTAAGGCGCGTCTCAAAGACAAATAATAATTAAAATTATAATATTGTTGGCTCAGTGCCATCTTGTAGTTAAATCTTGCTTAAGCAGCTATAGAGACACGTTCATAGATGACGCTGTTATAAATAATAATTCGGAAAATATTTTGAGTGGTGTATTGCTGCAATAATAATAAGGATCGATTGCATTCGTTCGATGTTAGAATGTAACTTGGTGTTAGAGTTAAGCTAGTAATTAACCTATTAAAGTAATCTTTTTTTGATTTTTATAATTTGACTATAATTGAACAGTTAACTTGATATTCTTAAAAAATTAAATTGTTGCACATGCCTTTATATTATTATTATTATTATTATATTTAAATCGAAATAGTACACATAGTCTAGATGACTATTAGCTTTTATATACATATATATATATATATATATATATTTGTTTTATTACTTATTTCAGTTATATACTTTAGTTTTGTACCATTGTTTAACACAATAATACGACAATTGCGCTTTTTTATCAATTATGTCTTCCTTAAAGTATTTCGGTTAAACATGTAAATATAAGAAAAATACATTGTGACAATGACAATAGAAATTGTAGAATAGTATTTGAGATGTAATTTAATAACATCTCTAATGCGAAGTTTCTCTTTAAGAGTTAGATCTGTGTGTAATTGTGGTAATATGAAAACTATTTGGAGCCAGCTCTATTTAGTAGCCGATAAGATACTTCTAATTATAAAGTACTCATTTTTCAAATTATATTTGTAAATACCTACATAGTGTATGAATGTACGTCCTTTAAGCCAGCGAATAGCATATCTCTATACTTTGTTGTGTAATTATTTTCACTTCTCGATAAATAGATGGCAGTGTGCTGAATAAATTCGTTTAACAAAATATATAAATCAGTGCTTCCATTTTGTGTAGTTTGTAGAATATGATAGGTACTAATAATATACTGATAAGTCAAAGAAAAAAATATATTTTCAATGTCAAGTATGATCCGTAGTAGTTTTGGCGACATATCTTCCATATAATTGTCTTCCTTTAACGAATTTTGTGTTCAATATATTATTATGTAATATATTTATTATAGAAATATTTAGCATTTCGAAAGATTTAGTATTTAGAAGCAATATACTGTTCACTTTTTGATCACTTATAATGTGATACAAAATTAGCAAAACTATCCTATATTGTTGCTATATGTAAAAATCTGTACAACCAAGTAAATGGTATTGTTGTTAGTTTGTTGTTGTTTTTATTTAACTGAAGGTTGGTCATGTTTTCTGTTGCCGCCAACCAAAACCCACAGTAAAATTAACCACTACTTACCAATTTCCCAATTCTTCATTTACTATTATTTACTCGTTGCACTGGTGGTGGAGTAGTCATTACAGCATGGTGACCCACACAGATGAGATGCTTAAAAGACCCGGGGGATCAAAGTGGGAGGGAAACAAGTGCGCTGGTAGTGACTTCCAGGCTTTAATCGATCGGGAGATACTTCTTTAGAACTTTTTTACTAGAAAAGATTTCTGGAGCAATAAAGTACAGTAAGCGATAGACACTAAAACCACAAGTTTATATTTTAATACTTTTATTGGAAACAAAATAATAATTATGCTATATATTGCACGTGACTCGCAAGTCTTAGATCCACACTTTGAGCAAAACCCACTTTCACTTACATATGACCCGACTTGTCGCACGCGCCTTTAAAACGCAAGTCGCAGTGCGACCAAAACATTATACAGCTTTATAACAAACAATTACTTACTGCATTATGATATGAGACTTTTGGGACAATACAATAGGAATCAAGTGGCATTTTGATTGTTGTTAATTCATTCACAAAATATTCTATCAACATAATAGCTTCATGGCAGTTTGATGATTTCTCTATTACATATATTTATACTCGACCGACAGAAATAGTTACCAGAAGGAAAAAAACAAATCACGATGTCATTAAAATCTAAGAACCTTACCACACTGAGGATATAATACATAATAAGTCAAGTGTGAAAAGGCACTAATAGTAGAATTGCGACTTTAACTGGTTAAAGGGTAAACTATTTCTCACGGTATAGTATTAAATCGCAAGAAAACAATAGCTAATAATAAAGAAACAAAGAAACAAAACAGTGTTGTTTGAAAATACGATAATAATTATTATTTAGCAATTGTTTACTTACGATCCGCATGATATTTTTCTTTTGACTTCAAGTTATAACTCTTTAAATTAGCATCTGTTCATTAAACGTTGAAGAGTCGAGATTTATCATAGAGAGAACGATTTTAACTTTTATAATTAAGCTAAGCTTTTCTTAACAAAAGTTAACTTTAGAGAAGTGATAACTTAGATCTCCTTAAAAATTAGACAAAAAATAACTACAGTTTAACTTCAAAAAATCTAATCGCCAAGACATTTTCCTCCACTAAGTTTCCAAAATGCATCTAGCCACCGACTATAAAACAAAAAAAGACTTGTTACCAAAGCAAAAAAATATCGTCAAAAAATGTCGCCATGTCAAAGAATAATTTAAAACTGTCCATTCAACATATTTTGTCGATATTTTTTCTGGTACATTGTTTAAACAGATGCTTCAAAAGGTAAATATTACATCGGAGGTTTTACACCTTCACACGGTCCTTCGCACTACGACTATAACATAGTGGGTAGACTTCGTTGCGATGCGAATGATGTCACTGGGCATAATGATCACGTCCCTTAAAAAAATTCATATTCAATAATCACAAAACAAAAATACATATTGTGTCATTGATAAAATACAACCCAAACTTTGTGGGCTGGAAATCCTCAAAAATTACAAGTTGATTTGGGAAAATTAAACTCTGTTGCTCCGCAATAAGATTTGATATACAATGCTTTACTTGCTGTACATGAATTGTTTTCGAGACACGTGTTCGTTTTTTAATGAATTTATTTTGTAAGTGATTCACTGAAGATATACAAAAAGAGACAAGTTAGTGGTATAAAAACTCTTAATTCATTAAAGAGAGGAGAATCTGTATTCTTCAAATTTCTTATCTGTATTTTTCAACAAGAAAAACACGTTGCGTTCAGGTTAACGTGATCTAGCCTTAGTTTGAAATCATACGCAAAGCAAACAAGCTCGCTACATCGCCACATCATATCCAATTATTTCATTTCCTCAACAACACATGATTAATCAACATAAAATGCAATATAATCAAAAAAGGCTCAATATATATAAACTAGTACAAAACGTTTCATAAACCACATATGTGGGGCTTACCGGGCGGATTATCTGTCGACATTTTCACTTCACGCTTCTTATGTCATAATTCAACATTATATAAAATAATATCAGTTAACTGCCTTAGTGACGGTCAGCTTGTTATATAAAGTCAACCGTGCCATTGTGGATTCTAATCATATACGAATTTAAAAATAATACAAATTAAATAATATTTGATACTGAAAGCAACAATAAATAGTGTACATAAAGTGCGTGTCTACAGAAGTCTCACTCATTAAAGGCACTTACAGAAATAACGACTATCGTTTACATGCAGTTAAGTACAAATTCGCTTGTAAATCAACAATAATTTAAAATACTTGTGTTAAAAGATACGGGCGATATTCTTTCGTAATAATGGCACAGCTCAACTTATTAGTGTTAATGAGATTGCTGAGAAAGTCGCCAGACTGACCACTAATTAGACCCTTTAATATTAAATATATATATTATTATATATTTTGTATAAACTTAAATTATGACTGAAAGCAATAACATATCCCAATGAATATGGAACATTCTAATTGTGGCACAACCACAGACAACTCCGCTCGGTAATGTTGCTTTGTAATGTGACCACATGCACCTCTTTCAGAATAAGGTAACCAAATTCTCAAGTTTTATAAAAAGAATAATTTAGGATGACAGTTTTAAGCACAAATCTAGTTTAATCTTACTTAAAGATATGAAGAGGAAGAATTACATTCCATATTTCCTGATACCTTTTTTATATTTTTGTGTTTCCCTTAATCAGTTTCTTTTATTTAGTAAGTTGCCTGCAGGTTTAAAACAAAAGTAGTAACTTTTTAATTCGAACCTTATTTAGAGAGCTCCATATCACAATGTTACTATTCATATAAGTTTACCCTTAAAACTGTTGACAACTTTTTTTTAAATAAGGCAAGAATATTTAAACATAATTATGTGATCACATAGCAAAACACCATACTCATTAGATTCTCATTAAATGATAACTCCTTCAGAAAATGTCGCCGTAGACAATATTTGTTACACTTGTTTATGACTTTCAAAATGTGTATTTTTATACAAATGCAGCATAAAATATGCTTTATTGTTTGTGAAGTTCAATATATTATTTTCGAGAAAATAATCACTGAATTCTATAATCAACTTGTTTTGCCTGTACAAGGAGTGTATTGCATACTTTCGTTAATGGTGGTCTTATACCATCAAAATATTAAAGTTACTTTTTGGCCACACAAATTGTTTTTTTTTTTTCTATACTTCCTTGTATAGGTTTATTACGCCACTATTTGTATCTTGATATGAACTTATAATATCGGCTAGACTACATACCAATAGTTAGTAGAATTGCTAGCTGACAAATAGCAAGTGTTCGAGGCTGAAATTTAAATATCGATACAAAGTATTGGAAAGATATAAAATTGTATTATTTAAATTTAATGGTCGAAAATGTCGATATTGTACGATTTCAATGTCTAACAAGCTGGCGTAACGCCATATTTTACACAGTTTGGTCAATCCATGACAATGTTCGAATTTTAAAATTTAATTAATTTCAAACCGTAGAGAGTTCAGTTTGTACTAATTTAAAAACAAACCAATTCATTCACAGACATAGAAAAACTATTATTTAACTGAGATTCTGACACGTCTTCCTAGAATCACATGCACTTAACAAAATGGAAAAAAATACAGCATATAAATAACATAAATTTATGGCAACGCCGTTCTAGACTCACTGTGTTGCCCGATTAAAAATATATTTTTGAAATTTTCTTATAGTTATATAATTCAAAGAAAATTATACCCATTTTTCTGATTATATTTATATTGCAACTCTTTATAAACAGCTTCGTAAAAATTATAGCATCAGAATTATGTCTTTTTCTTTCAATATTTTATAGAAAGAGAGAGATGTGTGACTGAAATTTGTAAACAAAATAAGTATAACTTTCATTGAGGGTTCAGAATACGTAAGTTTACTATTCTAAAATACATTTTTATTTTTGTAATAAAAGCAGCCACACCAAGCGTATAGTTTGACAACATTGATACAGTGTTGCCATAAACTTAATGGACAGACCACTGACCAATCAGAGTAAAACGATTGGTTTAAAATACTGTCTTATACTGCGTAGACACAGAAGAACTCGCAGTAATATAGGGGCTAGACAGGAAAAAGGCTGGGGCAATTAAAGAAATATAATCTATTTAAGAATGTGGTAATTTTCTTTCCTCAATGCATTTAAGCTTACTTTTATATCGATTTTATAGTTCTAAAACTTTTGAGTTTTTATATGATTAAATATAGATATTATAAAATGAAAATTTAGACAAAAGAAAAAAATGAAAATGAAAATGAAAATGTGAAAAGTAATAGCGGCAAATTGAAAATATATTTTTTATTTTTTTTTAAACAACTTTATTTGAAATTCCCATATCGCCCGCGTAGCCCCTACATACAGCACTTACACAAACAATGCTCTATCTCGCTAGCACACTCCTTCTCGCTCACACTCGCCACGCACAACCTGTTTATATTTTTTTATTAATTTATAATAACTATCACGTCAACGGCTCGTGTTGGTCTACTTTTAATAATCTTGTTCAATTTTGTGCGTCCACTGATTGGATAAAACATTTAAGACAGTATTTTTGCCGATTTCTGTTATAAAAATAATTTAAAAGTATGCTTTATTATCCCCTTAGTCAATATAGATAACACAATAAAACCATTCATATAACGTTTTTTGATAAATATGTAATGATGAGGGTAACTCGATTTTTTAGACCGATAACCAACAACCCATGCAATTATTTGCTGTCATACACAACTGACAGTTCAACAGCTGACAAGTATCTGACAGTGTCAGACAGTAGCCACCTGACCGACACGAGCCAGGCGTGTGGCCGGTGTGAGGTGTCCGGTTCACTCCGGCCTATGTGTATATAATACTAGAGCGTAGACCCGTTGCCGGGCCGTGCTTACATGCGCACGTGCGCCTGCCACACCACATACGACACTACCGCCATCTACTTATATATTTAATGACACTATCGTTAAGGAAACTTACTATATTTTAAACCTTTTCAAATTAACAATAAAGTCTAATGTAACGGCCATTACAAGACTTGAGCCTTATTCTAATATTAGTTGAAGTCTATTTTTGATTAAAAAAGTTTGTATTGAAGTTTCAAAATTCAGAACTAAAGTAAAAATCATATTAAATTTATGCTTATATCGTGTAGCAACTAGTATACACGTTAAATATGACTTATGGTAATAATAACTAGGCTTTATTTTTAGTGTTTTATTCTAAACACAAAGAATAGTTTTAAGATTTCCAGATTAAAATAATGTAAGTCGTATGATAGTTATTGCAGGCAATGCGCATGTCATCACAGTCATATTAACGAGCTAACTCACACTAACGTAGACCCCACCGCCATACAAGTAATTAATGATAATATTATAAGCATATAAGATATTTAATAATCCCAGCAGCCATTTTGTCTTTACGATCGATATCAAAATGGCGGCTGGACTAATTTTAGAAATTGTATCTTTATATAGAGACGACCAATTAAAACTAATTCTAACTAACATTTCTCGTACAAAATAATTCAACTGAAACTAAATTATATTGTCTGAAAACATCTGAATCTTAAAAAAATAGGCGGACTTTTAACACAAGAAGATAATTTAACATAGTTTTTTTTATACATAATAAACAGTTTGGTGTCTGTTTGTATTTTACTCTAAGGTAATAGTGAAAATAATATTTAATAGTATTCTTATTGCCCGTGGCCTATGACCAAAAATAGTAATATCTTCATTCAGATGTCTTCGCTGAGGTGATATATTTGAAAGGTTTTTTAGGTCGTCTCACCGTGAGTATCAGTTACAGGAGGTTCGATGGTGGTGAGGTGCCCACGTCGGAGTTTAGCAACACGAGAGTTTAACGCCAACTGTAAATAAAATTATAAAGTATAACAGAAAGGTGTGGTCATCCAGTAAGGCTGCGGTATAATTATTAAGCTTTCGACAGCATCGTAAGGGGCTAAACATTTAGAAAACAATCTGATTTAAAATATTTTAAATTGACCTACAAAATCTTACTTTTAACTATGGGCGTTTTGATGGAATAATTTTAAATTTTTTTCAAAGAAATGTAGAATATTACTTGAAACTTCACAATATAGTTTTTTTTTTTGTTATAATAGGAGGACAGACGAACAGGGTGGTCACCTGATGGTAAGTGGCAACCGCCGTCCATGAACACCTTCAAGTCAAGAGTCGTAAGTGGGCCGCTCGCCTTTGAAGGTGAGTGAGGGAGATGTCAGATTTATCTATGGCATTCGGAATAATGACTGTGTTTCTACTTAACATACATGTAAGCAACGGACATAAAGAAATCCCGGACTCGGGAAAGCTATTTGATTACACAAAGCTATATGAGGGAATCAAAAACACGACATCTCCCGCTCAGCGCGTAGAGTGACTGGTAGAAAGTAGGAAAGGGCTACGCTACTCACAGCACTTGGTGCGGCTGTATGGCGGCGAGGTGCGCGGGGGAGGGGGGCACGCCAGGGGGCGCGGGGGGCAGCAGCGTCTGCGCCAGACCCTCGAAGCGCCCACCCGCCTCGAAACCGTTCTGCAACAAATACAATTAGCTCCAGTATCACTCCTACACTCTGTCTTGTGTCTCAACCAGTTATCTTAGCTAGTTGAGCATCAAATTACACCCAGCCAGAGAATAAACGATCATGCTCATGACACAATTATTTGTCCTGCAGATCGAACCCACGGCCGATAGGTCTTATGTACCTTCTTAAACTATTTATTATCTACATATATTGAATATCTCTACTGTTACCTATTTGAGAATTATATTCATTCAAAAAATCTGAACGAGGCGTGATGTCATGTATGTAACAAGACACATTTTAAAGTAAGTTCTAGCAATCACCTGGTTACAAAAATTATTTAATTAAATAAATTATACGGTACGTTCTTATCCACAAAACCTACCTGGACGGGCACCGCGCCGAAGGAAGATTTCGATTTGGAACCGCGGCACGAGTGCCCTCTGTGCTTTTAATTAAAATTATTATTATTCACATATCGCTATCTACTCGGCATTGTGCACATGTAACATCGAATGAGTCGCGTCTCTCCGTGAAACTTCAAACAGCACAGTTTTACGATTGGACCTGGATATACGCTGGACCAGACCATGTGGCCCGCTACTGGGTACTATTAGGTACGTGTGTATTTCCTTGTTTCTAGATTTCCTTGTTTGTTGTATATACCGCTTTACATTCAGTTTAATATCGAAAAATATACTATTAACTACTTGTCACTAAAATCATTCACATATCACTTCAGAATAAACAACAACGTTATACGTACAGGTATCATGATTGTAGGTCTGAGCGGCTGTATGGAGGGTTGAACGGCAGTCGGATAGTAAGGGTAGTACTGCACCGGATACCCTATGTACCCGGGGTAGCCGGCCGCCGCCGCATACATGGCTGCTGCTGGGCTGTACATCTGCTGAATGATCAGATAACAGAAAAAAATATCACGAAGATGGTCATTTTAAAATTTGAATTCCAATGATGATTTGATAAGGGGATTTATGAATAAATTGTATTATCACTAAGTTGGACGGTGTTTTTTTTTTACTATTACCCCCATTAGATGTCACTGTACTCAAATGAGTACAGCCATATATCTCAGTATCAATTACAGATCTCGTAAAGTTACGGATGTTACCTTATTATTTTACTTCATCATAACACTTTTCAGTATATTGATAAATATCTGTAGAGGTAAGTAAATGATTTGAATTTTTTTATAGTAATTACTGGTCATAACTTGTTTTTCTCATTTCATTAGTATAAAATACATGTCAGAGTAAGTAACAAAGAACAATGTAAGTAATTATTCATAACTCAAATAAGACTAGGGTCATATAAATGTTTGTACTCGGTTGAGTACATTGACAACATACGTAAGTAAAATAACTGTTATTTTATTTTAGATTCCTTAAAATTCTGAAAAAAAAAAAAATACAGCTCAAAAGAGCTACAAGGGGCTTGAAGAAGCTATTGGAGCCGTTTTACAGGAGAGCGATGACGATGAATGTGACTTGGCCATCAAAACAGCTGATCTAAGTGCGTTGACTGATGAAGAGGGAGATGCCGATGAGGATGTGAGCGAGACCACAAGACATGACTGGTACTATTCGAGGTATTTTTGAAACAAAAGTGATGATGAACCGCTGAACCCATCCACTTAGAATCTAAACCCATCCTGGCGGCAATATACCTCTTTATTCTCTACAATTGCTGAGAGTACTTCCGAATTCTGTGACAGGAAGAGGGCTATTTATGAAGAGCTGAAAAAACTGAAGGCCCTATACAAATAGTTGAAAAATTGCTTGAAGTTGATAGTATTTATATGATTATATCCAATAGCAAATTATACGCTAATCAAAACAATACGACATGAGTTTCAAGTAGATAACTCTGATTTTAAAAAGCTTTTAGGGATTTCGATATTATCTGGATACCATAAGCTACCTCGAGAACCAATGTACTGGTCACTAGATGAAGATATAAGCGTATAATCGGTCAGCAAAATTACGTCCAGACATAGGTTTCGGGATATAAAAAGAAACCTTCATTTTGTAGATAACGACTTAGTAGCAACGTCAAGCGACAAAATGTTCTAAATAAGACCATTGGCAGTCCTTCTTATATAGCCTATCATAGTGACTCCACTTTCCCTGATAGAAAGGAATAAGAGTCCATGAGTTGTGGTCACCATCCTCATTGCATGTCTAGACAATGCAGCATGGTGACTAACACTATGGCGGCCTAGTGAAATGCTTTTTCACGCCCTGCTTAAAAGATCCGGGATCAAAGTGGGAAAGAAACACGAGCGCTGGTAGTGAATTTCAGGCTTTCACCGATCGGAACAGGAAAGTAACCGTTTAGTTCGGCATCGTATATTTTCGAATCTCAAACGTTGAGTCCTCAGGCGAGCATGTGTAGTCGTGTAGAGGAAGGGAGAAGGTGGGACGAATTGGAAGAGCTCGTCAGAACACTCTCGAGGCGATAAAGGACTGCCATAGAGGCTCAAGAGACTGGGTGACCTCAGGACTGTCGATAATGCGCCGCTGCAACCGATCGAGAGCGTCAAGCAAATACTGCGCATAGCCGTCCCAAAGACGAGACTAGTACTCCACGCAGGAACGAATCTGGGTCTTGTATAATATGAGTGTTTACAGATGAGTGTTTCATGATAGTATCTCTGTTGATGAATCAATGGTGAAATACCATGGCGCCCATCCCGCGGGGAGGTGTATTGAGAAAATTACGCCGGACTGCATCAATAGTCGATGGCCTTCCTCTAGATAGTTGGACATTATACCGTCAAAATTAAGAAACAGCTGCGGTGTGTTTTTTAGTCATTCAAGAGTACGTTGGCAGTATAACAAGAGCCTTAAAACATTTGTGTCGAAAAGGCGTGTTTTGAAAGTTTTCATACTTAGGATGTCACTGTACTTAATTGAGTACACCCCTGTAATTTCATGAAAACTATTATTTTTATTTTTTTTCTTGTAGTTTGTATTTTTTGTTCATATTTAAATATGAAAAGAAAGATAATATATATAATTGTACTTTTTATTTGACCTCTAATGGGTTAATAAAATGATTATCATGATTTTTTTCCTTCCATACGCGTTTTCATAGCGGCTGAAAGGGGCACAGGGTATATTTCATCAAGGAAACAAGTAATGTTCCAGAAGGATACCTTAATTGATTGAATGAATCTAGATTTTATTCCTAAATAAATTGATTTATTTTATACATATTATTCGTAATAAATTGTATCTTCAAACAGTAGTTATTTAAAGCAATTTGAAATACACCTCTCAAATCACAAGAAATCAAAATATACGTTTAAAACTAGGTTAAGTGGGTGAAGAGAAGGTACATACCGGTAACTGCTGACTCAAAGCTGGTATGGCTTGGTGGTGTTGCAACTGTTCGTACGGGGGTGGGGCGTACACGCCACCGGCGCCTGCGCCCGCTCCGCCGAACGTCATGCCGTAGGGCGAACCCCCCGCAACTGTTGTATACACTTTATGTTACCGATGGTAGAATTACGACAGAAACATGTTGTGCTAAATCTACACGTCAAAATTAATTCCTACACTTCTTTTGGAAAAGAAGTTCTTCATCGTGGATTAAGGTAAGACCGACTCCTAAGATCGACAAAGAATAAATCGTTATGCAATTTCAATGCGACTTTCACTCTCTTTTTCTATTACAATGCTGTAATAGAAAAAGAGAGAGATAGATAGTAGTAGGGGGCTGATGTATCTAACTACCCGAAAAAAGGGTTTTTTTGTTTCGATTTTACAAAATGTTTTACTTTAGCACAACATAGTTCCGTCGTAAACGTTCCAAAACAACATGTCACAACTGACAATATTACGTTTATTAGCTACAGTGAACCCACCTCCATACTGCGGCGCGGCCTGGTGCGGTGGTGCCGGCAGGAAGGGCCCCTGTGGCGGCTGAGGCTGCGGGTATGCGCCCAGCGGTGGTGTCACTGCAACAACTTGCAAGTTCTACACGCGCACCACACTGCAGTCACGCGCGTCCAACACAAAGCACACAGACACACCACTAGTACTAAGTGACATTATTTAGTATTTAAAATATGTATTTAATATCAGTTTTGTAATTTTCTTTTGGTGAAAAACAGCTTTTGGTGTTACGGAACTTATATTCGTGTTTCAAATTTTGCTATTTCAATTTAATTATTATGTTCCTTTCAAAAAATCTTGATTAAAAATATAGTGGTGTAAGTGTGACCATATGAAGGACACGCTAATCGCGCAATGCGCGCCGCAACCCAAGCCCGAGCATTCACGCTTGACGCAGTGGTTGCGCCGTGCTAAATATATAACAAATATAATAAATTACGTTAAGTTAATTATGTAAATTGTCTAATCTCGTTTAAACATTTCAACAGAGAAATGCAAAACAGAGTCAACTGTAAATAACATTATTTAGCACGGTGTGGAACATGGATGAAAAACTTATTCATTAAAAAAAATAGAACGGGTTATAAGCATTTTCTAAAACATAAATTTTAGTATTTTATTATTTGATTTTCATTCATGTTTTCATCACTTACGTCAATGTTAACGACAAGCGATGCCCATACAACGCGTTACCACTAAACAGAGTCTTTCAACACTAACATAAAAACACAATAATTTGAAAAACTCGTTGAGTGTGGTGACAACTCTCCGGGCCGACGGACAAAAATATTTTTGTGTAAAAAACATTTATGTACTCGAGCCAGATTAAGAAAAATACAATAAATTTGGTAGGCTTTGTTAATTTTTCAACACTAGTGTGAGTGCTGAATACCTACCAAATTAGTTATTTACAATGCATTCCTTATTTTTTATGGTCACCCTAGTTGAACTGACTATATGTACTAAAAAAAACAAATACTATAAAGCTATCTCAAAGCCTAACTCTCAATATTGCCATTTTAATTAACAGCATTTACAGATGGCGCTTCCATATAATCAGTTACATTTAAAATTAAAGCTTTGTGCAAAAGAAACTAGTGTGACCATCTATATTTTTTCATTAAGAAATCTTAAATAACAAAACAATCATCACACGATAAGGAACCTTTCAAAACGTACAATATTTATTTATAATTATGACTGTGAACTTTAAGTATTATTTGGCAACATTTTTGTTACAATATTTATTCTGGCAACTAGTCTATAATTGGAATGGTATTTTCTTTTTTGCAATTTGAAAGTTCAGAGTCACAAGTAACGACAGCCAAGATTGGCTTCCAAAATGTGTATACATTATGTGAACATTCCTTGAAAAAAAAAATATTCATGTTCTATTATAATAGCTAACTATTCAACAAGTGTACCAAGATTTTTTGTTGACTTACTTGACTGAAAATTTAAATTTACGATATATTTTGCTGTTCAAATCTAGAAAGCGTCTTAAATGCAGGAGAAGCAAAGAAAAAAAACAAAACTATGATATTAGTGCGTTGAAGGACACAGAAACATGCACATGTGACAACACAAAAATCTTAAAACATTACACATGTAAAAACAAACTATCAAATCTACTTAAAATAACCTATGTTTAATTGTAAAATATACTCTAATTAATTTTATCTAACACCAAAACACCAAACAATAAACAATAGTAAAAGCATGAATAAAAATAAAATGGCCAACTCATGCTTCTCACAAATCAAACATTATAGACAGCTGCTACCAACAGCAAAATTGTCCTTTAATACTTAGGTCAAACCACAAAAAAACCTGGTAACATCCTTCACCTAAACATTAAATACTAAATTATAACCAACACTGAAAACATTGCCATAATTTTTAAACTGGCAACTTTTTTAGTGTGGTCAGACACAAAATACTTTGAAGTAGTAAAAGCTTATAATTATATTTTTAAATGCATCAAGCAGGGGAGTTTATTGGTATAGTAATGAAATATAACAATAAACTGTTAGAACACATATTATGACCGCTGTGAATAAATTTGGTTAACAAAATAAAAAATCCGGATCCCTGTAAAAGACTCGAAAGACTGTGGACCAGACCAAGCGAATGTTGATTAAAAGAAAATAATAAAATTGTGTAAAAAATAATGTGGATCCTACAGAGATGATGGTGGAATATAAGTCCATGTTTGCTTTAACACCCAGTTTGTTTTAGCCACTCACAACTGGCATTCTTCCCTGTCCTTCAATTAAGCTTATATTGGCATGCAGAATTGACATCAGCACTGATAAAGTGTTGATGACAAAATTTTACAAACATGTATCACATATCTTTAAGCTAATATTAAAAATAGTTTTATTTATTATGAATTCCATGTGATATCTATTTGCTTACTTATATCTTAATATCACACACACACTAACATTTGTGTCATTCCTGTTAACATATTAGACTCATTTTGACTTAAAATCCCAAAATATTTTACGTTCTGGTAATATATTGTAAATGTTGAGGATTTGAAGTCACATCTTAGAATATGTATCTGTGCAAACAAGATACACTATCTAAAATTATTGTTAAACATACTTGTGTAATTTAAACATACATACAACTTGAAAAATGGGCAATTATTGAATGTGAATACTTGTTGCCATTGCCAATTTTACCATCACCTTACATAAATTAGCCCACAAAAATACATTTGTAGGCAGTTAAACATGAAATAGTGTGAATAAAACATTATATAGATACACACATATCTCACGCCTCTATCACCACAGCGGTATATCAAACACCCCCCTTTTGCCAATTGCATCATTATTGATATCATTTCAAGTCTACTTCTACACTATTTCTTGTTTATGTATGTTAGTATTAATCAACACACAATCTTATAATATTTAGACACGACTTTTTGTTTTTATTTTAATAATAATAGTGTAACAACTAATTGAAAAAGTCGAATCTTGCATTGAATTGCATTTGAATCCTTAAATTTAATAAAGATTCAGAAAAAAACACTCAAAATAAATGACAAAAGTAGACAGAATAATATTACTTTAAACATAGCTTTCCCATAAATCAATGGTTTTAATATTGTATACATTTGTCATTTATTTCTATAACATTATAACTAAAAAGTTAGCTTATTCTATAGTAGAAAAAAAAAACCAAAAAAACAAACACAAGACATCCCTATTTAATATTTAAAACACAATAGGGAAGCTCGGAAACTGATGATGCAATATACATACATATTTATTTTATATGAAAAGCCAAGCATATTGCATCATAGTTATGTAAGGTGCAGGAACTAGCAACAAATTAATAATTACTGGTTGTTTTATAAAGAGAATATGTTTGACTAAATTGATTTAATAATCACCAGTAATCATTGTTAATAAAAAAAAGTGTTAAATTATTAAAAAATAAGCTGTGTAACTAAATTGTTTAAAAAAATTGTTAAAGAAAAGAAACAGCTAAGACACATATTTAAAGGTACAAGTCCTGTCTTATAATTTATGGTAGACTGCAATATAGTCTATGATATCTGACAGCACTTGGGATACTTAGAACAACTTATTTTTTAAGTAAGACATGTTAACTAAGAAATCTGTCAGGCATTTATGTTTTTCTTATGGTCACAAATCCAGGACTTTAGATAGTATACAAAAAATATCAAGCAAAGAAATCTACTGTACAGCCAACCATTTGCTTCACGTCAACAAGTCCTATAGGGTTTGTGTCACACTTTCAAAATTGTCTTACACAGAAAAACCTAGAAGCAATTACTTATGGACTACACAATTGCCTGCTAGATTTATTTAAAAAAACAATAAAGACTTGACTACTATATCTTTGACTAGAATAAATAAAAGTTTGTCTAATGAAACATATTATTTGTATTTACAAACATCTTCATCTCTATGGTTAGGTATGGCAATCAAGTCAATAACGAATGGGTTACAATCGAATTAATAACACATACGCTCGTCCACACGCCGATACGCACATATCATATTTGTCTCTCTTTTACTGTTTCCAAAAAAAGAAAAATAAAGAAAGAAAAATTCTATGTGATTTCATTACATGATAGCGATTAGTCGACTGCCGCGCGGGGACTGCGCCGGCGCACTCGCGGCTCCTGTAGAGGGGGGGCGGCGACTGGGAGTAAGGAGGGTGTAGGTAACTTGTATTATCATCATGTTCAGTGTTGCACGCAAGAGGCAAACTGTCTCACGCACCCTTCGAAAAATATCTTGCACATCCAGTTGAAACTAACGCTTATTAAACAAGATTTCTTATTTTTTCGTAAATGCCAGTAACATTAATATGACCTGAGTCATGCTGTGTCATCAGTTACATTAGTACAACAGATGTGTAAGAGATTTTTCTAATTGGCAATCAATTTAGATTCCAGTCTCTATATTACCAATCATTGTCCAGACTCACAGATAGTGTCATCAAGTGTCAGCCAATTTTTGTATGTACTGACCCTTTAATAACACTCTGAAACTCCAAAGAGCCTGTCTTTTTTATTTTAAATTATTTTAAGAAATGTAAAGATACCTATAAAGCTTAGAATATGCAGTTGGGCTGTTTTAATATGTGTAACCTCATCAAGGCCATTTGCTAACACCTACAACAGTTTTACATTTTACCATTGATTTGGCTTTAAAAAATGGCTCTATTTGTGTAAATTCAATAGTTACAGTAATGAGAAAGTGTTTAACAAAGGTTTAATATCCTTCAATTATGTATATTTGAAAAATGTTCTTGCATCTTAATATTTCAGTACATAAAACTAAATGACAATAGAAGTAATGAACAGGAAATTTAAATAGGTCAATCATTTTCACTAAAATAGTAACTGCTTCTTTAACATTTTGTTTGGGAAAAGCTACATTCACAGCAAAATATTTAGTTCATGGAAAATATGTCATGTATGAGTTACACATTATGTAGATTGGATGCTCCCTAAACATAATCAACACAGAAAGAGCTGAAATCAATTTGAGTTGTAAATATTTAATGACCCTATCAAACAAAATCAGCATATTTAACTTTTACTATCTCAGTTCAAAGACTAATTTGGTCGACTGTAACTGCAGAAAATATATTATGCTGAAAATAGCGTTAGGTCATTTAAATGGAACATTCTTCTAATATGATATATTCCTACAGTTGCAAAACATATGTTAATAAAATACGGTGTAGGAGATTTTCCTAATAGATTTTATCCAGTCAGTTACCGTTTAATAATAAATGCAGGGTCCCTTAAGTAAGTAGAATGACCACCGGACCTAAAATTAGAACACAATTGTATCCCGCCTTGAGTTAGGGGTAGTCAACCATCTTGGAATCATGAAATTATTGATCTACCGCACCTTCCTCCTAAATCAATATTTCGACATTTTTTAACAAAATAATCGCCCTTCTATGCTATTTTCGTCAGTTGGAGGATAAAACAATTGTTTTATTAACAGCATAACTTGTATTTCAAGGCCTTTCTATGACGTTACACATGTCAAAACGTATAACAAGAAAGAACAAAGAAATTAATAATTGAAATGTATAAATACCTTTTTTGTCTGCCATTTATTATAATTTAATTGTTTATAAGAAAAATACTTTTATATATAGACTGAGGTAGCGAACGTAATAGCAAAATAGCGAACAATTTAACGCAGTCGCAGACAAACGCTTCACAACGATCCTCGCAACAACTAGTGATGGGACATCAAACTTACTAACTTACTATTCGTAATTCATCTATCGGTATAATTAGATTCACATTAATCGAATTTATTTAGATTAACAGACTAAATTTAAGTGTAGTAAAAGCGAAGTTAACTGACGTTTTACACGTGATATTCAGTTAATGGCTGATCAATATTATAAAAATAACCAAAGTATATTCCTTAATTTACGATACAATACAATATTCTTTATTGTATACCACAGAAAAGATACAACATAAAAACAAATAATAATATATAGGCAACTGGTACGATCGGCGGTCTTATCGCTAGCTAGGATTTTATATAGACAATAGTCCGGTCAATTTAGACAATTGAAATAAAGAAAATTCCGACAGAGCCAAATCTTCGTATAGACCTTAGATTGACCACAAGGAATAAAGTGTCAAAAGTCCCCATCAGTCCCATGTGAGCTTAGGGACTTATTCGGGGCCCAAGGTCAAAATTTTAGGTTTTTGGATTTTTCTCGAAAACGGTAAGTTTTATCGAAAAAGTACTTTAGAGCAAAGTTGTAGATCTTAAAATTTTCTATAAAAATGGTCCCTATGATTTTTTCTCTAAGAACCACTGTTTCCCAGATATTGCGCTTGTAAGAATCACGTTCTACATAATATGCACACATTTCCACACCACCTGTGAGGTAGTGTGATCGGCGCGTTTTTTTTAACGTGGTTTCCCCGGTAGGCCTATTCCACGAACCTTTATGACGTTATTTTCAGGAACAATAATTATTTAATAGTATGAAGCTTATTGATATGGGTTACTGAGTTTAACTGTCGTTCTAACTTTTTTTTATTACTTTAATCTGACTCATACTCTTCATATTCAACTTCAACAATCATGTTTTCTTCAATTTCTTCTTGTTCTTCTTCTTCTCCTTCCTGTTGATGAACGCTTAGAAATTGTTCAAATGAAGATGAATCAGTTGTCTCTTCATCAAAATCACATGAATCTTCCTCTCTTGTATTTAATTGAACATTTGAGCAAGAGACACCTTGGCAATTGATACACGCTGGAGAACACTGCAAAACTACTTTTTTTACAGCCACATTTGGCACTACAACCTTTCTTGCATTTGCAAAAAATTGTGTTAAGTAGTTTTTCTGGAGCAGGGGGCAGTAAAGTTCGAATCGGTTCCAAAGTATTATTTATCAATTTCCAACCCCAGTCTTCAGGGTTCAGTTCATTGCCTTGCCATGTTTGAACTTGATAGTATACTCGAAACAAATGTTGAGTAGCAGATGCCGATGTTGGAGGAAGACAAGATAGCTGTACTTGTTTTTTGTTTCGTGTATTTTTTACAAATGTTAAATATCTGTACGTATCTTCACCTCAAATACTAATTACTAAAGGAATTCGGTTTCTTCTTGCGGTTTATGGAGCTCCAAAAAAAAATGATTGCATAGATACGTGACTCAGCATTGAGACAGCCCCTGCATATAGGGCTGACTGTCAGGTCTGGATGGTGATTAGATATCGATTCAGGGCCATATGTGCCGTAATCGTTCCTACCACTATTTGTATGTCTTGTCGGTAAAGGCTGAGCAGTCTACAGGTTAACCGTGGTGAGACACCAGTCAGCAACATTTTTGACTGCCTGCAGCTCGGAGTATTGGTCCATCGACCATTGTATGCTTCTCTACTCCGTTGCCTAACCCAGTAGCGACTACACGTAAAGAACATTAAATAAAATCAGTCATATTCTACGTATACGGTGTCAGTTATTCTGTAATTGTGGTTGGACTAAAGAAAATATAATTATTCATATTTCAAATTTCGAAAATCAGGCAAATTATATTTTATAACCCCATGGCAGTAAGTGATTTGATATTGAGAGTATAATATATACTCTGTTCCTGCTCTATTCGTAAAGAAAGCTGTCATGACATTTGAGTGCAAAAGTTGTTTTGTTTAACCAGCAACATTGTATCGCAGCAGTATACTATAATCTTTGAATTATTATTTAACTTTCTTATTTATGTAAATAGGCGAATATTGATATTATTGATTATATTTTTATATATAAAATGTGTTTTTTTTTATTAAAAAGAAATATAAAACGGTATATAACTATTAAAAACTTAAATGCCTAAAATTTTAATATGCTGTATTTTAACATGTTCTTAGGGTATTCGCGGAGTCCCTTGCAATAGACCTATTGTGACGGAACACCGTGTGGTTTTAGTCGGTTCAATTCCGACATACCAACTCGCCGTTACCTCCGGTGTATATATATAACATCCAGTAACTTTCCACCTTATGATTATTTTTGTTAAATTAAAAATGGACGAACTTTGAGTTTTTTACTTTATATTAAAAAAAGCTAAAAATATTTTTATTTCATGAAACGGTTAGCTAAAACTGATAGAAAAGGTTTAATATAAATTAGAAATGTACTTTTATTTGCGTTCTGAACATTTTTTGCAGTGTTAAATGAAAATAATTATCAGCCCGCCATGATGCATAACAAAAACAAAACTATATCAGCGCCTCTAGTGGTGGATAATGCAATAATTTATTACATAATGTAATGTAATGTACTTTTATTTTATAATGTAATCACTAACGTTTGGCATATTATGAAGTGGTCAAGCATTTAGCTGATTATAACGTTAAACACTTATTAATATTAATTGCAAATTATGAAAATTAGTATAATTCATTGATCTGGGTTGGGATTAAAAGTTATAACAAGCCAACCACTAACCTGTGCCCTCTAGTGAAGGCAAATTAAAAATAGTTTGTAAGAATCTATATAATATAAAAAGAAGGTGAGACTTGTATGGGAGAAGGATGTAATAAAACTTCAATGCCATAAAAATCTATTTATGTACAAAATTGTAAATACTTATACTAGGGACATCATTAAATATTCGAAAATAGTGTCCATTTTCCTCCACATCTGAAATATAAAAAAAGGTTAAACTTTTACATGGGTTGTTCAAGTATTAAGGTATTATATAAATATATCAAAAATCAAAGGATATATATTTTCTTAGACTAGTGGTATTTTTTTTTGTTTATACTATAGAACAAACGAGCAGACGGGTCACCTGATGGTATGTCACTTCCACTACCCATGAACTCTTGCAACTCAAGAGTCAAAAGAAAGCTGTCCCTCTTTTAGCGTAGGGGAAACAGGGGAAGGGAAATGGAAGAAGGGGAAGGGAAAGTGGCTTGGGCCTCCGATAACCCTTCTCACTCGGTGACGCAGTGCAAACATTGTTTAACAGCCAGTTTTCTGTGAAACTGTGGTAATACTCCGGTCGAGCCGGCCCATACATGCCGAAGCATGGCTCTATAAAACTATCAGATACATTATGTACGTAAGTGTGGTGTGGTAGAATGCTGAAAAATTTTAAAGTGTGTACTGACCTGCAGGCCTGCAAGAACCTGGCGTCACAGGCCCGCTGTAGCGGGTGTCGGGCCGGCTGCGCGGCGGGCAGCGCCCTAGCGCCGCAGCGCGCACACTGCCGCCAGCGCGCCGGCCGGGGCCCACCACCCAGGTACATGTAGCTGTCGATATACCACAGATATATTTTATATAATACTAAATACTTTTTACAATTTCCGAGAGGCTTTGGACCTCGAAAACCATGTATTATAATTAAAACAAAACATTGCTACGAGAACTAAAACTCTCAAAAACATTTATGTAACTAAAAAAGATCTAGAGACATATTTAAAAAGAAGACAATGAGAGCAAAATATTATGTGATTTTCTTATTAGAGTGGAGTTCTCCAAGGTTTCAGTTTGGGTCCATTTTGATTATATCTTAGATTTAAGTCAGTACAAGGCAATTTTATGCATGACGTATTATAATGAAAAAAAATCTATACCGTATAGAGTCCATAGTGATGGAGGGTGTTGTCTCACACTGCGCGTATGCAGGCGGCTCGGGGGTAAACCGTAAAGCTTCAGGCTCCACACCATACTCCAACTAAACAAAGAATACAGAATGAACCTTACCATTTAAATATAAATTTTTTCGCGACTGCGGAAGGAGAATTATGTTTTTTTTTTTTTGTAAGCCTACCATAATGACTCCACTTTGCCTGATGGTAAGCAATAAATGGAGTCCAAGAGTGGTAGTCACCATCCTCATTGCATGTCTAGTCAATGCAGCATGGTGACCCACACTATGGCGGCCTGGTGAGATGCTTTTTCACGCCTCGCTTAAAAGTATATGTATGTATGTTTCTTTGTCCAGCTCCAGAGCCTAGTCAGCTTGATGGATTTCACCGGGTTTGGTGTCATTTGAATAATCTAAATGGCAGTGACATAAAACATAATATTACGAGATAGCGTCAACAAAAAAGATAAGAAGTTCATATTACAGTCGCCTTTCATATATGTACATATATTGAATTTTTCTCTAATTTTATTTTTATTTATAACATAGCGGGACAGACAAACAGACGGGTCACCTGATGGTAAGTGACAACCCCCTCCATGGACAACTGCAAGTCAAGAGTCGCAAGTGCACTACTCGCCTCTGAGGGTGATGAAAGAGGAGAGGAGTTAGGCCTCTGGAAACCTTATTAATTTCGGGGAAGTTTTTGCACAACCGGTTTTCTGTGATGCCGCGGTATCGCAATCGTGCCCAAGCAAAGCTCTACCAGAATAAATGTGATGTGTAAGTCTTGTTTGGCTGAGTGTACTAAGGGATGGAGAGTACGCACATAGAGCGGCCAGAGGCGGTCGTGCGGCGCCGCCACGCTGCAGCGCGGCAGAGCCTCCCACACGCGCGCGCCGCTCCACTGTGACGTCAGCGCCAGGCACTCCTCTGTAACATCAAACGCTTGTACTTTGTTTCTTTCTAATGCGACAAACATATAGATATTTTTGGCTTATCCATTTATAAATTCAGGGACCAGATTCACCGCAGAAATAACTCTCTTTAAAGTTTCTTGAGTGGAGACCGCGTCTCATGTTCTAAGTGAATCAATAAATAAATAAAAATAGCGTTACCTTCTGGGTCCAATAGTAAAATTATAATTGTAAAATTAAAGGTGGATAATATCGTATCTCGTTTTGTCGATTTATAATACCCGCTTCCATTTCCACCAGGTGTCTTTATGAAACGAAATCGGGCTAATCACGGCCTGGTTGTAGGTTGAGAGGAGCACTCACCGATGAGGTCGGGCTTGGGCGTGGCGGAGGCGGCGAGGCGCCCCAGAGGCCGCAGCAGTGGCTCGGCGGCGCGGCCCGCCAGTCGCGCCACGCTCGCCAGCCGCCGCAGAAGCGCCACCGCCGCGCTATCCGCCCACAGCTCGTAACTGCACAACCATACCACCCTCTTTACATGTTCCAAACAACAACAAGAGAAATACGTATTCTCGTTCCGACTTTTCCAAGTATATTGTAAGTATTTATGACGTTCCTTCTTTAGGTCCTACAGCCTAGACAGCTTGATAGAATTCGACACTTAAGGTGTCATTTTCCAAATAATTTCAATGTTAAAAATATTGCAGTCAATCATTTTTCGAAGTGAAAAAAATTGTTGCAGCTTAAAAATAGTTTACTATGCCTATGCTTACAGTACTGCTATGGTTACCTCATTACAAAGCGTACGTTCTGTTTCTTAACTGTAAGAACTAGAACGCGTCACAAGTCGTACATCGATCTGTAAACATTATAACTTGCTATCTGTATGCTGTCTAGCAATATAGATTGTTCTCACTTACTTTCCAAAATTAGTTTCCATATTTCCAAAAAGCACAGTAGAAATACTAAATTATTCACTGTCTTTCTAAATGCTATTATCACTAGGGTGCCTCGTACTTATAACTCACGTTTCTCAAAAATCCACCCATTTCACCTTTCTAATAACATTATTAGGTATAAACTTGGTAGTAGCAATTAAACTAATGTCTGTTGTTATTTACTAAATTGACATGTGACATTTACACTTATACTTCTATTTAAATGTCAGGCAACTCTATTATCAGCTTAAGACCTTTTTGTTATAGGCAGAAGGCACACTGGTAGTAACGACACTCTTAGCTATATGTATGGAAAATAAGCTGTTGAGTTTTTAATAATAAGTAAAAAATAAAAAATAAAATGATAGACATTCAAAATGTACAAACAAACTTACGAATGATGCATGAGATGTTGATGCTGATGCTGACAGAGCGACAACATGGCGGTGAGCGCGATGTCCAGCACTCGCTGCAGCAGGAGCCGGAGCGGCGCTAGGGATGCTGCTTCCGGGATCGTGTCGCACTTCGCCTCCAGCGCCAAAAGACTCTGCTAATGTATTTAGCTGTATGAAACGGCTCCAAGTGCCACTAACATGTATAAGCAACTTAGAAATTATAAAATAGACAGGACGGTCAGGTCTATGGATATAAAATGAGGGTAGATATCTGTCAAGTTAAAACAATGTAATCAATTTTAGTTTTTACTACACATTTTTAGCTTTGACGCCTGAACTACTCAACCGATTATTATTTAATACCTGGATGAATGAGATTTGCTCGTTTTTTTTTTGTGAAGTCGTGTAAAGGAACTTGAAAAAAAAATGGGAAAATTTAATCATCTGGACTCGAACCGGGTTTTCTGGTTTCGGGATCGCCCAATTTCCCACCTGAGCTATTATAACCTGGTAGATGCCGATGGATGGCGAAATTGACCTTCGTAATAATATAAGGTAATAATATTTTAGCACTTTTTCATTGCTTAAAAACACGGATAAAACGACTGTTACAATAATAGTAGCAACATGAAACATTTTATAAGTTATCTTGTTTACAAAAAGGTTACAACACTGTCTCCTTTTTGTCTATGCTTGTGTCTGTAGCGGAACTAACTCTTTGTAATGTGTGGTCTATCAGTTAAAATAAAACGGCTATTAATTCTAAAATACAGTTTCTTTTATTTAATAGCTACAACGACGTTTTCTGAAAATGAAACCTAGCTAGATCGATGCATACTAAATTTGATAAAAAATTGTTGGAGCCGTTTCCGATTCAGTCTATATATATACATATACATATATAAGAATTGCTCGTTTAAAAGTATTCAATATTGCATGCATATTGTGAGCTGTAAAGAAAAATATGTCGGGCACTTTTCATTCTTAAAAACTGTTTTCTTGAATGAAAATAACTTTTACTCGTGGTGATACTTTAAAAATTATATAATAATAATAACTGCAGACACCTCACACCCGTTATTTAGTCTTTGGCTCTGGCGCTCAGGTCAGCCGTGAGAATCAGTATGTACCTTGTCGTGGTCGTGCGAGTGCTCGTCCAGCAGCGCGGCGAGCGGCGCGGAGTCGGGCTTGTCGTCGGCGCGGAGCGCGGCGCTGGCACACGCCCACGCCGCCTGCGCGCTCTGCAGGCACGTCAGCCACGACACCGAGCTCTGCGCGGTCGGGCTCAACCTGCGCGATACAGTCACTGTCTCTAATACTCTCAGGAATGGGTGGACCGATCTCCACGGGCTATCGATAGCAAACAGTTGATATTTTAAGAAGTAACTTATTTGGTGGCCAATATTATTGGCTGTTAGCCATTCCAATTAAACTACGTACACAAATTAAGAAGGCCGTCTATTCAGAAACTTTATGTACATTGTTAATTGGCCCTCCTATCCAATGAATAATGTAAAACTATTTCTATTTCTTCTTTTAATTATTTACCAAATTTATTTTTATGTTATTGTATTAACATACTACAATATACGTATATTCTTCAAACACACAAATATTTTTTTGAAACCTGTACTCTCCGAAATTAGCCCGTTTAAACAAAGAAATAAAATCATCTTCAGCTTATCATAGAATTACATAATATTTAATGCAGCTCCGGCCGCCATCGCAACTGTGAGTCGTAACCATTGCAAGTGAAGAAATACTTGTTCTTATCCGTAACTGGTTTCTGTAGAAGAACTCTGCTCAGACATGCAGTTAATGAAGAAGGCTTCGTGCAAAGAAAATAACTTCTACTGCTTACTAGCAGTATAAATATAACCATTGATCCAGTTTCGTACAGGTGCTTGGTTACGAAATCATGTTACTAATGTGGCCGAAACCATTGCATAAAGATTAAGATAAGGTATGATAGGTTAAAGAATTGTTTGTTAATAGAGGAGTAAGAGCCTGACTCGCGCTATAAGACTCCTCACGACAGCCCTTTGCTTTGGTATATACATAACACTCTCAACATAATAAATTTATTTTTGATTTTTGTATAAAGTAATAATAATTGAAATAGCTTTAAGCAATAAGGCCGCTATTTGTACATTATCCTTCTTACATGTACCTATGTCTGATACTCTAAACTGATGTACAAATAAACTACACTCGGCGTCAAAAAAATCGAACCTCCCAGAAAATAAGTTATAAAGCCCAATAAGCTGCAAACCAGTACGTTTACCCCAAACAATGTTGATAGTAATTGAAAGTACATTTAATATGCTTTCATTAAACAACAACTTAATTAATAAATGCCTTAAACTACCGCATGAACTGTATGTTGAAGAAAATGATATCCAAATACTCGTTACATAGACCACAACTTGCCGCACTTTCGTGGGCAATAAAAAGGGCAGCAAGCATCAAAATTAGGTCTAGAGTGTTTCGGACTGTCGTGGCGAACGGACGTGCTTGCGCTCCGACCGCCATCGTACGGGCGCCCCTAACACTGCTTATTTTAATATTTAATATTTGTTAAATATTATTATTTGCACCCGAATTGTACTTGTACATTCGGAGGCGAATACCTTCCCCGAGAAAGCCAGCGTGTAAACCTTCGCCGCGGGGTGGGGTCTCCGACCCTAACCTCTACGGTGATGGCAAACATGCCAAGGCGCCACGAGGACGGATCCAGCAACATCAAGAACACCAGCAGCGAAGAGAAAGGCTCGACCGACGCAGCGCTGCAGGACCAGCGACAAAAATACCAGGGCGACCTGAGTATTTTCAACTCCCTTCGAGAGAAGGGAGAAATGTCGCAGGGTCTGCAGCGCTGGTTGGAGGCCTACTTCCGAGTGATGGAAGTCCACATCGGAGAGAAGAGGAAGGAGGACCTCACTGCGCAGGATGTTCACATCCTGACAGCGGTGGGATCATCACTGCCGCCTACCCCTTTGCCTATACCAGGTAAACGGAGGCGGGAAGAAGACCCGGAGCCACAAGCGGCAAAGCGGACGACCATAGAGGCTGCCCTAACCTCGGACTCCGAGGAAGGGGATAGCGAGGAGATGGACGTCCAAGTCCTCTCCATCTCGCCCGAACCGACCCCAGTAATACTGGAAGTCGAACGGGCCCCTACGCCTACACCCAGGCCAAGGACAGCAGCAGCTGTACTTGCCGCACCACCACCCCAGAAACCCACAACAACAACTCAGAGGCCCATAACAACAAAAACGAGGCCCATAACAACACCAGGCCCTTCCAAGGCGCCCACTACCCAGACGTCCACAAGGAGACAACCAATCCTTGTAGTGGACCGTCTGGAGAACTGGACGACCCACATGAAGGAGCTGACCGCCAAAATCGGTCACCCACCCAGCGTGAGGCCCTTTGGGAAGGGATTTAAATTCACTCCCAAAGAAGACGCTGAATTCCGAGTCATTCAGGCTCACCTGGACGACCTCGGTCAGGACAAGGCGCCTTATTACGCTATCGCCCCACCGCACCAGAAGCCCCTGAAAATGGCTATCCGGGGCTTACCTGCGGATACTCCCACGGAAGAAATTGTGGAGGACTTGACTAGCAAGGGAGTGCCAGTCAAGTTTGCGAAGCATATCCGTGCTCGCACCAGCAGACCCGGATGCATCTTCTTCGCAGAAGTGGAGAAGAGCCCGACCGCAGCCAAGGCCTACAACATTGACGAGGTCTTGCTCATGCCAGGCGTCGTCATAGAGGCCTGGAGGGGCAAGAAAGGACCCTCTCAATGTCACCGCTGCCAAGGCTTCCGCCACAGTTCACAGAACTGTCACAGGCGCCTAGCCTGTGTGCGATGCGGTGGCGAGCACCAGGCGCACAACTGCCCTCGACCAAAAGAGGAGCCACCCACGTGCGCCAACTGCCAAGGCCCGCATCCAGCCTGCAGTGCGGCGTGCCCCGTCTACAAGCGGGAAGCCCGCAACAAGAAGGCGGGACTCACGCCGAGGACTGGCCCGCCCAAGGTCATCGACCAACCAAACGTGGTCGTCGACTCGGCACCCACCACGCTGATGGCCGAAGCAAACCCGGGGTCAAGCTCCACCAAAAAGAGGAGAAGGCACCGAAGAAAGAAGGCGGCCCAGGAAAAGCCAACCACACCTGCGGCGGCACCCAAAAACTGCAGCCCAGCAGCCAAGGATCCGGAGAGGGACCAACTCGCTGCCTTGCTCATGCTGTTCGCACAGCGTGTTAAGGCAGGCGAGATAAACACAACAGGACTGCTGCAAACACTCTCCACCAATGGATAAGCCGCTCAGGGTGGTTCATTGGAACGCGGAGACGCTGAAATCCAAGATAGGCCTACTACGCCTATTTCTCAAGGAACAGCGGGTCGATATCATGCTGATAAGCGAGACCCACCTGAAGGCCAACAGGCCACTCAAGATCCCAGGGTACATTGTGTACCGCCAAGATGAGGTCTCGCCAAGAGGCGAAGCATATCGTGGACTCGCTGTCCTAGTGAAGAGGACAGTAGTGCATCAACCCGTCGAACCGAAGAGACTCGATACCATGTATGCGCTTGGTATCGACGTCCAAATCGGCAGGCGGGAGATGCGCCTCTACGCGGCCTATCGAGCTCCGAATCAGAGAGCCCGCGTCGATGAACTCCGGAGCCTTCTCCAACATACGACGCCGACCATAATCGCGGGAGACCTGAACGCAAAGCACCAAGCATGGCACAACACCACCAACAACGCAATGGGAAATCTCCTTATGCAAGACTCCGATATGCATAACTATGAAATCGCTGGCCCCAGAGAACCCACTAGATTGGACCCAGCGGGCTATAGTGATAGCGTACTGGACATCATAGTGTTCAAAGGACTAAGAGCACCTCCAGTACAGGAAGTGCTCGAGGACCTACCATCGGACCACAGGCCGGTGCTACTCGTGTTCAGGGAGCCCGCGGCTACGGTCGGCCCACCGAAGCCCACAGTCCACACAGACTGGAGGGCTTACCAAGAAACCCTAGCGGGTTACAGCCGCCCTACGGTTGTAAAAACGCCAGTGGAAGTCGATGAAGCCGCCGAAGAAATCACCGGAGCTATCCAAGCCGCACTTCGAGTCTCCTCGAGCACTAGACCGAGCAGCGAGCGACAGAACCCTCTGCCCGCTCGGCTCCGTAAAATGCTCGAGGAGAAGCGAGAGGCTAAGAAGCTCTGGCAGAGAACTCGGCACCCCCGAGACAAGACCCGATACAACCGCCTTACCAACTCGTTCAAGGCTGCTCTTTGGGAGCACAGAGGTGACGCATGGGAGAACTTCCTTATAGATATCGAGGACGAACAGCCCTCGGTACACCGACTCTGCAGGCAACTGACTGCAGAACCAAACCCCACGCGCCCCCTGTTCGCTGAGGACGGGCAAATACGCTACAAAGCGCAAGACCGTGCCGAGATCATCGCGAACAGCCTCGAAAAACAGTTCACACCTCACGACAATCAAGACGAGGACCACACTCGGGAGATAGAGGCGGAAACCCATCTCTACCTCTCGAGGCCCCTCGCCCAGTCTGAGGGTGAACTGCTCGTAACACCGAGCGAGGTTGCTACGATGATCAGGAAAACCAACCCACGGAAAGCACCTGGTGAAGACGGAATACCGAACACTGCACTGCAGCGACTTCCACTGAAATCACTCATAGCGTTGACACAACTGTTCAACGGTATCCTGAGGACCGGCCACTTCCCTAACATCTGGAAGCGGGGTCGGGTTATCGTACTTCCGAAGCCCGGCAAGGACCTCAGAAAACCGGAGAACTACCGGCCCATCACACTCCTCTCGACGACGTCCAAGGTGTTCGAGCGCTTACTGCTAGCAAGGGCTCAACCCCACATCCGGCTGAGGCCCGAGCAATTTGGATTTCGTCAGGAGCACTCCACCACGCTCCAGCTGACTCGTGTCCTAGACGAAATGGCTACGTGGTTGAACAAGGGCGGGAGCACGGTGACCGTGATGCTCGACATGGAGAAGGCGTTCGACAGAGTGTGGCATGAAGGTCTCATCCACAAGCTGTCGACATCGTCTCTACCACGAAAAGTAGTCGCGATCATCGCATCGTTCCTGACCCAGAGAACCTTCCGTGTGGCTATAGAGGATACCACATCGGAAATCAAAACCATCAGTGCCGGAGTCCCGCAAGGGAGCTGTCTGTCACCGGCCTTGTACGCCCACTACACGGATGACATCCCTGTAGTCGGAGACGTCAAGCTGGCACTGTTTGCAGACGATGCCGCGTACTTGTCAAGTTCACGCAACGCCGCACACGCTGCACGGAAATTGCGCCCCACACTCGAAGCCCTTCCGGGCTGGCTGAAGCGATGGAGGCTCAAGTGCAACGTGTCGAAGACCCAGGCGATGATAACCGGTATGGCACACCACCCGCCAAACCTACGTCTGATGGAAGAGGACATCCCATGGTCCCCAAAGGTCAAGTACCTGGGAATCACCATCGACAGATCACTGTCGATGAACCACCACGTCGAGACCATCACAGCGAAGGCCAGAGCTGCGCGGACGAAGCTGCGTCCCCTGCTATCCTCCAGACTACCAGTAAGTGCCAAACTAGGCATTTACAAAACATATATCAGGTCGCGCCTCACCTACGGTGGGCCGGCCTGGTACAACTTGATAGCAGGGACATCGCGCCAACGTTTGCAGGCTGTAGAGAACAGCTGCCTTCGCATGGTGGTCGACGCCCCCAGGTACCTCAGGAATGCAACAATCCACCGAGACCTGAAGTGGGAACCAATAAAGGAGTTTGTGAGCAGACTCGCCACGGGGATGTTTGAGCGGGCTGACCGCTCGAAACTTCCCCACCTGGTAGGTATTGCTCCGCTCCCACACCCAGACGACACAACACTCATCCGGAGGCGACTCAAACGCCCCGCTCGGGAGCTCATATCAGTTCCTTCGAGCGGGGCATTGGCTTTGCCATCGGATGCAGATAGCCAACCACCGACCTCTCGCAGGCGGCTCGCTGGACCCCTCTTCAGAGGAGCGATCGGCGAGCAAACCTCGAGGCCGGTGAGCTAACTCCAATGACCGGCTCACAGTGGTGAGCTGCGAGGAAAATCACTATAAGGAGCCCAGTGCTTCAAATAGTCTCCCCACCCCCCTCAACAGGGGAGAGATGATACCAGATGATGATGAAAATTAGGTCATTCGACATCCAGACGTTGCAGAGAACATGAAACAACAGAACACAAGAAAACAGCCCTACAAAATGGATATCACTGCAGATCAAGCAGCTCAAGTGATAGCACTTCTGCAAACAGGGATGCGACAGTGTGATGTTGTTCGACAACTGAACTTGAGCCATTTTGGCATTCGTCGAGTGCTCCAAAGATTTCAAGAGACTGGGGGCTACACCCGGAGACGAGGATCAGGAAGACGGCGCTGTCCATCTGAGAGAGATGACCGTTTCATTGTGACCGACGTCATTACGGAACCGTTTCTCCAATGCTGTTGAGCTGCAACAGCAGCTCCGAGGGGCTCGTAGAACCGCAGTGAGCACATCTATTCATACTACGAATGCTGCGAGAAAGGAGTATAGCGGCCCGAAGACCAGCCAAGGGTTCGAAATTAACGCCACAGCATTGTATAGAGCGATTACAGTTCGCTCGAGAACATCTCAACTGGGATCTCGAACACTGGAGGACCGTACTCTTCTCAGATGAGAAGAGAGAATGTCTCTTCGTTAACGATAGGCGAAGGAGAGTCTACAGAAGGCGAAACGATTTTTCCTAATAAAGATAATTTTTTCACATTACACATGCACCTTGTTTTTTTTAAACGGTTATAATTGAATGCATATTTCTGTATTTCACTGTTGTTATACCTACCAACCTTTCTAATAAATAGCATAGAACAACCATAGAAAGGATTAACCGCGACACAAACCGAATTGAATTGAATTTTTGCAAAGGTGCGATTTTTTTGACGCCGAGTGTATTATCTATGTATGTATCTATTTCCAGGACAAGTGTACCTGCAGAGCGCGATCCTCAGCTTCAGCCAGCTGTGGAAATAATACTGTTGGAATGCAGCCGGTTGACGCTGGAATGTTTCTGTGAATCTGTAAACAAAATGTATAGTTTTGAAGTAAGTGTGAGATTGTCCTCATTTTTTTTTAATGTTTGTACTACGCTTTTTCAAATAAGATAACTCAAAAGTATTTATTAAAGAAAAAAAAGTTATATTATTAATTTTAAATGTCAAAATATTAATAACAATTTTGGTTTCTTTCTTTTATATATAAGGGACGAACAAACAGGTCACCTGATGGTAAGTGACAACCACCGCCCATGGTCACCTGCAAGTCGAGAGTTGAAGGAAGAGAAGGAGAGGAAACAGGAGTGGGGGGTTAAAGGAGCGTTTTTACCAAATCTCAAATGAAGTAGTCATTTATTTCTGACATTATCTACGAGTATCTTTTATATGGAGTCAGCGCAATGGGTACATTGCAGAAGGTTTTAGGTGGATCCTTAACATGCCTGCCGCTTGTCTATTTACTATTTGACAGACGGGACGGGGTAAGAAGGTAAACAGGTGGGGCAAGGTATAGCGCAACTAGGGTAAGGTATAGCGCAAGTCTCTGATGGGCAAACGGGACTGAGACAGCAGTAGTTAGAATAGGAAGATCAACTGGTTTTTATGTACATAATTATGTACTATAAGTTTCAAATAAAAAGATAATCATCCACTTCACTTGAGAAACGTCAAAAAAAGCTAATAATTAGTAATTACATAGTCTTATAAATATAAATAACAAATCAGAAAAATATGGTTTATGTTTTTGATTTCATTTTTATGTTAAAAAGAAAGTTTATGAGTCAAGTTGCTTGCCAAGGCAATTGTGAAGAAATTGGAGGTTTGACTGTTATCTTCCTATGGGGCCGTCCATTAAGCACATGAGGTTCAAAAGGGGGGAGGGGGTCCGGCAAAACTCAGAAAATATCACAAGGTCCCTGGGTGTAGTAAGATATCACATGTATTTATTTTTCAGTCACCGATTTCTAAGCCGAAAAGCGGCGTGTAGCGGAACCTTGTGACTTGACTACATGCGGGGCACCGAATGCATGCGTAAACCGTTACCTCGTACATTTTGCATTTAAACAATGTCTAAACTATTTGTATTTGTGAGGGGGGGAGTAGTCTTAAACCTTACCATGTATCACCAAGGGGTGGGGGGGGGGGGTTAAAATTGCTTAAAAACATTACGTGATTAATGAACGGCCTCTACGTGTATTGAGAGATATACCACATATATATTTACCTTTCGTAGACGAGTTCGCCGACGCTGTGTTTGAGAGTCAACAGTATGTCGAGACAGTCCACCCCGGACACCATGGCGTATTCTAGGAGATTCGTCGCCTGCTGGACCGCGAGCGGAGTCGCTAGAACGGTATATATTATATTATTAGTCTTGCCATAAATACTGCTAAAAATAACAAAAACATGATTTTACATTTGAATTTGGAATCTGTCATTCTTTGATGAATATTTGTTGTTTCCTCATTTTCGTGGCAATCGATGTTACATATTTATGTGATATTAAAAGTGGGGTGATAAAGAGAACCGAATTGCTGTGATTGCATAAGTCGAATGTTTATATACCGGGCTATTGATAGGTACAATGAAACCTCCTCTGTTTTTGACAAAAAAAAAGATCTGGCCACCCACGCGGTATTCGTAAGAAAAAGGCGATCAAAGCAGTAAAGGAAAGAATTCCTGTCCGACATCAAAAGATTTTATACATGGAACATTGTTGCGTATTTTAAAAGATGACTGATGATGAACTTGCAGACGATAAGAGACGCACTGGTCGTTATTTAACTGATAGTTTAAAATAAATTAGTAATGACAAACGGAGAGAATTATCATAAACTATTATGCAGATGAATATATTTACCTGGGACAGCTAATAACAGACGATAATCCGATGAGCAAAGAAGTTGAAAGACGAATAACCAATGGCTGGAGAAGGTACTGGGGTTTAAAAAGATTATGAAAGATAAAAACCTTCATATAAATATCAAAAGCAAACTATTTAACACTTGCATACTAACAGTTCTCATGTATGGCAGCCAAACATGGGCCTTATCACATAACACCATTAGCAAACTTGCATCATGTCAATACACAATGGAAGGGAGCATGATGAATGTGAAAAAGTCAGACCGACTGAGAAACCGTATAATTAGAAGCAAACATAGGTAACAGACGTAACGTGCAAAATTAGAAGGCTTAAATGGCGATGGTCAGGACATTTGGTAAGAGGAAAAGACAAATAGAGCAAAATTGTGACACGATGGTATCCTAGAAAAGGTAAAAGAAAAAGAGGTCGACCGCTAAAAAGATGGGATGTCGACATAAGGCAAGTGGCAGGCGTCACATGGAACAGAGTGGCTCAAGAAAGACATGAGTGGAAAAGGTTGGAGGAGGCCTTGGTCGACTGGGGTGCGGGCTAGAAAACCTCCACGTGGTGCATCCTGGGCAACGTCGGCGATGACGCAGCCTTCTCCTCCTCTACTTTTGAGGAGGGCGTCATCGCCAACGGCTAATATTCTGGCAAGAAGAGGTGGCTATTTTCTTTAGCCACTAGGTCGAGGCTCGGCCCAACAGAGTGGGCTTGTATGCCGATCCCTCTGTTGGCTCTTCGCTCCTCGGAGCTGTGAGGAAGGAAACCTCATTAAAAAATCACTAAAGTGGGACCCCTTTTCACGGGTCGGTGTTTCTCCACTGTCTACAGCGGAGAAAGAGGACGGGCTCGGCGTGCACTCGCACTGCCACCGAGCAGGCATCTGAAGATCGATGCCACCGTCGGCATATCGTAATCCTGAAAGGAGTGTCGTGGTTAAGTCTCGCGGCTCTGATCGGGGATGAGGGTCTTGGCTTAACCGCCCGGACTGCGAGGAAGAATACCTCTATAAAAAATTACCCCGAATCTCGTGTTCTGGTGCGTGACCATGGGATGCATGGCTGATGGGTGGTTCAGTCGCAAGCGCACTCCCAGCCGGGGCAACTGCGGACCCCTCGGTTGGGCAAAAATCTACGCTTGCCCGGGTATTGGGGGATCTCTGCCCGGGTGAACCTTTATTTCTCCCCCACTCGTGGGTTACAAAATGGAATACATAAATAAAATTAAAAATAAAACTGAAGTCGTAGAAGAGAAGGAAGGAAGAAAGGACGAAGGAGGGAAGGAGAAATTTAAGAAGGCGGGCGGTATTGAGGTGGAGGTTTTACTCGGAACGCCTATATCGCAAGAGCTCCCAGGAGTCGAATTGACTTCTGGGAGCAGAAGAATGTCGGAACGAATACGTTCCAGGGCTTCCAGTTTAGCGGCTGACTCTGCCGAAGAAATGGATTTGGAGCCCCGCGACACAGACAGTCGCAAGCGGTGTAGAGATGAAGATGGCGATACGTCGCAAGATATGCTGCCACCAAAGGTGACGAACAGTAGGCGTGGAAGGTCGCGCACGCCAATCTCGGCCCCGACAGGTTCTGTGTTTTCCAGAGCGAAAAATTACGCCCGGACTCGTGAAGAGGGTGAACTCGTTGCGGAAGAGGAGATCGCGGATCTTCTTCGTAAAATCCGTGTGCCGGCGGAAGAGGATTCTGTCCCTCCTACACCGGTAGCACTGAAAGAGAGGACGAGCGTGGCTGTGGCGATAATTCAAAAAGTAGCAACCAAGTCCACTAATCTGAAGGGCACTTTTGTTAGAGCCCTGAAGGACTCCTCTTCCGCTGTGTCGGGGGCCATGGAAAGCCTCATTGAGGACGTTTCACGCCTTCAAGAGGCTAACGACCGACTTATGGCGGCAAATCAACGCCTGACGGAGCAAGTTGCAGAGCTGAGTGCTCAATTCGCCCAATTTCGGGCGGGAGCGCGCACTGACAGCCCTGCGCAGTTGTCAGTAGTTTCACAGCAACCTGCTCCTACCAACTCCCCCTCTGCCGTTCCTGATGCCCACTTGCGTCAAATCATAAGTGCAGTGTGGCAAATGATGGACGGGCGCCTGGCAGGACTTGAGGCAAGGCTGCCTCCGGCACCCATAGTTCGGCCGCCATTGGCCGCGGATAAGGTAAAGGCCGCTTCAGCCCCAACACCGCTTCCCGTCTCTGGTGGCCGCGCCACCTATGCGGCAGCGACGTCGGCTCCAAGGCCCAAGACTGGGCGATCTTCTAAGGCCCCAACCAAAGTGGCGAAGGAATTGCCTCAGCTTCGATCGCCTGCACCCAAAGTGGTTGCACCTCAGGCTGATTCCCAGGCTGTACCTGAGCCAGGCCCCTCCAAATCTGCCCCCTCTACTTCTGACGGATGGCATGAAGTCAAGGGAGGTAAGAATAAGTCCCGGCTGCGGAAGAAAAAAGTTTCCAAAAGCGCTCCTGCAACGCCCCAAGCACCATCGGGATCATCGGACTCTAAGAAGATACGGAAGCTCCAACCACCGAAAACGGCTGCCGTAGTGGTGACGGTGCTGCCAGAGGCGGTAAAAAGCGGCCTTTCTTATGCTGCCGTCTTTAAGAAGGCTCGAGACTGCCTCGCTTCCGAATTTGAAAGCGCAGGTACTCGATTACGCCTCGCCCAAACGGGGGCTCGTATTCTTGAGTTCCCTGGGGCAGAGGGTGCAAAGACGGCAGACATATTTGCTGAGAAGCTGCGGGGAGTGTTTGCAGGAACGGATGGAGTACGGATCGCCAGGCCCACCAAGTGCGCGGAGCTGCGAATATCGGGTCTGGATGACTCCGTTACTGTCGACGATATCCGAGTGGCAATTCAGCAAAAGACGGGTTGCACCTCGGACAATATTAGGATCGGCACCATCCGCCCCGGTCAAGGTGGCCTTGGTGCGGTGTGGGTCAGTTGCCCCCTAGCAACCGCTAAAATTCTAGGCGATGTCGGCAGGATCCTCGTCGGTTTTGTGAATGCCAGAGTTACTATTCTGGCTGCGAGGCCGACGAGGTGCTACAAATGTCTGGCGACGGGGCACACCCGCATCAAGTGTGAAAGCTGTTTCGACTGCAGTGGACTCTGTTTCCGCTGCGGTCGACCGGGGCACAAGGCTGCGGCATGTTCTGCTGCCCCTCACTGTCCAGCGTGTGCGGCGGGTAACCTACCCGCCAATCATCAGATGGGGCAGGGAGGATGTAACCCTCCCCGCATTTCTCAGACGACGTCGGGGGCTAGCCAGTCGATCCAGGCTGCCTCCAACGTCATTCGTGCGTCGTCACCGTCGCCCATGGATGAGGCTGTAGAGACGGTTCAATAATGAACCAAGTCTCCAGCCTCCTTGTCCAGACGAACCTGAACCACTGCGCTAGTGCGCAGGACTTATTCCTGCAGACCATGGCGCAGTGGTCGATCGGTGTGGCCGTAGCCGCGGAGCCCTATTATGTTCCTCCCCGTCCAAACTGGTTGGGTGACTGGGACGGCTCCGTGGCAGTCGTTGGCTCCACGGCGGCTCATTCCCCGCCCTTGTCGCTTAAAGACAAGGGTACTGGATACGTAGCTGCCGAATGGGGGGGGATCACCATATACGGTGTTTACTTCTCCCCCAACCGGAGTCTGAGTGACTTCGAGGTTTTCCTCAACAACTTGGAGACCTCGATACGGCGACTAGCGTCTGGGCATGTCCTAGTATTGGGGGACTTTAACGCCAAGTCTGTGGTGTGGGGTTCCCCCAGGACGGACGCCCGGGGTGACGCAGTTGAGGAGTGGGCAACATCGGTGGGCCTCTGTCTCCTAAACAGAGGCTCCACCAACACGTGCGTGCGACAGCAGGGGGGATCGATAGTGGACCTCTCGTTCGCTACCCCTGCTCTCGCCGCACGAGTAAGGCACTGGCATGTTCTGGAAGAGGTTGAGACGCTCTCGGATCATCTGTATATCCGATTTGAGCTCTCCCGGACCCAGGACTCCAGAAGGGGTCACATGGCGCGGCGTTCTTCCCGCTTCCCGCGGTGGGCTGTTTCGAAGTTAGATAGGGATCTACTGGAGGAGGCAGCCATTATTTACTCTTGGCTGTCTCCGCAGCCTCCGACCGAGGAGGTAGACATAGGGGCTGGCCGCTTTCGCGATGCGATTACGCAGATTTGCGATGCGGCTATGCCCCGTGTTAAAGGTCGTCGGCCTCCAAGGAAGGAGGTCTACTGGTGGTCCCAGGAGTTGGCGGACCTCCGTGTGGCCTGCATTCATGCCCGGAGGTCCTACACCCGCAGCCGTCGGCGTCACCGTGAAGAGGGGGAGGAAGATCGGCTTTATGAGGTCTACCGAGAGGCACGGAAAACCCTGAAGCTGGCCATTAGCCGCGCCAAGGAAGTGAAGAAAAAGGAGATGCTGGAGGGTCTCGATCGTGACCCTTGGGGTCGCCCTTATCGTGCGGTGCAACAAAAGCTCCGCACGTCGGGCCCCCCCCTTACCGAGACTCTCCAGCCCAGCTTCTTGCAGGAGGTGGTTGAGGGCCTATTCCCGCAACGGGTGGAGTACTCACCCCCGTCGATGGCCCCCTTGGCCGGAGACGACGGAGAGTTCGAGGCTGAAGATGTTCCACCCGTCACGGAGGAAGAGATAGGGGCGGCTGTTCTACGAATCCGCTCCAAGAACACCGCCCCCGGGCCAGACGGGATCCCTCCCCGAATATTGGCCCTAGCTCTCAACCACATGGCGGACCGTCTCAGGGGGGTGTTCGACGCATGCTTGTCGTCAGGACGCTTCCCTGACTGCTGGAAGAGCGGGAAGCTGGTTCTTTTAAGGAAGCCGGGACGGCCTACGGATTCGGTCGCGGCCTACAGGCCCATTGTATTGCTGGACGAGGCGGGTAAATTGTTTGAGAGGATCCTCTCTGCCCGCATCGTCCGGCACCTGAGCGAGGTTGGCCCCGATTTGTCGGACGCCCAATTTGGTTTCCGAGCGGGGCGTTCGACGATCGGTGCTGTAATGCGCCTGAGGGCCGTGACCGAAGAGGTAGTGAGCTGTGGCGGCGTGCTGTTGGCGGTGTCTTTGGACATCGCCAACGCTTTTAATAGTCTGCCATTCAGCTGCATCAGGGAAGCGCTCCATTATCACGGCGTGCCACAGTACCTGAGGCGGCTGGTGGCAGACTATTTGGAGGAGCGTACCGTCGTGTACGAGGATCGAGAGGGAAATTTGAGTCGTCGGCCCATGTCGTGCGGTGTTCCGCAGGGGTCTGTCCTTGGACCACTCCTGTGGAACATGGGGTACGACTGGGCCCTTCGAGCTGATTTTCCCCCTGGGCTCGGCGTAATCTGTTACGCCGATGACACTCTGGTCACAGCCCGGGGGTCGACCTTTCAAGAGGCGGCACGCTTGGCCACCAGAGGAGCCTCACTGGTGGTCGGGCGCATCGAGGCGCTAGGGTTGCGAGTGGCTTTGGATAAGACGGAGGCCCTTTTATTCCATGGGCCCCGTCGAGGTCCACCCCCTGGCGCCTCCATAATGGTCAACTCGATCCTCGTACCGGTTCAGGCCCACATACGATATCTGGGCCTGATCCTCGACGGAAGGTGGCGCTTTGACGAGCACTTTCTGCAGCTGGCTCCAAGGTTGGTCGGCGCTGCGTCTGCCCTTGGGCGCCTTTTGCCCAACTTGGGTGGACCCAGCATCGCTACAAGACGGCTGTACACGGGGGTTGTCCGGTCAATGGCACTATACGGTGCACCGGTGTGGGCGGATGCTCTAACCGCCCAGAATAGGGCACGCCTTTGGCGCCCTCAGAGGGTTATGGCGGTTAGAGCCATACGTGGCTACCGCACCGTGTCGACGGAGGCGGCTTGCGCGTTTGCCGGAACTCCCCCGTGGGACTTGGAGGCGGAAGTGCTCGCCGAAGTTTATCGGCGGACGGCTGCGTTTCGGGCGGGTAGCGGCAGAGGGCCCCCGCCCGAAGAGGTACGCGAGTGGCGTGAGGCAGCTCGTCGAGCCACGATGGCTCGTTGGTCGTTCCGGCTGGAGGCTCCACGTGCTGGCTTTGCCGCCGTGGAGGCGCTCCAGCCGGTCATCGTCGAATGGGCAGAGCGGCAGCACGGGACTCTTTCTTTCCGACTGACGCAGGTTCTTTCCGGGCACGGCTGCTTCGGAAGGTACCTGCACTCGGTCGCTAGGAGAGAATTGAGTCCCGCCTGCCACCACTGCGACTGCAGTGAGGACTCGGCTCAACATACGCTCGCAGACTGCCCCGCTTGGTCGGCGCAGCGTCGGGTCCTCACTGCAGTCATCGGAGAGGATCTCTCGCTACCGGCCGTCATACGCTCCATGGCCGGTAGCGACAGGAATTTTACCGCGGTCGCAACCTTCTGTGAGGAGGTCATCTCGCAGAAGGAGGCGGCGGAGCGGGCCCGGGAGGACGATCTCCACTCGGACCCAATTCGCCGCCGGCGAACCGGGCGGCGTAGGCGCGCTTACCAGCGCCTCATGCCGCCCTGAGTGTGGCCGCGGGTGGTCGGGACGGGTTTTCCCCTCCATCCGCCATATAGCCAGCCGCGAGGAGGCGACGTCCTGGTGTGCCTGGACGTTACCTAATTGAGAGTTACCCAAGGGTGGTGCCCGCGCTTTTGCGGGCAACAGGCGCTAGGAGGGGTCCGGATGTCTTACCAAAGCTGTTCCCGGATTTCTCCTATTACAGGCGCAGTATGGCGCACCGTGTGGTTTTAGTCGGTCCGATTCCGACACACCGTTCCACCGAAAACCCCGGTGGGATGACGGCCCGAGGGGGTTTCCACACGTTAAAAAAAAAAAAAAAAAAAAAAAAAAAAAAAAAAGGCCTTGGTCGACTGGCAAACAGATCTACAGAAAATAAGTAATATTCAAATAAGAGACTAGCTTAAGGTATACATTAAATTTAAGTTTTCTATGTATTTTAATCATATAATTGTAATATGGGTCTGAATAAAAGCTATTATTATAATTATATTAAAATGAAGGGTGGTAAAATAGGGTAATAAAAGGGTGGTAAAATCAGAATAACGTCTTAAGTGTTACGAAAAACTTTATTTACTGCAGAGTTTTTTTTACCATTGACCAATATATTTTAACAAGCAGAATTACAGAGATTATGTTCAAAGCTCTATTGAAGCTTTCCAATTAGTCAGCAGAGTATAACTTGTGTCAGACACAGAATAAATGGTCGAGCCTCACAACTCAAAAAAGAAGATGATAAATGTATCTATGTGTGTGTGTGCGTGTGTGTTTGTTTGTACTTACGTATGTCGGCCCAGGGCTGGGGTAGTTTGTAGACGTGTAGTTGTGAGTGCGTGTCCACGGCGACCACTACACCACCGAGTTGGGACATCTCCACGGAACACACCACCGCACATCCGACACCTTTCTGTACCATTCTCCTTTTAATCGTATATACAATTCGTACGACAACTTATAGTAAAAGAGCTACTTCTATGACTAACTTCTCTTTAATTGATAAATATATAGCTATATATACAACTTTAATTGATAAATAGCTAACCCCATTACTGTCACCATATTACGTATACCTACGAATCCTGCCTACATCAAAACAGACCACAACGCAAATGCTTTAATTTTTTTTTAATTGATATCAGCTACGATACTGCGAAATAAACAATAAGAAATGACAAATAATTGAAGTCGGCTAGAAAATGCTACTCAAAAGTACAATATTTATCACGATATAGTTATTAATTTACAGCGATCTATCGTGGTAGAGCCATGTTTAGACAATAATGGGCCGGCTCGAATGGTGCGATACCACGGCCTCACAGAAAATCGGTTGTAATGCACCGCGTTACATTTCCCTGCAATTGGTGAGGTTTCCGGAGGCCCAACTCCCCCTCTTTCCTATCTCTTAAGTCAAAGGCGGGCAGCGCACTTGCGACTCTCGGGTTGCAGGGTTTTATGGGCGGCGGTGGTGGAGGTAACCCGTTTGTTCGTCTGTCCCCAATATATATATATAAAAAAAAAACTGCTGATCGATATTCGACCATAACTTTGCTGTATTTAATTGACTAGTGTAACTTGAATTGACATTGCATTTCTTGGTTTTTAATTTCAAAATTATCTCTTATAATGCAATGATTACGATCGAACACCTTTTGCTGATCCAGACCTAACGCGGTCGTCTTGAGTGCGCGGCGACATCAGTGCGTATTCGGACAGCAACCGGGTACATACGTACTTATACCTATTTACATACAGAGATTACGTTATAGCGGACAATGTTATTGCCGTCAACCGCATACACCTTTGGAATTAAAGCCATGAAAATTGTAGAGAAATGGTACTAAAGGTGAGGCAATTTAGGAAAAGAGATGCGCATGTCATATTAATATTAATCAACAAAATGTAATGTCAATTTAATTAGTAGCAACAGTTTACCTCGACGATCCCTAGATGGGGTTGTAAGAGTTCCTGAATCGCGCTATGGATTCTTTACCGAGATAATCATAAGATGTATTGACTAATTTGAATTTAAGGTGTTATTTTATCACTAAAGATACCTCCACTACCAAGCGACAGAAAAACAAGAGAACTTGCTTATACTGATGTAATATTGGAATAATAGCTTAAACAGGTCAGGGTCGCATGCCTGTAACTCAAACATTTCATGTCCTTTCAGATTTCTTTTGTATTTTTTATTAGAATATTGTATTAAAACAGATATTACTCACCGTCACTCCGGAGCCATATTTGGGCTTTTTCGGCGGCGTGGTGGCTACTTCAGCCAAACTCGAACCTATACCGCCGGTGGTGATAACTGGCCGACTGCATAACTGTAATATATATATAAACACTAATTTAAGTTACTTATTTACACAGATAATAGGTATAAATAACTTTGTTCGAATTTTCATTGCTGAAAAGATTTTACAAGCATGCATAACTTCATAAAAACAGTTACAGAAGACCAAACAACAAACATAAATTATTATATAAAATAAAGTTCCGACATAACGTGCATTCACATAACATAATAAATACTTTTATTATGGTAACCACACAGCTGATAAACATACTTATATATTTCTAAATACATACATATTCTAGATTAATTACATCGAGAAGAAGAAGAGAAGAGATTTGTGTGATGAGCACGATCATTTGTTGGGTACAAATGATCGTGCTCATCACACAAATATTTGTCCTGGGTGAGAATCGAACCCACGAACTCGGCTTTGCAGTCTGGATCACTAAACGCTAGACCAACTGGCATGTCATGTTATTTCATTGACCAGTAAAGCTTGAATTGAAGAACAATGGGGTACTTTCGGTAGTAAAAACTAAATCATAAAATTTGATACCAATTCAAATTTACGTAGAAATATACCTAAATATTCTGATTTTGAGTCATATAAGCACATTATTGTTTATTACATTAAAATTAAGTCGTAATTTTTAATCTGTATATCACGTGAACTAAAACACGAGCCGCCATATTGTGACGTCATAAACTAAAAGTTTTTGCATATATGACGATATACAACGCAAACTGTTTACACTGAAACAGTTAGTTGCATAAAACACTAAATATTTATAGCTGTTAACGATGAATGAGTGCCGGTCGTACAATCACAACTGTTGTTTTTACAACTATTACGTCATCAAAATGGCTGACAGAGTTTTCGCGAGAATAAAAAAGGTTTAAGATATAATTTAACATTATGGCAAGAACGCGTATTAATTTTGCAGATTTTTTTTTGTGGCTTTTTATTAAGAAAATAAACATTTTTAAGTACTTTTTTAACCATGATAGAATACCCTATTTATTACACGATATGAGGTACGTACAACGTGCTGGTTGTCCCTGGCGACGAGGTGCAGCGCGTGCGGCGCGGCGAGCACGGCATGTGGTGCAAAGCCGGGGGGCGGGGAGCGCGCGCAGCACAGCGCCACCGCCTCCACCGACCACGACGACACGCTCTGCCACACCTGAGTTGCGTTTCATTCAGCATCATTATGATAATGCACTCTCTAAGGACACACATACATACAAGGCTGTGTGCGAATATGTTTGTGTAAGGTGTCATTTACACGATTCTTTCCCATAATTACTAAAAAAAGTTAGTTGTTTGCAAGCAGTCAGAATTGGTAATACTTGACTTAAACACAGACTTGTGAATCAACGTTAGTGACTTTTTTTATACTATAGGGGACAGACGACCAGACGAGTCACCTGATGGTAAGGGACAACAGCCGTTCATGAACACCTGCAACTCAAGAGTCGCAAGTGCACTGCCCGCCTTTTGGTGATATGAGGGGAGAGGAAAGAAGTGAGTGAGAGTTGGGCCTCCGGAAACCAAGCAAGACTTCATAACTGGATTCCGATCGAACAAGCCCATCCGTACCAAAGCATGGCTCTGCCACTATTCAATTTCGGCAATCACTATATGACTGTGATATGAATATAGTGTGCAACTTAATATACTATTAACTAAATTGGAGTTACTGACTCCTAGTAGATAAAAACCTAAACACTCCATCAGAACATATGCTTGTAACTGTATATATATATATACTAGTACTAGAGAGTGAGGTGTACATGTAGCCTCATCAAAACCTAGTATTTATTCTGGTAAAGGTAATGTAACTATAATGGATAAATAAAACAGTCTTTATTTAATAAAATTAGTAAACAAACATTAATATGACAAGCTACAGCGGAAGCGCCACGCCATTCACGGCAAGTGACGGCGAATGGTGGGGCGATGAGACGTTGCGGGCTTAATACATTTTACATTGGTCATTTCAGTACAGATCGAGATAGAATCAAAATTGCGGTTACTGTTATTTATGCAGATACAAGATGGTAGATGACTATCACTTCCTATTTTAAGTGGGAGAGCCAGACTCTGGCACGAATGGGCCGGCTCGATCGGAGTAATACCACGGCTTAACAGGAAATTGGTTGTGAAACAATTCGTTGTGTTTCACCAAGTGAATGAGGTAAGCGGCGACATTACAACCCTCTCCTCCCTCCTCTCCCTTAAAGACTTGAAGTTCCGACTATTGAGTCCCAAGACTGAAGGTGCTCTTGACCCATACGTGCCGCATCATAGTTCCCCTATACTTACTCTTATTAAAATAATCTATGTACTCTATTTTTTTATTATGTATGACATAAAACATTGTACAATATTTAAAAAACCCCTACCTCCACAACAAAACTAAAGACACAATAATGTCTTTATATAGTAAAAAAATAAACACTTAAATATATTAAACTCACCAACGTATTGAAACAATCAGCTCCAGACTGTGGACCTCCACCAGGGGTGGTGCTACCTTGAAGAGGCCCTTATAAACGATAACTTTAATTATAAATATATATATTTTTATTTCGCCAATTTCTAACCCAATCGAAACTCCTTTTCAAGCAACAATAAATTTTAGCCAGGTCAAGTTAACCTTAACCTTAACCCTAGGTAAGGTTACAATAATTCGCATAGAGCCAAAAGGTTTAGTAGTAGGTGGTTTGGTAGCACAATTTTTTAATATTAAATAGTATGAATTTAATTTAAAATTAGATTATCGAGTAGGCCAACGTGGGAAGCCTCGAAAACTTGAAAAAAAAAAAATGAGAGAGGAGCACTAGATCACGCATGCATATTATGAGGGACACCACTATTTCAAGTTTTTTGTATCTCCGAAGCGGCGACTCTTAGGAGAAAAAGTGTGAATACAATTTTTGTAGATCTGCAACTTTTATCATACCTGTTTAATAACTTACCATTGGCTGAAAAACGCAAAAGAACATAATTGAGAACTTTGAATTTCTTTTACAGATGTATGATCAATGAGGGTTTACCACATTTCATTTAACCATTAGTTCTTTTAGATGTTCGACCATTAGTACCAATTATTATTAGCTGTATTCGAGAGCAATAAATCTTATCTTATATCCTTAAATGAGCAATTCTTGTATATACATACATATATAATTGGAATCTCGGAATCGGCTCCAACGATTTTCATGAAATTTAGTATATAGGGGGTTTCGGGGGCGATAAATCGATCTAGCTAGGTTTCAGTTTTAGAAAACGTCGTTTTATCCGTGTTTTCAGGCAATGAAAAACTGCTACAATATCATTAGAATACGAAGGTAAATTTCGCCACCATCTACAAGGTTGTAATAGGTCAGGGGGGAAATAGGGCGAGTCCTGATAATTATTTAATTTTACTTTGTTTTTTTTTCGTTCTTTTACACGATACCAAAAAAAAAATCATCGTGGTACTGATTAATTAATATGAATAAAACTTACGACTATATTCATTACTCTACTTTTCGTAAGGGTTGGTAGGGGCGTATTACCTACACCTACCTTTAGAAAACAACTTGTGAACTTGGTGCGATCGCTCCGTGCATTTCCACAGCGACAGCGTACTGCCGGCCACTAACAGAGAGTCGGGGTCTTCGCGGTGCCACCAGCATATTGATACTGGAACACCAAAGAATTGTAATAAAATAATCATTTCAAAATCTTTAAAGTTGCCTTACACAAAATATTACTTTATACTTATACTATTTTCGACAAATTGTTCATGATATACATAATGTTCTAGTAGTTTGTGATTGTATAACAAACTAAGCAAAAAGTGTACAAATTGCTCAAATTTAAGTTAAAATTTTTATTACTTGTTTAAATTAGATAGAAATGGACCTCTCCTAGAAACTTAGTATCTCTAGCTGCTTCAAATCGTCACATACATACACTCTTACACGCAAAGACACATGCACACGCACATACGCACACACACACACACAGACAAACCCGTAAATATATTTATCATTGACCAGTATCAGTAATGTTTTAGACTTAATAGTATCGCATTGCTTGAAAGTTACGATATATAGGTGTAAATTTTATTTTATGTTACAAGATACGTACACACATATACAGAATACAGATAACCTCGTGGTCGATGTTCAACCGAAATTTGTTAAATTTCAATTTTATTTGTGACTTGTTTGTAATAAACATGAATTTATCAAACTATTCCTTTTCGTATTATAAAAAAAGTCAACATGTATGATTCTCTGGTAAAGATCGCTTTTAGAAATACAACCGCCCATTGTAAACTGCTTCGGTAATCATTTTTAAACTTCGCTGTTTACTGAACATATCGTTTACAATAAGAGTACTGTATTCTATTATATATCTAGAGGAAAGAAAAGGACCCAAATTGTGTTTTATGATAAAATACTTGTTTGTATGTAACATACTTTTTTAGTTATAAGATAACATAAAAGGAACGGACCACAAATCTATCTATATATATATATATAAGAGATTTCCACCGATATATTGACTCATCATGATATATCTTTAACCATAAGGACCATAAGACTTGAAATTTGGTAGGAATATTCCTTTCGCCGAACAGAGGTCCGCTAAGAACGGATTTTACGAAAGGGGTGTTGCGGGGGTGTCAACAGGTGTGCTAGTTATAAGATAAAATAAAGGGACCGGACAACAAAAAATATATAAAATATTCATAGAAAAAATATTCATAAAATAAAACGACTTGCTGCTTAATGTAATTCGCCGAATAATAGATTTCTCTAATTTTATAATAAAAAAAAAAACCAAACTCCAGCGAAACACCAATGGTGGTAAGGTAAGGTGGTATGGTCTACGCGGGCTAATATCCGCAACTCGACGTCTTCTGTGCGCCTGTTTTGCTTGACAAGGTAAATGGCTGCTATTACCGTCCCAACTCCTCAAGATAATTTAGCAAACCTTGGCGATCCCAGGTGTTTGGCTCGTAGCGAAACACCAATCACAGCGTGTTATGTTATATTGAGCGAAGGAGTATCAAAATACGTAGTTACAACCTTCAAGGAAATAATATGTTCGTGGTGTTTGTTGATTCTATAATAATCAATTCTTTACTTACAATGAAAAAAGGTAAGGCTTGCGGGGCCATAGATCATTTTTAACACATCAACGTTTCAATTTTTACTTTTTTTTAATACATCTCCCGCATCAGGAGTAATTCCGGGAGCTTTGCTAACATTCAATCAACGAGACACAAAATATAATAATTGAGGTATCCTTAACTAACTTTGTATTTATGCACTGTCATCATTAATTGGCAGCAAGTAAATAGTAACGGCATGCTGGCGCCCACTTGGGTATAGCAGAAACATGTGAAAGTAGAATAAATGCTGTTGAGATGAGATCACTGTGAGGAGTAAGACTGGTTGACGGAAAGAGGAATGTAGATATTCGGAAGAAGAGTGGTTTGAAAAAGGACGAAGTGACGAAAATTTAAAAGGGTATGCTTGGGTTGTTTGGGCACTTGTAAATAATTAATGGGAATGTCGGCAGGGGTCGACCACGCAGAACATACAACGATCAAATTTGTGATGTTCTGAAGAAAGGGCAGGTCTGAAGAGTCCGAAACTGACGCGCTGACGCGCACGAAAAGGGTGAGCTGTATGTATGTATGTACGTGCATACGTAGACTCACGCCTTTATTTCCGAAGGGTTATGCAGAGGCGTAATCAACGCCCACATTGCCGATTTATATTTAGTAAGACTGCCGTAACAGTTAAGGCTAATAATTGTTGGCCTAATATTGTTTATACAGATGGATTGGGGAGTATTAGCTATAGTCAGGGCCGCGTGCCTATAACTTGAACTGGCTGATACCGGGAAGTCTGAGTCCTCAAACTTATATATGTATGTATAATTAGACTGTAAGGTTATATACGTCTCTCTGTGTATGTGTGTTTGTGTGTGTGTGTGACTGGATAGATGGGATTGTTTTTTTGACTTGGATGGACGCTCAGCATACACTAGTATTCACGCGAGTATCACTTACCGTCGCCGGGCGACATTACCTGATTATATCTATTGACTTTCAACTAAAATAAAGAATTAAAAAGCAGTAAAACTCACTGACAAAACCTACAAACAAACTGTGTACAATACTACAAAATATACTCAGCCAACATCGCCAACCATCATCGTATGTTTTATTTATTATTCTAATGTTTGTCCAAGTTAAAGCTGGAGCATGTGTGCTAAGCCTATATCTATTTACATAGTGATTATGAGCTATAAAATGAACTAACTTAAAAATCCAAACCTATTAATAATTTATTTCATATTCCCCATTTCAAGTGCAGTCATCTCGCTGACCCTCAGTATAGCACGTTTGCTTGCTCGTATCACATTTTTTTTTATACCATAGGGGGACAGACGAACAGACGGGTCACCTGATGGTAAGTAACACTGCCGTCCATGGACACTTGCAACTTAAGAGTCGCAAGTGCGCTGCCCGCCTTTGAGTGTGATGAGGGATAGGGGATGCAGGGAACGGAAAGAAGAGAGAAGGGGATGAGGAGATGGAAAAAAGGAGAAAGGAGATGAGGGGAGAGAAAAGGGGGGGAGGGGGAATTGGGCCTCCGGAAACCTCACTCAATTCGGGGAAATGCAACGCAAGCGTTACTTTACAACCGGTTTTCTGTGAGGCCGTGGTATCGCACCGGTCGAGCCGGCCCATTCGTGCCTAAGCATGGCTCTACCATTCTGTAACAACTATTTTATGGAGGGACGACATTTTTAAACAAAGTAACGGAGCTACCGGAATGATCTACCAGACAGATTGTTCGAGTTAGTATGTCGCGATAGCTTGTATTAGTTTTGTAGTGTAGTTACCTGTGTGTGCGACGTAATGGTGGGGCAGGTAGATGGTGGGCAGCGGCGACACGGCGAGGCGCGGCGCCGGCACGCCGCTCGAGGCGGCGCACAACGCGCACACCACGGCGCAGCGGGGGCCGCCTGACCGACACACCGCTGCTATTATTAAATTACCATCTGAAAAAAAAAAACAGTTATCAAAAACAGAATATCTTTCACACTATCCGTTTTAACATACATACGCTCAAGGCTGTGTCCCTGAAGTAGTAGGCAGAGAATAGAATTATTCTTATTAGAAGTTTCTTGTCGAGCGTTACAAGCTCTGACCGGATGATAAGACTTTTTTTCGACACTTATTGGTATAGTTACAGCCGTGTATGAACTTCCTTCCGACCTGGGGTCCAAGAACCCTCACGCCTTTTCTTCTTCTTCTTTGAAGGCAACTCCAGCATAAGGAATGATTCCTATATAGCTTGGGACTTAACAAACTATTTATTTACTACTTATATAGAAAATAATCTTATAATTTTATTCCGTTACATAGCTAACTATATATAAAAGAACCTCAAATACAAATAACGGACGCAATAACCCCAGACTCGAAACATTTAATTGTGAATCACATAAGATTTTGTCAAGTGTGGGAGTCGAATCCACGACCTCTTGTATAGGAGTCCTCCTCAGTCAGGATCACTAACCACTATACCAACATGCCAGTAGATAAACACCCACATTTTGAACATTAAAATTGGATTGATGTTAAATACAGGGGTAACCAGAAGGGTTACCCCTTCAGGAACAAAGGCGCGAGAGCATATGTGTGTAGACAGCTTGACGTTTGTAAGGAATGTGGTGTTCGTTACTCTTATGTGCTAAGCTGGCCGTTGTAATATGGTCCCTGGTCGGCCTGAGGCAATCCGTAGCTACTTGGGCTTCACTGCTATCTGAGCTCGAAGGTGGGGTTACGGCTCCGATGAGGCCAGTGGCTGTTATGATGAGTGCGCCTTCCAAAGCTGAACCTCTGAAACAATGATTATATAAAATTTATTTCTGACTCAATGTCTCTTCTTTATCCGACTACATAAAGAGAACGGTTAAGTTTTCGAATAAAAGTATTTTTGTACATACAATGTACATTTGTACAACCTAGTCCCATGAACTACACCATAATAGGAAGCAAATATATTGCTTTGAGCTGGGCACTTTGGGAGTTGACTGGGAAAGTTACGAGTTAGTATTGATAGGGAGAGGTAGGACGGAGCAAGAGTTATTGCTTATAAGCATGAAACGGGGAGTGACAGCTCAAGCAGTTCAGGGTCGCGTAACGTCCTAACCCGTCACCAATTTTTAACTGTTGTAGAGCCATGCTTATGCACGATTGGGCCAGCTCGACCGGTGCGATACAACGGCCCCACAGAAAACCGGTTGTGAAGCATCGCTTGAGTTGCATTTCCATAAAATTAGTGAGGTTAAGGAAGCCCAACTCCCCTCCTCTTTTTTAGCTAGCGGCGGTTGTCACTTACCATCAGGTGACACGCCTGATCGTCTGTCTCCCTATATATATATATAAATAATATGTAACTCAACCGCGAGCCCTCTAACCGTTTCTCTTTATATATTAGTGTATCTTCATGTAATATTACCCAAATCCTTTCAACGTTGGTGTGGACCTCAGCAATTGTATTCTTTCAGTGATGGGAGCGTCTGGTTTCTTATCAACAGCCACCACACGACGGCCGTTGTGGAAAAATATCGATCGTATTATGTGTTCTCCTGCAGGTCAATAAATAAACAAACAAATATAAATAAATAATAGTGATTAATAAGAGGGATAATTATCGGGGGACAGACTAACAGACGGGTCACCTGATCGTAAGTGACAACCGCCGTCCATCGACACCTGCAACTCGAGAGTCTTAAGTGCGCTGCCGGCCTCTGAGGGTGATGAGGGATGTGGATATGCGAGGAAGGGAAAGAAAGGCAGTCGAGGAGATGGGATAAGAGGCGGGGGATGTCAGGAGAGGGGGAAAAAAGAGAAGGGTAGTTGGGCCTTCGGAAACCTCACTAATTTCGGGGAAATACAAAGCAAGTGTTGCTTCACAACCGGTTTTCTGTGAGACCGTCCGAGCCGGCCCATTCATGCCTAAGCATGGCTCTACTATCGTAAATTCGACTTGGACTTCTTATTTTGTGTTATAACACACATATGTATGTACATATACCACCAATATCACGCCTAAATTCCCGCAGAGTTAGGCACAGGCGTCTCAAACGTCCACATTTTGCATACCATAATTTAGTCCGCTTTACTTAACAAGGCCGTCATCTCGGCACAGCATGATATATGACTGTACAAATATGTATATACTTTTAACAGTCCGATCAAGGGATCGCACTTGCTTTATAAAACAGTAGACCTATACGTGATTCTAATTAAAGGCCGCTGATTACTTTTCCTTCGAATTCATTGTGTGAGGTGACTACTTGGAATATTGACAAACACTTGTATTAAAGATTATTGGCAAGTGGAACTTGTCATAATTCTTGAGAGGGTTATTACGTCATATATATTTTCGTATCGGGGAATAGAATTTTCAATTGTATTAAGATAGACTCCAATGCGCCGTACTTTTAGTTATGTACCTCGACGTTACAAATAAATTTCCTTTTCTCCTCATCTTTACTTCTATATTGCATCAAGCTACCCACTATTTTTAAATCCACTATCAATTTAGTCCATCCAAAGGTTGCCTGTAAGAGATCGCTCTTAGCGATAAGGCCGCCCATTGTGCATATCAACTATGTATGTTTAGTTTAAAGCAACATGTCTTTGGTGTACAATAAAGATTAATATTGTTTTTATTTTCTGTTGTATTTATTTTATACGTAAGTGGTAGTCTATATCCTTTTCTGTACAGGGGTACAATCAGGGTCACAGTAATGATTGGCGGGATGTTCTAGATCCTGACTGAAATAGATCAAGAGTTAGAACACAAACCCACGGACAGGATCGAGTAATATAATAATAATTAGAATACAATGGCACTATGGTTTCTCAAATTTAAGCATTCAATGATAGAACCATAGTGCCACTTGTGTTCTCACCAAATAGTAGCGACATACATATATATATTTACTTAATTTTAAAAAGGGGTTTTTAAGACACAAGGATACGTCAACCCCATCGTACCTTATCGTACACATTATGGTAGAGTAGGCTACTCAAGTTGACGAGGCTGGCATAGCGATGAAAAGTAGCATTTGTCCTTCCACAGGGTTTGAATAGTAAATGTGAAAGCACCTATATCTAGACTATAATATTAGTAAAGACTATATATCAACTTATGAGTTCTTTAGCTTTCACCATACATATCATTAGATTAACTGTTACTTGGAACATAACTTCTTCGAGTCCTTTACAGCACTTTTTTTTTTTTATATACTATAGGGGGACAGACGAACAGACGGATCACCTGATGGTAAGTGACACCGCCGTCCATGGACACTTGCAACTCAAGAGTCGCAAGTGCGCTGCCCGCCTTTGAGGGTGGTGAGGGATGGGGAGATGCAGGGAGCGGAAAGAAGAGAGGAGGGATGAGGAGATGGAATAAAGGAGAAAGGAGATGAGGGGAGAGAAAAGGGGGGCGGCGGAACTGGGCCTCCGGAAACCTCACTCAATTCGGGGAAATGCAACGCAAGCGTTACCACCGGTCGAGCCAGCCCATTCGTGCCTAAACATGGCTCTAGCACTGAATAGCAGTTATGGCTATTTGTTGATATATGATTTATTTTTACACTTTTGTCTTCCAGTCTTTTAGAATATGGATTTAATTTCGTCTATAATTAGACTGCTTCTTTGACCTAGATTATTTTGTGGGCCACCTATGGAGACAATGGTATATATTGGGTAACAGAATTCCCTCTACTGGGCAGTATTGTTCACTCTAATGAAAAGTGATCTTGAAGCCTTTATGTGACTTTTGAGTACTTTAACTTCAATATAAATAAAGCATGACGTGAGCACTCACGCGCCTTATTTAACTATATAAAGTGCGTTGAAACCTTCGTTAACTCTCGGACTTCTTTCAGTGGCTCTACTCAGTTGGGGAATTTTTTATACAACTAAAGTGTGAAGCTACTAATCAACAACCACCACGATGTCGCCAGGAAAGCTGTTGGTGCTGTTCTTTATCAAAGTTTGTGCTCACGCACATACGCGAAACTCTTCGCCCGGAACGATGTATGTAATTTACTTACTTTTATAAATAAAAATAGTGATATTTTATATTTTCGTTTATCAGCTAAGATAATTTTTGATACTTCTGTAATAACAATTTACTTTAAAAAGGGTAGATAACCGACTTCAATGGCGCCTATCGTGATAAATCGTAAAAACGTAACGCAATTTAGAGAATTATGCCCTAACTCTTAACCGTTAAGCTTTAAAGAAACAATATCTGATAATAATGTGAATATATTAGACATATTATTTCTACAGGTTCTCGTCTTGCCAATGGAGAGTATTTGTATAGACACAACGAGGTCGCCAGGATAGTACATCAACGACTTGCCCTTAAATACAACCTTGTGAATACAGTGTTGCCAAATTACAAGTATGTGCGCGCCCCAGTTTTCAAAAATGATCGAGCCACATTGTATTGGGGTCCATATTCTAAATATGTTTTGTTTTTATACAGATATATAGTTATAAATGTAATTTATATGTGATTTAAGTTGAATAAAGATAATATTAATAATACTCTTTATTGCACAACAGGTATTAAATACAATAAAAAAACTTAAACTTCAGAAAAATTGTAGACTGTTAGTGTTCATAAAATTTGAGGGTTCCTCGACTTCCATGGGATCCCATCATGAAATCCTGACTGTCTGACACCGCACCGCGGAGGGAATATGCATACATATATACTCTTTCAAACAAACAAAAATACTTTGAAAATCGGTCGACAGTAACTGGAGAACCATTTGAACATACAGTACTGGGCAAGAAATAATGCACATCGACCTCTAGAAAGAGACATTCGGCTAATTTCGGATTTGTAGAGCGTTGTCCCTTTCGCACGAAATACTAACAGTCCGGTATCTATTAAGAGCTGTTAAAACAATTATTGTGAGTTGCTTATTTTGATTATTCTTTTTTTTCTTATAAAACATTTTTTTTTCTTTAAGTGTTGTCCTTAGATTATAGTAAAATAAAAAAAAAACATGTATGTTTACATATATATATTTTTTTTATTTTGAAAAGTGATACATTCTGATAAAACAATTATAAATCCTCAATTCCTTCCGATTCACTATCAGTGCTCTCAATGAAGTCAATATCATTGTCACTATCAGCCATATTTATACCAGTCTATCAGTGTAATTATCTAGACCGTGTTGAAATCTTCGATATTCAGTCTCACATTTAATTGCATGATCACAAACCTTTTCCCATTCTTCAGCAGCAATCATGTTTACTTTTTCTGCCAATAATGTTTTTAGAGGCTACATAACCATTCCGACCATATATTTTCAACTGCATTAAAACCCGGATACGATGCCAATCGGAATACAGTGTGCCCATGTTCAGCAAGTATTTGTCCACGGAAAACTCTGTTTACCTTTCCTTATGCCGACATATAATACCGTCAATCTGGGCTTTAATCAATTTTGGGTCTACTGGAATGTCATGCCTGTTTAAGCAGTAGATCATTTCCTGTTTAATGGTGTTTGAATTTGGGGGTCTATCAATATATTTATTGTGATAGGGTGCGTTGTCGATAACTAGAACAGAATCACTGGGTATGTTTGGGATTAATTGATTAACCAGCCATTTCTCGTAGTAATCGTCATTCATTTCATTGTGATAATCACCTATAGTGTCCGTGGATTTATACATTAAAAAGGCTCCAGGAACAAAGCCTTTTTCATTTCCAGCATGAACTACTATCAATGTTGACCTTTTGAAATTGGCTTTAGTGTGTGATGTATGTATGTAAGACTCATCCATATAGATTATATTTTCTCTAGCAGTAGAATCTGTTTCAGTACTGACTTCCTTTAATACGAGGCATGCCTTTTAAGTTCTGTCGTTTCCATATTTCCTGGCAATTTTGAATTTGGAACTGTTTTATATTCGAATGTGTTTAAATGTTGAATCTCAAAACTGTTGAAAGTATTAGGATTAAGTATAATTAAGTATAAATATAATTAAGTATAATTAAGTATATATAAGTAGTAATTAAGTCACAGCGTCGATTCGAATTTGTCAGGTTACGTACGGAAATGAATCCTTCTAAGGAAAATGTTCGTGCAATAATTTTCTACAACTTTAGAAGAGGCCTGACACGGCTTCAGTGTTTTGAAGAGCTAACATCTGTGTTCAGTGATAAAGCCCCATGTCTGCGGACTGTCGAACGCTGGTATTTAGAATTCCAGCGTGGACAAACTAGTGTTAGTGACAAATCTCGCGAAGGACGGTCAAAATCCGCCTTCACTGAAGATAACATCTTTGTTGTGAGACAACTAATTCTCGAAGATCGTCATGTGACGTATCGAGAGATATGAGGCTCTATTAGGCATCTTAGGGACAACCATTCAGAAGATCTTGCACGAAGCGCTTGGTGTGAGAAAGCTAGTTAGCCGTTGGATACCGCATCTGCTTTCCAAGGATCACAAAGCGGCCCGCGTCAGATGGTGTAAGAAAACTCTGCAAAAGTTCAACCCAGGAGAGTCAAATTACGTCTACGACATCATCAGCGGTGACGAATCTTGGGTCTATGCCTACGATCCTGATTCCAAACAACAATCTACAATCTGGGTCTTTCAAGACGAGCCAAAGCCGACTAAAGTTGTTCGTTCTCGAAGCATTTCAAAGAAGATGGTGGCCACGTTCGTTGGAAAAACCGGCCATGTTGCGACTATTGCACTAGAAGATCGTAGAACGGTTAACGCAGAGTGGTATGCCATAGTTTGTTTACCACAAGTCATGACACAGCAGCAAGACAACGCAAACTCACACAGCGCTCGTCAAACGATTGAGTATTTAAAGAAGGAATATGTACAAATTCTTGACCATCATCAATACAGTCCAGACCTAAGCCCTAACGATTTCTCTACATTGATTGATGGTCTGTTAATAAAATTAAGAAAAGTCTTCGTGGTCAAAGGTTCCAGTCCGGTGAAGAAGCAGTCGACGCTTTCAAGTCAGCAATTTCGAACACCCGAATTGCGAATGGAAAAGTTTATTAAGCTACGTGGTGAATACTTTGAAAAAAAAAGTACTATAAGGTTTTAGTTGTCTTTTTCTTCAAACGACAAAACTTAAAAGGCATGCCTCGTATATTGTTCAAAGTTCTTCTTGAAATTCCACTGGCATTTGCAACTCACTATTGTACCTTCTTAAAATAGTTACATACGTCTTTATCGTCATGATTTTTAAATTTGCCGGCTTCAGTTAAAAAATACTTATACACTTCATAGACAATTTCACGTGACAGACCATGTAAAGGCTTCAGTCTTTTCCTAAAGATGCCATAGTACAATTCTAAATTATTTAAATTTGGGGATGTTAACAACTCTCTATATTATTCTGAACTGGATGCGACCGTAGTCTACTGCATTTTTCGAACGACTGACAAAACACACGTGTAGTGTGCGAAAGGGACAAATCTTCTAGAGCATTGTCCCTTTCGCACATTACAAGCCGAAATTAGTCGAATGTCTCTTTCGAGAGGTCGATGTGTATTATTTCTTGCCCAGTACTGTACATATACAATAACACACGATCACAGAACCTCTTCCCTTTCTGGAGTACAGGTCAGGAAAAAGGCGAGTACAGTTCTACCACTTTTATAAGTTACGCCGATGTACTTGCGCAAAACTCATAATTTTTACTTGCGCAAAACGTGTCCATTCACTATTGGTTGTCGCGTACGAATCATAGCCGAGTCAACATAAAAGAGCGAGATAGCGAATCTTAGTTGTTCTTGTATTTAAAATCTTACTACAAAGCAATAAGGTCTGTATTTACTTCGTGTTTGGCATTTGTCCAAAATGGACCCGACATAGGAGTTTGGTGATGGTCTGTTATTAAATAAAGATAAGCCACGCACTCGTACAGTTAAAACAACAGCAACAGCAGTAGCAGTTGTACAAAAAAATAATTTTCATTTCTTTTTTTTTCTCTGTTCACCAGAAAGCGGCCAAGCATACCAAGCGTTGTGAACAGAACTCCGTGACGCCAGTATCGTGTGCTGAAATAATTGTGAGACACTCACTAGCTCCGCACCCCGACGACTGCCGGCTCTTCTACTACTGCTTTCGTCCATTCCACCCCCCAATTTGTCGACAGTGTCCGTCTAAATTGTATTTCAATCCTAGCCTTCGCGTGTGTGATTACCCACATTGAGCAGGTTGCCAGACAGTGACCACTATGGCAGATCCACAGAATAATTCGACTATGGTAGTATATTCGACCACTACAGCCAGCAATTATAGAAAGGAGCCTTCAACTGTTATACCATAAATTACATATGAACCCATTACAAGAAGTAACTCAACTGTCAATATGACCACTACTGCGGACCCCACTGAAAGTGTACCAAAAAATGTTGAAATCATGACGGAACTAACGGCAACTCAACCCGTTACCGAGTTACAAACAGTTGCCCAACCTTCACCACCTCAGCCTAAAAAGAAGTGGTGTAAAGACTAGGTTAAAGAGTTTATATTTTATTGACCAATTAGTAAATTAACTGCAAAAACATACATATTTGAGTTTAGAGATTTAATAATATATATAGATCTGAACATAAAAGTCTTCGTATTGTTGTAATTACTACGATTTGCCGCTGCTATGAATAAGATCAAGGATTAATCCATATCCCACTTCTTATTTCCCTCCAAGGACACAGCACTATTATAGTGGCGATGTAGAAAATAAATAAATAAAACCTATAATAACCGACAAATAGAGAAAGGAAATACCTTATAAATATTGTTAGTAAAAATTTATTTTTTTTCTATTGCAGAAAACATTCATTGTATGTGTATTTTTTTTTTACAATATACGGGGACAGACGAGCAGACGGGTCGCCTAGTTGTTAGTGTCAACCGCCGTCCATAGACACCTGCAACTTGAGAGCCGCAAGAGCACTGCCCGCCTTTGATAAGGGGGGGGGGATGTAAGGAGGGGAAAGAGGAGAGTTTGGCCTTCGGAAACCTCACTAATTTCGGGGCAATGCAAGCAAGTGTAGCTTCACAATCGGTTTTCTCTGACGCTGCGGTATCGCACCGGTCGAGACGGCCCATTCGTGCCTATGCATAGCTCTTCCAGCATAAATGGTCTTAGTTTATACATTAATACATAGAATTGGAAATATAATAAAATAAAATATACGCCGAGGCCAGTTATTAATAGAAACACGCACTCTCTCCATGGGTAAATTCTTCACTGCCAATCTTATGGATTGTTAAACCTTCAAATTATCATGGCGTTATATGCATGAAATCTTCTCTAAAACTGCCCATGAATCATAATCCAGCAGATTAAGATCGGGACTAGATGACGGCCAGTCTTCAGCTCTGATAAAGTGGGAGGCGTTCGTCATTATGATTTCTTAAATATTGCCCAATAGCAAAAATGTTATCGTCAGTAAATAAAAATTTAGTTGTTTTGATTTTACCAACCTATATTCACTTAGAAATTATTATCAGTTAAATAATGACGAGTGCGTCTATTATAGGCTACAACTGCTAAGTCATCTTTTAAAATACGCGACATGGTTCTAGGTGCTATATTCATTTCCCGCGATAAAATCTTTTTCTGTCACAAACTGAGGAGGTTGCATTGTATCTATGGATGTAATAACAAATATAGTTAACTTTTTTAAAAGTGTATAATCGATTTCACTAAGCCAATTATGATAAATTAAAATCTATGCAAATAGTATAAATGCTAAAGTGAGTCTGTTCGTCTAATCCATTTTTGTTTTAAAGACAGCTGCCGCATTAGGAATATTTCCTGTATCACTTGGGGTTTATAAACATTCAATCAACGGACACAGAGAACACCAACACTCGGTACAACAATTTGTAGATCACACAAATTTTCGTCCCATGTGGGAATAGAACCCTCGACTTCTGGTTCAGCAGTCAGGGTCACTAACCATTAGACCGACAAGCCCGTCAAATTAAAGTGATCTGTAAGTGATTTAGTATTGAGATAAGTAGGACATTGCGAAAAAAAGCAGTGGCAGGTATGGCTAAAAATTCACGCATGTGAAGTCGCGAGCAAAACCTACTTCGATATTATATTCTTTAATGGCGATTCAAAGCATATACAACAACGTGATCGTGGAATGTTTTGAAGTGCTTTTCGCGCTTGTGATAAGCGTTCAAGAACTTTATAAACAGCATACTTATAATAGCAGGAACTACAATATTTCCTAGAGTCGTGCAAGCAACATTGTCTCCTCTGTCAAGTTTTTCGGGGTAAGCTGCTTCCTCGTGGATCTCAGCCTAGCGTAAGTGGCGCGTAAAATGCGCATGTCGAATTATTGTAGACTGGATGCGCAAGGCGAAGGACCGGGTGCTACGGCGCACATCGGGAGAGGCTGAGGCCGGCTATGTATGTGTGGTAATTGATTGAGTGGGCTAATTTATAGATTGAGTCCAAGAGTGGTGGTCAAGATCATCATTGCATGTCTAGTCAATGTAGTATGATGACCCACACTATGGCGGCCTGGTGAGATGCTTTTTCACGCCCCGCCTAAAAGACCCAGGATCAAAGTGGGAAGGAGAAACGTGCGCTGGTAGTGAATTCCAATCTTTCACCGATCGGCACAGGAAAGAAGAGCCAACCATTTCGTATTTTCATAATTGGACACAGTAAATTTATTAATAAATCTAATGAAATCATACTGTATTACATACATTAACAAAAAACATACCTAATTAAGTGGATATACATATATATAAAAAAAAATATTTATAATATTGATTTATATTTCAGCCAGATGTGCGTCCACGCCCATGTGCGTCCGATCCGAATGTAATACAGACTGGCTAACGCTTGCACATGCTCTCTTACAGAGTATGTGTATGGAGCCTAAACGGATCATAATGGATATCAACATGTGAAATGTTATTTTGTTACTCTTAACTACTTACCACTTCATTATGTATGCGGGTATGTACGTATGTACTTAAGTGTTTGAGAACAAGAGAATGATGCTTTGATTAGCTCGAATTGAAAAAGAAGCTTTGGCATTTATTTCATTTATTTGATACCAGGTTGCAACTGAGCGTGCCCGACAGTCTCCAACAGAATTCAGTGATCACGGTATCGTGTGCTGAAGTCATTCCTTTCGCCTCTCTGGTCGCGCATCCTGACGACTGCGAGCTGTTTTACTATTGTGTCTCAACATACTTGCCGCCTGTTTTACGAAAATGTCCATCTAAATTGCACTTTAACCCAACACTTCATGTCTGTGATTGGCCCTATCGGGCCGGTTGTCATGTTACTAAATCTACAACAGCTGATTCCTCAAATTTAGATTATTCGATTACGGAAAAACTAACAGAGGCATCCACAACCGCCTATCGAATTTCATCGGAGGGGTACACAGCTACAGAGGAAGCTAAGTCAGAGTATTCAATGCCAACGGAGAGATACACAGCCACAGAGGAACCTACGACAGACTATTCAATGCCAACAGAGGGATACACAGCCACAGAGGAACCTACGACAGAGTATTCAATGCCAACGGAGGGATACACAGCCACAGAGGAACCTACGACAGAGTATTCAATGCCAACGGAGGGATACACAGCCACAGAGGAACCTACGACAGAGTATTCAATGCCAACGGAGGGATACACAGCCACAGAGGAACATACGACAGACTATTCAATACCAACGAAAGGATACACAGACATAGAAGCCCCCTTGGCAGATCATCCAATGACAGTCACAGAGGCCACCACTACGGAGTTCCCAAAAAGTAATATTTACTCAATTTATTCAAGGAATGAAATTGTAAGCGACCGCAACGAAGCGACATCACCTGCAACCACAACGTTATCGCCCAAAAACTCTAGGTCTACGAAGGAATGGTGGGAGTGGCCTTGGTGGTAAGAGGTCAAATTTAAATAAGGTCAAATTTAATCCACTGACTTCAATAATGATAAACTGTAATGAGCTGTTTTACGACCACAGAAGTTGTTTTTAATTAAGAAAACAACTATTGTCATCAGACTAACACAGTCAGAAACATTCAGTGAATTGAGAAACCTCCTACTTTTGCAAGTGTGAAATCAATCTGTTACTATAGAACCAGGCATATAAATATCTAAGCTAAACCTAGAAGAGGCTGATTTGCTAAACATTGATTAGTCCAAAATCTGTTAGATGTAAACTAACAAATCTTACAGTTATGTCAGAAAAAAGTTTTATATGAGTTTTAAAATTATAAATATCTTTTTTCATATCAATAAAATGAAAAAGAGTGTCTTTAGAATTTCTTCACTTAGCTACATATCAGAACAGGGAACTGGCTTCACATCTGACTTCTAGACTTCTTTTCTTGATAATTTAAAATACCTACGATTGACCTCATTTGATTTGACCAAAGGTTCATACAATCAACCCCCGGAGTGGGTGCACGCTCTGAGCGATGTTAGAGAGTGGCGTCATGTCACATCGTGATAATTTATCCCTAATGTTAAGTAATAAGTACTGAATATGTTTATACAGTTTGATATATAATAGTTCACAAATCAGGAGAACAGATGGGGTGGCCCTATTACACTGATCAGAGAACCACATGGCAAGAGCAAATCTATTAAGTCTTGTACACTTACCTGAGAAATTGGCAGTATACAAGCATGTCCATTCGTTAAGCAGGTAGTCCTTCTGAGTAAATATAGACACATCTCCCACTGTTGTAGCTACAAGTAGCTGTTTCCCTTCCAGATCCCATTCGAGTGCTGACACCTGAAATAGCAGAAATTGTTTTTTATTGTTGAGAAGGCATTCAGACCAGACACCTTTAGACCCACACCCCCTCACACACATAATCGCATAAACACACAACCACACAATACATGCAGATACACAAACACAGTCCACCAATATTTACTTTACATGTTTAATTACACTTTATACATTACATTTTACATCTCTCATTTCTTAACACATCCACCTGGTTAAGCGAATTTATGAGTAATTTAGAAATTGAAACTGTCTAGAGTTAGAGAGGCTGTAAATGTGTCATACAGGTCCTCCTAATACTAGTTGTTAGATACTAGCCTCTCACACAGATTCATCTAATTGAACTTACCACTGTGTGAGAGAAATATAATCAATTATTATTATTATTATTAGATTTAAAGCAAAAAATCAGCAATAAAGCAAAAATTTAAAAATAAAGCTGGTAAACTGTAAACACAACAGGCAACTGTTTACCTTCAGGATATTATGAAAGTCTTTATGTCCAGGAACACATCTAGATACTCACTGGATAAGAAGTGCTTGTAACTTTATGGCTGTCCCATGGAGTGTCAAGGTCACATACATAGACATGACCACCCCAAGTGTCACCTTCTGAGTCAGTTAGCTCTGTAGGTGATGAGAAGGCAATGATGTTCGCATTGGATATAGTGCAGATAGGACGGATCACATTATGGTCTGAAGGGCTGTAGAAAAATAAAAATTACTGTAAGGATAAGTGTGTAAATAGAAACTCTTTTAAGAAATTCTATCACATAAACAATGATTTCCCAATAATAAAAAGTTTAGTAAACAATCTGTAAGACTAGTTTTACATTGAACAAGCACTGCTTTTGTTTTCGTAGAAGCTAGGCTTACCAACAAGGACAATGAGCAAAAATTAGGTGTGCGGAATACAAAAAACGTCAACGTTGACTACGTTTGCAAAAAAGCTTTCAAGTCATGTTTACCTTACACATTAATCTACTTAATTACAAAAAATATACATCGATTCAAATTCTATATAAGATTTGTATAATAAATATATTTTGAACTAGTAAATAATTCACCTTTCAAAGTGAGGTGGTTCACATTTCAAAGGCTTTCGCCTCATAGAGTACAACAGTTCCATGTTAAAAGGCTCTAATAGAAAATGAAAATGTAAACTAAAACGTTTAAGTCTATAATTAAGTATCGAAAATAAATGAAGCCGTTTGCTACACACTATACAGTTTACACAAGTCAATACAATATATAAGTTAAGTTTGACACTTTCTGTCAGAGTGTGGGGCCTTGGGACGACGTAAGTAGCGTGAAGTAAAAGTAATGCGCACCGCGTTTCATTACCAAACAAAACTTACTTTTTAACATATGATCCCCTTCTATCTTTTTATATTATGCAATGTTTCATATATATTTTTTAAATAATCCTTAAATTAATTTGTTATTTTATAAATGGATAACACTCTCTCTTACTACGCATTGGTTTCGTAAAATGCGACTAAATATCAGACTGTAATTATTTGACTGTATATTCAAATAATGCACGGAAGACGGCAATTGTATTGCTCTCATTATTATTACTGAATAAATTATAGTTGGCAAAAGTCAGCGAATGAGACGCCTTTTCCTGTCTCTTTGGAGATATACATATATCCCCCATAATATTTATTTATGTATGGATAACAATTTTTAGTGAATAGTTGTTATTCCCTAAAAGTATTGTTTTATTTTCTTGATGTTTATTTTAATCTTTAGGGTAATATAATTATACATACATACATAATATCACGCCTCTTTCCCATAGGGGCAGGCAGAGACCACTTCCTTCCCTTTGCTACGATTCTGAGATACCTTTCTCGCTTCTTCAACTTTCATTCCGTTCCGCATACAGGCTCATAGGTTAAAGGTACTTCTGAACAGGCCTTTGCTTAGATTGTCTTGAACTTGGTCCAAGAACATTCGCCTAGCATTTTGTTTGCATATAATTATAGTATATAGTAAATAATAATTAATGACATGTCCAGATTAGTTTAGGCATTTCTTAGCTCGTATTCTAGTTAATTCTTTATTATTGTGATGTTCCACACTTCTACAGTCACTTAAGTGATGATACTATCCAACTGACGAACCCCATGAGAACGAGACAGACGCTATTGTAATGCCTTGTAAATGACTTATTATTGATAGGAACGTAATGACGTTTAGTTACAAAGGTCAAAAAAAATTGTTGGAGCCCAATTATTGTATGTTTAAAATTCACACGCACATTTTGATATATTTTATGATGTCAGAATATATAAAAATAAAATAAACATAACATTTATTTCTAAACAGTTGTTACTAGTACTGCGGCTATCTTCAGCACTTAACCCTCACATGCTGCTATCTTCACGCTACATGTACACGGGCATTGCCCTCTTCATTATTGAGTAGTGTTTCTGAACGTAGCCGTGTTCGCTTGAAAATGGCGGATTGTACGGAGTAACGTCGGTCTATCGCTGTGTAGAACTTAGTTAAATATCCGTAATTTTTATGTGAAAATGTGATTAGCTTGAATTAAAACATATTGTGTAGTGTTGTTGTAGTGTTTTGCAACATGTGCCGGACAGGGATGTGCCGTTTTGGCGTCGGGAACTGGATATTCTTGTACGCCAGTCTCCAGTTGTTTACATACGCTCAAGGTAAGCCCTTCATAAATATTACCATTTACTATCGATCGCCAGTCTCGACTGTTGATAATGATAGGGTCTATATAATTATGCAATAAATTGCATTTAGAGGCACAGAAATTAAATAATTGAGAAAATAATAATCGTTCGAGTTGTTACGGAAAATTATGTTCTCGGAGTTGATTATTCTCATAGTTTATGGGAATAGCAGTGCTCATGTAGGCCTACTGCATTTGCAGTATACGGAATGTCGTGTTTTTTTTAACTTTTATTTCTAATATTTGTTTTATTCCTTATTTACAAAAGAAAATATGTTCAATCTATTACCTAAAGTACATTTGTTTTGTTTAGGGCTTCTGTGTCGACCGCATATCCTCGCTAGCTTTACGACACACATAAATTGGACATTATTCAGTACTTTCGGTTAATTAGGCGGTTTAATTTCGTTTATAAACAGCCAATAAATTTTTACTTGCTTACATTTCCTATTGGAATAAGCCTGGAACTCGTCCAAAGGCGGTCATTACAGTTTTAAAGTTGTCTATATGGATGTAATTGATGAGATACTCTTCCCATTGTATGTATTTTGTGTTTACTGAAATAGATTATCCGAGAATAGTAGTAAATCAGTGAATCACGGAGTGAGTGTACAGAGCATTATCATGAAGTGAAATAGGATTTATTTATTAAATACAAGCTTGCAAATAGTTGTGGGTTCAGCTATGGCGCAAATTTGGAGAGCCCTTTGTCGAGAATTGGACTGCGATACAGCACCTTTTATAGCGTCTCGTCTTAGTAGTAAATGTAAGAAATTAAATAATTAAAGAAATAAAAAAAACCGGCTGCAAAAAGCAATAATATAATAAGCAAAGCACTAAAAAACCCAAAAAAAACTAATAAAAGTAGTGAATCCGTTATTGACTAATTTGTTTAAAATTGTTATTATTCATAGACAAAATAAATTAATTAATTACAGTCACATCTATTATTTACGTCGTTACGTCTATTATTATTACCGAGCATCGCAAAATCAAATTATAAATTATAAGTCGCAAATTCATCACGTTATATGCCTATAATTAAAATGCTCCTAAAATTAAAACCGAATGCATTATTAATTTCCCCCCTGTCTGCTTACTATTCAAATAATACCTAACGTGTTGACCCATCAAGCTTTTAAGGAGATACTTGACATGGTGTGAAAAGAAACATAATACTTACGTTACTGTGTCGATACATACACTCGAATAACCCTCCTTCTTGTGCAGTTGCGTAAAAGAGCTCCTATTTTTTTTTACAACTAAACACAACAACTTTTGCAGACAATAACTGTGACGTTGACGATTTTTTTTTTTGCCGTTTTTATAGATTCATCTCATTCTGAAGTTATTGCCCATTCCTTGTTCTAAGTAACATCTGTTAGTAGCTACATTTTAATATGAAACCTACGTAAATACCATAACATTACATTGACAATACCGCGGTGCGACCCAAAGAATTTAGAAAGCTGATCGAGCTGGAAAATCTAGTACTTGCACATTATGTCTATGGTTGTACTTATCATTAGGTGCAAAACAGTGCTGTCTTGTTACTTGTCTATGCTTATCTATTTGGTGTTTACATATACAGGTAAGAAATTATACAGCTAAGACGCAGATAATGCTTTATTTTTTTTATGAAAACAGGGACGTACAGATATACACCAAACCACATACAATCACTCACGCCGTAAAACTTTAATTTAACCCATTTACTTAAATATTACTTATTAGAGTGCTAGCATAGTAGGATTGTACTTTTTTCATAGTAAAATGAGATACGTTTAAGCAAAAGAGCTGGCTCAATCGGAGTAATACCACAGCCACACAGAAAACTTGCTGTCATACAATTCTTGCATTGTTTGCCTAGTGAGTGAGGGTGCCGAAGACCAATTTCCCCTCCCACTCATCCCCCTCTCCTCTTTCCCCTTCCATCATTCTCAAAGGCTCACGCGTACTTTCGACTCTTGACTCTTGAGTTACCATGAGGTGATCCGTCTGTTCGCCTCTCCACATGTATTATACATCTAGATACTAACAGTTCCCTGCAGTTACTGTTCCCTATGTTTATTCTCATCACTCTGCTCCTAAGGGTCGTAGCGTGATGTTTTGTAGCCTATGCTATTCCTCTGTAAATACTGTATCGAATTCAAAAATATTTTTGCTAAATTTATCTAATTTCAAAGATTAGCCCTGCTCAATAAATTCAAATTCAAATAGTTACTTCAATCAAACCATATACTCACAAGTATTTTTGTATTGTCAGGAGTTGTCAGACTCAAGCACTCGTGAAGCTAGTAAACGAACTCCACTGACACTCCTTTTAACATGTTTTTTGTACATATTACAAAATTACTAACAAACAAAATAAAAACAGTTGTATTAGTAATGTAACGTATGTAATGTGCAGAATAATCCTCTAATTCGAATCTCTATCCTTCGAATATCAGCTCAGCAATATGAGCCAATATCTATCTATAGCTTTAGAAAGAATAGGAAAATAAACGATTTCCCTGGATCCCATGATCAACTCCTGATTTGGTTAGAATAGGAACACTGCAGGAGTATATATAGCAATAATAATTATGAAAATCGTTTAAAAATTGGCGGAGCAATTGCTTAACATACATACAATATACATACATATATATATATATATATGTATATTACGTTGAACTTTGAACCACCTCCTTTTTTTGAAATCCGTTTAATCACTGTCTCACGTTTACTTTATAATCTTTATTGAGTTTTCGCTATTCTTCGAGCTGGAACCAAATATAAAGTTTAATCTGTTCAGCGTTAGGGATGTCATTTAATAATAAAGATACATCAGATATTCACGAACAAGAAAACGCTTTTAGTTATTTCGAAGTTTTCGCTTATCCGCACAATTTTTCCCTTGAATAACTTATTCGGACTTAAGCGAACAGTTTAAAAAGGATCTTTCAAGTGATTTGATTTCTGAATAGCTTATGTTTGTATTTTGAACCTAACCATGATGGGCCCCTTTATTAAATTACTAATCACACAAAAGAAAGTACCCCCAAATGGGTTGGTAGATGTGTGTTAAACGCCCACACGTCAGTAAAATACTATACGTTTAAATTGCCAATATAGTATTCTTAAGCTTCTTTTTACGTATATCACATACACACTCATGCCATAGTGAGCAGAAGCGTCTCAAACCATTTTGTACCAACCATATTTTTGTCCCGCTTATGTAACAGGGGGCAATACTATCTATTACCGTCAACCGGACTCTGTCTGACTTTATACGAGTATATACTGTCTGATAGAACCCAGTCCTGTCCCTTAGTCGCTTTTTAGGACACTCGCGGGATAAGATTAGGAGGCCCTAATCTGTTCCATCCAGAATCACACGGCTTTTGCAATGAATTGTTATATTTGCACAGACTGTTATTTGAATGAGGTGTGCATACAAATATATTACCTACTTTATATTATTTTACGACCATTCCTTGCGTGTTCCACTCGTGGAAAATAGGAATTGTGGTAGTCCTCGTTGCAGCATATAAATAGGGATTTAAAAGTAAATTGTTGGCACATAGACATTGGAACGAGTTGCAACGAATAACTATTAATAACTTAAGAACAATTTAGCATCAACGTGTCGGTGCATAATAGCTCTAAAGGCATGACTACATTCAACAAACAGTAACAGGGGTACCGGCTCGAGCGGTGCGATACTAAGGCCTCACACAAAATTCGGCTATGAAGCAACGCTTGTGTTGTATTTCCCCGAAATTAGTGCGGTTTCCGGAGGCCCATTCGCCTTTCCTATTTCATCTCCCCTCATCCCCCTCTCTTCATTCCTCTCCCCGCATACCACCATTCCTCATCACTCTCAAAGGAGGGCAGCACATTAACGACTCTTGAGTTACCGGTGTCCATGCACTGCGGTTGACACTTCCCATCAGGTGACCCGTCTGTTCATCTGTCCACATGTATTATTACATTTGTGCTTATTGTCATTATTCTTCTCCTAAGCGTCGTAGCGTGATGTTTTATAGCCTATGCTGTTCCTCTTTAAATACTACAGCATTCGTCTGTCCCAATATATAATAATTAAAAAGCCGTTTCTATGTCAATGTGAGCGATCTTATAATAAAATCCCTGATAATATGCAAACGATAAGTCGAAATAAAACGAAAGTTATTCTTTAAAGGATATTATTTACTCAGTGGTGTATTACACGGAGACAGAAGCGCTTGGGAATGAATTGTTAGAGATTCACAGCCCATTTCAAATAATCAGTACAATGTAATGTGATCTCATTTTCTATCTTTTCTGTATTATGTTTCTATTTCCTTTCTTTATCACTCCTTTTTCCCTGCTAATCAGTGACCTCATTTAAATAGCCAAAATTTTAATAAATTTTTAGCAAAATAATAGCACACGACAAAATAGTATTCTTTTGTAAACTATGTGTGGTACACGAAATATTTTATTATCTGTCTGGTGGTTTAAAAGATTTCTTCTCATAAGGCTCAACCATTTGGAAACGGGCGGTTATAGATCAACACAGGCTATTGAACTACCTTTTTTTAAATATTAATTTCACACTTGACAAAGCAATCTATAGTTGCGGGGATGCTGTGTGAATCGATCTATAATTTAACTTTTTTTTTAAATATTTACGTACGTATAATAATAATTGTTGAGCAGTTTCATAAAATGAAGAAATTGAATTTAATTTGGATATCACTGCATTGTTCCCATCCCCTCATCCCTATCTTCTCATTCCCCTCTCCCCGCATCCCTCACCCCCTCAGAAAAAGGCGAGAAGCACACTTACGACTCTTGAGTTGCAGGTGTCCATGGATGGCGGTTGTTCCCTTATATAATAAAAAAAAACCACTAAAAAGAAACGCACAAATGGTTCGACCGGAGTAATACCGCGGCATCACAGAAAAACGTTTATTATTATTTTTTTTTATACTCTAGGACAAACTAACAGGCAGGTCACCTGATGGTAAGTGAACACCTCCGTACATGGACACCTGCAACTCAAGAGTCGTAAGTGCGCTGCCCGCCTTTGAGAGTGATGAGGGATGTAGGAAACTTCACTCATTTCGGAGAAATGCAACCTAAGCGTTACTTCACAACCGGTTTTCTGTGAGGCCGTGGTATTGCATCGGTCGAGCCGGCCCATTCGTGCCTAAGCATGGCTCTACAACTGTTTGCATTCTACAAATAGTACTTGCTTTCGGTTAATTCGGTAAATAAGCGAATGAGTTAAGGTACCTTAATCCCCCCTATAACATATAACTATTAAGTGTCAATGGGTGGCGGTCATTGCTCTTAGGCGACCCGTCTCTTTTGACTCCATATGCCATAAAAATAAACAGCCATTTATCTGATGGACCCTACGGTAGCACCAAGTTTTGTTCAATGAACCCACATTTGGGTCTGTGAGTCACAGGATTCTAGTCTTGGATATAATCATATTAGCCGTTCCGGGCAACTTCACCTGCATTTATGCTCACTGCTCCTCGTGATCTTTCATATTCCTCAAACAAAAAACTATTGTAGAGAATGTGTTTGTAAGCTCACCATGTTCTACATATATCTGTTGTCTTTGCCTACCCCGATGGGAGAAAGGCGTGAACTTATGTATGTATGTACATATATAAGTGCTTATTTTGGTAGCCACTGCATTCTACATGACTGTTGTATCATCGGTCATCAGTGTCGTGTGTAAGATTGCTGAACAGTTGAACATACATATTATGACTCTCCTAAAGACGTTGACTAACTGTTGGGGAGGAAAGATTTAGCGCCACCTTCTACGGAAGATCCCTGCCATCTTTATTAAAATAAAACTGAAATGCTGTTCGTTACTCTAACTAAAGCTCATTAACGGCATAATCGATTTGAATCATTCTTTGTTCGTCGCAGGTGTTGCTATATGCATCTATCTACATACTTTATCTATAACAATATTTTGTAAAATTAGCTATCTGTTAGAAAGTCCCCTGAAATATGGTCTATCCGTTCCGTATTAGCCGGAACCAATGGACAGACAAAAATTTTATTAATTTTTTTTTTTTCAATTGTGTATGGCCAGCGAGCACTATCTTTGCACAAATTAAAAAGCTGTTATTTGTACATTACAGACAGACTCTTCAATTATATTTATTTGTATAGATAACACTATATACGAATACACGTTTATTTGAGGATTAAATTGCGGAAAATCGCCTTTCTAAAACTAAATATTTATTGAGAAAGTAATATAGTTGGATGTTTTATATTTATTCGTTTAAATATGTTGAGTAATGAAAGGAAACAGCTTCATTATACGAGCACGAGTAAATTACGCGAGCTCTCATAGGTTGCGCGACTACCTGTGACTATTCACTCAGCACTTTGTGATTAAACATTCGTAATAAAAATACAACAGAGTAATTGAATACTTTATATTTTATAATTAGAGTATACTGTTTTGATTCTGTTTGTGCGGTGTGAAACTGACGCTGTCGATGTAATTGGATGAAATGCTTCTTACTTGTAACATTGACTACACGAATGGCGTAGCAATTTTAGTGGCACCTCTGCCACGCCGAGTATTGTGGGTTCGATCCCCGCACGGGACAACACTTTGTGTAATTCTCAATTTGTTGTTCTGAGTCTGGTTGTTCTTTGTAAAGTCCCCCGCGACACAGGAATTAATCCTAGTGCGCGAGTTGTCTCTTGTTGAAAAATAAAAGCAAAAAAAGTTGTATCCAAAACACATCAAACAAACTGGCTAATCTCTGGTAGGTATTCACGCCTATCTCCCCAAAAAAGTTATGCATAGACGTATTGAAAACGACTACATTTTGCAGTCATAATTTCAATTTCAGACCAGTCTTACCATACTTTTAGATATATCCAGTTTAAATCCAATATATTTTACCGAGTCCACACGTTTCACTGATATTTGAATATATTTATATATAATATTTGCAAATTTGAATAGTAATAAGTAAATTAGAGATTAGAGTAAATATTACATTCTATTGGTATATACACGCTGTCCCGAAATTCAACGTCCAACGGCAAGTGGGGGGTAGGTGACTGTATGACACCTATAAATAAAATATTAAAAAAAAAACCATTTCAATGTTTTTTTAGATACGAACGATTTTTTTTTTTTTTGTGTTGTGTCTGGTGGTAGTTATACTTTTGGTCGACAGAGCAGTTAACTACGCTATGAATAAAAAAACCCGTCGCCGAAACTTGCAAGTTCGGAATTTTTCACCATTTTAAGCAAAATACTCGTATCTAAAATATTGAAAGTGATTTTTAATGAACAAGAGACACGAGCCTTTTAGGTAGAAGTTATTTTCTTGAAGGTTTGAAGGTCTTATCGGTCCATAAATACGCGAGGTGACAATTTGTACTGGCTGATTGTGCGAGGCAAAAAGCCTCTGGAGAAGCACAGAGTGGTGGAGTGCCAATCATTGTGCTTAGTTTGGGATCAGACGGAGGCCGTGTGTGACATGTAAGCATTTATAATTATTATTATTGCATGCCAAAAATATTGCTGCATTTGATAACCCTATTTATTAAAAGGTTTTAGTATATTTAACATCAAACCACATACTTTACAAACATACATACCCCGTCTTGGGTGTTGTTTGTGTCCGTTGACACAAACAACACCCAGGACGGGGCAATGAATTGTGAATCAACAAGTTTTTGTCCCGTGCGGGAATTGAACCCACGACCTCCGGCTCAGCACTCAGGGTTGCTAAGCACTAAACCAACAGGTCAGTCGTGACGTAGTATTGTTTCCAAATATACTCGTAGATACAGAACAACTTTCATCCCACAATAAGCCGTATAATATTTCACGGATGACAGTAAAACGTCTTGTTTCACACACATGCCGGATATTTTGTTAGTAAATTATTCTCCTGTTCCGGTACTATTACAGCCGCCATTTAAATGTTTTCTCGCGTTTATTGTTACACCAGAACTCTTTCGAGTCACGTAAATGCTCGGATCTCAGACTCGATTGATGCAATAATTTGGATTTAGAACAATTATATTTTTTGAAAGTTTTAATATTACTTTATATATTTTATATATACAGTCGTGGTCAACTAATTAAGGACATTCAAGATAGTGGACAGCAATAACCGGCTATGTACATATAAATATAAAACCCTGTTGATTTCTCAGTAACTATTATTTGCATAATTTGATCCGATTATTATACTATAAATGGCTGTAAATAAAAGATTAAATAAATATAAAAAAGTGTTTAATATCAAAGGTTAACCATGTATTCAATTTAAGATACAATTCTGTAGCTGGACATTTAATTAAGAACAGTAAAGTAAAATGAAAAATAGAGTTAAACAGAACTAATAATCTGCAGTATTTTAATTTCTTTAACAACTTCATTTTATTACGGGTAAAATCAGTACCCAGTAGCAAAACCTTTGTTAGTAATTACCGCTTGACACCGATGTGGCATAGACATTATCAGTTTCTGACATATTTCAACAGGAATGTTTGCCCATGCCTCACAAAAAGCTTCATTAAGTTCATCTAAATATCATAATAATAATCTTTTTCTTAATTTCGTGCCAAAGGTGCTCGATTGGGTTGAGGTCGGGGCTATTTGCTGGCCAATCTAGCACTGATACCGACTGTCTGTTAAGAAACGACTTGACTGAACGGGCTGTATGTTTTGGGTCGTTATCATGCTGAAAAGTCCATATAATAGGAAGATGTTCCTCAGCATAGGGAAGCATAGTTTCTTCTAATATTGCCTTGTATTGATGTTGGTCTAAGTTACCCTGAACTTTCCTCACAGGTCCCACTCCACGTCCAGAAAATGATCCCCACATATTAATGTTTCCTTCGCCATGTTTCACCTGCTTTTTTGTGAATCTTGGATTCATTTCCGCTTTTACAGGACGCCGTACGTATTGCCTTCCATCTGAAGAAATCAAATTAACCTTGGTCTCGTCAGAGAATAATACATGTTGCCATTGGTCGTAGGTCCAATGTCCATATTTACGTGCAAACGCCAAACGTGCATTTCTATGCTCTTTCTTTAACAACGGTACTTTGCGAGCCACTCTTCCGAACAACCCTGCTTCTACCAGACGTCGTCGAACTGTCCTCGCTGATACACTGACTCTTTCGTCTGCCCCAAACACTTCATGTTTAATTAAAATAGAGCCTAGAGACGGATCTTTCTTAGCTAACCTGGTTATCATTCTATCTTCTTGCGGAGTTGTTTTTCTCGATCTTTTTTTTCTGGGCACATTTAAAGTTGTGTTATTGCGCCTGAAATGTTGCACTGCATTGCATACCATAGTTTTTGAACAATTTAAATATCCTGCTATCCTTCGGTATGACCAACCACGCTCGACAAACTTCATGATAATTTTTCGTAGTGTTGCATCGCAACTTTTATTTTTGCCCATTGTTCTTCAAAATAACTCTCAAAACTTGAAATTACAAATCTAGATTGCCGCCAAAACTACCACAAAGAATAGGAGAAGAAAGAAAATAATAATTGAGATTCAGATTTTGAAACTAGAACGCAATATCTCAGTGTCCCTAATTAAATGGCCAGCCAGCATTCTTTGAACAAATAGCACTGTGATCATCTATCAGCTATACTGTAAAGAGGTTTAATGTTTAAGAAGTTGTTATTGTTTGTATAATTAGGCACATAAATGACTAATTATACTTACATGTAAAAGATGTGGAATATTGTTTAGACTCGTTGGAAAATAAAAAATAAATTCACAATTTGGATTAACTAGAGAGTGTCCCTAATTAGTTGACCACGACTGTATATATATATATATATTATAATATATATATTCAAACGAGCAGACGGGTCACCTGATGGTAAACGACTACCGCTGCCCATGGACACTTGCCACTCAAGAGTCTCTAGAGTAATTACTACTCTATGTTAAGTAATAGCTGTCCAGAGATGACCAGCCCCGATCGACGGCACTCGTTCTCGAGCATGACGCACGAGCTAGCCATCATCCATCTCAACCATATCAAAGGGAGCCGAACGACCCGACACATACGCAACCATTGACAGGATTTTAAGCGAGCATGACATACTCAGAGCTACCAGGATACATAAACCTACATAATTGACTACACAATTCTCTCTCGAAATACAGTAGTGTAATTTCTTATGTACATACAATGTGGCTGTGGAGCAGGACCAGCAACTTGCCAAGCATTTTCGTCAGCTAAATAATCATCTACTTTTTAATATGCTTGTTTACAAAACGTGCGTATCATGCAATTATTAAATTTCTTCTCATTAAGTTACAGATTATCAATAGGTATTTTATTAAAAATAAATAATAGATAAAAGATGTTTGTACTTTTGCTAATCAAAATTTTGGTTGAACAAATTTATTTATACATACTGTCAAGGCACCGTCAGGATACTAATTTATTTAAATAGGTCTCTAAAGAATTCACGACTACGCCGATTATATGGGTCTAATAGCTCTCTTTTACAAAATGAAAATAGATTCTATATCTGCTACCCGTCCCCATAAAAATATCATAAGACATGATACTGAAAAAATTACTAAAGTAAACTAGTCTTGCAGCATCCAAGTCTGGCGTCATATCTTAATTGGCCGACTTTCCTTACGGCGTATGCTGCAGAACTAAGCGATATTGAAAGATATGTTAAGTGAGGGCCCCATTGTAATCTAAAATCCGTTAGCGTTATCTATTATAGTTATTATGGAAAACTGTTTCATTTACAAAGTCAAATTGTTTGAACCTGCTGTTTATCAATCAGATATGAATTAAGCAACAGAGAGCCTGTTTACAAAGTCCATAATGCTCATGTTTCAGGAGCCAAGTTTCATGACTTACACGGTCAAATGCTTCTGAGAGGTCACAAAATATTCCTAGTGCATCCATAGCTTCCTCGCAGGTGGTAAAAATATGCTGTAACAAAGTTTTGTTTTTATTAGTAATAAAATCAGCTATTCTATACACTTTTCTAAAAGTTTTTGAATAATTCGAGTATTCGTCAGTCGTATTGATTGAAAGACTCCCTCTTTACGTGAGGCTGTAGGCCATAAACTTCGTAAAGCTTATCTTTACTTATTCTAAAGTAGATGATTGCCCAATCACTAAAGAAAACTCAGGGGTACACCTTCACCCATTTCTTTTGAAAGAGGTTATCAAATTATAACAAGTGTAGAAGAGTAACAAATAAAAAAACTAAATGCAATGAAAAGAATACTTAAGACACTTTATTTTATTATTACAGTTCGACTTCTAAACTTAAAAAAGACCCACATAATCACTTCACACCGCTTTTATAGACTTCATCCCACCTCTCCACGACTCGCCCCTCCACATCTCAATGTTGCCAGTCGCACCTCTCCGCTCCTCAGTATTGTCAATTGTACCTCTCCGCTCCACAGTGTTATCATATGCACCTCGCCACTCTCCCATGTCAGTTTTATTGTTACAAATTATCGCGAAGAAATCGGTGTATAATTCATTTACATTTTTTACGTTATTATTAAGTAAAGTCATCTTGCTATTCTTGTCTATACGAGTATGTAAGTAATTAAATAGAATCAAACTTTTCAAGCGTTTTAGATGTTATAAGTGTGTCATTTATTTGCATCTTCTGCAAGGGTATGTTGAACTAAAGGTGATAGTCCACTGTGACCTATATTTGTTCATTTTTACCATTTATTTATTCTCTCAGAGTTTTGTTACAAAAATGAATTACAGTCCATGTACATATACATCTCAAAATAGTCATAATCTGTGTGAGACTGGCTTCTGTACTAGGCAGGGCGTGTATGTTAACCAGCCTCTCCTATCTCTAGATAAGTAGGTGCTAGTGTACGTGTAATTCGTAGTTTAGTTACCGTGTAGTTTTTACATGTGAGACGAAGTGGGATGGGTGGGTGTGCGTGTGTTTTTGTGTATGTGTATGTTTGTGTATCTGTTAGTACGTTACAACACCTAACTGACTATAAAGGAACAAATAGCAGATTTTCAGTTTCCTCACAGTTAAGTTTAAAATTTTAGCCAACGGGATACCGTATTTTTGCATTGGAACTTCGTAGAAAAGTTTGTTTGTAATTTTTTATTCACTTTATTATAAAGGTAGGCCAAACTCTTCCTAGGAAGTCAACAATTTAGCTGCAAATTCTCAATTGGGGGACACCTTATGTTTGAGACGCTTATTAGGACTGAAGGGGTCAAACGGTAGAAGAGAATGTTGCTTCAGGATGGCGTTTAAAAGATATAATTGCCGAACCGTCAGGATATTCGAGAGTTGGTAAATATCGCTAGTAGGGCATAAAAATGGCAACTGATTGAAACCAACGTAACGAGAATGAAGGTTATGTTTAAAATGAAAAAAAAAAATCAAGGGTATGTAATATGTTAACCTTGTTACAAAATACCCTTGTGTTTGATTTTTCTTTTTAGATCCGGTCTTTCGTTATTTATAGTATAGTATAGTATATAATTACTTTTGGAATAGAACACACAGCTTTTGTGTGCGAATAATTTCCAACATACTCGTATAGGTTACTGTGTCAATTCCCAAGTGAACTAAGAATTAGTATGTTTATACATTTAACTAGTAATCAGTATGTGTGTCTAATGGACTAATTCAATTTAAAAAAGTTTTTTTCGGTTTACAAAGGATTAAGTGAGTGAGGGTACCGAAGGCCCTCACCCTTCCCCTTTCCCCTCCTTTCATTGCCTCATACTCTCATCCCCTTCGAACACTCTTTTTCGACGGGCAGTGCTCCTTCAATTTTTGAGTTGGAGATGTCCATAGGCCGCGGTTGTCACCTGTCTGCTCGTTTGCCATAAAAAAGTACATCAAAATTCATTATACTTGAAAAACTTCAAAAATTTTATAAAACCTTACTTGGCATCTTGAAATTGTATACCTTGTGTCACTACTACTATTTAGGCTATTGTAATGACACTTCACTTGTCAACATTCATCAAGCCATTTAGACTTCTTAGACGTGACAACGAACCATCAGAAATACATACATACGCACATATTAGCGGGCTCTTTCTATTTCATTGCATATATATATTATAATTTTTTCAGGTCGTGTGTCATGTCGACCCTTATCGGGTCACAGCTGTATACATGGTTGAATATTTCACAAATATATTCCTGCGTTATTTCCACGAAACGTTAGCGACGCCATCTTTATATAAAATAAATGGAAAAAGCGTCTTTCCATATCTCAGTCCAGTCACGTATGTGCGTAAAGAGGTATTTCTAATAATAACTAGGCGTCGTGGTAATATTACGAACTTCCCTGCGGAGCTTGTTTGTGTCGGTGATGTCTCACGTGAGTCTGTTCTTATAGATGTAATTGTCAGTAAGTGGCCATAGCCGATATGCTGAGCTCCAATATAATATGTTATTGAAATCGGCTCAAAAAATAACGAATGTTTACAAAAATGATATCCATTCGAAGTTTGTAACCGATTACAAAATAAAGAGCTTCTGCTCCTTATTTTGCATTCCGTTAAAAAAAAAAAACACAAGTCGTGAAAAAATAATTTGATGTTTGTTGTTACTATAGTTAAGAATTTATTAAGAAAAAAACACTCCGGCAAGTTAAAACTCTCTCGAGACAAGCTGCAATGTTGAGGCGAGAGTTCAGTCAGTTCAGTCGGTTTTCTGTGAGGCCGTGGTATCGCACCGGTCGAGTAAGCCGATTCATGCCTGAGCATGGCTCTACCACGATATATTCGTTCCTTCCGTTACACTCGTACTATATCCGTTTACAAACATCCGTTTCCCATTTTTCCCTAAAATTGATCCACGGTTAACGGCAATAGGCTTGCTCTAAATGTGTCTTTTTAGTATTTATATTCCCGTTGAACTGACAATGACAAGTTTCCTAGGATATCTGACAGTAATGACAGTTGTGCAGTCCAGTGACAATTGGTCAATTATTAATTTGGGACTTGACTGATTCTAACATTTATTCCGTGCTGAAAATGGTAAATAATTAAATTGGTTCACATTGAAGAAAATTGTCTCAATAAAGGGTCCATTTTAAATAAGTAACATATTTAGGACTCTTTCGTTTAAACACACGCAGGAGACTCAGATGTCCTGCATCTGAATATCCTCCATTTCTGGAGATCGTTTAGAAAAAAATCATGTAACTCATGGGCACCCCTATTGAAATTTGAACCTTGACAAGAAATCAAGGCGCGCTTGAGCCCTACCACCAGTACCAGTATAATTTTAGGTTTACAGTTACTTTTTGACATATGTATATTTCTAAAATAACAACAGAAAGTATTTGAGCTTGAATATTACTGGGTTTCTTATGAATATGTTATTTTATCATTTATTTTGAAAGTTTTTAACCGTGGGCGTATAAGTAAAATGTGTTTTACTGTTTGTTGCAGGTAATTTCGATAAAGTGGACGAATCAATGGCGCTGTACTGTGTCAGCCGGACGCGTGACATGCTTATTGATTCTGCAATCATTAAGTGATTATTAAGTTCATTACGATAGTTATTACTTACGCAATTGCCCGTTAAAGATATTTTCTAACAGTTTCTGGGCTGTATAGGTGTTTATGTCTACCTACTTTAGTGGCCTTAGCTTACACTTACAAAGTTATTTTCTTGCCTTGATGGACGTATATACTTCGCCATTCAAATAACAAGATAATTTCAACATCATTTGAGACTTGTCAAAAAGTACTAATAGTTACCTACAAAACCCTTAAATTTGTTTTTAATGTATGTATCCCTTAATTTATGTTTGTAATTTAAAATTAACAATATCAATTTTAGTTCTTTATCAATTATCTTTTTATTAACAGTAGGTTTTTAAGTAAAGTTCTTTAAAATAAGGAGATGTTGTTAAAAATTTACTCAGCAGCTAAAATATTTGTTCGTGGGCTACATACATTAGACTTCAAGATACAGCAATCTACTTTTAAAATATATTGACATTGACCCGCCAATAACGTCTTATAGACTTTTTTATTGCCAAGAAATTATTGATACGGCCTGTCTTATTGCCAGCCTACCCACGTACTTGCAAACTTAAATTTGCGGTCAGTAAAACGGCTTTTGGTAACAAATATGTCTTAGGTTTGGATTTGCGGAGTGTACTTAGCGTTAGCTTTGTCCGGTTCTTGAGGGATTCTTGAAATTTAATAAAAGGAAGTGTCAGGGGCGGGACGTGGCTGTTGTCGGAGTTAGGGTTGTCTCTCTATTTATTGTGAAGCTCACAGAATATATTGTCAGGTATGTGCGGTACAGACCTACAGAACTAATCTTGTGAGTAAACATTTTATTTATTTATTTATTTTCGACTTATAGCACATTTTGTACAAAGGCGGACTTAATGCCTCAGGCATTCTCTCCCAGTCAACCCCCAAGGTTGACTGGGAGAGAATGCCAAAATAAATGGCAAAAATAAATGGTAGTAGGTGCAAATAGGTGAGAGAGGTACCAGTTTAATTATTATAAAATATGACCTAATTATATACATATATTACTTTCATACATCATATAGTAATATATACCTATATACATATATATAAATAAATACAAACTTATATACATATACCTACATACAACGCATATAATAAACACTATAAGAGTCTGGTAAATATGTACTAACGGTGTGAAATTTCTGCCAACTCATTATACAGGAGGTCACGTACCCTCCTCTTAAAAATAAAGCGGTTAGTGGACATCCTGATTTCGAGTGGTAGTGCATTCCAGAGTAGGACTGATTGGACATAGAAGGAAGAGTTAACAAAGTCAGAGTTATGAGGGGGACATAAGAGAAGATTGTTGTGAGTGGAACGAAGATTTCTGTCGTGATTTGACGATAGAAACCGAATGTAGGGAGCCAAATAATATGGTGGAGACGGAGAGTTAAGAAAAGAGAAGAGGGAAGTTAATGCACGTAGATCTCGGCGTTGGCGAATAGGGAGCCATTTTAACTCGGAGCGTAAAGCAGACACGTGGTCATACTTGCGAAGATTGAAAATAAATCGAATGCAGTTATTGAGAAGACGGTCTAGTTTGTTGAGAAGGTCTGCATTCAGGTCGAAATAGCACACATCACCATAGTCGATTATAGGAATAATAAGGGATTGCACTAGGATAGTTTTGGTCTTAGTGGGAAGGAAATTTTTGAGACGGTATAAATTTCCTAGACTTCTAGTAACTTTCTGACTTACATGAGTTACTTGGGCTCGCCAATCAAGCGTTGTGTCAATATGCAACCCCAGAACATTTTCGTGTCGTTAGTTGCCGATTCTATAAACTTATCAACAAATTCCAACCATCCAATCCACGCTGTAAGAATAGGTTTTTTTGTTTATATAATAGGGGAGCAGATGAACAAACGGGTCACCTGATGGTAAGTGACAACCGCAGTCCATGGACACCTGAAACTAGAGAGTCGTAAGTGCGCTGCCCGCCCTTGAGGGTGATGAGGGATGAAGGGATGCGGGAAGGGTAAAGAAAAGAGGGGGTTGAGGAGACGAAAAAAGGGGAGAGGAAAAGGAGAGCGTTGGGCTTCCGTAAAGCGTTACTTCACAACCGTTTTTTTTGTGAGGCGATTTTCCACCAGCCCATTTGTGCCTAAGCATGGCTCTAACAGTGTTTAAATATAGACATATTTGTTAATAGTATTGTTTATATAATGTATAGATATATACATGATGTCTAATTTTTGTATATAAGTATGTAATACTCATATTTACTACATACCTCAAACACAAAACTATACACGGCTTCAAGAGACTAACAAAATAAAAATAATAATAATAAAAACAAGAGTGCCTGGACATCCAATTCTGTCTGTGAATATAATGGCCTATGAGTCTGTTATATATTTACATATAACTTTTCTTTACTTTTTTGTTACACTTAACTTGCATTATTTCTGTTCAATAGTTATAGTTCAATTCTATTTAAATTTTTATTTTGTTTTAGCCTTCATTATGGCTTTACTAAACTTATATTATATTATTATATGTAGACAATGTTGTTACCTTCTGAGAGAGCCTTGGTACCCATAACAGAAGTTAAATATTATCCTTGGCACCAGAGTTTGTTTTAAGTTTTAAAGCCTGTTGTTATACTTGTTTAATAATAAAATTATCTTTACCTAAAAAAAAAATGAAATTAGAATTATGTAGTAACCATCATAATATGCCTCGTGTTCATGGATTTCGACATGTGAAGTGTCATTTGAGTGGTAGTGAGTGGGAGTGCCATAGAAAATAGATCTTGAGATAACGGTAGCAAAAAAATTGGAAGTTCATAATACACTCGAGTTTTATAGGTATATTTTGTGAGGCTAAAATTCAATTACGGCATGACCTATTTGAATAATTATTTTGTTTGATGGTTGGTTTATAAGCATAAAAGAAATTACATACATACATAATACCACGCCTCTTTCCCATAGGGGTAGGCAGAGACCACTTCCTTCCATTTGCTACGACTCTGACATACCTTTCTCGCTTCTTCAACTTTCATTTCCTTCCGCATGCAGGCTCGCAGGCTAAAAATACTTAAAAACTACATTCACGGTATTGCGGGAAATAGGTAGTTTTTTTTCAGTCGTCACATTCGATAGTAAAGCTTATACATACATATACAAACCCAAGAGGATGATAAAATTTATAGACAATTAAATAATGTGATAAATTACTTCTGATCATGATCTGTAATGCTACGCTCACACTAATCCATACACATTACGTATGCCGCATCTATGTAGCTACGCTTGATCCTTGTACTTTGCGATAACGAGAACTTATACAATTGTTTGGCTTTGCGAAAGTATTCTATAATTATATTATATATATTCTATTATAAATTTTGTAATTTTATAACTATGTTCTCATGTAAGTGAATGTAATTCTTAGTGAGAATAAAATTCCTGAAACCTGAGACCTAGTAGCATGTAGATTGGGAATAATTTTTGCCTCCAGCTATTATGAAATACCTTTTTATAGTTAATTGTCTTTAATTTGAAGGTCTTCCTTCAGATCTATCAGATGCTAAAAGAATTTCAAGAATTAACTTAAATATTTTGGACAGCCCTAGCCCTCTTTGGTCCTGTCAGTCAGTTTGAACGTCCGTTAGATTGGTTGCCACGTCTATTACTCACGTACTATTTCCCCAAAGATTTGAAAATGGAGAGAATGTGTTGAATGATCCTGCTTCAATATCCAGTTTAATATTCGATTGGGTAGTTTACTGAGATCAGAAATACTTTCTATGCACGGAGTCTGTGAATATAATCCTCGAAATACTATTAAAATTTTCGTTCAATTTTAATTTTCATTAAACATCAAATCAACATTAAAAGTGAAATATTTAATTTATCATATACATATGTAATTAAGTAATGTATGTAAATGTTTAAGTATTTATGCTAATCTTGTTCACTTATATATGTGTGTATAAGTACTTTTGCCACGAAATACACCTAAATATACAAACGTTTTAATATTTATGCAATCCATTCACAGATTGCAAAACATACGTATATCATCATCACGCTCCTGTCCATCCTATGGTTGCCTGGAAGATATTACTTCTTAGCGATAAGGCCGCCCATTGTTCATTTCTTTTTCTGTTATAATATCTATTTCTGTGTATTTGTTTGGTGTACAATAAAGAATATATTATTATTATAATCTTTTTTCAATTAAACAAACATGTAAATTGCAATTTTAAATATGAAATAAAAACATATTTCAAATATATTTCAAAATATAAAAAATAGTGGCTCACCGGTACAAGCTACCGGTAGTTAGGTGGCGAAAACCCCGGTGGAATGACGGAGCGAGGGGGTTTCCACAAGAAAAAAAAAGGCTCTTGGCAATCAACAAAAGAAAAAAAACCCATTTGCTGATATGACTATCGGCACAGTGATAGCTGAATCCACTTCCCACATATTGACAAACTCATGGGCCAGAACTAAATATTTTAATTGTTATTCATTTTCAGCCTTTATGAGATTGTCGTCATGGGGGAAGGGTAATATCAACAATCATTGCTCGGCGCTCGATCTGTGTATGTGTTTGGTGTACAATAAATTATATATTAACATTATAAGACCTCAACAATTTTTTTACCAAGCGGTTAAAAAATTACTATTAATTAAAAAAAATAAAACGTAATTTGATGATCATGTATCCCATTTTATAGCGGTTTTTATTCTGAGCTTGATCATTCTACGCACAGGCACAATTAACCGCCCACCTTGTATTTCTTTCAATTTTCAGTAGTCGGAAAATTTTGACCACATTTGATGGAAGTTATGTTAAAAGCAGCCATTAAGGATAAATAAAATCACAAAAGTCTTTAAACAAAACCGTTTAATAAAAAAAAAAATGCCAAAAATCGATTTTGCAAAAAAATTTCATGAAAATGTGATGACTTTAATTTTGAAAAAAATCGTCCGCTTTCATTTTATTTAAATTTTAATAATGAGTATTACTACCTCGGGCCCTGATGACTTCTTGTAGTCGGTTTGGCAATCCATCTACGAGGTCTTGAATATCCGACTGAGGGATATTATGCCACTCCTCTATCGCAGTCGTCTTGAGCTCTTGTAAGGTCGCAGGGGCTGATATATTTGCTCGAATACGTCTTTTTAGGTTGTCCCAAATGTGCTCAATTGGGTTAAGATCGGGACTGCGTGACGGCCATGGCAAAACTTGAATCCCGACCTCATCGAGGTATTGAGTGACGGATCTTGCGGTATGGCATCGAGCATTGTCGTGCATTAATTTAAAGTTTTCACCAATAAATGGTGCGAAAGGTCGACGAAGACGTGGTCTTGTAAGACTTCCTCCACGTATCTTTGAGCAGTCACACTGCCTCTATCAAACACCACTAGATCGGTACGAGCCTCGTAAGAGATACCTCCCCAAACCATTATGGATCCTCCCTGATAACCCACGGTTTCGATTATTGCACATGGAGCAAACCGTTCATTTTGGCGCCTATAAACACGCTGACGTCCATCTGGACCCCTTAAGGCTATTCTGCTCTCATCTGAGAATATTACGTTCTTCCATTGTTCCGTAGTCCAGTCAGCATATTCTCGTGCAAAGGCAAGTCTTGCTCTACGATGCTGTGCAAGCAGCTGTGGACCGCGAACTGGACGAAAAGCTCTCAGATTCCTTTCAGCCAGTCTTCTTCTTATCGTACGTTCACTTACAGTGACATTTCTCACCTCAAACAGACGTGTGCGCGCTTCAGTAGCGGTGCAAAAGCGATTTCTTAGCACGTTACTGACAACAAAGCGGTCATCCAGAGCCGAGGTGCACCGATATCGGCTTTGACCTGGCCTTCTCGTGTATGAACCAGTCTCCCGAAAGCGTCTGATGGCATCCCGCACTGTAGTTCGAGGTACACCAAGCGTACGAGCGATGCGACGTTGGCTATACCAGTTGCATCCAGTGGCATTTTTTTCAGTCACAAACAATAATCGTACACTAAAAACTCAAATTAAACAATGTTCGTACACGATAGCAGACAAGAACAAGAAATGTAATCAATGTAACGTTACTGCAACAATGTCAAACAGAGACTAAATTTTAAAAACGCTTCGGCGATACAAGTTTAAGGGTCGAAATAAGGGTTTTTAAGTGTTTAGTTTATTGCTAAAGTACCCACTTAACTAAAAACAAAACAGTAGATAAGCCACAGCTAACATAAACAAACAGGGTGACGAAAAATATAGGTGGGCGGTTAATTGTGCCTGTGAGTGTATTATCTGAGAGGTATTAAGTTAAATAATAGCAGCTAATGAAAACCGTAGAAATAACAAGATACTGAGCGAATGTTCTTTAGTTCTTTTAATCGTTTGAGTATTTTAACCCCAGTTATCTGAGGGTACTATTACGAAGGCAGGAGTAACTTGATATTGTAATAGCCAGGGGAGGGTTGTGTTAATTGTTATTTCTAAACGTTACATAAACGTTTTGTCTTAAAGTTTATGTTTTGTTTATATTTATTTTATTAAAGAGATTTTAAGGCGGTTTTACACTGACTGACGTGCCAAGAGCAAGATTATTGTTTTCAACTCAGTCTCTGAAAAAGGTTTCTTTAGAATATAGGGGGGCCTGATGGTAAGTTACAACCGCCATCCATGGACAACTACAACTCATGAGTCGTAAGTGCGCTGCCCGCTTTTGAGAGTGATGAGCTATATTTGGATGTGGGGAGGGGAAAGAGGAAAGGGGAGTTGCTTCACAACCGGTTTTCTTTGCGGCCGTGGAACCGGACCGGTGGAGCCGTCCCGTACGTGCCTAAGCATGAATTTACAACTTATTTACTTTTCACAAATGTTGTAATTCAAACATATTAAATTGAATATTCGTATTTGTAGCTATTCTTACTCAGGAAACAATATATTTTTAATTGCTACCTGTCAACCTTAGGTTAGTGTAAAAAAGTTGTATTAATAAATTTTCTAGAAGTTTTATACATATTCATATACATATATATATATATATATATATATATATCATTTGAGTTTCATGAGGAATTGCATTATTTCTATATGAATTTCTTTATGAATTGGAAGTACTCACTTAGAATGGAAGAGTCACCTGATCACTTGAGGTTGGGGGCCAGTGGGGGGGTTCCACTCATTAAAAAAGTGCTTTCTATGATAGAATGTCAATAAAAATATAGTATAATAAACACACAGTATGTAGAACTACGAACTAAGCATAGCTTTTACTATGCTGCACTGTCTCCAGGACGTACTTTCTTTCTTATTAATTCATAATATTCACTAACCCCAAATAAATTTGTTCATTCATAGAAATATCCAACGCAATGCCAATGCACCAAATAAATGCATAAAAATATTAACATTGACAGGGACTCAAACCCCCTCAAATTTTAGGTCCCAATCGAATGCTCTACCGCCGCTGGACAGAGCTATAACTATTATATGTTATTATGTGATCAGTCATCTTGTATGTGTGGTTGTTGGTTCATGTTCACTTCGGCCTAAGGTCACGATCGCTCATTAGAAAACATGTCTTCCTTCCCGTAATGGTGTCCCCGGTCTAACAACTTGTACATCCTTGGAACTACAGCTTGTTTCTGCTAAAACTTAATTAACTTTCAGTTAAGGAATACGATGGTAGTGTTGTTACTACTTGACAGTAATGAAACTGTTCGTATAGCGATTGAACTAGTAGTTAGTGTTCAATAATATATATTATATGGATGTCTTACTCGCAGATGAAGCACACATAACAATAAAAAAGCTATGTCACTTATGCGCCTAATAGTTAATTAAAACTTGGCAACACTTCCATTCCACGAGCCGCTTATTTTCTACTTCTTTGAAATGTGCCTTGTGTGGTCTAGGTTGTCCTAAGTATTCAATCAACAAACTGTTCAGCCGGCCGAAGATCATTAGATACATACATACACACATACGCTCAAACCTATATCTTATAAGGAGTACTTTTTGCCGACTATAATTTGGACGCACTAACGTTATACGGGTCCTGTTAGTCTAATAGCCTATTGTTGTCATCCGGGCACTGTGTGTCTATATATGTACTGTCTGACAGATAAGTCTGATCCCCTCATCGCCTTTATTACACGATTAGGCAGAGATTGTGTGGCTCTATTCTTCTACACAGAGAACCACACGGGAAAATTTAATTTGTAAAACGGCAAGCAAAAAGGACCTCCAGAGTTAATTAATGTTGAATTAAATTCAAGGTTTTATAAAAACATGTATCAGCTATCTTAATTACGTTAAACCGCCACTTGCTGCTATCCATACATATCTCACAAGTTTCCTCTACTGTCATACAAGCCTGCCGGTTTCGATTACTTTCGAAGGGTCAGATAGTCACCCTTCCGCAAATCATTTAAATTAAAAATCAATTTAATGGTTGTCGTTGTAACTGCTATAAATTGATTTTAAATTATAAACTGAATAGTTTTTCATTTAATGCTGTTATTACAACGTTCAATATCATGATTAAAAATACTTTTAAAGTCCATATATTGACCATTTCGACGTTAAATACTGTGGTCGTCCAGCGGCGAAAAATTCGATCGTAATTCATTAAATTAGAGATAACAATGAAGCGTTAAATTGTTATCGAAGAACGAAGATGTTTGCTGAGTCCATCGCAATAAGGAGTGGTGTTATAAGTTTAACGTGCATCTGTCTGGGGCATCAAGGCTCCTCAACGGCTCTTAACTGTAGTTCAAAATACGTCCGTACGATTATAGATATTTTCTAATCGTAGAAGCGATTTTCGGTTCGAGGTTAGATATATATTTTACAAGCTTTTGGTATGGATATTTATATATTTAATCTCTATGATAAGCATGACCTGACCATGATTCTAAATACACATACATACACACGCCTGTATCCTGAAAGTTGTAGGTAGTCGTTCTGATGCCCACATTCTGCCAACTATTTAGTCCCATTTATGTAACAGAGGGCTGGCCCATTGCCGTTATCAGGGTAAAGAGAAAGAGAGGACAGAAAGGGAGGGAAAGGATTATTGCTTATACAGATGGGTTGGGGAGTATAAGCAATAGCTCAAGCAAATCAGGGTCATATACTCGAACTGGCTGGTGCCGGGCAGTCCGAGCACACAAACCAGATTTGATTTTAAGTAATTGTGTTATGAGCACGATCATTATCTATAATATGTATATATTTAGAAATATATAAGTATGTTTATCAGCAGTCTGGTTGCCATAGTACAAGCTCTGTTTAGTGTGGCATCAGACGGCCGTGGGTGAGATGTGTGGACTTATTATTATAGATATTTATATTTTGGTTCTAGTTTGCCAGTTAATTTGCTTGAATACAGTTCCACTTCCATGAATAATTAATATAATTACGTTGAGATGTTATCTTACAAGTGCAGTCGTTACGGTATGTTGTCCAACCTGATTGACAACCTCGCTACTGTGATGGCTGCCGTTTATGGACTGTCAGTAGGAAACCTTACCCCCGTGTACATAACTTCAATGTAATTTATTTTAACAAGCTAATTATTTAATGCTATAAGAAACTGCCGAGCGTTAATTTATTAAAAAATATAAAAACTGACTGTGACTCTTATTATTAAGAAGATTCGAATCTTTATAACTTGAAATGTATCTGGTCGTTTAGGCTATAAGTCGGGGCTCAGTAACATCATAGGCAAATATAGATGTTATAAATCAAATGAAATATAAATAAATCGAATCAAAAATTGATAAATCAAATCAAATATAAATAAATCGAATCAAAAATAGATAAATCAACTCAAATATACATCAATCAAATCTTTTAGCAGATAATACTGGTGATATAGGAAATGATAGGATATATGATATAGTTGTACAGATGGGATGTTAGAGCGCTAAATTATACCCTCTAACAAGTGCAATTAAATTAGGCTTTTAATATATAGGAAAAAAATGCAATAGTTAATTGAAAAATTCATTATCATATTACACATTGTTATTACCAATAGTTGTTTAGAAATGTCACCAAGTAAAATTTAGGTTCTATTAAGAATTAAAAAGTTAAAATTTTGTAATAATATAAATGTAAAATTATAGATAGTCATAGTTGAAAAATTAATTTAATCAAAATATTAGAATTACATTAAATTTGTGACATTAGTAAAAACATTTTTCATTCAGCTACTTTTGATATATAAATATAAATATAAACGTACATAAATAAACACAAAATTCCTTCTAGCGCAGTCGGGTAAAAATATGAAATGATTTAGTCTCAACAACTGAAAGAAGCTAATGATAAAAATATTTTTTTTTCGTTAGCTATTGGATCTGAAGTGGAAGCTTATATCTATGATGCCTCGTTCAGCCAGAGTAATTCCAAACATATTTTATTAATTGTGAAAGTTCGTTTTGTTTTAATGTGGTCAATCAATAATTTTCTGTCCTTTTTTTTTCTAAAGACTTTAATTAGGTAACTGATTATATTGTATTATCATTGTAGTTAACATCTTCTACTAGGACCACTGATAACAGTAATCTTAAAACAAGATATCGCGTTATCTACATCAGAACTAAACATAACTTGAATTATCGCTTCTAGAACACTTGTAAAATTTTTTTTTAAGCTAAAATTATATCTTCATGCGCATATTGCACAAAAGAGGACTTAATGCCTAAGGGATTCCCTGCCAGTCAACCTTGGCGAGTGGTTGGTGCAAAGACGAGCATAAGAGTAGGTAGTAGAGACGTGATTTTGTACACTAGTTGTAAATATGTATATAATATAATATATGTAGATAGCGTATACTTTAAACCTGTGACCCGTTATCGGCGAATCCTCCGGCTGTATGATAGTTTTATGTATAGAACAGATCTAAAAACTGATTAAAATGGTGATAGATTACCAACATGCGCCAGCAAACACACAAGCACTTACTGTTTAAATTATTGAATTTACGCAATTGGAGACTTTTTAGGGATGCAGCAGCGCCGGAAAGCACTAGATACAACTGTATTTAAATGATTGCAATACTTAAGAGTTACTTTGACTTAAATAATATGCAGTCTGTGTTCCAATATCCTACCGTGTAATGTCATTCGTCAGTCACAATCGCACAATTAAATGTTATCTTGTATCTCTTGCGGATCGGCCGAGAGCGCGGCCGTCGAGACTCATGCTACTGTTACTTGTTTTATTTTAGCCACAGATTAGTTGCTTAGATAGGAAGTGTTCTTTTTTCCTTTAATCTAAAATTAATTTGTATATGGTTTTATTGAATGTACGTCAAATGTATCACTGTTATATTATTTACTTAATATTGTAAGACTATGTTCTGTGACTGTAAATAGTAAGCAACTGTTAATATATATAATATCTTCTCTTGGCTGTTGTTAAAGGAGACTAAGGGATGAGAATGTTGTCTATCACGTACATGTATACACTGTATGGGGTAGCCAGAGGCGCAATTAGCGCCCACATTTTGCCTATCATAAGTCGGAGCCCTCTAACTAAAATGTATCTATCAAAGAGTACGCATATGTACGTGTATACAGTTATCGTACAGCGCCCGGTTGACGTCAATAGCCTTGCCCCCTATTACGCTACTTTGTCCAAATTGTAATTGGCAGAATGTGAATGCTTAATACATCTCTGCCTACCCTTTAAGGGTGTATAGGTCTGAACGAATGTATGAACATACATATGAACGAGTATCTATATTGAATAGTCCGCCATCAACTATTGTTTTTATTTAATAACTACCTGTTACCCGCGACTTCGTCCGCGTGGTATTTAGCAAAAAAGTTAGTGTTCAGTTCGCAGAGTTTACTATAACTTATTAATTCGGTATTTAAGAAATACCTATACTAATTTTAATGAAATTCTTTTATTCGAATATTATAAAATTTTAATTGGTTTTAATTTTTTCGTGAGGTCCTATTTTTTTCTAAATTAAAAGTAGCCTAAGTTACTCCTTGTTACATCAGCTATCTGCCAGTGAAAGTCCCGCCAGAATCGGTCCAGCCATTTCAGAGATTAGCCCGAACAAACAAACAGACAGACAGACAGACAAAAATTTAAAAAAATGTTGTTTTGGTATATGTATCGTGTATACATCCACATGCAATTAGTAAAAAACGGTTATTTTAATATTATAAACAGACACTTCATTTTTATTTTTTTTATAATTATTTTGTTATTCTGTACAGTGGGTTGTCTGGTACAATTCGTTTTAAGACAGCCCACTGTACTCTAATTATAAACATTTATAACTCTATTTTTTATCGTAGTTTAATAAGGTTATTTAATTTTATTAGAGATTATCTGTCTGTCTTTTTACTGCCTTTAATATATTCCATAGATTGTAAGTCATATTTTCTTTAAATTATGCTCCTATTAATAATATGACTTAGCAATAATAATATCATTAATTATCAGGCTGCAGAGGCCCATACATAAATACCTTAACCTAAACATACATATTTTAATATAACCTAATATAATGTGTTAGTAGTTAGTAGCACTTCGCGTCGCTTGCACTATATCGAATGGCAGTTGCCCTCGTAAGCGACGGACACCACCTCCTGCGGCCATAACTTTTTGTCAAAAACCCGGTGCAGCACCTACTCGCTACGAACTCCTTAAAGTTAACGTTGCTCATTTATATGAGCAAAGCATAGTTGTAACATTGTGTATCAATGAACATTAATCTGACATTCGACTACGTGTTAGATTCTCCTAGAGACTACTTACGATGTTTTATAGCAAATATCATTTGTAAATAAATGCTGTAACTAAACAAAAAAATAACATTTTAAACGAATCTGGCTTGTATTTCCAGGCAATCAGCCTGTTTAAACAAAAACCCTTGAGCTCTATTATATTAGTATATAATTTCAAAGTATGTTTTCATTAGGTATTCCTTTTTTTTTTAATTAATTATTGTATTCCATCTTCGAGCCGATGAATTGCCAATGTTATGTACGCCATTATTGTCACATGCATCAGGCCATAAATTAAATAGTTTAAGTTATTTTCAATGTTAAATGTTTGTGATGTGGCAGTACTTCTTAAATAAATAAAAAAAAATATATACATATGTACATAGCATATTCAGCTTAATAATATACATATAGGTATATTAGTATAGATAAGAAATTCTAAATGATACTTTCTTTTAAATTGAACATACAACAAACACCGAAATCCCAACGCCGTTATTTTGACCCAACAGTTAAATAAACAATGACTTATGTTTAACGCTAATTAACACGGCGGGTGCGAATGTTGGAGAGAAGCGCTAATGCACACACGGGAATCGAATATCGACAAAACAATGGATGTCTCACATAATAAGGAGATTCTTCACTTGATTATGTATTTTTAGCTTTTGCCCGCGTCGCCGTTGTTACCTTGTTTACCCCTGTACCAAACCACCCCACCATCCAAATTATGATATGGATATATGTATATTTCCGGAATCGAACCGACTCCATAATCTTCACGTCATCACCTTAATCTTAAAAAGAAAACTCATTCGATCTCGTAGTTTTTTAAACCCTTTGATTCAAACATGAAAAATAAAATCACCTGCGATAGTTTAAACATATGCGAGAGGAAGTGATCCAAAATCGTTATAATACATATAATATACTGTTTCAGAATCACCCTGAAACTTCTGCCACATGTTTAACCACAAGTAATCCGTCTAACTGACATATGAAACGAAAATAAAATACATCGCGTACACATGCAGACTGGCAACTTTTTGTAGCTTGCGACGGCAACGACTTGCCAGAAAGCTTCTAAAATATTGCACATACACACACATACACATATTATTTTATATATATGGGCGCAGTTATGATTATTGTAGCCAGATATTCCTGTCCACTTGTTGTCTCCAGTCACAAGTAGTTAAGGACACTGGCTTCTGCCAGCTACTGCAGTATCAGTCTAGCCCAATTGCATCTCTCTAATTTCCCATTTACAAATCTACCTTATTTCCTACTTTCCCGTCAGGCAGGCGGCTGGGCGCGGGCGGAAATCTCTCTTGCTGTCTACACATTGCAGCTACCTCAAATACATTTAGGACAGGGGTAGAAAGACGATAATGATGATCAAATGAATTTAATTTAGAATAGTACAAGTTCTACTACAAGGTTCGTATTTTTGTACTTATATATATAAGATATGTGTATCATTTGTTGGTTAACAAAGTAAATATCATTTGTCGGAACACAAAAAGTCGCCCGTCTATACCCTTTACGGGCATATGGAAATAAAATAAAATGCATGTGATTGTGGACGAAAATGGACGTGAGTTGGGCGCTTTGATGTCTGTTCAATTAGTCAGGACGGAACGGGGCGGTACTATTAGTAAATACGAGTTATTGCTGACACCTACTGATAGCCTCTATATAAAAGTGTTGTTTGTTAAATATTTAAATAAATAAATAAAAATAAAAAAGCCTTTTACTTCCTAATATTACAATTTCTTTTAAGTGCTATTAATTTTATTTTTAAAGATTAACTATAATGATTGCACATGACTACTCTCTTGTATATATTTTTTATTGCTTAGTTTTAAGTTTGTTTAACAGGTAGTAGGTCTGTACTTTATATTTATTGTAGGTAGCTATTAACTTAGGAACCCTTAGGTCTCAGGTGAAGGCCTTTTCCATTGATTACACTATTCGCGGTCTTGAGCTATCTGTTTCTACTACTGGTCTACCTCTTTGACGTTTGCCCAATGGTCCGTTCCATAAAGTGACAGTTTTTGTCTGTAATGATGTGACTTTTTTTGTTCTGATAGTGAACTTCCAGGTTTGGCACGCGTATGTTAAACATGGGATCAGACACGAGTCCATAACTTTCTTTTTTAACTTTATAGGTATATCGCTTTTAAATAATTCTTTAAAGCTCCAGTATTTAGTCCACGTGTTTTTGACTCTCCTTTCCACTCCTAGCTCATTACTATCTTTGTTGAACCCAATTTGTTTGCCTAAATAAGTATATCTTTCTACATATTTTAGTGTTTCACAGTCTATTTATATGTTTGTTGTTATGTAGATGGACATAGTCTTCGTATTAAGGTACATTTCGAGGCCCACTTGTCTGCTAGCTATGTTTAAAGCTTCAATCATGTGTTGAAGTTGAGAGCTTATTTCGGATAGCAAAACCAGGTCATCTGCAAATCTGAGTTGAGTTAAGTATTTTCCTTTGATGTATAGTCCTTGACTGCTCCAGTTCAATTTATGTATTGTAGACTCTAGTAGCGCAATAAATAGTTTTGGCGAGATGGGGTCCTCTTGTCTAACACCTCTTTTGACAGGAAAGCTTGACCCGAAAGTTTCTAGCTTCACTCTACTGGAAATTTGTTATATTTGTTTCTTAGTATATTAATATATCCTTCTTCAACATTATTTCTCTTTCAGGGTTTTCCAAATACTCTCATGTGAAACTGTTTCAAAAGCTTTTTGATAATCGATAAAAGCGATATATAATGGCCTCTGATGTTCCTGATATATATATATATATATATATATATATATATATATATATATATATATATATATTATGCGATAGGGGGCAAACGAGCAGACGGGTCACCTGATAGTAAGTGACTACCGCCGCCCATGGACACTCGCAACTCAAGAGTCACAAGTGCGTTGCCGGCCTTTTAGGTAGGAGTACACACTTTTCTTGAAGGTTTGAAGGTCGTATCGGTTCGGAAATACGGCGGCAGGAAATAATATTTTTCTACTAACAACTCTAGGGTATGTATGTGGTCTACAGTTGAGAAGCCCTTTCTAAAACCCGCCTGTTCAATGGGCTGTTTTAGTTCTAGTGTTGTGCTTATTCTCTGGTTTATAATTGTAGCGAATAGTTTATATATTGTTGACATTAAGCTTATGGGCCTCTAGTTCGCTATATCCTTAGGATCTCCTTTTTTATAAATCAAAATAATGTTGGATTCGGACCACTGAGAAGGTGTTTCATACGTTTCTAATACCTTCTTAAACAGTTTTGCTAAAGGAGCAGCTAGTATGACATTTTTCTATTATCAACTCATAGGCTTAGGCTGACTTAAAGGCATCATATGTAATCTTGTCTGAGCCTGGGCTTTTGTCGGTATTAGCTTCTTTATGGTCTTATTATTATTTCACCACACTCTATCGGATCTATGGAGCGTTGTGTTGTTGTGTATGTCATTGAATCGTAATATGTAATGCTGGACTTATTTACGGCGTCATATAGTTTCTTGTAAAAATCTCTGGTGATACTTACAATGTCTTTACGAACATACCCAGTTTTAAATGCAACTTTGAGTCCTTCAATCCATGTTTTTTTTAGTACGTAGTTCTTTATATCCTTTTTTTTTGAGCTACAGTTTTTTCCATATGTTGTTTAATGATTGTCATTCTGTGTTTCTTGCAGTCGGTTTTATATATTTGCTTATTAACTTATATAGAGCTCTTAGTTCGTGTATCATTGCACGAGTTTTATTGCCGGCTTTCTGTAATTCTTGTCTTCTTTTTATGAGGTTTTTCGTGATAATACTTTTCAATCTTTTTCTTTGTCGATTTTTATCCCATGCTCTGCATAAGCTAGTTTGGATAGAGTTTATTAACTTATAGTTATATTCTTGTACTTTTAAATATACAATGAATATATGTATTTAACAAAAAAAATATTAGGATTTCTACATTGAAAAAAGAAATAACCCAAACTTAATACTTCTTATACAAAAAAAGACCACAGAATACATTTACGTATAGTACTTATTTTGATCATTTGGTGTATTGTTTTTCGAGACTACAAGTAGCAACTATTGCGTTGCAATTCCACTGACCTATTTAGTGGTACAGAATCCTTAAAATTATAAAAATATCTAAATAAACTAGAGGAAAGATAGCCAACGCTTAAATACCAGTGATAGCGAGTATTAGTAAAATAAACAAAACCTGACTTAGATAATGTCAGCAAACGGAATTAAAATATATATATACATATATGCATTTAAAACAAATTCGTCGTCGTTTGTCTCAATCTATAGTATAAAAAAAAGCCACACGGCACATTTCTTATATAAAAATAATACTCATGAGACATATCTAACTTAAATTCTTATTAATACAACTCTTTATAAATACAACACTGGTTGTCGGCGCACTGCGGTCGTCGCTCGGTCACAAATGGACGAACTACATATGTACATGACTGATATATCGTGTTACTAATTATAAGGTTTAAACGATGGAACTACTAGGTTCATATATATACTGTAATGTGTCAGGTGTCACCTCTTTCAGTAGGGTTGCATATTAAGGGTTGGTTTACGGTGCGATATTAAGTAAGTTAGAGTATACATATATATGTGTATACTAGCGGTCCCGGCAAACATATAAATACATACATACATACATAATATCACGCCTCTTTCCCATAGGGGTAGGCAGAGACCACTTCCTTTCATTTGCTACGATTCTGACATACCTTTCTCGTTTCTTCAACTTTCATTCCGTTCCGCATACAGGCTCGTCGGTTAAAGGTACTTTTGATCTGGCCTTTGCTTAGATTGTCTTGAACTTGGTCCAAGAACGTTCGCCTAGGTCTTCCTCTTCCGACAACTTCATTTACATCTGCCATATAAATACTATTTGTCAATCTTCTTTCATTCATCCTTTCGATATGACCGAACAAGTACAGCAGTATGCTGTACTTGTTCGGTTCATCATAAAAAAAAACACAAAAAAATATATATACATAAAAAAAATCTAGATAAGAACACCCTAAGCACGTAGCGGTATGACATATACTTTACAACCTAGTTATACATATCAAATATACATAAGAAACTACAATAATATAATATTACCATTTCGGAGGAGTGCGGCACAAACACCGTTACACATACATTTTATCGATACTAATATAATGAAGATAATGTTTTGTATGTTATTATACATATTAGAAAATCTCAACGTAGACAATCTAATTTTACAGAGCAAAACTAGAGAATTAATACATACTAAAAAAATACAATCTACATGTTACAATCCATGTCCTATATCATCCAAAATGTAAAGAGATATTGGATGGATTAGGTCTTTCCGATCGCTCTGCAGTTCTGCACAAGTTCTAAAAATACACTGCAATCTCAGTTTCAAGTTCAAGTTTTGGTACATACATAAAACCGTGTCTGTGCACTTACCAAGTACCAACTTCTCCCTCTTGACCGCATTCAACGGAGAGCGACTCGCATCATCGACTGCCAAGATATTTCTAATCGACTTGACACCTTGGCGTTGCGTAGAGATGTAGCTTCACTCTATCGCTTGTATCATGTGGAGTGTTCAGAGGAATTGTTCGGACTTATACCGGCTGCTGGTTGCCGCCATCGTCCTACGCGACAAAATATCCATCCCCATCACCTGGACGATTGGCACTCCCCCACTGTGCGCTTCTCAGGAAGCTTTTTGCCTCGCACAACCAGCTTATGGAACAAATTGATACGACCTTCAAACCTTCAAGAAAAGAGCGTACTCCTACCTAAAAGGCCGGCAACGCACTTGTGACTCTTGATTTGCGGCTGTCCATGGGCGGCGGTAGTCACTTACCATCAGGTGACCCGTCTGCTCGTTTGCCCCATATCGCTTTAACTTTATCGCATAAAAAAAAAAACAATATTTATCTCTGCCACACCCCAAGGTAGACTGTGAGATAATGCAACAGGCATTAAGTGCATCAGGTCTTAATAAATAAATAACAGTGGTAGAGCCAGCTTAGGGGCACAAATGGGCCGGCTCGACCGGTGCGATACCACGGACTCACAGAAAACCGGTTGTGAAATAACGCTTGAGATGCATTTCCCCGAAATGAGTGAGGTATCCTGAGGACCAACTCGCCTTCACCTTTTCCCTTATCAATCCTTCATTTTTTCCCATCTCTTCGTCCTCCCTCTCTTCTTTCTACTCCCCGCATCCCCCATTCCTCACCACACTCAAAGGCGGGTAGTACACTTACGACTCTAGAGTTGCAGGTGACCATACACGGAGGTTGTCACTCCTCCCCTCCTGACTCGATCCCTCTGTTCTTTGCAAAGTTTACGTGGATAAGATCAATAAAAGGATTACTAGTTACTTTTAAGTGCTGTCCATTTTAATTGAAATAGCTTCTACAAATACAGCAAAATTATCATATTTCTCATCATTCTTTAAAGTTGACATAGTATTTTCAATATGCTAAACACTGACTCTTCTTATCTCAACAGAGATTTATATAATCGAGCTCTGTTTATTTATAATATCTAAATCCAATATATCTGTTTTTAATTTCAAATCGGACTCCAAAATAAACATTCGCAATAAATATAAACACAACATTAATTTGCTTCCGATAAATATCATTATCTATCTGTAAAAGTAAAAAAGTAATTTAAAAAAATGATTGGCAATATGTTTTAGAGTAATTTATAAAAGTGTTCAATTGTAAAATGTGTTCATAATTTAAGAGACTTCTCATAGCAATGATTACATTAACGCTTCTAAAATTATATAAAGAAAATATTTTTCTATTTTTATGTATCGGACAGTGTTTATTGTTTGATTACATCGTAGCGCCATGCTTAGGCACGAATGGGCCGGCTATACTGGTGCGATACCACGGCCTCACAGAAAACCGGTTGTGAAGCAACTCTTGCCTTGCATTTTCCCGAAATTAGTGAGGTTTCCGGAGGCCCTTCTCCTTTTTCCTTTCCCCTGACCCCCCGCCACTTTTCCTATAGCCTCATCCCCCTCCCCGCATACTCTCATCCCTCATCACTTAACTAATTAACTTTGTGGCTCTCGAGTTACAGCTGTCCATGGACGGGAGTTGTCACTTGCCATCGGGTGACCCGTCTGGTCGTCTGTCGCCCTATAATATATAAAAAATTAAATAATTGATGAATAAGATATCGAACCTGATGCTGTGACCCTTAAGCTATTAAACATGCAACGGCTATTATATGTACATACATTGAATTATGATATTCCAAGCATTCATAGGCTGCGGTGACCGCTTACCATCAAGCGGTATATGGTTGTTTGAGTAAAAAGTAATGAAAAAATTTACTTCTGGACCATGTCTTGTTTCTATTATTACGATAACTTGGCTTACTTCCATTGGCTTCTTTCCTTATATGTGTATATCACGAGCTTCCTTTACTGTCAGTGTGCTTATGAGAATCATCTAAATATACATAAAGAATTATTAAGAACATTTTTAAGTTGGCCAAGAGTACGTCTAGTTATAGTGGTCTTTAAAGGTGTTTGAAATGCTTGTCTACTTCCATTTAAATCCCAGACTGGTCCCCGAGGGCGACTTTCAATTACAAATGTGTACTTTTAGTATAATTGAGCGTTGCGTACGCGCAACTCTGTGTGCGGCATGACCGGTTACAAATTATACATAAATATGATTTACCGACTTTAATGAGTCGGTGTAAGTCTTAGGCAGAGTACACACTGGTAAAAGAAATTCCAGCAGCTCATATCATAGCAGCATCAGCAATTGTCCGCATACGGCTCGTTTGGCCTTAACATCATCGCGGCCATCCGGCCAGTATTCACTAATTGGGTCGAACGGAAGCACGGTTCCCGGTCATATGGGGTGACGCAGGTGCTTACCGGTCACGGATGTTTTGGGAAATACCTGCGGGACATCCGCAGGGAGCCGGACGCCCGGTGCCACCACTGCATCAATTCTGAGAGAGACACGGCGCGGCATACGGTACAAGAGTGTACTGCGTGGTAAGAGCCGCGCCGTGCCTTACAAACTGAAATAGGGGTTGACCTCTCGCTCACAGCGCTTGTGCGCGCCATGGTCGGGAGCGAGAGGTCATGGGATGCAGTGGTCACCTTCTGTGAAACGATTATGTCACAGAAGGAGGCTGCGGAAAGGAAGAGGCAAAACACGACCACGCTCCCTATCCGCAGACGACGCACCGGACGTCGGAGGAGGGCTGATAATGCCCAATTCCGGCCTCCGTAAAGGGACCCGAGGGTGGTGAACCTGGGGTTCAGTTCACCGCCCCTATCGCTTAGCGAGTCCGAGGTTGTAGGCGCGTCGTGTTCCTCGCGCCTCCCTAAAGGAGTGATTTTGGGGGGGAGAGGCATAATCCTTTCCCCCCCTTCAAAACGAGATGGGGTCCATTCCGGTGGACGGTCACCTGCTGGCCGCGGAAGAATATCGTGTTCCCGTGGCCCTCGACAGCAGGTGCGAGGAAGGAACACCGTGGCGGTTTTAGCCAGTCAAGTCCGGCACGCCCCTTCGCCGATGACCCCAGCGGAGGATAGTCCATGAGGATTTCCCCACGTAAAAAAAAAAAAAATACGGCTCGTTTACTACGTTGAAGTATAGTATATACACTAGTAAAATAATGCTAGTAACTGATTCACGAGATTTTGTTCTAAGCCCGCATGGGTCACGTTTACTGCGGCAAACAGTATCTTATTTGTTAACCTGGTCCGAAACTCGCTGTTTGTCAATCTCACCTAGGGTTGCCCGATGTTTGTTATTTCTCGATGCAGGAAAATATTTGAATAAGATTTCTCGAGTTTCTACTTACAACCAATAAATTAAACAAATATAAAATTCGGAGTTGGAAAATCAAGAGAAGAATCAATATCAAAAGTATGGATCGCGATGCCTTAAATAGGCACTACACTTCCTAATCCAGCTTTGACGATATTACCAAAACTAACACTTTAAAATATCTTTCACGGCTTCCAGTTCCACAATACCTACCGTTTATTTTTAATCAATTCACTGATTGTGATGTTAATAAGAGCATATTTTCCGTGGCTTTCAACGCTTTCCACGACTGCATCAGCCGAAACATGATCCTATTTTTGACCTTACCTAAAAACCCTTTTGGGTTTTTAGGTAAGGGTATGATGTGGGCTTCTGTGTATGTAGCTACTTACGATATGGGATTATTGTTACGTAGACGAATGTGGTTAATTATCGTTAAAGGTTGCAGTGTAATAATTATTACCTATATAACTATTTTCTTATCAGGTTTAAATTATTATTTTTAAATTTTTAGTTCTTTTTAGTAACAAGAACATGATAAAAGCATTTTTTTAAGTTTTTGAAGTGAAAACTTATTTTATAGCGCGGTACGCATATTTTTAGATGAGATAAAATCTATGGACTCGCGACACCGTTACGAGACGCATATGTCCAATCAACGCAATATTCCATTTAGCACAACGAGATATAAAAGTACAATTGATGCGGTATTCACGAGATATTTAAATAACTTCGAATCAAAATTGTTTATTTCCTATTTTAGTTACCTATAGTTTCTATTTCAGATTGTAATAATTTTAATGACAATGATGATGATACAAGGGTTGTCGAAATTGTTAACGATGATTCATAAAAGAATATTAAATGTATTTTAAAATTTCTAAAAATTAATAAAATACAATCCATAAATAAAATGCAATTCATTACCCAATAACCCAATAAACCCTAGTACCCATCTAAAAAATGTCTAACGCGCCAAAATAAGTTTTCACTTCTGTCGGCACTGCTGGAGTGCATTTCTTTTCTTTTAATTTTATTTTTAACTTTTTAGTATTATTTTACATTTCAATAACTTTACATATGTATTATAGATAACAATTAGTTATGTAATTATGGGTTAGTTGTTTGTAACATTTCTCATTTTATCCATCATGCGTCACTGAATGCGTCAATATTCCAAGGTTTCTTCGAAGTCACCTTGAAGCAGTCAAGTTCTTCGATTTGAAGACCAGCTAAAGACCGAACTCGACTTAAAGCCACATAAGCTTGACCTGAAGCAAACAATTTGCAACCAAGATAAATAATAGTATGATCTATAGTATGAACTGAACTGATTTAGGCTGTATGATGGGAATGCCGTCATTACCAAACCGATGGTCGACCGACGCGAACCGATGGTATATCGCTATCGTATAGTTGAGCACGTCTGTAATTTGGCCATGTAATTTCAGTAATGTGACCTATCGCTCCATTTACAAGTCCCGTAGCAACGTGAAAGTTAGACTTCAACATGACTCGAGCACCAACAAAACATTCTAACTCTTTTGGAATACCTCCTGTTTTGTTCTCGTCAAGATCAAACGAGCCCATACTTGATGGGATTATGTCGTTTAATTACTGAGTTTCAATGGCCATATTCCAGCTCCATCATCAGACCATGGTTACCATCTAGCACCAAAGTACACGTCAAGACGAATCAAACGAGCCGAGACTCGATGGGGTTACGTTCTTTATTGAGTTCCTGTGACCACCTTCCAGCTCCGTCATAAGATCAGACCCTGGTTACCATTGAAAGACAAACTACTCGTCAAGACGATTTAAACGAGCCTAAACACGATGAGGTTGTGTCGTTTCATTGCGAAGTTCCTATGGCCACCTTCCATAATATTGCACTGTCACACGATTTACACATGTATGCAAAATTTCAGCTCCATCGGTAACCGAGAAGTGGATCAAGTTTAATTTGCAAGATTTGATGACAAACATCGGGACAGGTGAAACTAAATAAAAGCTTGTAGTAATTACTGTATTTTCTGTTCCGCTTAGGAGGTAGTTTAGATATTTTATGGTTAAGCAAAACATTAAACACAACTTAAGCACAACTTTTTTAATCATGTTTATGATTGATTAATAAAATACATATACAGAAATGATTAAAAATAAAATACCCCAAAAACTTTTCATTCTTATTCTAAAGGAGTTCGTTGGACGTTTCAAAACTTAAGTTTTTCAGTAACTTGCGAATTGTCATGCGCTTGATCCTGAGTGAGCTGGGTAGTGACTCTAGTCCCATTTAGTAATTTCTGTTTGTTGTCACCTTTAGCAGTAAAATAAATTAATATGTCAGTGTAAAATCAGCTTTATTTAAAGAATGTAATTGGTTTTGTACTGTGTAAGGTATAATTTGTGTATTTACTACAGACATAAGTATTCTTACCTTATTGGTTTGATAATGTCTTAATACTGAGTAGATTGATTTAATTATACCATTGAACTGACGTAATTCTCTATGAGTACCAAGAAGAGTATGTCTTCTGTATCTGATCAGATCAAAGATTTACTTTATATTTATTTTATTTATATATTATATATATATTATATTTATATAATATATATATACATACATACACTTATCCATTATAGTTTCTAAATAAATGAATAAAAATTAAATACGAGTTTAGAAGTAGGCTATCATGAATATTACTTAATACTTTAGTTCTGTTATCTAGTATCTATTATTTTCATATTAATAGTATGTATTTATTTTTATGTGTATGTATGTTTGTATGTACGTTATATGTTACACATAGTTGTTTTTAAGTAAACGTAATTACAATATTGTAATGTCTTTTATTTGGACAATAAAGGGTTTATCTATCTATCTGTCTATGTTATATATAAATATGTTTAGTTTTATATTGGTAAATAAGTTAGTATAGTTTTCATTAAAATTTTGGAAATGATTCTCCAAATACATCTCTCTCTCATCTTCTGTATATCCGAATAATTATAATCCACCCTAAGGTTTACATAAAATAAAAATCAAGAGCAAATAACGATAGCGATGCCGGAGATGCGAAAGGCGGTGGCTGGGTGCTATGGCGTGTTTTTTTTTTTTTTTTTTATGCGATAGGGGGCAAACGAGCAGACGGGTCACCTGATGGTAAGTGACTACCGCCGCCCATGGACACCCGCAACTCAAGAGTCACAAGTGCGTTGCCGGCCTTTTAGGTAGAGGTACGCTCTCTTCTTGAAGGTTTGAAGGTCGTATCGGTTCGGAAATACGGCAGGCGACAATTTGTTCCATAAGCTGGTTGTGCGAGGCAAAAAGCTTCTGGAGAAGCGCACAGTGGTGGAGTGCCAATCGTCCAGGTGATGGGGATGGATATTTTGTCGCGTAGGACGATGGCGAAAACCAGCAGCCGGTATAAGTCCGAACAATTCCTCTGAACACTCCCCATGATACAAGCGATAGAGGATGCAGAGTGAAGCTACATCTCTACGCAACGCCAAGGTGTCAAGTCGATCAGAAATATCTTGGCAGTCGATGATGCGAGTCGCTCTCCGTTGAATGCGGTCAAGAGGCAAAAGTTGGTACTGGGGTGCACCTGTATAGAGATGAGAACAGTATTCCATGTGCTGCCGAACCTGTGCCTTATAAAGTTGCAGGCGGTGGGCCGGAGTAAAATATTGTCTAGATCTGTTTAGCACACCAAGCTTCTTGGAAGCTAATATGGCCTTACTCTCTAAGTGACCGCGAAACTGGACTTCGCTTGATATATCGACGCCAAGGATTCCGATACTGGCTGATGCAGTTAGGGAAGTGCTCTCAAATTGAGGTGATACGACCAATGGCATCTTTTTAGCGGTGAACGCGCAAACCTGTGTCTTCGTGGGGTTAAATTGGACTAGGTTAAGTCGACCCCAATCTGAAACTTTTGATAAAGAAGTTTCGATTTCAGACACAAGTTTGGATCGGCTTTCGATGACGTTTACCCGAGAAATGTTAGCGCGGCCGGTGTAAAGGGCATCACTCGTGCTATCGTCTGCATAGCAATGGATGCTGCTAATCTGCAGCATGTCGTTGATATGCAGAAGAAACAGCGTGGGTGATAGCACACAGCCTTGTGGGACACCAGAATTAACAGACTTGGAGTCGGAGCATGCACCGTCAACAACGACCTTGATGCTTCTGTCTGTAAGAAAACTGGTGAGCCAATTGCACAGTTTCTCGGGAAGCCCATAGGAAGGAAGCTTCGCAAGGAGCGCTTTGTGCCAGACCCGATCGAAGGCCTTCGCCACGTCCAAACTAACGGCCAACGCTTCCCCCTTGGTCTCGATCGCCTGTGCCCACCGGTGAGTCAAGTATACGAGAAGATCACCAGCTGAACGACCCTGACGGAAGCCGTATTGTCGATCATTGAGGAGCTGGTGGTCTTCTAAGTACCGGAGGAGCTGGCAGTTAACAATGGATTCCATTATCTTGGAGAACAAGGAGGTGATGGCTATGGGTTTGTAGTTGGACGGATCCGAGCGATCTCCTTTTTTAGGGATTGGGTGCACTAGAGCTGTCTTCCATGAGTTCGGGACTACGCCAAGAGAGTAGGAAAGCCGATAAAGGCGCGTTAAAACCGGTGCTAACTCTGGAGCACACGTCTTCAGCACGATAGGAGAGATTCTATCGGGACCACTCGACTTATGAACGTCGAGGGAAAGAAGCGCTTTACGCACTGCCCTTTGTGTAAACCGGACTTCCGGCATGCGGGTCTCGCACTGCGGTATGGTCGGCGGTGCGTTTCCCCCGTCGTCCAGGGTCGAGTTGGACGCAAAGAGTTTGCCCAGAAGATCGGCTTTTTCTTTAGCGTCGTGGGCCAACGAATTATCTCCTATGCGCAGAGGTGGAAGGGATGGCTTACAAAAGTTCCCCTGGACAGCTTTGGCAAGTGACCAGAGTGCACGAGTTCCGGAGGGGAGACTAACTAGTCTCTCGCCAATTCTGCCGATGTGAGCCGACTTCGCCCCAGCAATTACTCTTTTGAGGGACCTGGAGGCAAAGTTAAATTGCTTCTTTAATGTGCTGGTCTTTACATCCCGTGCTGTCGCTGCATTAGCCCATGCTTGGTAACATTCCTGCTTTCGGCGGGACGCCGCTTTGCAGGTTCGACCAAACCAAGGCTGGGACTTGCCACCTGTGGGAATCAGGGAGAATGGAATGAAAAGTTCCATACCCTGAAGCACAACATCCGCGACAGAGTCAGCAACGACATTGGGATCATCCGGCGAGAAGCAAACCTGCCTCCATGGGTAGGATGCAAAGAATGTTCTCATTCCATCCCAGTCTGCTGACCTATAGTGCCATACGCGGCGACTGCCTGTAACACGAGTGGCACCATACTACTAATCAGGCAATGGTCCGAAGAGCCAAGAGGGGCCTCAACGGATACTTTGTAGCCGTCAGGATGTGAGGTCAGCAGAAGATCCAACAGTGAAGGCACGTGGCTTTCTGCATCTGGGATTCGCGTAGGCGTTGCTACCAGCTGCGTCAAGCCATATGCCAAGGCGAAATCGTGAACAGATCTTCCCGCATGATCGGTTTTGCGCGAACCAAGCCATTCAAGATTGCCGAGGCGGCGAGAAGTGATATCATCTCTAACGTACACGCATACACCAGCCTTAGGAACAAAGGAGTGTTCCAGTCCGTACCCAGGGTAGCAGAGGTAGGATGTGTCCGCTGTAGATGATATCTGCGTCTCGGTTAAAAAGGGCAAGGCCGGCTTTGCTGTCTCAAGGTGGTGGTGGACAGTGTCGAGGGTCGAATGTAAGCCCCTGATGTTGCAAAAATCCACGGTAAACGTGACAGGGGGTGCCATGGTATGCCTTCTCTTGCCCCGAGCAGATTTTGAGAGCGCAGTTGAGCCCCCCCCAGAGTACGAGGGGCAGCCTGGGCGTCCACGCTCAGGCATAATCCGTACTGAGGGTGGACGTCCAGGGGGGGATTCTCCAACGCTAGCGCTGGTACCCCCCTGGGGTATCCTTTTCGTTAACAGCGCTATCATTAGGGGGGTGGGGGATTTTGGGCCTCCGGAGACCTCACTCATTTCGGGGAAATGCAACGCAAGCGTTACTTCACAACCGGTTTTCTGTGAGGCCGTGGTATCGCACCGGTCGAGCCGGCCCATTCGTGCTTAAGCAAGCATGGCTCTACCACTACAGTGTTCTAGAGAGGCTTATGTTATGACAGACTGCGATAGGCAGAATGATGAAGTAAAACTGGCAACAACAAACCATACATTCAATTGTTATTACGACAGTTATTTAGTGAGCTAGGCATCAAAAACCGCGTTTCCACAATAGTCAACACATGAACCCTCCATTAGTTTGGCCATGTGAAGCCGTTGGGAGCTTTAGTTCATACATATAGGTATACTTGGAAAGCTTTCATGTGGTTTATCTTCTTACAAATCCACGCTATGATATTGTGACGCCATGCTACGTCACCGCACAGACAAACAATGCATAGAAGTTTTTCGAAGGAAGATTGACAAGTCACGGTCGCTGAACGGTAGTGGCTACGGCTGCGAGTCGAATGCCGTGAGTTCAAGCCCCGGCGGACTCTATGGGTTTTTGTTTGTGATTTCGGTGTTTTATAGAAAATTCTAGTAAATGGAGATGATTCTTTACAAAATTCGAATATAATGGAAAGTACTAGATCAAGCAAAATGAATAAATAAATTAAGTTGTAGAAGACAATCGAAAGGAATAACAAAATGACGGTCGAAATTCAACAAATTACGATCGAAATTAGGGGTATATAAAGAGCTCCAGACGCGCCTACAGGGCAGTTCAGTGGAAAGTGCTCTCAAGTGAAGAATAAGAAGAAGAAGTGAAAAAGTAGTACAGTGAAGTATAGTTAAGTGAAAGTGATTAGTGAGTGGTGCAGTGCTACCGTTGGACTGAGTTTAGTGTAGTCCGCGGGGATAGTGTGGAACAGTGCTACGCGGTTTGTGCAGTACAACTCGTTCTGTGCTGTGAGTGTTACGTGTTCGGAATATTGTGAAACTCGTTGTGAAAAATTGAAATGTGAAATTGAAAATTTCACATTTCAATTTTTCACAACGAGTTTCAGAGTGAATGTGAATTCGTTACTCTCGGCAGTGATATTAGTTTCGCAAATAAATCGTTACTCTCGGCAGTGATATTAGTTTCCTTCCAATCCCTGTACCCACTTCCGTAACAATATCTATAATAATATTATAAGTGTGAAAGTAGCTCTGTCTGTCTGTTACCGTTTCACGGCTAACCGGCGGAAACGATTCTGATAAAATTTGGTATTGTAATAATTTGTTTTAATTAATCCTGTTGAAGGGCATAGGTTACTAGTTAAACTAAATACAGCGCGAAGCAATTTACTTTTTTTTTTTAATGTGGAATGGTGGACAAGCGAGCAGTCTGCTCAACTAGGCTAAGGGCGGCTTAAGTCACGTACCAACGTACGTAACTTAAGCCGCCCTTGAACACTTGCAAGTCAAGAATAACAAGAGTGCTGTTCGCCTTTTAGGGTATTGGAAAGTTAGAAGGGGGAACAGGGGAAGGGAAAAGAAGGAGAAGGAAAGAGGGGAATTGAAAGGGGGTTGGCTTATCAGTGAGGCCATAGTAATACTTCGGTCGAGCCGGCCCACACGTGCCGAACCATGGCTCTGAGGATAAGAATGAATCTAAATTATAAATTTGTAGATGTCACTGTCTAATATTATATGAGGATATTATTGGAGGAGCCCCTCATCTTTCTCATCAATGAAATATGTATGTATACATTGTGACTGGATTACAAGGCTCATCGCGCCCTTATTTTTTTTTTTTTTTTTTTTTATGCGATAGGGGGCAAACGAGCAGACGGGTCACCTGATGGTAAGTGACTACCGCCGCCCATGGACACCCGCAACTCAAGAGTCACAAGTGCGTTGCCGGCCTTTTAGGTAGAGGTACGCTCTCTTCTTGAAGGTTTGAAGGTCGTATCGGTTCGGAAATACGGCAGGCGACAATTTGTTCCATAAGCTGGTTGTGCGAGGCAAAAAGCTTCTCGAGAAGCGCACAGTGGTGGAGTGCCAATCGTCCAGGTGATGGGGATGGATATTTTGTCGCGTAGGACGATGGCGGAAACCAGCAGCCGGTATAAGTCCGAACAATTCCTCTGAACACTCCCCATGATACAAGCGATAGAGGATGCAGAGTGAAGCTACATCTCTACGCAACGCCAAGGTGTCAAGTCGATCAGAAATATCTTGGCAGTCGATGATGCGAGTCGCTCTCCGTTGAATGCGGTCAAGAGGCAGAAGTTGGTACTGGGGTGCACCTGCATAGAGATGAGAACAGTATTCCATGTGCGGCCGAACCTGCGCCTTATAAAGTTGCAGGCGGTGGGCCGGAGTAAAATACTGTCTCGATCTGTTTAGCACACCAAGCTTCTTCGAGGCTAATATGGCCTTACTCTCTAAGTGACCGCGAAACTGGACTTCGCTTGATATATCGACGCCAAGGATTCCGATACTGGCTGATGCAGTTAGGGAAGTGCTCTCAAATTGAGGTGATACGACCAATGGCATCTTTTTAGCGGTGAACGCGCAAACCTGTGTCTTCGTGGGGTTAAATTGGACTAGGTTAAGTCGACCCCAATCTGAAACTTTTGATAAAGAAGTTTCGATTTCAGACACAAGTTTGGATCGGCTTTCGATGACGTTTACCCGAGAAATGTTAGCGCGGCCGGTGTAAAGGGCATCACTCGTGCTATCGTCTGCATAGCAATGGATGCTGCTAATCTGCAGCATGTCGTTGATATGCAGAAGAAACAGCGTGGGTGATAGCACACAGCCTTGTGGGACACCAGAATTAACAGACTTCGAGTCGGAGCATGCACCGTCAACAACGACCTTGATGCTTCTGTCTGTAAGAAAACTGGTGAGCCAATTGCACAGTTTCTCGGGAAGCCCATAGGAAGGAAGCTTCGCAAGGAGCGCTTTGTGCCAGACCCGATCGAAGGCCTTCGCCACGTCCAAACTAACGGCCAACGCTTCCCCCTTGGTCTCGATCGCCTGTGCCCACCGGTGAGTCAAGTATACGAGAAGATCACCAGCTGAACGACCCTGACGGAAGCCGTATTGTCGATCATTGAGGAGCTGGTGGTCTTCTAAGTACCGGAGGAGCTGGCAGTTAACAATGGATTCCATTATCTTGGAGAACAAGGAGGTGATGGCTATGGGTCTGTAGTTGGACGGATCCGAGCGATCTCCTTTTTTAGGGATTGGGTGCACTAGAGCTGTCTTCCATGAGTTCGGGACTACGCCAAGAGAGTAGGAAAGCCGATAAAGGCGCGTTAAAACCGGTGCTAACTCTGGAGCACACGTCTTCAGCACGATAGGAGAGATTCCATCGGGCCCACTCGACTTATGAACGTCGAGGGAAAGAAGCGCTTTACGCACTGCCCTTTGTGTAAACCGGACTTCCGGCATGCGGGTCTCGTACTGCGGTATGGTCGGCGGTGCGTTTCCCCCCTCGTCCAGGGTCGAGTTGGACGCAAAGAGTTTGCCCAGAAGATCGGCTTTTTCTTTAGCGTCGTGGGCCAACGAATTATCTCCTATGCGCAGAGGTGGAAGGGATGGCTTACAAAAGTTCCCCTGGACAGCTTTGGCAAGAGACCAGAGTGCACGAGTTCCGGAGGGGAGACTAACTAGTCTCTCGCCAATTCTGCCGATGTGAGCCGACTTCGCCCCAGCAATTACTCTTTTGAGGGACCTGGAGGCAAAGTTAAATTGCTTCTTTAATGTTCTGGTCTTTACATCCCGTGCTGTCGCTGCATTAGCCCATGCTTGGTAACATTCCTGCTTTCGGCGGGACGCCGCTTTGCAGGTTCGACCAAACCAAGGCTGGGACTTGCCACCTGTGGGAATCAGGGAGAATGGAATGAGAATTAAACTTCTCAGCCAGTTTTATATGAATAATTAAGTGTGGATTACTTTTAATACTGAAATTTACTCACTACGGCATTCGATATATCCCCTCAGGGGTAGGCAGAGGTTCATTTAACACCCACGTCCCACATTTTGCCACATAGGGAGTTTGTGAGGGAGTTTTTCTTAAAGTCGTGAGTCCATCGTGCCGTAGGGCGCCCTATACTACGTTTCCTTAATTGCGGTATCCGCTGACAACCGCCGTCCCTGGACACCTGCAACTCAACTCTTTGAGTGTTATGGGCAGATGCAGAGAGGGGGGATAAGGGAGATGGGAAGAGGAGAGAGGGAGTTGGGCCTCTGGAAATGTCAGTATTTCTTGCTTTACAACCGGTTTTCTGTGAGGCCGTGGTATCACATCGGTGGCATATTCGTGCCCAAGCGTGGTTCTACCATGAACAAAGTTTTTGTGTGTACAAATGTAAAATGTTTCTTTTCGGAGTCTAAAGGTTTGATGACAATACATAACGTTTAAAAATAACGTCAGTAAACATTTAATAATGCAAACCAATTTTAAATGTTGTTAACATAGATGATTTTTGTGAGACGTCGAAAACTGTTGTATTCCTGAGATATAAACTAGAAGTAATAGAAATCTGTTCTATCAGACAGGGCCTAAAGTTTGCCTTATTCAGTACAAGTTGAAGGCTAAGGGCGTACTTAATTATAAAGAATAATGCTATCATACCATTAACATAAAATCTTACCGACATGAGCTTGCTCTTGTGATGTTACGCAAGTCCCGAATTTAAGCTTTTAGGATGAGCTGAGAGTTTTAAAGCAGCGGCGTGGGTGAAAAGGATTTCGTCAGATTTTTGCGTAATTACATTTAGTGACAACATACCTGGGGGAGTTCGCCTTTTGGATTTATAAGTGTTCAGATTTTAGCAGGTTCTCTCGGTGTAGTTAAATATTTATCAAGAAGTGAAATATTTAACTGTGTTAAGAAGGCTGTGGATTTGATGACTCTCATTTGAGCAGAAATCTACCGTGTCGTTTGTTTATGCTGCTATTGACTATTCTACATACATTTGTTTCTTTATCTTTCTTTATATTACTGCATACATGTAGAATCTCACTAAGCTAAACGTGAGTACAATTTTAGTATATCTAACTTTGTGCAACCAATCATTTTATCGATTAAGTTCAAGTTTTCTTTATATATATTTTGTTTGTAGTCTTTCATTTGAAACGCTGAAAACGCTATCGGCCATGACGTGACGTTGCACAATTTGAAAACAAATACGTCATCCGTTTTTATTTCTAACTCTTATTGTTCATAAAAAATCACTGCCTTTGCGTTTCAATATTATGACGAAGAGAAGAGGAGATTCTGACCGTGGGAGAGCCATGTTTAGGCACGAAGGGGTAGGCCTGAGCGAAGTAATATCACGACCTCACAGAAAACCGTTAGACACACAATGCTTGCTTTGTCTTGTCGAGTAAGTGAGCTCCTCATCTGCTGCCCGCCTTTGAGGGTGATGAGGAGGTGGAGGTAAATGGACGATTCTCACGACGACGATTCTCACTTACCATCAGATGAACCGTCTATTTGTCTGTTCTCAAAAAAGGAAGGAATGTAAGTATTTATTGAGTATAACTAATTAGTACATGTCTATTTCTCCACTGTGTCCCACCGTGTTCCACAAATTTCCGGGAGAGTAGTTCACGTTGGAGTAGAATAGGGCCACCCCATCATTTCCCGGCAGTGCCGAAAAAAGGGACTAAGAGATTAGACTGTTTTCTATCAGACAGTGTGTACAGTCACACAGTACCCTGTTGACGGGCACGGGTTTGCCCCCTATTACGTCAGTAGGTCCAAATTGTAATTGGAAAAATGTGAGTGCTTATACCTCTGCCTACCCCTTAGTGATGATTACTATAATTTAATAACACCAACATTGCAGACAGCGTTCTAGTATGTTTGTTAAAAATGTATGTTTTAATTTATGTTTTGCTTTGTTTAAATATATTTACACATCACATCGGCTCACGCCTCATCATTAAACCTTTCACCGTCGGCTTAGGGTACTTCTGACCTGCCTTTTTTTCAGAACATCACCAATTTGATCGGTGTATGTTTTGAGTGGTGGACCCCTGCTGGTGTTTCCTTTCACGTTTGCCTTCTATACTTGATTTGTCATTCTTTGCGCATGTGTTCTTTGTGCGCCTAAACCGCACTCTAGCATCTGTCCATGAAGAGGTTGAACAACCAAGGGGAAGCTACACGTATTGGTCTGCTGATTACTTTTAAGATATCGAACCAGTGTTTACGCATAATTAATGTAAAGTACCTTCCACATCTTATTCCTGCTAATCTTATCCTAAACCTTTTCCAGATTTACAAAAGAAGGAGTCAGAAGGAAATGGCTTGATCCTTACATCCTATTCCCTTTCTGAATCCGAATTCTGTACATCCGAAATTTTATTAGTATGAGAACACTTAATACTTTGTCAATCAGGTTCTTAGTATACCGTTTCCCAATCACACTCAAAAGACTTGTTTCACAATAGTTTGGTTGAAATCTCAAAAAAAAAATACAATATTTATATATGTATTTATATATACATATATATATATATGTATATATATATATATTTTATATATATATATATATATATATATAAATATCTTTGTAAAGAGCTGGAAAGAGAGATTGTGGAAGTGATGAGTAGTTGCAGGTAAAAATAATTAAACGGTCCAGTCAGGATCATTTCCATAACGATATACATTTGTGAATATGTGATAATTATGGAAATAAGGCTACTAAAATATTACATACACATATATTAATGTACATATGTACATATTGTACATACGACATATACCCATTTATTTCCCTAAATACAAAACTCGATCCGGCTCTTTTGAAGGTAATTAAAAGCTATATTAAAAATCATGAAAGCTCAAAAACATTTACCTAAATTAAAACATGTTTAAGTGGAGTCCTGAGTAATAAACTCGCGAGTCATTCATTAGTACCTACACCTTTTATTTAAACACACAAATATTGCTTTAACTTAAACCTTTATTTAATTTTTTTTATGAAGCATACATTGATAGCGATTTATCGTAATCGGCATTCATCGATAATCGATAAATATTTATCAAAGTCGTCCCATCATTAATTGACAAGGATCGGTAGGGTAACTCTGACCGTTTAAAATAAACGGTTTGGTATTGATATTCATCTATATTAAATTAAATTTTCATATGTAAATATATATTTAGGATTTTGTACGAATATTGCACATAATTAAAAATAAGTAAATATGTACACAGTTGTGCAAACACGAATTATTTCATATAATAAGTGACGTATGTTTATTAAGGTCAATTGAGAGCCGCGGGACGGATTTCGCTTTCTTTTTATCTTGTTTGTAAGTGCGCATGTATGTTTATTTCTTTGTCAACTCTAAGAGAATAGGCGGGATATGACATGTCATATGAATTGTTCTATAGTGAGAGTGACATAGGGCATTTAATTGAAGTAACATCAGCAAAAAAAGTTTCTTTTTTTATATTAATTTGATACATTGAGTAATTTTTTTGAGAATCATTTTCTTAAACTAATTAGATTTATTTGGGATGTTTATTGTTTTTCTATTAAAAAAATATTACTTTTTTTAAAAATATGTTTTATTAGTTTTATTTAGAACAATGTAAAACTTATAAAACACCTTTGGACATACAATGCGATCACATATGAGTTGGAGAAGCAGTTGTTCGTTTGACAGATCGGCCCCTGGAGCGCTTCCCCTGAAACTAGAAACTGTACAAAGATCCATTGCACTGGTGCAGGACAATAGCAAATAGAGATCATTTATATATGATCACGATCCTCATTAGTGACTCGGATTGCAACAGTGGTGGTGGTGGAGCCATGCTTAGGCACGAATGGGCCTGCTAGACCGGTGCGATACCACGGAATCACAGAAAATTGGTTGTGAAGTAACGCTTGCGTCGCATTTCCCCGAAATGAGTGAGGTTTCCGGAGGCCCAACTCCCCCTATCCTTTTTACTCTCAACTGTCCCCCCTGCCTTTTTTCCATGTGCTCATCCCCCTAACTTGTTTTCAATCAACAAATCCCGTTATCCCGCATCCCCTTCATAGGTTGGCAGCGCACTTACGACTCTCGAGTTGCAGGTGTGCATGGACGGCGGTTGTCACTTACCATCAGGCGACCCGTCTGTTTGTCTGCCCCCCTATAACATAAAAAAGAAACTACAAAGAAGAAGAAAAGTGAAATGTGAAATTAGCCTTTATCAGTATTGTGAATTATTTCTAACTGGAAAAGAATTGTTTAACTCCTCGCATTATGCAGCAACATTACAGCGGTATAATATAATATATAGAACCCTTTAATTGAGGAATTCCATTAAAACGTATTTAGACGATATTCCGTCCGTAACAAGTTAATATTAGTAAATTACGGTGCAATCAAAAAAAGGCTTTATGCTAATGGTGTAAAAGCATAACTTGTTTAATGTTGAATTATACAAAACAGTTATTCTTTCGCAATAGAGACGATTAAGAAATGTTGAGGTGGGGTGCTATCGAAAGCGATTGTTAAAACGTTGTCATTATAATGACAAAACTAATACTGCTATTTTAGGTTTTCCTGCAAGCGTGATGTCGCTTGCAACCAAATTATATATCTAGTAAATTGGGTAGAGGGCTCAAGCGCTCCAAAAAAGCTCAAGGAAAATAATCCTCCTAAATATTTTTATTCGCCTGTCTTAATACGCCTCTGCCTACCCCTTCAGAGATATAGGCATGAGTTTATGTATAAATTGTTATGTAATGTGTATTAAAAAGTTGAATTTCTTTGTTCACAGGTAAATTTTGCAGCAATAAATCGTAATTGGTTACTAGCCTTAATTAAAAGTATGAAAGTTGTAAGTAAACAAGGAAATGGCGTTGAAACATTCCTTGACCGTGGGTACATGTCATTTTTGCAGTAATATTAGTTATATTTAAATTTATTAATTTTCATTGTAATTAGAAAAGTATGTTTGTATTGTGAAGATTTTGAATTGTACTTTATCGCCAGACTTCATCCAGTTTGTTCACGTATTCTAATTGACAAACAAACATCCATCCAAACTTTCGCACATACTAATATTGTGATATTATTCTCTGTTTAGTATTTTGTACTTGAAAATCTTAGGTAGATAACTGAGTATTGTCCAGAGAAGACTCCCCGTCTTCTCTGGACAATAAAGTACATGTCATGTTTGCCAGCCTTATCATTCGCATATAATTTTTCAAACAATATTAACACATGAGTTACAGTAAGTCTCTCAGTTAGGACATATTATGACGTCCGCTAACACTGCGATCATACCCATTAACCATCAGTTTGCGTGTGGCAAGTCATTAGATCGCTGCGTCGCGTTATCGCCACTTCATAACTTAACGCCAGGGATACGATCCTGGGGGATTGTAACGCAAGTCGTTCGTGCCTGGTGATTGATGCTGATGTGGAGTTACGTGCGTGCCAGCCTCCGTTGACATCAGCTAACTCCGTTATTTAGGACAAATTATCTGAACTTAGATAAGTTATGAATAGCGAGCACTACAAGGTTTGAGGTAAGGAAGGTTTCAGGTAAGGAAGGTTTCAGTGGCAGAGCCATGCCTTGACACGCATGGACCAACTCGACCGGTGCAATACCACGGTCTCACGGAAAACCGGTTGTGAAGCTCGCGTAACTTTTCCCCGAAATAAGTGAGGTTTCTGGAAGCCCAACTCACCCTCTCCTCTTTCTTCTCCCCTCATAATCCATCTCCTCTTTCCTATCTATTTGTATATTTCTTTTTCTATATTTTATATATATTTTATTTTCTCATCCCCGCATCTCCCTATTCCTCATCACCCTCAAAGACGGGCAATTACAGGTGTCCATAGACGGCAGTTGTCACTTACCATCTGGTGACCCGTCTGTTCGTCTGTCCCCCTATATTATCAAAAAAATCAAAAAAGTTTCCTACAAACTGGTTAATACCGCAGCACTATTGTACCCTCGTCTTAGGGTTGTGATGTGGGTACATACATACATATTTTAAAAATATTGAAATATGTATGTTCGTGGGAGATTTTAAAAATATTACCTACAACATATAGTTCTATATAGTCACAAGTGACTATATAGTCACAAGTGATCGTAAGGAGATCGAATACTCGTGTGGAAACCCCCACGGGTCATCACCCCACAGGAGCCGAGGGTGATGTGGTATGTTGGACTCGACCCGACTTAAACCACAAGGTGTTCCGTCACGAGTGTCTTTATTGTGGGTACTCGGGGTACCCTGAGAAGGAATCTTCTGGAAATAAAGCTTGTAAATATCTAATGAAAAGGAAATCGGTTGCTAAACATAAAACAAAAGTACTGAACAGATTTGTTAGAAAGTACTTTGCTGAATAATATGTTAATGTAAATTAAAATCCAAGCGAGGGTGGACCACATAGGACACCCAGGCTATTTGTGGATCACACAATTTTTTGTCACGTGTGGGAATCGAACCCACGACCTCCGGTTCAGCAGTCACGGTCACTAACCACCAGACCAACAGGCCCGCTCTTGAGGTGTGTAAGGATATAAGCAACTATTGTCTCATCCTAATTCAATAAAGCCACCTGAATTAAACATTTGTCCGGAAGATAACCTTATATAACAATGGGTGCACGTGTCTTTCTTACAATAGCGATTTAGTAATAATATAACATGTTTTATGCATTCCATTTATACTTTCTTGTAACGCTAAGGGTTTCTGCTCGTATTCCAGCCGCTGGATTAAATTACATCGACAAAAGAACTGAGCGTATTTAGACAACTACTGCAATCGTAGTGTTCTTCTTTGCATAATTTTATTATTTATTATTTTATTTTCTTTTTGCTTAGTCACATTAGTTGTAGAAAATCGTACGGCAGGTCGACGAACATAAACAACCGAAAACTCTTTTTATTTAGTTTGCCGTCACTTATATTGTGGCTACCGACATCCTAATAACATTCATGCTGAACAGGCGTTTAATCAAAATACTAAATTCTTCAGTTGTATTATTAGCAACTCTAAATAGGGATGGAGATTATGGTTTAAACTAACAGACAGGAAAACAAAATCTTTTCAACTTTAATATATTAGTATAGTTATTTTTTTTTTTATGCGATAGGGGGCAAACGAGCAGACGGGTCACCTGATGGTAAATGACTACCGCCGCCCACGGACACCCGCAACTCAAGAGTCACAAGTGCGTTGCCGGCCTTTTAGGTAGGAGTACGCTCTTTTCTTGAAGGTTTGAAGGTCGTATCGGTTCGGAAATACGGCAGGCGACAATTTGTTCCATAAGCTGGTTGTGCGAGGCAAAAAGCTTCTAGAGAAGCGCACAGTGGTGGAGTGTTAGTTAATTCAAGATAGTTATTCAAGATAAGCAGTATAGTATGGTTAAAAAATGGAAGAGCATAATATGATTTAGCTTATAACTAAAGCAGCTACAAACAACGTCCGGGACAGACTTGCCCCGGGCTGTTGACTCGCTGCGTCGAGTCGGGACGTCTCTCATAGTGTGGCCTGTTGTGCGAGTTGTGCTTTTGTTACCGGCTGGTGCCCCGGACTTCGTAAAGATATAACTACCATGTTTAAGGATTTATTGGAACGAAGTTCCTTACGGCAGGCTTGGATGAGATAGGAATTTAGCTGCACGACCTAACGGAAAAAATATGAGACTAAAACCGTAAGAAAAACATATAACGAAAGTGTTATAGTCGTATACACAAGCGAATAGTGTATAATAGTTCTCTCATCCCTTCTCTTTCTGATATCCGAATCCGAAGGAACTTCGTTCCTACCTGGTGTCCATGACACCACTTTTAATTATTATTATTATAAAAACTTTCGTAACTTAAATTTTATTTATTTAATTTTACGGGTTTACCCACGTTTATATTATAGGAAGTCCGGCTAGTTTCGGCTCCGACGGGAGACTCTTTTCAAGAGTAAGTCTCCTGAAAGTCTTAATTACAAAAGTAACACTATAAACATATTTTTGGCCGATTCTTTCCCGAAGCTTTCTCACGGGACAAGACTTTTCTTGTGAATGAAGGGTACTTACCCTATATCCTTATTGGTCCAAAAACCGTTTATGCATAATATATATTGATGATCGCCTGAGAAGTTGAGACCAAACAAACTCATGAGGAATTTATAATATTATTATGGTGAGGAAAGATTTCATAATCCTTATATAGACCACCTGCAGGAAATAGAACAAGACGGCTACTTTCTTTAACGAGCCTTGAATAAATAGCAAGCTTTGTTTTAAATAGATAAACTTTAATATTGGTCGTAGACCAGCATGTATGTACTTATTATACGAGCCTAATGAGCGCCTAATGATAATACGTCCGAGTGGCTCAACTTACTCTCACTCACCTGCACTGAGTAAATGAACGTGACTTCACCTATCTTCTATCAATATTAAAAAAATAGTAAACACGCTACTGAGCTTACGGTAAAATCGATCAGAAGCGATTCCAAACGTATTATCACTTTCGACGCGTTTCGATAACGTTATCCCTATACCGATACCATAAACTTTAACGATGACACTTATAGCAGACTCCCGACGTGTCTCGAATGATAGCGGTCCACAATGAGATCACGTGGACTAGTGGGAGAGTGCTTTCGAGCTGTTGGGTTGGGTTAAATGGGCAGTCTGTAGATTTTATAGCTTTGTGTGATTATCTGTTGTTTTGTAGAAAGTCGTGTACATGATGTTAAACTAGATATATTATAATGATTTACTGTACGAAGTTTTTAGTTGTACCATATTCTTTTCATTTCATTTCAAAATAATTTTCTGTTTGTTGTTGACACAAAACTTGTTGAGATATAAAATAGGCTATAAAACACCACGGTACGACCTGCGACCCTTAGGAATGGGCATATATACACGAAGGGTAAAATGCGGAGAAAACTAGTGTGGGCAAAAAAGCGTATTTGTTTTATCGTATTTTTTATTAACCGTCTGGTCGTTTGACCCCCTCCCATAAATATAAAATATTTTAAGTGCTAAAAATTAAAAGGATTTGTATTAATGAAGTTTAACTTGTGTATTTATTATTCTGAGTGTATGGATTTTGAATGCCTTGAGCCCTAACCAACAGTGTCTTGGTCCCCGATGTCAGTGATCTACTATTTTTTATACTTTGTGTATTAAAAAATGTTGTTTATATGTATGTATAAATTTAAATTAAGAGAATAATAATAAAACTATATTATCAGATCATAGTTCATACACAATGTTATACAATTTTTGAAGTTAGAATTTACATTAACACATATGCTATACATACATAGTACATACACACTAATTCTCAAATATAAACAATTTTGTTAATAATTTTCGGGTATTAGTTTGTAGATGCATAAATAAAATGAATCATTAAATTTAAAAATAAGGGTATAAACTTAAAAATGTAATTATACTTATATCTACGGATTTGTACAATCATTGGCACTTGCGCATAGTAAATGGCACTATAAATTAAGTATAATCATTGGCACTATTTTCAGTCTTCAGAATTGGTAAGTATATACTCTATGTAAAATCAATCAGACCTCATCTTCTAATAATTAGTAGTAGCTCTTTATCGGAAGTGCCTTTCGTACTTTGTTTATATTTTTTTGTAATACCATTTTTTATAGCTTCTAAAGCTTTTTTCAGATCAGCCTCCGAATATATGTGTGTAGTGTAATAATGGTGACCACCACTCTTTGACTCCACCACCTATTGCTTTCCATCAGGCAAAGTAGAGTCACTATGGTAAGCTAATATAAAAAAAAAGTATAGTGGTTGGCATGTATGCCAATAATTAATTAGTCAAACAAATAAAAGTATAGTCATGGGCACAGATAAAAAAGCCGGTATATTTATTTTAGCTAAAATAACGTCTAACACGCTTTAAATAAGTAAACGGATTGAATTAATAAAAAATTGCATGCAAGCTTACCTTAAACTCAGGTTTTTTGCCTCGAAATTTAGCCACTGAATGTTTTCATGAAATTTTAACAGATTCGTTCAAACACTTTCTCCAAACAGCCGCCAAACGAAAATGGTTTACTTTAGACATATCAATAAATGTTGCCAGCAGACAAGATTGTATACTAAACCAATTATTGAGTTGCTACTGCTCAAAAAGAGAGAATATTCTTATTAAACAGAATAAATTAAGTGCCAATCATTGGGGGGTGCCAACAGTAGCATTGTTTACCCTATATACTCTATTTAACATATTTGAATATATACAAGGTTATAATGGAGCTATCGTGCGCTCGCTGTATCAGGGACGTTATTCGAGATCGAATTATAGCATGAAAGTCAGGCACACCGCCGCGAACATTCCTGACGAGCAGCCCCAACATTAGCCGGATGGCGTTATTGTATTGTATAGTATTGGATGCGCAAAGAATTTCTTTTTTGTTTTTTTGTGTATTTTTAAAAGAATATCGGTAACGTGAGTCACACATTACTAATATTCTTGTTAACGCTAAATGTATGTAACTATTGCGACTGTTTCGTAACGCTTGTTACCGGCTTTAAAAGCCAATAGCTTACTCTTAGTTGCTTTGTATCTGAGACCGTGAGCATCCGTACAATCCTCACATATACACAGGAACCGTCTAAGAGGACTGTTAAATGGGCTTAGCAAAACCGTGCCGTCCGCGTAACTGATCTTGTAAACACATTGCAAATCAATGGAGCATCCGATATTGCCTTTACTGACCTCACATTCAGCTGAAAAGGTTGAAAAGCTTGGGAATAGCCAAGATAGATAACAGTCCGAAACTTAGTTGCCTTTCGCGACACCTCAATAAGCACACCGATCACTTTGTCTATTCTAAAAATATATAACCTACGAATCTACGCGTTGATTTAATAATATCTGATTGCGTTTTTAGTCACTGCTTGCTTAAAATACTCCATAAAAGTTCTGAAATAAATTTCTGCTCCTACGGTGTATCATGACATGATATAACTTTTTGGTGGAACTTTTTATACAATTAGTTTGTTGTATAAATTAAGAACAACTTTTCAAATGAAATCGCGTGATCAAGTCTCGTGGATGTATGGGCTGGTATTGTTACAGTCAAGTAAGTTATATTTATAGTGGTGTACTTTAAAAGTGGGGTAAATTGTCTTGTCAATGATCCTCATAGCATTAAAAATATATCATGTATATTTCGAAGACGCCAGATCCGAAGGAGCCTTTATTCAAGGCATTCCGCGACTGTGTGTGCACAAGCTTTCAGTGTAATTAATTATACATACATACATAGTCTAAACACTTCTCTTGCATTAATGCTCACTGCTTCGCCCCTTACGGTCACAGCGTGATGTTTTATAGATTATATTATTTGTGAATAAATACTCTATCCGATACCAAAAGAATAATTTACAACAGAATGATAGTCTTAGAGATTAAACCGCTAATCAAATAAATAAACAAAAACTCTTCTGTCCTATTATATTGCGTACTAGCTGCTTGTGCTCACTGCTCGGGTTTTCATGTCTTATAGCCTTTAGCAAGGACAATCTATACATTAAAAGATAACTGTTAAGTTATGACTGATAGCTCAGGAGATTAATGTGCGTAACGTAACTTAACAAACAAGCTAAAAGACACGTTTTATTAATATATGAATAGATAACTCGTAAAGCAATTATCACTATCTAAAAACATCATAAACGGCTCTGATGATAGGTAATCGATCTTGACCATTTCCTTTCCTTAATGCATCGCATATCTACCTGTCAAACTACATCTCAGCTAGTTCCAATGCTGCACTAGGTTCCCTTCCAGTGCACACCTACCTACACAGTGGTTACTTGAAATTACACACTGGCGCTAACTTATCACATGACACAAATCTCAGTTCTAAATTGCTAGTGAGTTCGATTTCCATTTTTAGTTTCCTTCTCCAATAGTTCTTTTCCCCTTAGTTCTTTTCAATAATCATTGTTGATGATTACATGATTATGTAGGTATATGCCTAGCGGACGTGGCTTGATGAAACGTACACTTTAGAGCATCTCATTGACAACCAGCGCTGTGCTTTAGTTTGACATGTGCACAGGAAACCGCTTAAGTGGATGACCTAGTTAGTGCACCTGTTTACCTACACAAAAATGTATTCATTCGCCTTTAATTTCAATAATAAACGTTTTACTTCTTGCTGTAACTTCATTTGCAATAGCAATAATTTCACCCTCATTTTCTATATAATGTAGCTTACCATTCGAAGGGTTCCTTTCAATCTTTACGAAAAGCCGTCCTTACAGTTTCGCAGCCCTACAATATAACATACCGTGTACCCAATTTCATTTGTCGAACGTGACCCTTCTGTCTATCTCGCTCATATAAGACAGTTTGCGTTTGCTATCTCGCTTATAGAGTAAGTGTAATAGGCGGTTTACACACGAGTGTCTGGTACTAACACAGGCGGACATAACCGCAGACGTGGGGGAGCGTAGTGCAGTCAGCCCATCAGACGAGTAAATCTTACTGTTATTAGGCACATGGAAATTTAATGGAAAAAATAAACGCGTAATGGTTAAAGACTCCGTCACTAAAAATATAGTATTTTGTATGTTATTGGTTTTATTTTAATATAAGGCCGTTTCAACAGTGCACATGAAATCTTTGACTTCAATTTGACTGTGTAACATTTATGATTTTTTGTATGACAATTTGCTCCTTACACAGAACACTCATGCCTGTGTCCTCGAAGGAGAAGGCAGACGCGTAACGCACACATTATGCGGACTGCATTGTTCTGGATTAATTTTGTAATACGTCTTATTTTGATAATTCTAAAAAAAAAACTTTGAAACGTGTTTGGATATATAAGTAGATATATTTATTTAAAAAAATCCTTTACAATAATTTATATATTCCTACAGTAATGTTTTTGTCGGTATGTTTAACATACAAGTGATTATTGATCTGTGAAGATTCTAATCAGCAGCAACAAAGAACGTCTTACCGCACTGCCGTCATCTTTATGTTAAAGGTTCTTCTCCAGTGCGAATTCGAGCAGAAATCTGCTATATAAACCCTCTTCAAGAATCTCCCTTTACTGCAGAGTTATGTTAGAATACAGCCCTTAAAGTAAAAAGTTGTTTGTTACCATCTCAGATAAGTCCTTACTTACAATATTGCAATATTAGAATATTCCATTGTAATATAAAATGTATAATATTCCTCTTCTATAAAATGTATAATATTTTTCTTCTCAATATTCTCTGTTGCTCTCGTCATTTTCTATACAAATGAGATACAGTCACGTTTTCTGCATGGTTTGTATTAGAAGCATATTCACGCATAATATTTTCTTGTATGTTATGGTTATAAGATTTCATCTACATATCACTATATGGTAGGTCACCCTTTATTTGTGTGTTTTTATTTGTGATTGCGTCATTTATCAGAATTTAAGTTTTGTAGTTCTACTTGGTCTTAATGTCTTATTATTAAATATTATATGACTTATACTAAATCTCTTAAATGTGCGGCTCCTTTAATAGTAGAAGAACTAACAAACTGCATTAATAAGTGTTTAAAACAGGGATTCTTACCCGACAGTCTTAAAGTAGCTAAAGTTAATCCTATTAATAAATCCGGTAGTAAAATCCTAGCAATTACTGGCCTATTTCTGTGCTCCCAGTCTTATCAAGGGTCTTTGACAGAGTGTTATACAATCGCCTTAGTATCTCCATAGATCTAAGGAAGGCTTTTGATAAAATAAGTCACGATATAAGAAAGCTTAAAGATATAGTTATCTTATCTTTTCGGAATACCACAAGGTTCAATACTTGGTCCATGAGGGGTGGTGAAAGAGGAGAGGGGGAGTTAGGCCTCTGGAAACTTCACAAATTTCAGCGATATGCAACGCAAGCCGTGGTCGGTCCAGCCGGCCCATACGTGCACGTACTAAGCATGGCTGTAAAGTGGTTCAAATTGTGAGTAAACTAGTAGCATATTTACATTAAAATAATAATATTTATTGTAAGAAATAATACTGTCTCCTACTGTATAGCTAATAAAGGATTTCAAAAAATGAGATTATTTTATGATTGATAAATAGATAGCTTATATAGCGAAACAGCAAAATATCGGAGTGATATTATTTGCTTTAAAGTTGGTTTTCATATTTTATAGACGATTTTTAAATTTACATAATAATGATATTTTAAGAACTTTCTGCCTCCTGACTAAAGCCTTCCTACACGCGATCTGCCTCATTCCAAACACCAGCCAGGTTTGAACCCACGCACGACTGAATATAATCATAAAATATTTCGACACAATGCACCGTCGAAATTCCATCCACGTTCCTCAATTGAATCCAAAGCTTATTGTTACGGATATTAAGAAGAAATTAAGTTGCAGTTTAGCCCAGTTCATTAGGGTTGCCATTTTTTATTTCATTTAATTATTATTTATACGCATGGTTAGTCATATTGTTCTTGTTGGAGTAAGATAAGCTTGAACGCCTTCAAAATTTTTGAATTAGATTTATATTTGGTCTACGCATTCTAAGATTGCCGACAGAATTTGCATTTAGCGATAAGGCCACCCATTGTACATTTCTTTTTTGCATTAATACTGTAAATTTTTGTTTCAAGGTGTACAATAAAGTATATTCTATTCTAAACTAGTGCCACCCCATTACCTCCTGTAGACGTCGTAAAAGACGACTAAGGGTTTAGACTGTTGTCTATCAAACAGTAAATATATAGTCACACAGTGCTCGGATGACGTCAATATGCTGGTCCCCAATTACGTAAGTGGGACTAAAAGTATTGTTGACAAAAATTGGACGTTTGCGACGCCTTTGACTACCCTTTCAGTTAAATAAGCGTGAGTGTAAGTATATTTTTTTTATACGCTGTGAGCCCACTTTTCTTTTCGGATCTCTTGCACGCCTTTTTTAAACGCAGCCACGGCATCTTCTAAGTTCATATAACGATTTTCTCTAGGTTTATTTTTTAGTGACAAGGTGCCAGGTCGGGACTGTAAGGAGGATGACTCAATAACTCCATACCTTCGATGGACAAATATTCGATAGTGCATCTGGCGGAGTGAGCTAGAGCGTTATCGTGGTGGAGGAGGAACCTTCTTCTTGTGCGCTACTGCCAACATATCGTATTGATCTAACATAAACCAAGACAAATAATAAACAATAACAATCTGCATTAACAGTCCTTTAATTTTCTAGAATGATTAGTCCAAAGAATGAAGCAATCATTTTTGCCCTCGACTTCCGCCCTTCTGTACTTTTGTCGCCAAATCTATAAATGGAAACATCCATTGCGCAGATTGTTTTTTGATTTCAAGTTCGTAACAATGTATATAGCTTTCATCACCTGTGATGATGGCATATACAGCATGCGAGTTACCTCCGTCATGTTTTTTAAACCTTGAGCGGCAATCCAAACGACGGCGTTTTTCATCTTCCGTCAAATTATTAGGTATTCATCTTGTAGAAAGCTTTCTAACGCCTAAATGTTCATGTAAGACTTTTTGTACTGCCTGATTCTGTTGATATGTCACTCTTCGTAATGAAATGCATATCGAAGTCTATCGTAATATTGTTGTTAAGTAAGGCCGCAACAAAAGTCGTAATAAATCATTAATCAAAAATGCTCTCTAGTTAAGTCCATTTCAATGCATGATCGATACTTTTTTAAAATGCGAATTTGTAAGAAACAAATGACGTATGAAGTTATTACACATCTACAGATTCCACTGATTCGAAATTCAAATAAATTTTTCTTCGGCTACTTTGGACTATTCTAAAAACCTTTCAGTGTGACCCACTATATTGGTCAATAAATTAAAAAACTTATAAAACGCATAAAAAATCACACAAATCTACTACTAACTAATTTTAAAATGTATCAATTACTTCAAGGGTTACTTTTTAAGGTCAGTTAAAAAGAAAGAGAACGATACCTACTTGAAAACAAAAGTATTTTTAAGAAGAAAGTTTCTTAACTTCGGCCCTTTGAAATAAGCTGTAGTTAAGGGTAGATTGTAAAATTTTCTTTTAGATAATAGCTTTCGACCAAGAAACTAATTGCTCATCATTATTGTTGGCTTAATTTAACAGTCTAATTTTAATTTTATTTTGGCAATATAAAAGTTCACGACACAATAGTGTTTAAAATATGTGTGGTACATGAAATATTGTTATAAGTGTGGCCATGCTTGTTTGCCCGAACTTTTTTAAGCATATTATGAAATAAAGAAATTTAATTTGAAAATTTGAATTTATAGCTTTTATATCAGTATGGGTGGTTATAAGACATCTACAGTAAATGCTCAGGCTGCCGGTTGTTGACACGTTGCAAACTAATTTCAATGAAACTTTGCAGTGGCAACCCTATCTCAAAGTAAGTGATATGTTGTACACCGTAAAGCTCATTTTTTTGCATAAAATTTCCTTTGATTAGGAGGTAGGCAGAATGGCAAAATAAATTATTTTATATTCTAAAGAGTAACGTCGAAATTGTATTGTTTGTATTTGTTGAGAATTTTATAGGCACTTTATCGAATGGACCTTAATGACATACAAATATATATATATGTTAATTTCCTCTTCTTCTTCTTGCTTTGATAGTATGTTTCGTTGTTTCTATGTTCTAAGTAAGGAAGGATCGTACAACTGGTGTTTTAACTTCTTTTCATACAAATAAACGGTTTGACCATATTACGCATATAGATATGTAAGGATAGAAGCTAGCTGCCGGCTGTTGTCTCTGTCTACTTCTGAAGGAGAAAGGTTTCTTAATCATGGCTCATAAGATATATGTATAACAAATTACTAAAATCTTTATTGGTGTCAAATAATTTAAGTATGTTTTAAAACCGACTTAAAATATTGTTTGTAATTAAGACATACCGTTCCGTAGTAACAGAATATTATCAGATACAATATATGAAGTAACTATATTAGAGACATACGCGTTGTCCTAACACTGTATTGCACACTACTGTTTATGATACGCAATCAATGAATCTGCTTGTGTTGTGTAAGTATTATATTATTTATTTTAATTTTTCAAAGAATTTCTGTGTGAAAGAAAATGTGTTCAAACACTAAGAAGAGTGGTGGAATATAAAACATAACGATCAAACATGAACTCTGAAAATGATTAAATTATTGCACGCCTTTTTTGGCAGTGGTCTTCTTAACTTAATTTCAAATTTTTTAAATTCAACTTTATACAACTTTATATATATTACCAAAAATAAATAAAAACTCACTAAGTCTTAATATTCGCGTGTTCACTCCCAAGTTTATTGGCACTAATGTTTTCTAAAGGAATTATAGTATTAGTAGTGTCCACATTGCCCACCTTGGGCAATGTGGACACTACTAAATAAGTAAATAAATTGGGATTATATCATATGATATATGTTTCATATGATATTACTTGTCACAAAAAATGTCAAGTTTTTACCATCTCTGCCTTATTGCGGAGTTATTTAGATATAAAAGTACATAAAAAGTATGCTTCTAGAGTCGCATAATCAAGCGCAGACATCATTTTGGACTTATTCGCTCTTTTTCCTTAAAGCGCATTGACAAAAATACGCGCACAAATAAACGAAGCGGCCGCCGCCGGCCATTGAACCCACTACCCGCACACACTTGTATAACTAATTGAATTACTTGGCCTTTTAGATATGGAATAATCCTTTCCTTTTTGATATCCTTTTTTAAACCACCCTAATGTCCTATTCAATTTAAAACTGAATGCCAATGGTTTGGATTCCATTTCCGGCCTCTTTAAAGTTTGTGTAAAAGAAATTAAATCGATAATTTGAGCGCAACGATCAAGTCTTCTACTAGCAATGGCATTGGTCGTGGGTGCTAGTCCCAGGGTTGTACGCCCAAATATATTTGCACTGCTCTGGGAGTTTCTGTCTTTGAGTATAGTATAAATGTGTGTAAATCTTTGGGGACTCTCGACAGAAGTGAAAACTAAGTAACTTGTGATTTGTATCGTTCTATTAGATTATACACAGTATGAGTATAGCTCATGCGGTAACGATGACGCGAGTTTCGCGCTCTTTGTACACCCAAAAAGTGTTCAACGCGCCTAAAGAAGTTTTCATTTAAATAAATATGTAAATATGTATGTTTTTACTTTTTTATGTAGCCCACGGTACAAGCTATGTTTGCTTTCTTTTCTACTAGTTCTAGACTACTAGTCTGGAAAGTATGCATTGCCCGGCTTTGCACGAGTAGTCTGCTATCCAAATATATTGGAACTAATAGAAATATATTGGAAGAATTGTTTGCTTTGTTTGCTTATGTTTATTCGAGACTACAATCTATCTCTGTGCGAAATTTCAGCGTGATCCGTTTAGACGTTCTAACGTGATTGAGTAACAAAGGTTCATTTAAAATTTCTCATTCTAATAGTAGTAAAATTTTGGAATATCTTCAACACAATAAATATATGTTGCCCCCTGATGTTATATCTGTGATATATACGGATGTACTACTGTAAAATTTTCGAGTTGACCATTAGTTGACAAAATTATCAAAATATGATTAATTATGTAAAATATGAAAGCATCACACGTTCCGTCTGGTAGCTGTCAGTTTGTGCCGTCACACGCAACACGTCACGCTGTCGTACATGTAATAAGCAATGTCGCTGCGTCACTCCCGATGTTCAGGGGTCACCCGCATGTGTTTTATTGTGCGTATATAATTGGTACGAAACTTTCCCCCTAAAGCAATTTCAAAAACCACTAAATTCAAAACAAAACTCCCCAACGACGGACCAAGTATTTATTCATTACAATATAAATAAAGAAATAAATAAAAACAATAAATAATTAGTTAATAACAATAGTTATTTAGTATTTTTAAGTATTTTTCTTTAATTTCATCACATTATGAAATGTAATTTCAATTATTATATAATTTATGTCATTTACTTACCAGCATTTCCTTAAAATTTTTAAAAAATACAAATAAAATTTTATCCCTAAAAATATCCCCAAAAAATTTCACCCCCTAAAAAAATCCCTGTATAGATTTTTCCCCCTAAATTTAGGGGGAAAACCCCGGAGTTGGCATCACTGCAGACGGGACACCTGCAACTCAGGGGTAGAAAGTGATTCTTTACTTTTAGTATGATCCATTACAGCTAGAAATAAAGAATGATAAAATCGTAAAAGACGTAAAAGTATAACAAACACAAAGATACTGCTACATTCATAATATCAGTTTAAAAAGTATTAGATTGATCTTAATTTAAGCCATTGGTTTAATTTATAATTGGTTTTTGAAACTTATACAAATCGAATTCGTCTTAATGGTACGAGTATCAGAACATTACTTTTAAAATGATAAATCGTAATAGTGTCATTAAACATTCCTTCGTAATGTAACTAAAATGACGTAAAATTATGTAATTATTATAATTACTTTCCGCCCTCGTTTCGGCAACATGATGGCCAATATCTCGCTTTGAAAAGTATACAATAAAATAGTGAGTGCTAATAATATTTGAGTGATTCCTTTGATTTTCCTGGAAGCCTATCAAACTTGGTGACATTGAGACCACTGCAGGAGTCTGCGCTATGTAACACAGCTTAATTTAGAAACCTCCTCTAAGATGTTTAACAGCGAACGGTTTTTACCTCGTTACGCGATATCTTGTCAAATACGAAGGCTTCATACACGTTAACGTCAAAACATCACTGGATGTCTGTCATTATATACGGAAACGACAAACCCAGCCGTCATTCTCGGTAGTCGCTGTGTCATGCTCGGTAGTAGATTGGCTAATTAGTAACTTGTCACGTGGCTGTCACGACTACTTTGTATATATTTTCACTTTTTAAGTATGATTTAATATGAACTGTTTTATGCATATCTTAAGGTGATCGATTGCAGTAAGGTATATGAAACAGCGGTGCCAACGTAATGGCTTAAGAGCTGCGGCCAAGTTGTTGTAAGTTTGAAACCAAATCAGTTCACAACCTTCAGCTGATTAGTATATAGTACTTACACTTACCCTATTCTACTTCTACTTTATTTCTTTTATATTTACTTCTTCTACTTTATTCACTGAAAATATATATCTATAGTATGCAGTAGCAAAAAGAATTCGTGAAAACAAAACAACCCTTTTAAAAGAAATGAATAACCTCCATTTCTTATAAAAGCAGCAGCAGGGTGAATGTGTAATGTTAAAGATTTTAAATATAACTTTTCTTTTTGTTTTGCAGTGTTAGAGCAAAACAATAAATAATATGATAAATTAAAAACAATAAAAAAAACTGTGTTCATTAAATGCCACTAATGTACGAGCTGATGGTGGAAGGTACAAAGGTAACTTAAGTCTATGGTTGTCAATACTAAACATATTCAATTTAGTCTTTAGTGAGAGACTAGCATTTGCACTATGAAAACCTGCCACACATATTACCAGGCCCCCTATACAACAACAATTAATTATAAAAGTCACAAACAGTACAGTACAACTCCTTAACGATTTCCCCTTTCTGAAAGTAAACTAAACTAAATAAAAAATAAAATAGTTAACAGATTTTTAACTAGGTGGTGTTGCACTAATGACGTAGGTGTTATAAGTCGGTGTCGAAATTCTCCGTTATTGATATTAACATAATTATTGTTTACGAAATCTTAGAGTTTGGGGGATCAACTCATCATCATCATCATCATCATCATCATCATCATCATCATCATCATCATCATCATCATCATCATCATCATCATCATCATCATCATCATCATCATCATCATCATCATCATCATCTTAAACTTAGACGCTTAAGGTGGAGGACCGGATGCCATTGCGCACTTTATAATCCAGCAGTGGAATGTAGCAGGCTATTAGTTTATTGATTGTTTAACTGGGAATGGTCCCTTCATCACTTGGGACTCTCGTTAGCTGTTTACTAGAAAGATATTACATTCCAAATTGATCTTAGGGTTATGTATGGATGTATTCTGGGTATGAGACATACTTACAAACCTGTGTACCGGCCTTCAAGGTATCGTCAAAAACCAGGTTTCAAAATACTTCTAAGTAAAGGGGTAGATACTTTCATCTGTCATAAGTAAACGTACTTCCACTTTTAGTATGCCTCCGATACGACGCTTCCAGTACACATATGCGTTAAGAGATATGAAATCATTACTTTCTACTTTACCAGGCTTACGACTGTCGGTTAAGAGTTGGACATATTAGGTTCCATGCGTAAAATTAATTATGTTCAAACTCACTAGCGGCGTAGTTACTAGATTTCAAAATAAAATTCAAATCACTTTACTTACATTCGTAGTAATTTATTTTATTTTTAGGCGGCTTTTTTATTTCTATTTTGTATATTATACGATTTTTAGCAATCTTCGACTTTTTTATTTTGTTGCATAAACAGCAGTTGTTGCACTTTTCGACTGCCAAGTCGCGATCTCCTCTTTGTCAATATGTTTACCGCAATGGAAAATAGTCGTTCATTAACAAATATTATTAATTTACACTTTACAGCTTCGTATTCATACATACATACATAAGCACTCTATTAGTTTTATTACACTGTTTTTTAAGAAAATACAAATGGGTGAAATGCGCCAATTCGGAATGACAATTGACATAAAAAATCATAACATTAGTCAACCTAAGTGGTACACCAAACAGCTTAAATTATAAAAGCATTCATACTTACAACCTATAATATTCTTTAACTGTAACATACATAAGGGTGTACTTTGGGTATTAAAATTCTGTAATTGAGTTAAAAGTCCCGAAAACATAACTACGATAGGACTAACCGAAAGGGACCCGAAGTGTAGTAGGCTACACTTCGGGTCCGTCCGCGAGCTGTCGGGTACCTATAAGCGTGTGGTTTGTGATCACGGTTCGCATCACCTTGCCTTAAAGGTATATACCCCGTATTCTGCTCCGTACCCTCACTGCGTACTGGAAAGCACATACTTGTTTTTAATACCTGTAGCAGTATATATGCTTTACCTCTCATGTATTCCTTTATACGCTGTATCATCGTGTAGTACATATGTATGTACACCATGCAAGTATACATGTGTGGCGTATACATCAGCACTACATCGAACCCGTTAGAGTTTTCTCGTATTTTGACAACAAACATCTTTGGAAATTTAGTCGTTTTAAGACGCATAAGAGTGAAGAAACATATTTGTTGAGGTAATGTCGGTAGAAAGCGGAAACGAGACTGGGTCTGCAGGAACAATACAGTCATTTCATTGTAACAATTATGTGCTGTCCTATGAAAGTCAGAATAAATGTATTCTTTCTTTCTTTCAGTAACCAGTGGCTGTCAGAAGTCAGGTTGCCCTGCGGCTCGTGATATTTGGACTGCTATTACCATTTTTCTAATAAAGCTATGTAATAAAAAAATATGTATAATTGTGTCAAAAAAGTGAGTCCTTAGCGTTTCTTGCCTATTCTTCTCCACGGGATCTATTGGAACACAACAACTATCTTCGCGACTGACTTGGTGCGACTGACTCCCTTTCTGTGACAATTTAAACTCAAATAAATTATTTTAATATGTTTTTATTACTGTACTTGCTGTGACTGGAGAGGCTATTAGAAAAGAAGCACCTGCTGTAATATACAAACTGATTCTATTCTATTCTGTAAAGATTCCTCATATAAAAATTACTATTTCTATTTCATGGTGAATGAATGCCATGAATTTTCCGCTTTTCTTGTTATAAGAAGCACGTTTGTACGCAGTGACGTGACACCCACCGTGTTCACTGTTCACAAAACGTACGTACGTACCATTTTGCGAATGTCTGTGATACGTTTTATCTAGCAGAGGTATAAATTTATTCTGTATTACATTTAAAGTCCCCATTGACTTAGTAGGACCCAATTCTTATAGTGTTTGACGTTTAATATGAATATATATATATAGGATGGTACAGAAAGAAATATGGGTGCATACCTATACGATAAAAAGTTTTTATTTTAAAACTAAGTTTTTTCTTATCAATATAAAACTAAGTGTTTTAATTTTTTTAAGATGTGTTACCTAGCTTTTTATATGTATCTTATGTTACGATGAATTATTTAATTAGTCTTTAGATTATACATAAGTTTTACAACTGTATGTACATAAGCTCACGTCCATCGGGCCAGACAGATACAACTTTTCTGTATCACGGGATAACTATTTTAGCATAAGTATTGTTTCTACCCGGCTTTTCACTCTCCAATCAAGTATCACGTCCTTTGCGTTCCAGTATCGATAAAACTCCGGCAGATCTTGCAAATTCTGTCACAATATTTTGTTCAAAGCTGATGTATTGTCGCTCTACTCACGAAATATAACAGTACCCCAATAGATAAGCTACGAACGCTACGGTATATGTGCTACGCCATAGTCACGTAGCACCACTACATCGCAGCGTCTCATCGCATTTCAATTCTGAAGCTTCAGCTGTTATGTATTCTTGGTACGTGTCGTTGCGGAGAATGCAAAATTTTGTTGCAAAGTGAGGTGTTTGGTAGGGATTTGTGGATTTAGGAGTCACTACCTTTTGTACATAAATAATCTAATGTGTAAATAATCTAACGTTTAAAAAACATGATATGTTGAAATATTTATTAGGATGGCTTTAAAATTATCTTAGCTGTAATTCGTATTCATGGAGTTATACATATCAAATAATTGCATACAGACATTCACGCCTATACTATTTCATACATTTTTTTAAAGGAATTGTGACATTTAACAAATGTAATTTAGTCTCACATACGTAACAAATGAATGTATGTATATACATATTTTTTTTGATAGATTACAGTCATATAGTCATAGTTAAAACACCCACGGGAAGATAGAAGGGTGGGCGCAATTGACTCCACCGTTATATTGTGAAATACTTCGTTTCTAACAAAATTAATTCTATAATAGAAAGTACAGTTTCTGTATATGAAGTTGTGTCGCTGAATTCGGAGGTAAGTTCTAACAATGTCCGAAGTTTGTCGAAGTTATCCGGAAACACCCGAATACAGCAAAGCGCTTCGCACAACTAATGGCAACCTGGAGTGTTGTATCTCTAAATATAATGTATTTTAGATTTTAAATATTATATTTATAGAAAACCGGTTGCGAACATTTCCCTGAAATGCGTGAGGTTTCCGTAGGCCCAACTCCTCCTATTCTTTTCCTCACCCTTTTCACCCTCCTCTTTTCCCATCCCCTCATCGCGTATCTCCACCACCCTCTCGAATTACAGGTGTCCATGGATGACGGTTGACACTTAAATAAAATAGATATGTTAAACCAAGGTACGAGGTAGATTAATATACAAAAAAATGGTGACCAGCGAATGCAGTTCTGTGGTTTTCTTTCATCAACAAATAAAATCATAACAATGTAAACAACCTTGACTGCAGTAAATGCTTCTCCATTTCTTGTTTTGCTAACGTTACCTTTAAAAAAATGTATCCAATGACACTCCCGCTACTGAGACGATTTAAATAACACCTCACATGTCGACATCCATCAAGCCGCCTAGACTCTAACATCGTACTAAACATTATACATATGTATATATAAACTTGATAAACATAAGAATATTTTTTACGCAGTCGGGTAATAAGCTCTGTTCCCGAAGGGTATATAAAATATATTTGAGCCTTTTTTTTTTCGTGTGGAAACCCCCACGGGTCATCACCTCACCGAAGCTGACAGTGAAGTGGTATGTCGAACTCGAACCGACTAAAACCACACGGTGTTGACGCGAGCGGAGCCTAGAATTTAGTATTCTGATACGAACGAGACTTTGTTTGTATTCATTTAACGCCTTATTACACGCAGATCATGATGAAAGTTTGTACACCTTTCTTTCTAGACAACATATATGTATATTTATAGTAATGTGTACTAACATGGGGGATAAAAGCGCTTGAATTGAACTGTCAGAGATTGACAGGCTATTTCAAATACAAATACAATGTAATGTGATATGTTTCTCATTTTTCATATTTTTGTATTGTTTCTTACTTCTTCCTTTTAAACTTATTTTTTCTTGATTTTCAGTTACTTTTTTTAACAAAATAGCACCAATATTGTAATATCTATCTGACAGTTTAAAAACGTGGCCATGACTTTGTTTGCCCGATTTCTTCTCATCTAATCTTCTCATAAGACTCAACCATTTGGGAACAGGCAGATCTAGATCAACAAGGCAGGTACTTAATTATCTTATCTTTTTAATATTATTTTCACATTTTGCAAAGCAACCTATGTTTGCCGTTTGTGGAGCGCTTTTTAAAGAAATTGCATTTAAATAGCGTGACCTATCACTTCAGAACATACCATAGAGCATAGAGGAATTCCTGATTGTGTATCTGCCCTGATTGAGCCCATTGTCCATGACAATGGATGCCACGTGTTTGACCTCTGTGCCGTGACCGGGTCGCTGTTACTGTGGCAAGGGTTATCTTGTGATATTGATAGATGATATATGTAGTTTTGACCAGGTATTTGTTTGTGTTGTGCGCTATCGCACACAAAAGGCTGGCTAGTGAGCCTTCTGTAGATCATAATTTGTTTTCGGGGAGCGGAGTATTTTCATCTATCTCTGATGTGGTACACATTTGCAGGATTATTATTTACTTTGTTCTGACAGTTCATTTGCTTATGATAGAATGCAATAAGCTTTATTGTAGCCCTTGAAACAAAATTTAAAATGTGTATATAAAAAATAAACGTACAAAGGGGCCTTATCGCTAAATTTCACTGTGGTAGAGCCATGCTTCAGCAAGAAAAGGCCGGTTCGAGCGGTGCGACACCACAGCCTAACAGAAAACCGGTTCTGAAGAAGCGTTTGCGTTGCATTTCCCCGGAGTTAGTGAGGTTTCCGGAGGCCCAACTCCCCCTCTCCTTTTTCCTCATCCTTGTCCCCCTTCCGTTATCCCATCTTCTCATCTGCCTCTCTTTTTTTCCCCTCCCCTGGTCCAGGTCCTTCTTTCCTTTCCTGTGTCCATGGACGGCGGTTGTCACTTATCATTATGTGACCCGTCTGTTCGTCTGTCCTCCTATAATATAAAAAAATGCCATTTCTGACACGCAACCTTCCTATGGACAGAAAAAGGCAAGATACAAAAGAACTTTTATTAGGGGTAGCTTCGGTGTAGAAAAGAGAAAAGAAAAAAGCGTTTTACTTAAGAAGGATCAAATTTAAAACTAGGTATATCAAATCAGGTTAGATAGATAAGATAGCCTATCTCTTGTCAAGCCTATTGTGTGTATGTGTGCATTGACATTTTCTGCTCGGTTGTAAAACAATACCGCATATAATGTACTCTACTATCGTTGTGTTGATGACATTTACAAAGATTTTTGCAACAAATTTTAAGGCTTTCTAAACTATCTATTGTATAACTTTCCTAACATATGATTACACGTTTGGATCACATGGTGGAAAATACTTTTGCTAATTGACTGCTCTTTAAGTGGTCACCTCGCACCACGCTGCCGCGCCGAGTGCTGTGGGTTCGATCTCCGCACGGGACAACACTTTATGTAATCCTCAAATTGTTGTTTTGAGTATTTTCATTGTGTTCGTTGTTTTAATGTGTAAAGTCCCCCGTAACACAGGAATTGATCCTAGTAGTTGTCTTAAAAAAAATCTTCTGTTATTTTATTACATTTGACATTTGTTATTTTACTTGGTGTTTCGCTAAGAAATGAATTTAACGTGTTGTGACATTTTTTTTATTAAAATTAGTTTTAGTTGTGCTATTTAATAGTAATCTGTACATGGTCCTACCATATTGAATACTTTTGTGAACATTCGAACCTTTTATAATATCCGTACATTTACACGTGCTCTACAAATATATGATTAAATGTTTTACCAATAATGCTTACATATAGGGATAGTCATTTCATTTCAAATCTTTATAGCCCAACAATATTTTTGCTATCATTGGCTGAATTGTCGATATCTGCAACGCTTGCGCAGAGAGCAAATAATAGAATGTTTCTTGCTAATGTATATGCATAAATGAAACTGTACATAGGTCGTGAACACATTCAATTTGTCAATAAGTGATGTCAATTCGCACGAAGTTGCCCGCTCACCTTTGTCCCTAGACAACAAATGGTCTGCTATACACTGTGCTTGCACATTGTTAACTTAACAAAACTGGTGTAGGGCTGCCAAGCTGGAGTATGTATAAGATGAATTATATTATGAATACCTGTGCTGCGAGCATTTGACTGCTGTGTCGAAGCGAGTGGGTTTTCACTACATAACTATCCTGTTTTTGGGATCAGACGGCCGTGTGTGAGATGTGTGAAGTTAAGTTACGGTTATATGGTTAGGGGGCTATTATGGGAGGGGGCGAGGTATATTAATTTGGAAATGGCAGTCCAGGTCGGTAGTTGTCACTATTCATAACACAATCTGAAATTATTTTTGAATTTCTGAAGAGAGAACTGTTTCTGAAGTACCTGAAAGTAAGGGGCTCGGATAAAAAGTCCAAAAGCAGATGTATTTTTTTATATTATAGGGGCACAGACGAACCAACGGGTTACCTGATGGTAAGTGACACCCTCCGTCCATGGACACCTGCAACTCGAGAGTCGTAAGTGCGCTGCCCGGCTTTGAGGGTGATGAGCGATAGGGGATGCCGATTGGAGGGGACAGAGGAGGACGGATGAGGGGTGAGGAGAGGGGGAGTTGGGCCTCCGGAAACCTCGTTAATTTTGGGGAAATGCAACGCAAGCCGTGCTTCATAACCGGATGTCTGTGAAGCCGTTGTATCGCACTGGTCGTACTTACGGCTAAGCGTGAGATATGTAAGGATAGAAGCAAGTGGTGGGCTGTTGACTCTACCTAACTCGAAAGGAGAGAGGCTTTACTTTATGTATGTAATAAACTATACCTAGCTTGTTCTTAACTACACACATCAAAAGTGTCTAGCGATGAAGTACATTTTTAACTATAAAAACTTATCAAATTAATATTTACCAAATCTAGTCTTTCACACTTTCTTAAAATAAAGGGTTATGTTGTTAACTTAAACATATGAATTAAAGTATAATTGAATAATAATATAATTGAAATAATATAAATAAATAATATAATTGAATAATATAGTGTAAAAGACTAGATTTGGTTTATTTTTTGGTTTATCAAGAAAAATAGATATAAATAGAATAGATAATAAATAAGAATAAGAAAAATCGAATTTTTCGCACATCGTTGGATTTTAACCTAAGTTAATGTCGTCAATTAAGTGGCAAAAAAGGTCAATACTTTAATTTTTTATTGTAAATAAAAAAAACTGATTTTCCACCATTTACTCGAATCGAACAATCATAGCGATTGTGTATGCTTAAAATCAGGTCATCAAAAATAACATATAAAAAACGTAGGTATTTTAAAAGCAATTTTTTTGAAATTTGTGTGCATAAAAAATGTTTTACGCCTGTGTCCGGGAAGGTAGGCAAAGGTGTAAAAAAAAACTCCCGTTTTGCTAATTATAATTTGGTCCCACTGGCGTAATAGATCCAAGAACATTCGCGTCAATCGGTCACTTTAGGAACAAAATAGAAAAGTGTCAACCCTAGATGTTATTCTGCATACAATACATATAAAGTCCAGATAGCAGATGTGTTGGATTGCGCGGGTGTGTGCTCAGAGGAGCGGTGAGGGCGGAGGGTACGCGCGGGCGCACCTGGCGCGCACGTGTTCTCTGTTTGTGCTCGTAATGGAAGCTGCGTTTGTTTTGATGTTTAACCTTGATGGAATGCGCCATTGTTGGATACTGAATATGTCATTCAGAGCTGGAGCGTGTTTAGAAATAAGTGGCTACTAATTCTTATGAGCGTTTATATTGGTGGCGAGAAAAATATGTATGTGTAGGGGGAACGTAATAAATCTTAAACATGATGCCATTGTCTTTTAGCGTGTCTATATATTATAATATTAAATGACTTTACCACTTGTAATAACACTGATATAATATGACTGCACGGATGGCGCAATGGTTTAAGTGGTCACCTTGCCACTACCGAGTCGCGTGGGTTCGATCCCCATTCGAGACAATACTTTGTGTTATTCTCAAATTGTTGTTCTGAGTCTGGGTGTTATTTTGTGTCCGTTATTTGAAGTGAAACCTTAACACAATTTCAATTCAAATACAAAAAATTAAAAGATAAAACATACAGGTCATTAATTAATTATTACCATTTAAAGTGATAAGCGCCTTGATGTCATTGTATATACTCTTCTTGAAGTCAATTGTCTAAAATATTGTTTTTGAATAATTTAACTACTTTTACAAATTATACTACATACATAAGCTCAAGCCTTTCTTCCATCGGGGTTGGCAGAGACGACAGACCACCACTTGCTGTTATTCTTACATACATCCATGAGTCAACAAACAAATTAGCTTCATTCATAATCCCTGTCGCCATTCGCATGGAACATTCCGTTCCTAACAAACAAATGATATTCAAACTATAGGCCGTCTACACACCCAGCGCTGTCGTGTCGCATGTCGTCGCGACTTTGATTTATTGCAGTCGCACGTGTGTCGCGGCGCAGCTGACGAGCTCGTTATACAAGTCGACGGATTTGGACGAGTTTACATGTCATTTGTGTAGGTTTAACTATTCGAAAGTGCCCGTTGTAAGGTTCGGTTAAGAGATGAGAGTATACAACACTTTCGTCATAAAGTACTTCATATTCAAATATATAACACACATTCATTCGCTCAAGTCTGTATCTTCAAAGGGGTAGGCAGAGTTGTACTTAATTTAATAATAATAATAATTTTGCCAATCAGACTACGGTCCCAGGCTCTAAACATATTGCCGTAAACCGTGGGCACTTTGGGAAATGACATCAATCAAATTGTGAGTATATTAAAGGAGTGTAAGCAATAAGCTCTCCAATACGAAAAACTCCGAGTCCACCACTCTCCTATTATTATAAATGCAAGACATAGTCTGCTACGTAATCACCGCTTTACAGATGTCATTTATGAACGAGTACCTAATTAAATAAAAATGAAAGAAAAGTGTTCAGCAGCACAGCCCTATTTTTTTATTGTTTTTTTTTATATTCCTAAAAGTCTGAGGAAGGTTTTTATGGAGAGAAATTGTAGGATTTTTTAAATGTAGGTTGATATATCTTTCTATACTATCACTTGTTATGGTTGGACACTCCATGCTTCTTCGCTTTTTTTTACACACGTAGAAGAGAAGAACTAAGGTTAGGAAAAACCAACGTCCAGCAGTAAACTGCCAAAAGCAATTATATAACCCTCACGCTCGCCTATATTCCCGAAAAGATAGCCAGAGCCGAATCATATCTTCACTTTTTGAAAAAAAAATTAATCCCACTTATATAGTAGGGGGCAAAGTCTATTGTCGCCATCCAGCCACTGTCGGACTGTGTACATAGTGTCTGATAGATAACAGTACCAGTCGCCCTTTGCGATACACGGGAAGAGATGGAACCGCCCTCTATACAGCTGTAAATTTTAATATGTTATATATTAAAGCATATTCGCGAGGCTTCCTTATACACCGTGAGAAAAATTATATTATATTTTTACTTTTTAATTTACGAAGACATGGAATTTGTACAAAAAATATTCCTTTCCAAAAATGCTTTACACTACAGAATTCTTAAACATTAGTAAACACTCAAAAGAATTCCCGCTGAAGTTCTTGTTAGAAGCACGACGTTGGGCAACGCACCGGAATGTTTGGCCACTTAGCTCCTTTCTAGTCACGGCGAGCCGTAACTAAATCGTCAGTGTTGAGGAGACAGTCGCATTCCACAACTACACAGCTAGTTGCACGTGTGTCGTACATCAATGTCGGTTTATCCCATAATTTAGAGCTCTTGATATTCACCAAATGGTAACGGTACGATGACAGAATTGTTAAACGTGTTTCTATTTAAGGGGAAATTATTATGAGATGTTTTACCAGTTCATGCTCGCGCCTTTCTTGCCGTTGAAATTTTGAAGCGTATGCCTATGTGCTTTTCCAGACCATAATTTATCTCGCTGCTAAATTTTATAAGGAATTCCCTTGTGGCGTAGTTTTTATTTGTTTTTCTCTTTCTTTTTTATAAAAGACATCTCCTATAAAAGACAATGGACACAAAGAACACTCAGACTCAGAGCAATAATTACACAAAGTATTGTCCCGTGCGGGGATCGAACCCACAACACTCGGTGCGGCAGCGTAGTGGCGAGGTGACCACTTAAACCGCTACGCCATCCGTGCAGTCAACAAATGAAATAACAAACAAATAAGATTGTCGATTGAGTTATTCTTATAACTTGTAAGCCTATAAAATGTACAAGATTCAATGACAAATATTTTAGACAAAACATAGTTTCATAGCGAGAAAGATTATGAGTATAATATTTGCATACGCGCAAATCCTATCCACATGAAAATATCGGAAATGAACTATGTGATATATATATATATGTATATATATATATACATATATATATATATATAGTATGTCTATTGTGTATTAGTGTATATAAACTTGTCCATATGTTTATTAAATTATTATGTAAGTATCTATTTTCTATCCCTTCGTGCCTTTCTTTTTAAAAAGGTATGTACTTAGAAGAATTTCTGCACCTGCAACCTGCCCTATGTCCATTGCACTTGTCCTTTACACATAGCAACTAGCGATAAGCCGCCCATTGAACCCGTAATGTATTAATGTATGTATATACGCACGTTTAATTTTCTCATGTTGTAAAGAATAATGAATTGTATTGTATACCAACTGATTCGTATAGAGAAATACTTGTTTCTGTAGTAGCTTGTTTATTCACAATAGCTCCTGAACTGTTCGTTACTGCCGACGCAGCACGCTCATCGATTTTGGCAACACACCAGCGCGACGATGCCGCTTGCGTTTGCACTTCATACTACTTGAATTTAATTCTGATATATAAAACATATACATATGTATATTCGTAATAATTGTTTTTTTTTAATATACTATAGACGAATAGACGGGTCACGTGATGGTAAGTGACTACCGCCGTCCATGGACACCTGTAACTCTAGAGTCGCAAGTGCGATGCCCACCGCGTGATGATGGATGCGGCGAGGGGAATGAGGAGATGGGAAAGAGGAGGAAGGAGATGGGGGGAGAGGAAAGGGTATACGGGGAGTTGGGCCTCCGTAAACCATATTCATTTCGGGGATATGCAACGCAAGCGTTACTTCACAACCGGTTTTCTGTAAGGCCGTGGTATCGCACCGGTCGAGTCGGCCCATTCGTACCTAAGCATGGCTTTACCACTGTTATTTGCGTATATTCTTAATACACCTCTGTCTACCCCTTAGGGTAGAGCGTATGTATGTACATGGCATTCTTATGTGCTACTCCGTTATGTTAGATTGAATTGATTGATTTATGTATCTAGGCTACTCTTCTTAAAGATAATATGTTATTAATATTTTAGGCGTTAAATAAATTTATAAAACGAGTCGGGTTTTTATTACCATGTTTAATAAATCTACGTTTTTAGGAGTTAGTCGTAGAAAAACACTCCATTAACAGAACCTAATTACAAATAAAAGATTTAGCCTAGCTTGAGATGTTGACAGATTTTGTAAAAGGTCAAGAATTTGTTCAAGTTCACAGGTTAGCTAAATTGACTCAGTGTTTTGCTTCAACTAAAGTTCGATAACTAGTCGTGTAAGAAACGCTAAAGCTGAGTAGATGGAATACAATAAAACGCTTCGACGTTAGAGACTATGCAAAGGTATACGCTGTTAGTATCTACTTTGTGTCACGGAATCAGGAAATTCAATTTTCACATTCTTCGAGACTTCGGTAGGTATATATCACAAGGCGGTATCTAGCAACTAAAGTTTGCAGTACTATTGGATTTCGAATACGGATAGCTATCTATATAGATACATTTTCTGGGATTTATAAGGAACATTCTAAAGGTAGTGTGTGGTTCTCAGAGGACTAGAATAAAGCCATCCGACCTCTTCCATTGTAACACCGTGGGGAATAGACGTATATAAGAGAATATATTTTATATATAAGAGATAATATTCTTTGTGTTAATTTGTTTGAACGTGCTTATCTCAGGAATAACTACTTAAATTCAAAAACATAAATTTGCATTACAAATTCCGTTTATTGAAGGTTTTATATCATCATGCTAAAACAAAGGAAGCAGAGCAACACTCTCAAGTTCAAACAAATCGGAAAGACTTCCATACATTACCATATACATATATGTATTAGATTAAATTGACATGTCATCTTATATTTGGAGCCATAACTAAAGCATATGTACTGATACTATTGGCTGCCATTTCACGTAGCTCTCGGTACATTTCGAATGCATTTACCGACGAGTAACGTTTGAATCATATTGAACTACGCATTTGAATGGAAGCGTGGAGGTCGACTGCTATGAATTCTGTGAATTTCGGTTAAAGGAAAATGGTATTCACATTTTAGTTGTGAATACTGAAAGGGTTTGGTTACCCTTGAATTGATACTAGCTTGCCTGCGCTTCAATCAGATTTAGTCAATCACGAGTTTCTTTATTCCACTATGTAAGAAGAAGTCTTTGCACCGAAGCAACGACTACATATCTTTAGCTACAAACTATCAAATTCACTTAGGAACTGTAACTGCGATGTTGTACCTACCCGCACTCATGTGACTATTGTTAACTTATAAAGTTCATCTCGTCTTATCGCCCCACCATTCGGTCATTTTCCGCGCTAACCAATGGCGTGGCGCTGCCGATTTAACTTGTCATAATAAAACTTAATAACAATTTTTTTTTTCAATCTGTGCTGCTTACTATTTATGAGGGGTTACCTCTATTTTTAATAGAATAGCTACTAGTTTCTGATGTGGCGATAACGACTATAACTTCTTAATGCCTGAACAGTATCGGGTTAGAATTCTTCCCACCCATCCACATTTCATCACCGAGTGACACTAGCTCAGGAGTCACCCTATTAAAATTTACGATCAAATGAAATCTACACTATTATTAACAGGATAAGTGAGTTAGTTCGGGCTAATCTCTGAAACCTCCAATCGGATTCGAAACAATATTTTTCTTTAATTTATATCAAAATTATAACTGCTAACGACATCTAGTTATATATGTATATGTCAACCTTCCTTTTATTTTATATCTGTGAAATAAAAGAGTCTGGTTAGTCTTTGAGGAGCCTACAATCGTTTTTCAATTATATGTATAAGTCGTGTTTAATTTTAAGTAGCAACAGTATTTATTTATGAATCATAGAATGTTATAAATATCAACAGTGACCAGAAACGCCTTTCTAAATAAAAACAAAAGGGGTAACTTCGGTAATAAATAAAGTTGTACGTAATTAATATTATCATATATAAGTTCCGATTAATATATAAAATAATTAATATATTTTAGAGGGCCATTAGAATCATAGAACTTGGAGATAAGCATAAGTTTGCTATTGAGAAGGTTAAAAGTAAAAAAAAAATATTTGGTATACTCGGTACAGGCTCTGAACGATAGATTTACAGTTCAGGTGTAATGTGTACTATATATAAACGTTGCCTTTCCTTTTATATTCGTAATTGGGTAAACATTTACCAATTATCCCCTTCAATATAACAATGTAACCTGTGCTCCCGGCCGGAGTCCCGCAGGGAGGGCACTTGGACCCTCTCGTAAATCACGTGACGCAGATATAGAGATTACTGACGTCACCGATAACGAACGTTGACGTCGACTGATTTATAACCTCGTTATAACACATTGGATATGTTGTGTTAATTTCTGCATAATTATGCTTACTGAGTGAACTACCTAGTAATATAATAGTGAGAAGTGCAACACTTTTATATTATGATGAGATAACACATACAGATTGATTAAAAAATAATAATCGCAAAAGCGTTAACTTCTCTTTAGGCTCAACAAAAAAGTACTGTCAGCAATAAAAACATATTTTTTTTAAATCACTAATAACATTACTGTATTTCATAATCAATTAATAATAATAATAACACTGCATTTCGAATGCACCATCCGCGGTCATCGGTAATGAGATTGTATATAACACAAAAAAAAATAACGATTTTCGGAAGACATTCTTTTTATTAAATAAATTTCCGAATAAATTAATAATAATAACAGCTTATTAACACCTTAAGAGGCTCTCGTTAGATAGCTGGATCAATGGACTGATGCAGAAAGCAATTGTCTAAATCCGACGTCGGTGGTGTACTATTTTTATAGTTTTAAATATATTTTGTTTTATATTTAATAATGTAAATTATATATTATATAATATGAATAAAAAGAAAAAAAATAACAATTGTTATTGTACACCAGCTATTACACAATGATTGTAAAACTTAAAACTATACTCAGATTGTATAATTGGCAGCTTTATCGGCCAAGGCAATCTCTTACAGGCAACCACAGGATTTTTTTTTCATTCTATCGGGGGGCCAACGAGCAGACGGGTCACCTGATGGTAAGTGACTACCGCCGCCCATGGACACCCGCAACTCAAGAGTCACAAGTGCGTTGCCGGCCTTTTAGGTAGGAGCACGCTCTTTTCTTGAAGGTTTGAAGGATGGAGAGAATAGGTCACGCAGAGACACCTGTTTACCTTCTATAAGACTTCCGCCGCTCACGAATACTTCCAACTCAAGAGTCACAAGAGTACTGAAAACAAAAACCTATTGCAAGCAACGGATTCAAAATGTTGTTCGTTGTATTCGTATAAATTGAAACAAATAATAATAAATTGAGACATCTCACACACGGTCGTCTGATTACAAACTAACTGTGGTGACCAGACTGCTTATAAAAATACTCATATACAGTCGTGGTCAACTAATTAAGGACATTCAAGATAGTGGACAGCAATAACCGGCTATGTACATATAAATATAAAACCCTGTTGATTTCTCAGTAACTATTATTTGCATAATTTGATCCGATTATTATACTATAAATGGCTGTAAATAAAAGATTAAATAAATATAAAAAAGTGTTTAATATCAAAGGTTAACCATGTATTCAATTTAAGGTACAATTCTGTAGCTGGACATTTAATTAAGAACAGTAAAGTAAAATGAAAAATAGAGTTAAACAGAAGTAATAATCTGCAGTATTTTAATTTCTTTAACAACTTCATTTTATTACGGGTAAAATCAGTACCCAGTAGCAAAACCTTTGTTAGTAATTACCGCTTGACACAGATGTGGCATAGACATTATCAGTTTCTGACATATTTCAACAGGAATGTTTGCCCATGCCTCACAAAAAGCTTCATTAAGTTCATCTAAAGTTGTGGTACGATAAATGGCAACTTTTTTCTTAATTTCGTGCCAAAGGTGCTCGATTGGGTTGAGGTCGGGGCTATTTGCTGGCCAATCTAGCACTGATACCGACTGTCTGTTAAGAAACGACTTGACTGAACGGGCTGTATGTTTTGGGTCGTTATCATGCTGAAAAGTCCATATAATAGGAAGATGTTCCTCAGCATAGGGAAGCATAGTTTCTTCTAATATTGCCTTGTATTGATGTTGGTCTAAGTTACCCTGAACTTTCCTCACAGGTCCCAATGATCCCCACATTTTAATGTTTCCTCCGCCATGTTTCACCTGCTTTTTTGTGAATCTTGGATTCATTTCCGCTTTTACAGGACGCCGTACGTATTGCCTTCCATCTGAAGAAATCAAATTAACCTTGGTCTCGTCAGAGAATAATACATGTTGCCATTGGTCGTAGGTCCAATGTCCATATTTACGTGCAAACGCCAAACGTGCATTTCTATGCTCTTTCTTTAACAACGGTACTTTGCGAGCCACTCTTCCGAACAACCCTGCTTCTACCAGACGTCGTCGAACTGTCCTCGCTGATACACTGACTCTTTCGTCTGCCCCAAACACTTCATGTTTAATTAAAATAGAGCCTAGAAACGGATCTTTCTTAGCTAACCTGGTTATCATTCTATCTTCTTGCGGAGTTGTTTTTCTCGATCTTTTTTTTCTGGGCACATTTAAAGTTGTGTTATTGCGCCTGAAATGTTGCACTGCATTGCATACCATAGTTTTTGAACAATTTAAATATCCTGCTATCCTTCGGTATGACCAACCACGCTCGACAAACTTCATGATAATTTTTCGTAGTGTTGCATCGCAACTTTTATTTTTGCCCATTGTTCTTCAAAATAACTCTCAAAACTTGAAATTACAAATCTAGATTGCCGCTAAAACTACCACAAAGAATAGGAGAAGAAAGAAAATAATAATTGAGATTCAGATTTTGAAACTAGAACGCAATATCTCAGTGTCCCTAATTAAATGGCCAGCCAGCATTCTTTGAACAAATAGCACTGTGATCATCTATCAGCTATACTGTAAAGAGGTTTAATGTTTAAGAAGTTGTTATTGTTTGTATAATTAGGCACATAAATGACTAATTATACTTACATGTAAAAGATGTGGAATATTGTTTAGACTCGTTGGAAAATAAAAAATTAAATTCACAATTTGGATTAACTAGAGAGTGTCCCTAATTAGTTGACCACGACTGTATATCTAAATACATACATATTATAGATAAATTACACACAGACAGAAGAAATGCTGAATAAATGCGTCCTGGGTGGGAATCCAATCCACGACCTCGACGAAGTGCTTGTACTCATGTAACTACATATTTAGATCAGTTGCCAGTTAGACGTTATACTGATATGTTTATTTGCGAGAGGCTCTGAGATATTGCAGTATGATCTATTTCCGATAAGTAAATCTTTGCGAATATTAGCAATAGTAGAAAGTGTAGCGACGCTGCAACTCAACGCGTGGGTGGACCGGTGTGAAAGGGAATCGAATCACTCAGCGATCCAGCGCAGTGCCGCTCTACAGGATGAGATATTAACTGAAATCCTAACAACCTAGAAATTAGGTTTCTTAATTTAATTTTAAGGTTAGTAGTATATCTTAAATATATACATAAATAAATATAATACTCTCACACTCTTTCACTCTGACACACTAATTATTATAGAACCAGAAGATAGCTCTCTGTCCGTGATATTATCATAATACCAGCTTAAGCTACCAGCATAAGAAGCTGCTTCTTACGAGTAGTACTTGTTAGCACTGATATTTGATAAATTTGTTATCCTTGCTTTGTGTGAGTAAAAAATAAATGTACTTTGTTTCTAATCCATAAACATTTACTAGCTGATTTACTTTATAATAAAATTATTAAAAATAAAATATAATTTAGTTTACTTTTTTTATGAGCAGACGGGGCACCTGATGGTAAGTGACTACCGCCGCCCATGGACACCCGCAACTCAAGAGTCACAAGTGCGTTACCGGCCTTTTAGGTAGGAATACGCTCTTTTCTTGAAGGTTTGAAGGTCCGGTCCGAAAATACGGCAGGCGACAATTTGTTCCATAGGCTGGTTGTGCGAGGCAAAAAGCTTCTGGAGAAGCGCACAGTGGTGGAGTGCCAATCGTCCAGGTGATGGGGATGGATATTTTCTCGCGTAGAACGATGGCGGAAACCAGCAGCCGTTATAAGTCCGAACAATTCCTCTGAACACTCCCCATGATACAAGCGATAGAGGATGCAGACTGCACATTAAAATCTTTTACCCTATATTAAGATTAAGATGATTTCAATGACACCTCACATGCAGAAGTCGTCGGCTCTAGGGCGTGATTAAAAAACTTCATGCATACAAACGTAGTATGTACATATACATATATAAAATAAAAGGAGGAGTTTCTATGATCGACTGTATGTCCTTTTTTATTATATGTATGTTCAGCGATTTCTCCTCTTTTTGTTGATAGATTAAAAAAATATATATATTAAAAAGTGTATACTCCTGCGATGTTCCCTTGATAACCAACTAAAGGAGATGATCATAAGATACCAGAGAATCACGAATAAGCTTTTGAGTTGCACTTTTTTAAGACTGCAGAACAGAATTTGAAAGGCGCATTTTAAATACACTTATAATCAATACTAATATAATAAAGATGAAGAGTTTGTTTGTTTGTTTGAACGCGCTTATCTTAAGAACTACCTACTGATTCGATTAAAAAAATATGTTTGCTTTAGATTGCCCGATTATTGAGGAAGGCTATAAAACATCACGCTGTGTCTCTTAGGCGCGGAGCAGTGAGCATAAATACAGGTAAAGCTGCGTGGAACGGCTAGTATAAGTAACAACCGACTTAAATGCGCCTATTATTATGATAAATTGTATTAACCTGTAGTTTTCATGACTCAATTTTCTACCTTAGTGGTTTTATGTTTTCAAATTAAAATAACACTAATACCGAATATTAATTTACAATACAATAATCAATTAAAATAAAGATTTTTTTTAAATTGCTAAACTATACAAAAAAAAATATAACCAGTCAAATGGTGTTTTTTTTCCGTTTTGAAGTCTGTTGAAATGTATGGAGGACATAACGTAAGTCAGAAGCTAACGCTGGTTCCTTAAGGCCTTAAAATCCAATTGTATCAAATTATCAAAGCAGCCTAGCTCACAGATAGGCCCGCTGGTTCATTACAGTATTCACTTAGCTAAGTAAACTTTATATCGCGAGAGAGTTGATCTAATGAAATTCAAACAGTCGTTGCCTCGCTACAATGGGGCCACTCCCTATCGCCCTTTGTGTAGAGGGTTGATTATCGTAGATTTATAGTTCAGCAGATATTGTTAATTTGTCTGTCGTTAATTGGAGTATATCCGACTTATTATAACTGTAAATTAGACATATTTTGAACATTGTCGTATAAGGGTCGCTAGAGGTTCTTGGTTGTACGACACCAGTAACATTCCACATTTTACGTGGTACGTTTACGTAAAGCTTATTCATGATTTCTTTCTTTGAGAGCTTTTTAATCGTCATTATGCTGTGCATAGATACTTTTGTGAATGGCTACAAAATGGTGACAGCGTCTGACATGGTCGCTGAAAGTTCTACCCCTTAATAAAGGTCCCCCGTCGGGACCGAAACTAATCAGGCATCTCCGAAATACACACTCGAGTAAAACTCTTTGGCCTTCATAAATACAAAATAAGTTTGTGTATTCGCTATATTCTCACAAAGTTATATTGTTAGTCAGTTATTTATATATTTAAAGATGTACTAAGCCAGACAAATCGCAACCATTACACAACACCGGGGCGGTGTCTGCTGCTGTAACATTAGCATTTTATTGCTACTGTTCTAGACAATGAAATGGTACTATATTTCTTCAAGACTGTCTAAGGTTTATCAACCCTTAATAAAAAATATTATGAAAACAATCATTTACTATCCAAATCCTTTTGATGAAATCCTTCGTGTCACAGTATAGCAAGTTTTCGTTCTTATAGTAAATTTAATAAAACATACACATAGGTACGCTCGCGCCTGTGTCCCCTAATGGGAAGGAAGATCTTTCGTTTTATATCGGTTTATTATATAAAATAATAATAATAATTCTTTATTGCAACAAGAAGTGATCACAAACTGCAGCCCTGATTCCCAATTGTCTGTGTGTTCAAAACAACCTGCAATTAGCTTACAATTTGTATTAGGTTTTCTACCCCATCGTATACTAATTATTTAAACCATAATTTAATAATATTTTGAATGTTATAGTTAGAAAGGTTTTTCGTTTTATAAATTAAATTAAGTTTATTATACAGTCTTCGTGCAATATTAGTAAAGCGCTGTTGGGCAAATTTACTTTTAACTCTTGGATCTATACATCTATCTATTCTTTTACCCGAAGGTTTTAACAAGGTACCAAAGTTTTATGGTATTTTCTTATACCTTGGTAAACAAATAATTTGCTCGCAGTTAGCACATCAGCTCTTTTATAAACTAAATGAGTGAGTGTCTGAAACACCTAAATTTTGTTAAAAATAGAATTTGTTCCCATTGACGTACTGTGATATATAATAGATAGTAGATAACTGTGTACATACTGTCTGACAGATAACAGACCGAATTCATAATCAAATAACAATTAAACCAAAAGACAAAATTCAAAGCATTTATTTCAATTAGACCCAAAAGGCACTTTTGAACGTCGTTATTCACATTTAAATACAATTGATTCTAGTCACCAGTTCCAAAATGTAGTTTCGTATGGAGAAGAATGGGCAAGAAACTCCACCGTTACTCTTTTAAAATGTTTTATTTTTAATACAAATAATTATATTTAATTAAAATTGTGTGTGAAAACGATGCACCCAGAACAATATCACTATACCGAAATAGGTAAAAAGAATTAAAGCGAAGCAACGACAGTTAAATAATTTTATGATAGATACATGGTGCTCACACATTAACAAAAATTGTAAAAGTAGTATACGATTTACATAGATATGGATATACATAGATATAACGTATGTGAATATACTCATCGTGTAGAGTAGGGCAGACCTATCTCTTTCCACAAGTGCCGCTAAGGGCGACTAAGGGATCTATTACCAAAATGTAATTAATGTGGATTGTTTAATGCGCTTCTGCCTACCCCTTAAGGCGGGAGCATATGTTTGTATTTTAAACTATTATACTCGTAATTATTGGTAGTACAAAATTTCTGTGCTAATGTGTGTAGTCACTGCCTACACAAAATTAAACGCAAGTTTAATTAACATATTGATACCGAAATGATTAAGAATAAAACCGAGATAATATAAAACACAGTAATTAAACTGTCAGAATCATACGTTAATACTGCGTGAAAGCCTTTGTGAAAAGTAACATTGATATTATAAATTGTTTAAACAAGACATCTGTTTGAACATTTTAATTAATTCGCTTCAGTAAAAGGTTTTAACATCTGCGATGGATTTGTAGGCCGTGCTTATACAAACATATGATAAGCAATTATCAAGAAATTATATTTTGACTTTCTCCCATGTATCTCCCATGTATTGTAAGACTCGCCCCAATATAATCGCCGAGAATATATAAGACTTTCAGCCTGTACTGAGCACATTGCTGTGCTACATGCTTCTAATGCAGCAATAGAACTTAATATATGTTTTATCAACCGACTTCAAGAAGGAGGAGGTTCTCAATTCGACTGTATTCTTTTTTTTTATATTTGTTACCTCGGAACTTTCGACTGAGTGAACCAATTTTGATGTTTTTTTTTTTATTTTAAAGCTGGTGCTTCTCAAGTGGTCCCATTTTTGTTCAGTTCTGACAATGGCATCCAGGAGAAAACCATATAAGTCTTAAATTTTACGATAGACGCATTGAAGGCGGTTGTCTACTTTTTTTTAAAGTGAATTATTGTAGCAACTTAGTTTTTAATTGAATACAATATTACAAATTGTGGTATATATTATACACATTCTCATTTTTCAGAGAGTGTGTCTCTAATCTACGATAGATTGTAAAAACTCATTTCTAACGTGACTACTGTTTTGCTAAATTACTGCTTTCTAAGTCATAATTTTTACAGTATTGTATTTTAGTATATTTGTAATTATCCATCCTAGAGCTACCGTATAGAGAACTGCTACTTTTTGATTGTACTCGCGAACTTTGATATTTAGATTTTAATATTCAGGATTGTTTTAATATTCGCTAGTCTCGAGCGCGAGCTCTGGGGACTTCGTCACATTTTGTGACTGTATTGTCTGTTAGGGCCACAGCATATATATTATCTATTTAAAGGTTTAAGCTACAATCAAGCTTTGTGATCTGATGTAATAGTTTAGGATTATTTAAGAAAGGAGTTCCTAAAGGATCGGCAACGCGCATGCGTGTATCCTGGATATGTAAACGTACTTAGTCAGGTGGTCTTCTTGTTGCCTTGCTCTTGTCTTGCCATCGATATGCGTATAAAAATTATCTAAAGAAGACTGAAGAAATGAATATCCTCCTCAATAACTAAGTGTATTTTAATTTTATATTATAATTCAACTGAAGGCTGGTACGCTGTGTAGTTTGTTTAAACTTAATACCTAAACCACGGCACTATCAAAATATATTACAGATAATACCCCATTTCAGAGGCAATAAAGAGTGTTATCTTTGTAGCACTCGTATTCAGATAATGGTGCATAGTGTACAGACGAATGCTTTGAACCGCGGCTGAAGCGAGACTGCCTACTGGCACACGGCCAAACCTACCATAGATTTGGACTCGGCTATCACTCTTGTCTGTGGTTATTGTTAATAATGTTTTTTTTTTTAATTGTTTCAGGTACTTAACCGTGTGTCGAGGCAAGGTTTAGTTATTATTAAATTTGTTAAAAAATATTGCCACATTGTCTGACACGGAGTGCTGTAGTTGGGTTTTGGTATGTATGTATTTAATAGCTATGCTATTACTGCTAGTATTTAAAATATACCCGGTAGTAATTATTACAATTTATTTTTTAGCATGATGTATTGCATTGTTTACACATTTTATTATACACTTATAAACTGTAATAAGAAAATTGTGTAAATTATTTGAAAAAGAGTGTCCTTGGAGTTTCTTGCCTGTTCTTCTCCATAGCATCTACGTATTGGAACAGGCAACGAGCTTCATGACTTACTTAGTCTGACCGACTTCTTCTCTTGACGATTTAAAAATACATATGATTGATTTAATTCAAGAAAATGGTTTTGATTTCTTTAATGATGAAAAAGCACTTCACATTTCTAACTTAGGTTTTGAAGATAATGTTATTGTACTTATTAAATGTATAAGTCTGGACTTAATTACAAAAATATTTAAAAGGTATAATACTTTTGTTCACCCGACTTTTCGGTTGAATTTCACGGACCCTGATCACGGATAGTCTGATGCGACGCCTCTGTGAAGACCGAGTTTCGGCATCTACCCGCATTTGGACTTCATAATTGTAATTTGTTGTTTGTTCTGTCGGTACTTCTTCACACTACACTGCCGACTTACGACGTCTTATTTTATCATAGGTTATTTTTTTATTGAGAATGGGCGTAAGCGTTTGTTTTTCAACTTACATGTGTGTTTTTCCAGGTCTCTAGAAAAAGAGACATAGGGCACAGGTAATTCTAGTTCTCCGGTAATCTCACTCACTCGGTAATACAATGCAAGCATTGTTTAACAGCCAGATTTCTGTGAGGCCGTGGTAATTCCCTGGCTCTCTCATGTTTAAAATTATTCGAATTCGAACGAATTCACAAACCCTAAACTTGGAATCAGTGTTCTCACCGTACTGTTATCATAAATGCTAAAATATAATAACGTTAATTAGTAATGTTTAATATGACAGTCATGTCGGTAAGGCCATGGTCTCACTGGGCAGACAGTAGCGGGTACGGTTGAAATGTTGTAAATGTTTTGGGGGCTATGATAGATGGTAGCACCTATATATATATTTCCATCGCTGATCTTCATCGTCTAGAAACCCACTTTCAAAAAAGGTATCTATGTATGTCAAGTAACAATACAATTTGAGAGAGATATTTAGTTTTTTGAGTTACACTCTCCAGATACAAAATCAACTAACAATTGTTTTGATACCATATAGAAGCTAAACACACATGTTAGTGTGTTTAGCCATTTTGCCTAGTAATTTTGATCTTATTTGTAAAAGCATTCTTTATCTGTAGGCTGAATGCCATTGGCGATACGATATCAGCTTTAAACCCTCAAAAACTTGTGGTTCGATTTCCGCTCGCACTGAGACCTGCACCTAATGCTTTGAATAGAATCATTAGTCAGAGTGAGATGAGCTCTTTAGTATTTATATTCTGATCTCCATTCAGGTAGGTTTAGTGCTTGTGAGTAATTGAGCGATTCCCAACAGCATTAGTGCCCAATACTGTTTCTTCAGAATAACTTTTAATTACGTAAGCCTCATTAATTTTGTGTTTTTTTGTTACGATATACGAATGACTTTCGCCAATGATCACACGCCAATACAAATAATAGTAACATATACATATATGTAATATATAAGTCTGGTTCAGTGCCGAGTGGTTCACGGGCGTATAGAATAGGGCCACCCCATTCTCTTCTCGGGCGTAAAAGGCGACTAAGGGATCTTACTGTTGTCTACTACATAGTCAGTCATACAGCGACTGGTTGACGGTCTTAGGCTTGCCCTTAATATGTTATTGCGACAAATTCTAATTGGCAAAAAGTGGGTGTGTAATACACCTCTGCCTACTCCTTAATCGCGTGATCGCATGTATGTATATACAAACAGACACTCACACCATTTTTAATAATATAAGAAATAATTAAAAATGGTGTGAGATAAGATAAGAAGAAACAACAGACCGCTACTTGTTTCTCTCTTTCTCTCTCTCTCTCTTTCATGTCTCATAACTCATCGTCATTAAAAAAATCTAAAACATGAAAATTATCTTTTTTGAAGTTTCTTACCTAGTAGCAGTAGGCTACGAGTTGAATCGCTCACCAACTGTAAGAGTCAGTCTATTATTTATACGTTTTTTTTAAATTGTTTTTTCTTTATAATTAAGTTAACATTATAATGACTGCACAGATGGACAGACAGAGACACACCTCGCCATCACGCTGCCCCGCCGAGTGTTGTGGGTTCGATACCGCACGGGACAACACTTTGTGTAATAAATTGGTTGAGGCTTTCGCGGCCGATTGATGACTCGTTGGCTTTATTCGGGTCTAAAGGCCGTCGTATGTTGGAATTGCTTCCTAACGTTTCGCTAGCACGAGTGGCCAGCTTCTTCAGAGGTCCTTCCATCTCCGATACTCGTCCGTCCGTCCTGGCCTTCGAACATCGGCGTCATATAAAACGAACCTCAAATTCCCATGAACGAGTGAAGCGTTAATAGAACTACATATTTGAGCGTTCTAAATTGTGGACAGCAGTAGTCAGGCATAACAAGGTTTACGCGGACTAGCTAACTTCATAGCCCACGAGGTTTATGACATTCTATTGTATGTTTGTTGGTGTTTTGTAAATGTACATATGTACGTCGTATTCTAATAATGCCGAAAATTTCAAGGGCCCGTCAAGTTTTTAAACAAAGGGACCGATAAGGACCCGCAGTTTCTCAGACCTTTGTAAAACTGTTTGTGTGTAAATACACACTACATTAACAAATATGTTAGAATTTTTACACTACTGGCCAAAAAAGCAGTGTAATGTTTTAAGGGTTTATATTTACATATAATAGTTGTGAGTTTATTTATTCTATTATAACGTTTATATGCCTGAAATTAGATTATATTTAAATATATGGATTTAGGTATATGCGATATTGCTAGAATCCTTTAATATTTTTTTTAATGCTATTTGGCAAACTGTATTTTTGGCAGGGTAGCTGTATTATTTACTTAGCAACCTGTGACAACTAATTTAAAAGTTAAGTCTGTACCTATGTGACCACCGCAGAGAGAAGACGAATTCAAGTGAAATTATGTAATTCATTAATTATTACCAGTAGTCACTTACCATCAGGTGACCTCCCCATTTTTAAGTCGGTTAAAAATATATAACAATGTTGTCCACAGTGTCCTCACTGTTCTTTGTAACATGCTTATCCAAAATATGTACATCTGAGTTTTATATGACAAGGAACTAGTTCGGCGCGCGACTAATCTCAACCGAATGGAATATTCATTATACATGCTCACGGGACACTTTCGGTCGCTTTTGATTGAGAGATAGTTGCCCTTTATTGCACAACCTTTTGAGGGGTCGAAACAATTATGCATTCTGTCTCTTCATACCACTTATTTCGATATTCAGACCTTGTTGAATATGGTATTTAACCAAAGAATTCAACATGTTATAATATTACCAAATCAGAACTGAAGCACGGGAACTCACTGCTGAATTACCATATTTTTTTATCGGGTTCTCGGTGGAGTAGAATAGAGCCACCCCATTTCCCGTGGACGTCGTAAAAGGCGACTCAGGGACAGTTGCCTATCAGACAGTTTGTATATGATCGTAAAGTGCCCGATTTATGGCAATGGGCTTGCTTCCTATTACGTTAGTGGGACCAATTATTGTTTTTTCAAAATGTGGGTGTTTTATACACCTCTGGCTTTCCCTGAGGGGAGACCCGTGTGAGCGTATGTATGTATATGTATATTTTTAGCTTCTCGAATGCTACCTTGCAGCCTTCAACTGAACTGATCAGCAGTTAGAAGTGTATATAGACAACTTATGTTAAGTTATCAATTATTCTGTACCCTTATTGTAGCGGGTACGTTGCCCGTCTATCTGCTGCATTGACCTGTGTATGACAGTTTCGACTGCCGCGGGATTGTCATGTATGGGATAGGTTTTACAAAAGAGAGCTATTAGAGCCATTTATAATCTACGAAGTCGCGAATCTCTTATTGACCTATTTAAGGAAATTAGCATCCTGACAGTGCCTTGTCAGTATATTTATGAAAACATTATGTACATAAGAAAAAATCTGCATTTATTTACAAATGGATGCGAAAGACATGACTATATTACGAGAGAATGAAATAAATTAGTTTAACCGTAATTTAGATTAACAAAAGTACAAACATCTTTTATGGGGTACTGTGGTAAAATATATAATAAAATACCTCCTGATGTTCTTCAAGTTAATAAGAAGAAATTTAAAAATTGCAATAAACGCAAGCTTTGTAAGCAAGCATATTACAAGGTGGTTGATTATTTGGCTGACAAAAATGCTTGACAACTAGCTGGTCCTGCTCCGCAGCCACAATGTATATAAGAAATTTCACTGGTGTATTATTTTTATACTCTGATTACTTATTATTGTTTTATTATTTGGCATGTATTCAGTTCTTGCTGTATTCAATATATATTATTACTGACAAATATACTATTTTTATACGACATGAGTATTTACATTGTAGGTATTTTATAAATAGGATACATTTTTGATCAATTATTTAGGTTTACTTTTGTGTCTCCTGGCAGAACAGACGAGTCACCTGATAGTGACTGACAACCGCTGCACTCGGACACCTGCAACTAGAAGAGTTGTAAGTGCGCTGCACGCTGAGGATTTAAATCATATTTATAATAAACATACATTTATATACATATACGCCTGTAACCCCGAGGGGGTAGGCACATTATACATTTTGCCAACTTTTATTTTCTGCTACTCCTCTAGCAGGGGCATGCTTATTGTAGTGAAAGTATTTAGGTTAATTTACTTATATGTAAATCCAATACCTTTAACAATTAAACTGGTAGTTTCTCTTTACAAATTCCATGCAATAAATATGGTTCAACCAGGAATTTCCTTAACAACATTGTCTATATAACAGCCGCTAACGATAGTTAGTTGGCGACGCGCATTCCTAATGCCGTCACAGAGCTAAATGTCACTACTATACAATCGTAAAAGCTCATAAATTGTTAAATGTCGTAAATAGGGTTTCCACACATGCAATTTTGAAATCACCAGATAATGTTCACAGTGTTTGACAAACCGTCATTTCGGTTGCAAAACTTGTGATATGATTAGTCCCGTGGGGGTCCTAAGGGCGACAAAGGGATTAGACTGTTATCTATCAGACATACAGAGTCTGGTGGAGGGGAATAGCCTTGCCACGTATTATGTAAGTTGTACTAAATTATGGTTTTCAAAATGTGGCCGTTTGAGCCGTGTGGTAGAGCTATGCTTAGGCACGAATGGGCCGGCTCGATCGGTGCGAAACCACGGCCTCACAGAAAACCGGTTGTGAAGTAACGCTTGCGTTGCATTTCCTCGAAATTTGCTCCTCTGCTCTTTCCTCTCCACATCCCCCATCTCTCATCACCTTCAAAGGCGGGGAGCGCACTTGCGACTCTTGAGCTGCAGGTGTCCATGGGCGGCGGTTGTCACTTACCATCAGGTTGATGAAAACACGTTGGCTGTTGCAACAAGACTGATTTATTCATGGTAAAGGGAACATAACGGTTACAATATAGTACAAAGTGCAATACACTGGATGGCGTTAGTGATAATCAAAAACTCCTTTATTTTGATATATTTCAACACAGGTGACCCGTCTGTTCGTCTGTCCCTCTATTGTATAAAAAAAAGACCTCTGCTTATTTCTTCGGGGATAAAAGCATGTATGTTTGTAATTAAGCTCGACATGACTACTTGACTAGACTAGCCTTGAAGGCCACTACGGCTTTATTGATTTTAATCAATAAAGCGTCTACGAATAACCAATAACCTGATCCAAATCTACTATATATATACTACAATATACTACATGTACATCATATATTCATTGTACTTTGTTTCTTACGATAAGAAAGAGGAAGACCCGTAATACGAAGAACCCTCTTATCCGCTATCGGTTAAGGAATTGCGCGTGCCCTAGTACTTCTACAATAGATCGCATGACGTCCGTGTTACAACTGTGAATTTCGTTATAAATAAAACGTAACGCGTTCTGTTATTGCAACATTTTTTTGGGACAATAACTTTAAGACCTTCACGTTTTGTGCTCGGTATAGTATTTTCAACCGATTTCGAAAAGGAGAAGGTTCTCAATTCGACTGCTTTTTTTTTATTTGAAAGCTGGTGCTTTCCGTGTGGTGCCATTTTAATTTGGTCCAGTTCTGACAATGGCATCCATAAGAAAACCATATAAGTCTTAAATTTGCATTAAGCTTGTGCGCGATAAATGGACGAATAGATCAATATTGCGTTAACCGATTTCGATGATTCTTTTTTTATTGGAAAGGATGTACTTCAAGGGTAGTTTAGGTGTGAGTTTGGTTCAGTTGTGACAATGGCATCCATGAAAAAAGCATTTTAGTCTTAAATTTTACGATAGACGCATTGAAGTCGGTTGTCTACTTTTTTAAAGTGCAATTATATAAAATCTGTGATATAAAAAAGTAAATAAAGAGTTATGTTCCGTCAGTGAGTCAGTAAACAAAATATGCATTTCAGTTATTACAAAATTACGGCAACGGGAATGAATTAATTAATTATAGGTGTTAGACTATCTATAAGGTATATAGATAAATAGATAGATAGATAAACTCTTTATTGTTCAAATAAAAGATAGTACAATATTGTCATAACATATTCCTAAATCTGAATTTGTACAATTGGCGGCCTTATCGCGTTTTGCGATCTCTTCCAGGCAACCTTTGGATGGAGAGAGAGTTTATGTACGGCAGGAGGAGTTGCAGTGTCTTATAAATTTATGTATATATATATATATTAGTTAATAAGCATAAATACTAAGATACACAACACAAAACACATATCATCCATACATATATGTACATATATACATATATTGATATTCATTATTACATACCTTTTACTTTTCTTATGTTATGACCAGGTTGCACTGGCCGTGGTCATAGGCTCAGTCTGACCACGGTATTCTTTTATTTGCAACGGACTTCAAAAAGGAGGAGGATCTCTATTAGATTGTTTTTTTTCTTTATGTTTGTTACCTCAGAAGTTTCGGCTGGGTGAACCGTTTTTGGTATTTTTTTATTTGAAAGCCGGCTCTTCCCGTTTGGTCCCATTTCAATGTGGTCCATATCTGACAATGGCATCTATGAAAAAACTCCAAACTTTATGATAGACGCATTGAAGTCGGCTGTTTACTTTATTAAAGTGAATTATATAGGAGGACAGATGAACTGACAGGCCACTTAATATTAATTACTAACCGATTTTGAGGGGAGGGTGAAGAGAAATGGTGGGGTTGGGCCTTCGGTACTCTCACTCCCTTGGCGTCCTTTTTTTTCTTTATGCGATAATAATATGCAACCGACAGACGGGTCACCTGATGGTAAGTGACTACCTCCGCCCATGGACACCCGCAACTCAATGGTCACAAGTGCGTTGCCGGCCTTTTATGTAGGAGTACGCTCTTTCTTGAAGGTTTGAAGGTCGTATCGGTCCGGAAATATATGTATATATATATATGCAGATATATATATATATGCAGATATATATATATATTTCCGGACGGATATACATATATATATATTCCAGATATAATGCAAGCTTTCTTTGTCTACCAATTTTCTGTGAGGCCGTGGTATTACTCCGGTTGATCTGGTCCATTTGGACCTTAGCGTAGCTATCTTAAACTACTCTCTAATGAGACAAACTTATGTGACCGAAAATGACTCTTATACTAGCAGGTACTAAAAAGCAGGTCATGCTTAGGCTACGGCTATCCGGTGCGATACCACGGCCTCACAAAAAACCGGTTCTAAACCACACTTGCATTGCATTGCAAGTTTCTGGAAGCCCATCTCCCCCTCTCCTCTTTCCTCTTTCCCCTCCCCGCAACCCCTTTCCTCATGACTCGGCGCACTCATAACTCAAGAGTCGTGAGTGCGCCGAGGTGTTCACTTACCATCAGGTGACCCGCCTGTTCGTCTGTCCCCCTATATTATATACTAAAAATAAACATTTTTATTGCCAGGTCTGTGGTATAGAAGCAGACGGCCTGCCTGATCTTAAATGGTTACCGTACCTACGAACGGTTTCAACTCTATCGGACTCTCATGCGTGTCCCTGGAAAATAATTGGTCCTTCTTTATATTCAATATTTAAAGATCCCGATATTGCAGTCCTTGTATAGAGTAAAAACAGAAGAAAAGAGATAAAGAACAAGTTCCATTTAAACGTTGAAACATTGAAAGGAATATAAATGAGGGACCTCTCAAAAATAGTGTTAGCGCGCAGAACACTCTGTATAACTCAATCAAAAGGTTCTGCGTATGTTAGTGAGGAGAATGAATACCTGTATAACGTAATCACGCTTTCTACGAGGCGAGAACTTGACTTTATATTTTTATTTACGAGTATATATAATACTATCTTTTTCCTAACATTGGGCAGGTGAACATAACAAATAACATATTTTTTGTACTAATTTTCAATAGTATTATACAATTGTACGTCTTAGTAAAGGGCAATAATCATAACAAACGAACCTCTTAATAAAAGTAAAAAAAATAATAATATAAATAATAAAAGTATGTACAACAAATCCAGTTATTTCTTAATTAATTAATAACTGTTTACTTACACGTTACAATGACTTTCCTGTAAATATATAGTAATTAGTAAATACTGTTTGCTTCATATAAAACAATAGAAAACATATATTTAAAAATAAATTTAATTTATAAATAAGCCTATAGCATATCGCAATCTTATGAGTAGTTAATTAAATAATATGTATACTGTTATGCTTAAATTAGCAGATGTATTTTATAGTAGTACTCAGCCAACTGAATACCAATTGGTTGAGGCTTTCGCGACCGATTGTAGACTCGTTGGCTTTATTCGGTTCTAAAGGCCGTCGTCCGTTGGAAATGCTTCCTAACGTTTCGCTAGCACGAGTGGCGAGCTTCTTCAGAGGTTCCATCTCCGATAGTCAGTCTGCATCCAGTATCGGAGATGGACGACGGCCTTTAGACCCGAATAAAGCCAACGAGTCAACTGAATACCGTCTTTTATTCTTTATTACGTGTAGAAACCCCCTCGGCCCGTATTCCCACAGGGGTTTTCGGTGAAACGGTGTGTCGGAATAGGACTCACTAAAACCACGATGTGCCATACTGCGCTTAAAATAAGAGGAATCCGGGAACAGCCTTAGTATGACATCCGGACTCCTTCTGGCGCCTGTTGCCGCACTACCTTCGGGTAACTCTAAATTAGGCAACGTCCAGGCACACCAGGACGTCGCCTCTTCAAAAAACAAAAATGGCCAACCTTAGAACTAAACATATTTATTAATACAACAATTAACACTTTATAAACTACCAACATTCCAATAAAATGTATTTCCATTGCTCTTCCTTTAACAAGTTGTTTTCTAAATCTATTTTGTTTGTCCTTTTCAAAGCTTTTTATTCTTCAACCAATCATGTTTGTGTGAGACGAATATTTGCCTATCGTTATAAAAATCTTTTCCCATGGGCCCTCTGAGTGGACTATGGCTGATATTGTAAAATCAAATCTATGGCAGTCTATTTAAAGTTTATTTTCTGTTAAGATCAATTTTCTAAAGACATGAAACTCATTAACATCGGTCAAGTGTACTTGAAAGGTAAATTTCAAAGCGAGGGGCGTAAAGTATAAAGTCGTCTGTATTATGTTCAAGTTCAACATTAAATGTTTTGTTTGACAATTTATTATGAAGAGCTCCTTTCTTTTCATGTAGCCCTGGTACTTGCTACGAGTGATAAGCTTTTTTACACTATTTTGTTTTTGTTTTAAATATTTTTGGTAGCCTGGATAGGTACTTTTTATTTATATTTAATGGTAGTGCGACTATTTTTAACTCATAGGGACCTCTCACAAAATAGTGTTGTGTGTCAAGAAAAGGGTTCTTTGTTTGCCTGTATGTATCTTTGTTGTGTATGTTAACTGTTTCCTCGCCAAGTGTCGACCGATTTTCAAAGTAATTTTTTTATACAAAAGAGTATACTTCTGGCTGACGTACAGAAGAAGACGTAGAGAAATTGCATGTTTTAATAATTTTATTGTATATTTAATTTTATATATTAAGTACTGTGTAAAGCCGGATTGAAGGCGGTTATTTTCTTATTTTTGATTTTGTAGAGGACTATGTATATTACATGCGAGGAGCGGCTGATAAGTTCGCTGCCTAACGTACTTAACAATGTGATTAATTAAATATTAATAAACCAAATATTGTTTCAGACTGTACAATAATAAATCAATCAAGAATTAATCATCATCTCGCTACTGATAACACTAATGGCGTGAGTCATTGTCAGTATAAATAGCGGTTTTTGTTGTTTTCGTGCAAGCAACATAATGTCAACGGAAACCATAAATTCTCTCAATTTGAGCATAACTATTTGATTAAACGCCTTGTTAAAAGGTTCCTTTACTCAAACCAAGTTGTGAAGAGATGTCGTCCTTCAGGATTCTGCACCTTCATGTACTGGCTGGTCAGACGTGTGTTGACGACCTCGTCTGGATCAGGGCGACCCAGACGAAGGTCGTCTTCACACGTCGTCTTGACTGTAGAAAATGCCAAATATGTATAAAAATTAGTACTGGCCGATCATACAATTAAAATGTGCAAACACAACTTACAAATTAACATAGAACAAGTTTAAGAAATTTAGCATAATCATTTCAGCGTTCATCCCGAGTCTAAACAAGAGTCGATGCAATTGGTAAAAAGACTCAGAACAACACCTGGAGCATTATACAAGGTGTAAGTTGGTGAACCTACAACACTCGGCGCGGCAGTGTGGTGGCTAGAAGACCACTCCAACCACTACGCCATCCGTGCAGTTTCTTACTATGTATTATTTAGAAAAATCAGTCTCATATATTTTTAATTTCTTGGTTTCGATCCAAAATGCGTCAATTCCAGCGTACCTTAACCAATAACTCAATACAAAAATAAAATTGGGTACATACATATATATTAGGTATCACTTATGTTACGTCATTGCAGCAGATCTGTGTGCAAGTACCGTAATAAGATAATATAATTTCTTGGCTAACGCCCTACCTACCTATGTAAATACTGCTGCAAGAAGTGTTTTATAAACATTGTGTTCTGAACTATATTGAAAAAGCTAGACCGCTCTGATTAGAGAAGAAAGCTGCTATTTCCGAAAACCAGCTTGAGTCATTGCCCTAGTAAGCTGTTCTGTTCTTCTGATATATCAATTGCCTCATAGTATAGGTGCATGTTTGATATTTATTCAAATTATTAATAAAAATGTATGATGTAGAATTGTCCCGTTCCTGTAAGTATATTGGTAAAGTGTTCGCCTGCTGAGTAAACTTTGATACGTATGTACATGTCCAGCTTTGATTTTTGTAAGAAATATTATATATAATAATTTTTTTTAGAAAAAAATCGGAATTTGTTTGCAGTGTTCAGTTACCGATTTTCTATTTTCTACAAACTGAAGGAAAGGTTGGGATATATAAATACATACACTCACATTTGTATTCTCGAAGGTGCAGGCAATTTTTGCCGTCGATGATAAAATTGTGTTCCATTTGCGTAATAAGAAATCTTAACAGATAGAATAAATTAATGAATGCACAGTATAGAATAAATTCATGCCTTTGAGACTCACGCCGGTCCGTTCAAGAATTCTGCGATTTTTTTAGTAATTAGTGTACGTCTGTTCTACAAGTGTAGGTAGGGTTAAAACTAAATATGTATATATAAATTAAGATTATAATACTTTGTGCGATACCAGTTCAGGTATATTACTAAAACGAAATGTTTCCAAACAACTATGAACTGAAATTGTATTTGTTTGGGAAATTCTGGCATCGCACGCTCACGGTAAACTCAGCTTGCACATAGACGCGAGCGGAGCATTTAGCGGACTAGTTTGTTTTCCTTTACAACCAAAGAAAAATGGAGGCGGTTCTCAATTCAACCAGTATTCTTTATTATTTTTAAAATAATAAGAAGTAATCTTGTTTGCCTATTTTTTTTACTTTACACACACTATTACACTAATGTAAAACCCTAACCGAAAAAGACGAATCTAATATTTATTTGGATCTGAATAAGAAAGCCAGCAATGTTATAAATTAAATCTAAGTCGATATCATTCTTTTTCTTTTCTTCCCCTATGCGTTCGATAAACTGACTGGCCTGGCTCTAGTGGTTAGAGACCCTGACTTCTAAGTCAGAAGTCGTGGGTTCGATTCCCACCCAGTAGAAATATTTGTATGATGAACATGATCATTTGTTCTGTTTCTAGGTGTAATTTATACATAATGTGTATGTACCTAGAAGTATATAAGTATGTTTATCATGGTCCAGAGCGAGAGTGCGTGGAATTCCGCCGTCTCATTCTGCGAAGAGGTGATGTTTGTCAAAGAGGCGGTGGAAAGGGAACGGGAGAGAAGGAGCACTCTCCCATCCCGCAGGGGACGCACCAGGCACCGAAGAGCGTTTAACGATCTCCGGCGAAGCGAAGCCCCCTGATGTCCTGCCAGGAGACAAAGCCTGTCGGGAGTTGAGTGGTAATCCGTCTAGGGCATACCTTGACTCCCGACTATAGGCTATATGACGTAAGCCGTGTGGTTTTATTCGGTTCGAGTCCGACTTAACCGCGACATCGTTCACACGATGCAGTGGTACCCGTGGGAAGCACCGTGGGAATCTACACGTTAAAAAAATAAAAAAAGGTTTGTTTATCAGAAGTCTGGTTACCTTAGTACGACCTTTCGTCAAGGATTTTAAAGTTGTGAAATAGAAATGACCGCCCAACATCACTGTACTCTCACGCCATGGTCTAACCACAATACATACAGAATATAAAATATCAAACTAAATCAGTCTCGCGCAGTTGGCACACCGGGCCCCAGTTTGGGCGCCAATACCCGCCACCTACACTCGCTCTTTTATAACAAAACAACATTATATTTTGTATAGAAACAAAACTTACCTTTTATATATATAACGTTGTTTGCATAGCTCAAAGCTTGAAGTATGTTGCTTGTTTATTAGGTAGTACTTCTAGAGTTACTGACGTTACGAGATGAAGTAAGCTTTTGAAAGGGTCATGAAATACATACACATACTCATAGGGTAGTCCTGTGTCCCTAATAGGGTAGGTAAAGGCGTAAGTGACACTTACTTTTAACCGATAATAATTTAGTCCCAATAATGTAATTCGGGGCAAGGCTATTACCGTCATCACACTTTTGGACACTTTTGGAAAAAGACAGGAAAGGTCGGGTGGACTAGCAATGAAAGGGATATTATTGATATAGACGGATTAGATGTAGAGACATGCAAGTCAGTCACATAGCTATAACTCGAACTGGCTGGTGCCGTGCAGTCTAAGTCCTCTAACTTATAGAGAGAATTTAAGGTTAAAAAAAAGAGCGTACTCCTACCTAAAAGGCCGGCAACGCACTTGTGACTCTTGAGTTGCGGGTGTCCATGGGCGGCGGTAGTCACCAGATGACCCGTCTGCTCGTTTGACCCCATATCGCATAAAAAAAACGCTCGATGAACCGTACTTAAATGATACTTACCTATGTCTCACATGAGATGTGATTTCTATAGCCTACTTGTAATATATTGTGATTATAAAGATAATAATGTATAAATGCAGTTCTCCATATTTTTTTTTAAAGGAAAACAAAAATATAAATGTTATGTTATCCGAGCACAGCTTTTTACTACGTGTACATTATATCCTGTAGAATAAAAATATTTACATGCGAATCCGGCAGTAGTGGTAAATTTGCTCACAACTTATTTATACGTGCTTGACAGCAACAATGACGAAAAAGCTAAGGTGCAATTATAAAATATGGAGATAAAAATGTCGTGAAGTAAAAGACCCATTACTAAAATAATTTATTTGGCGTGCCCCAGGGCAGTATATAAGGACTATTAGTTTTTCTTCTTTATATCTACGATCTTCGAACGGTCACGACACATAAATGCTATTTTCCTGATAGTAGCCAGAGACACGAAAGGTGCATTTAATGATGATGAAATGCATTATGATCAAATAAATCCCCATTGCCTTGGACGATAATAATAATTTAAATGCGATGCCATGTGGTTTACCGTGGAGTAGAATGGGGCCACCTCATTTCTTGCCGGTGGTGACGTAAAAAGCGACTCAGGGATCCAATTGTTATCTATCAGACAGAATGTACACAGTGATACAGTGCCCGGTTGACTCCGATAGGCTTGCTAATTCGAATTGCCAAAATGTAGGTGTTTAATATACCTCTGCCTGAACACACGCCTGTATCCCCTAAGGGGTTTAGGGGAGTCAGGCGTGTGTATGTACTAATATTTTTTTGATTTAGTTTATTCTTAAAAAAATATAAGAAAATAAAGTAAGCTTTAAATAATTGAACAAGGATATGTAACATTATGAAAATATTAAAAATAAACTATGTTAAGAAACTGTTAAGAATCTTAAAGTTAACACTGCTTCGATAGCTAATCTATAATGTCAAAAAGGCATTGCACATACATTAGCGTTTCTACATGTTCGTAACATAATAATGAATTGAAATGTCTTTTTTATGGTATAGGGGGACAAACGAGCAGACATGTCACCTGTTGGTAAGTGACTTCCGTCGCCCAGCAACACTTGTAAGTCAAGAGTGCTGTCCGCCTTTTAGGGTAGGGGATAGGGAGAAGGGGGGGAAGGAAAGGGCGTTGAGCCTCCGGTAAGCTCACTCACTCGGTCACACAATGCAAGCATTGTTTAACAGTTCTCTTCTCACCGGCTATGGGCCATTTCTTGAGAAGTCACCAGAGAACCAACACGTGCACTTTGTTTCTAAGATATTAAGTCTATAGCACCGTATTATTACACCTATGAGCATTTTTAAAGTAAAAATAAAATTTCTATTAATGATAAATGTTCTATCGAGGCTTAACTCCCGCAAGTGTTTTAAATAAAAAAAGGTGTACCTTTTTAATATGATTCTTACTCATCACACTTTAGATCTTGTATAAACAACAGACCACAAAATAATGTATACAGACACCAAAACCACTGAGGGACTCTTTATATATTCTCAAAGTAGTATATCCTCACCTGGAGTAGTATAACAGGCTGAGAAACCTCCAGAGCTGCTGAATAAGTAAACTTTGGCCCAAAACACTCCGGGTCAATTGGGACGAGCAGGTATCTAGTTCACGTTATTTATTCACTGTGTTCACATAAAACTAGCTCGATAAAAGTGTCGGAACATCTTTCTACATGAATGTTTATGAGACTTTAAACAGCGTGATGTGTATTGGTGATCGGCTAAGATATGCTACGTGGAAGATTTCTGTCTAGCGTTTTCAACGCTGATCCTTGACGTTGGTAAATTGTTATTTGTAGGTCTATTTGTTATTGTGATTGCGATAGGTGAATGGGTTAACTTTAGCATTGGATAGAAAGTAGTGAAATATATCTTCATTTTGTAAATGTAGTATTTCATTGAATAACAACTTTACTGTGTAGTTATAATAATAATAATAACTTCAGCAATCTCACACCCGGCCGTCTGATCCCAAACTAAACAGAGCTTGTTCTATGGTAATTAGACTGCTGATAAACATACTTATATATGTATTTGTAAATAATTACCTACCATATACATATATATATAAATGACACCCAGACACACAGCAAATAGTCGTCCTCCTCAAACAAATATTTGACATGGTTTCCCATCCAAGCAAACCCACTACCTCGGGCTCAGTCAGGATCACTGACCACTAGACCAACGGGCCAGTTCAAACTATACTTTCGCTTACGATTATTTCATTTCATTATTTGTTTAGTGTCGAACATAGTTATATATTACCTTATATCTTAGAGATGAATATAAAAACTATAATTATAAAATAAACACGATTAGATGATTTGCAGACAGTTTAACCGATTTTCACGTAACTTACAGTTTTGTAAGGTGCACTTCACCTTTCAATTGATACCCCTTTTGGGTTATTTGTAAACGTTCTATAGTTTAACAAATCCTGTAAACGGCTGTGTAATTAATTAAATACCTATCGAACAAAAAATCTGCTTTAAAATCGGTTCGGTATTTATCTTTGAATAATTTGGTCATGTACGAAAAATTTAATATTTCTGTGCAATACACGATGATCAGTTGAGTAATTAGGGTGTGAAAGCATAACAAGTAAGCTTACATTGTTGTGGAGGAACGAGTGTTTTGTCCCTCCAACACAAAGGAGGATGCTTCAACTAGGCGTCGTGTATATGTATTCTAATCGGTGCGAAAACTTTATTGTCGTGATTTAGGATCGTACTACGTTATATGAGTAATTGTTACGTAGTATGGCTTGTCTTCACTTGATGGTGTTGTTGTATTTTTCTGCTATATGTAGAGGTCTCCACATTCCCATTTATATGTATAAATTTAGAAAAAAATATTAGTAGGAATTCATATCAATATCGTCTTCTATCTCAGTATAGTTCGCAATTCACTCACATTGCACTACCCACATCTGACGTACATACAATGTCGTAAGTTGGCAGTAAACGCTAATGGCGCCCGAATAGGTCCCAGGGAGTAATGGCGCCCCAGCAGGGCTCACTCAACACTTCGGTTCAATAAGCGTCGCACCTGACACCTAATCCATTTAGCTCTCGCTAGCTGGCTTTTAGCTTCTCATATACTTAAAAAGTTAATTTCATCAAAGTTACCGGAATATGGTTAGATATTACCATCTGTTGTTTTTCATGCACCAGTACTTTGTTTACAGTACGTTGTATAGACAAAACATTGTCATGGGGTCCACAGCTGCAGGAAGTCAGTCGAAAGTTGTTTGCGTCAATAGGGTCCCTGAGAAGATTGCGTAACTATCTTCCCATTGACACTAAAATTGCGCTGGTTCAATCTCTCCTCCTTCCAGTCCTCGACTACGCCGACGCCAGCTATCTTGATCTTACTGTAGACCAACTTGATAAACTTGAGCGTCTTCAAAATGTCTGTATTAGGTTTATATTTGGGTTACGCAAATATGACCACGTTTCTGAATGTCGTAATAAGCTCAATTGGCTCCCTATACGGCTTCGCCGAAATGCTCATATTCTCTCCCTTCTTTATAATATTCTGTTTAATCCCTCTACCCCTTTCTACCTCAAGGATCGTTTCGAGTTCCTAAGTGAAACACATCTGAGAACACTGAGGTCATCGGAAAACCAGCGCCTGAAAATACCATCGCACTCCACAAATTTCCTCCACAAATCCTTTGCAGTGCAAGCAGCTCGCCTGTGGAATGCATTGCCTGAAACAGCGAGACGTGCTAAATCGCCAATCATTTTTAAAAAAATAGTCTTGGAACACTATTTGTCCTTATAGTTGCATGCATATATTTATTATTTTGTGTTGTATGTATATGGTATGTGTATGTTTATATGTTGTTATATGTAGGTATATGTAGTGGTATGTGTATGTTTATATGTTGTTATATGTAGGTATATGTAGAGGTATGTATGTTCAGTGTATGTATATAAACGTGTCAACATATTTCTTAATATAGCATTAGAGTAACCTTCTTCTGAACTTCTTCATTTGTACATCTGCAAACTGCCCTACTTACTAATCCATTGCACTTGTCCATTACAAAGGTTGTCTGGAAGAGATCGCAGCTAGCGATAAGACCGCCGATTGTACCAGTTGCTCGTAAATCATTTGTTTCATATTGTTTATATTTTTGTGTGTGTACAATAAAGAATATTGTATTGTATTGTATTGTACTTTGACACTAGAAAGAATATAGGTATATAGTATATAGGTATAAGGTCTTAGGACCTGTAAGTGATCAAATGGTTGTTAAAATTGACACAACATAGTACAAGTGATTTGTTTATTCATTACTATAAACATATATATATTGTTTTTTATACATATATTGTTAGAAGGAAGAATAACATTATGTAGAAAATAGTATAAAAGGAGAGCGCACATTGTTACAGGCTTTTTTTATATTCTAAATCTAAGTAAGCCAAATGTAAATGCATGAAAAAAGGTGTAATTCCCTTAGGAAATAACAGCGTGATGTTATGTCCGAATCCAAAGAGTGTCTGCCACCATAAAGATGGAATACATAAACAACAGAACAACCGCCATTCAGTGGCGCCCACCGTGGGGCCGTCGCAGTAAAATGCATTGTTTCCGCAACGACTCCCTCGGGACACCTGACCTTACATCAGGCCTGCCCCTATCTGCACACACTCTCCATAGCCAATAGACACGTACGTTCGCTTTACGTGACTAACGTTCTTACAATTACTATGATCCTTCAACTATGTCTTTTAAAATCTTTACTTATAAAATCTTTATACGTGTCTTTGTTCCCGTCTAATGAAAAAAACCGTATATCAAAATTGTTGTTATTTTTTTCACTCATTACCTACTTTGCATACACCTTAACAGAGATTCAGAAAATTATATGAAAATTTGCCCATCTCGAGAGATATACCGGTATTATAATATTGTAAATCTTTTTATAACACAAGAGCCGAGAACTCTTAGCAGAACAAAGTGAATCACTTCTAAGTGATATTAATATCCAACATATATTCTCGTTATGATTTACAAAGTACAACCTCTCAGTAAATAACTTACGGCTCAATTATCGTTATTTCTGAACTTATTACAAATGAATTGCTTTATAAAACTGTATTTACATAATAAAGATAATATTTGTTTTATATTTTGGTTGTCGCGATGACCCCATGAACTACCATCCAGATTTAAACAACGCTTTTACGTCTATAGAAACAATTTGTGATCACGAATATCGTCTGTTTGTTTGGATCCTGTGTAATAGGTGTTAGATTGTTTTCATTAATGATTCTTATATGCAACGTATTATTTATTTTGGGTAGCGGCTCGGACTTCCTGGCCACAGCCAGTTCGTGTTACAAGTGTGCGCCCTAGACGATCTAAAATCATTTGTTAAAGTAATATTATTTTCCTTGCATTGGGTTTTTCTTGTTCATTTCTTTTCAATATAAAAACTAAAATTGATATTTTCCTTAACTTCTAAAGTGCCAGGTTAACGGGAATGTTCTTGTTTCTTATATAACGTTAGCGGGACTTCTTTCTATGTAGCAAAATCTGGGTGTTTAATGCAAGTGGAGCTGCATGAGTACATACATGTTGTTTTTTTATATTATTTATGTATTCTTTGTTCTTAATGTTAATTTATTTTTCTGTAGATTTCATAGATGTAAATTGTCAATTGACAATGATCTTATTTGTTTGGTCAATGATTAAAGGCTCCAGGTCCTTTTTCTGCTTTGTCAGAGTTATAATCAAACCAAACAAATATGCATAAACTCCACTTCAAATTAGGGTGTGTTATGGCCCACTTGAAGTACAGAGGATGTTTGAGTTAATTGGAGGGGTAACGGGTATTGATGATGTACTTGAACGAAGTATTGATTGGGAAGGTACCTATTATTAATTCAAATTTCAATATTCGAAGTTTGTTAGTCCAGCGCTTGGTAACCCACCTCGTACATTTTGTCGAAAAATTATTTAGGTAAATATTTCCCAAAACATACAAAAACACACCGAGAGTTGGCACTTGTTGTGAGATTCTCGGGTGAGTACAGGATGGCCAGCGCATCTCTTCCCATTGGTTTTGTACAAGGCGACTAATAGAACGGACTTGAAAGACTTAAAACGGACTTGAAAAATTGTGTTCTTGGAGTTTATTGCCTTTTCTTCTCCATAGGATTTACGTAGCTGAACAGGCCGCCTGGAAACCCATATTATAAAAAAGGCAACTAGCTTTACAACTGACTTAGTTGACCGACTTCTCTTGACAATCCAAAAACACCTGTTATTGGTTTAATTGACATAATCTATTTAGATTTTGACTATTATCTATTAGACAATGTATAAAGAGTTATATAGTGCATGGATCATGCTTACAATAATAGGCTTACCGATAACGACTAAATATAAAAAATATATATATATATATTTATAGACTAAATTATGGTCAACAAAAGGCTTTCGATACTCCTCTGTTTAGCCCTTTGGGAATATAGCCGTGATCGTATGCCCTAAGTATAATATATTGGAGCCGTTACGATCAATATTGATCCTTCTCCGTTTGTTTACTGTATGTTCTTGGTTTGTTGTTAGCAATATGTCAATATATTGAGATGTGATTCAATTTCCTGTTCTGTGGTGTTAAAGAACTTAAGAAGATGTTATTTTATAACTTTTATTTATAGCGTTCCACCACTGTGCGCTTCTCCAGAAGCTTTTTGCCTCGTAGAACCAACCTGTTTAATAATTGTCGCCTGCTGTATTTCCGGACCGATACGACCTCCAACCTTCAAGAAAAGAGCGTACTCCTACTTAAAAGACCGGCAACGCACTTGTTACCCTTGTGTTGCGAGTGTCCATGGGCGGCGGTAGTCACTTACCATTAGGTGACCCGTCTGCTCGCTGCGCTTCTCGCATATATAAAAAATATAAATACAATGTTGATTATACTTGAGCTGTGAGCACAGCACACGCGATCTTCAACACTCAACAACTATTATTTTTACGAGCACCAATTAAGTCGTACCACTACACCACTGCAATGAATGTTATTTTACGGCAAATGTTAATTGTTTTTGGGGAAATAACGCCATTAATGTCTACGTATATGGGTAGGTTTACTCCCCATTTATTATCGCAAAATGTCATAAAATATTTTGTTGACATTCTTGTTCTATAGAACCGAAGACGCGTTCTATAACAAAAGTTAACTTATTTAGATATTTTCTATAACTACCTACATACAACCAGCTTATGAAACAAATTGTCGCCTGCCGTATTTCCGAACCGATACGACCTTCAAACCTTCAAGAAAAGAGCGTACTCCTACCTAAAAGGCCGGCAACGCACGTGTGACTCTTGAGTTGCGGGTGTCCATGGGCGGCGGTAGTCATTTACCATCAGGTGACCCGTCTGCTCGTTTGCCCCCTATCGCATAAAAAAAAAAAACATACATACATTTCATACAAAGGCGGTCACTGCTTCAAGTTGGAACTAGCGTTTATTTAATCTGAGTTTCTTATCCATGACTTACTTACGTTCTTATCCATGTTCGTGAGCCACTTGTCAATCGTCGACATAACCAGTATGAGGATTGTTTATGATGTGTCAACACATAAACAAACAGTAATTAAAGATCAATCTATCAAGTCATTAATTTATCGTCGCTACGACCATCAAATGTTAGTAGTATATACGAAGTGTTAAGATGTTTTTATTAAAAAAAAACCGTGTAACAGTTTAGAGACGTTGCTACCCAATAACAATTATTTAAGTTTTAATAATTACGTTGTATCAATCTCTTTTGTTAATTGTTGTTCTAATAGGGCCACAATAATTGAGTAGTATCATATACGAGTATAACAAAATGGCATCGAAAATGCGCAAATTGGAAGGTTCCAATTTGGAGGAAAATCATTACCTAAAACCAAACCATACCTTTTGAGTCCAAAACCAGTTAAATAAAAAAAAAATACTCTTATGGGTTGAATGTTGTACCTTGTACTCGTATTTATCACTGTATTAATTGTGACAAAGCCAGTTTCGTCATTCATTAAATATTTAGGCCTAATTCAATTAGTTTGCTTGAGTTAACAAGGACCGTTTATATAGAAGCATTAAATATATTATGGTTCTCAGTCCTAAACTTCAGAGGGGTAGTAATACACACTCAGTCGACATCCACCTTCATATACCGTTCGTAGGAGAGGTCCCTCCCTAGCCTTGGGGGGCTTGGTCAAGAGGCGCGACGTTTAAAAGCGCCTGAGGGGACCGACACAGGAAATGCCATTAATAACTGTATATAAACGAGTGTGATTCTTTATGACTATAGTGAATCGCCATTTTCGCAAAAACATGTACCACGGAAACAACATTAGAATTACATTTGAAAGCTTGAGATTTGTTGTACTCACGAACTTAATAAGTATAGTTATTTATTTACATGGGTAAGATGTACATACCATCCGCAATTGTTAGATAGTTTTACTTATGCTTATGCAATGTATGATTTTAAGCGCCTTTCCCGCTTTTGGTTGTCTTTTTTATTCTGTTAGAATCTATACACGAAAAATACGTATCAATTACAAAAGCATTTAAATAGTGAACACTTAAACACATATTTTATTTAAAAACCACTGTGCCTACAAATGTCTTAGTAAAATTAACAATTTGCAAAGTAAACCATTCACATCACATCGAGACGTCAAATCACTCAAGCAGTTAATCATTATGATTTGTGTTCCTTCAGAGAAATAACATTATTGAAAAATGGCAGCGGAAAAATATGTCCGATGAAAAATATAAAGGCAAATTTATCCGCCGTATTTTTTCTGAGGGTAGATGTAAAAATATGAGCGTATTTTCAAAAGGAATTTTTACTTCGCTATTTTAGAGCGCTGTTGAGAAATTTTAATGGTAATGAAAAGGTCTCGCCCTCGGCTCGGCTCTTTTGTTTTAATCAGAGATTTCTCAAAGAAAGTAAACGAACGTACATTAGATATTTATTTTGAATGTTATTAGTACATAGGTAAACATATTAGGTAGTGTGTGTGGGGTATTAAGTTGGTAGTGGATGTTCGTGTTGAGTTCTGTGTATCGATCTCTATTTTAGATGTACATACGTACATACATACAAAATTAACTCACACCTATATAAACTTTTATTTGTTTAAATCAAATGAAACTCAAGATGTGATCACGTATAATATTTTTCTTTTAAAAGGTACAAGGTAAATATATATATATAAGAAATATTACTGTAATAATTTAAATCTTCAGACTTAACCGTACGAAATGTTGAACGTAATAGAGAACGCTCTACTCGTGCACCGCAGTTTTATAATCTCGGTTAAGATGGCGTTTTAAGTCTTTTGCCGTCATCCGGACACTGTATGACTGTATATATAATGTCTGATAGATGACAGTCTGATCACTTAAGACACCCACGTGACATAATTCGGCCCTATTCTACTCCACAGAAAACCACACGGAGTATTTATTATAACTAAAACTAATAAACAACTGCCTGCACATTATACATATTCGTGATTTTATATATCATATCATTTAATTTCACCTAAAACAAGCTTTCGCTTTGCTGTTATAACCGTTATATAGGAAGGCAACACACTCAACCCATAGTTCCTTTCCCGTAGGATGTGGACGCTTGGGACTGAGGGCTACATCGGCGCCCCTCGTATGGCGTCATTAAAGTCTATTCAAGTTTGAGTAATGCACGTATGTGATGATTGGAGGAACGTTGTAGCATGTAGACCCACCCTAAGGTTGACTGTCAGAGAATGCTTAAGGCATTAAGTCTAGCAATATATGCATTGAGTTCTAAAAAATAAATAGTTGTTTTATGAGTGCTAAAAAAAACATTAAAAAATATATGTTTTAATTAGCTGCAACATTAGCAAAGTTACAATATGTAATGACTACTCAAATTATTTTGTAATAACTTTTTAATGGTCTTAAAATATTTTTTTAAGAAAAGTCCGTAAAATTGATTACAAAAGTTATCTGTAACACAGACTACGCTGAACTATTACTCTTGTTATTCAAACATACTATGAAAATTGAACGTATTTATTCTAGTAACCATTGCTCGGCAACTATCTGAAGATTAAACATGTTCTATTGGTTCAACAAAAATATGTTAATAAATGTGAAAAATAAAAGTTCAAAATCAATATACACTCGGAATATTATTTTTCGTTCTAATTTTTCCTCTTGCGTACTCATAAAATGGAGGTAAGCCTCGGAGGGATCGTACTGAAAGATTACAAATTTCCACAATATGAGCTTAACACAAAAAACGCTGCGGATTCAATGCGATCGTGAACTAATGCTTCCCTAGGGACGAGACTTGCTTCGTAACATCGAAAAGGAATGTAGTATGTTATCGATATTTCAGCGGAACTCATAATATTAACGAACTGAGGTGACATTGTAATAATTTAATGCTAAAAGTAACAAAATCTGTTAATGAGAAGGTAATTTGTGTCTAATATCACTAAACAATAATTATTAGAATAAAAACTTTCGTAAGTGTAATATTTATTTAAATATACGGTGTGTATTTCGGGGATGCCCGACTAGTTTCAGTCTCAACAGGAGACCTTTTTCAAGGAGTAAGTCGTCCAACCGCGACGGTACCGAACGTCACACTGGTACCGTCGTATAGTCGGACATCCCCGAAATACACACGTGAGTAAAACCGTATATTTAAATAAATAACAATAAATATTTCCTCCAAAAAATAAGCAGTAAATATATAACTCAAAGGAAACATATCTTATATAAATACGAGAGAATCCTTATAGTTATGTGTTATTAAATATAGATAGAGAGATATAGAGTCTACTTTACTGCACACCAAAATATAGGACACATAGAAAAAAAATACATTTTAATAAGTAGCATTATACAATGGGCGGTTATCGCAATCTGCGATATCTAACAGACAACCGTTGATGAACTATACTGTATAGTGTTCGAAATATATGACATTGATAAAAGAGTTAACTGGCATACTATTTGTATACAATATGTTGAATGCTAGATCGAAACTCAGGTTTTCTGTGGGTACTCGTATATAAATACGTGCCGTGATGTTCTCAGTGGAGTACGATAGAGACACCCCATTTCGGCAGTAGGCTTGCTCCATATTACGTCAGTGGACCAAAATGTTATAAGCATAACGTGGATGTTTTATACATCTCTGCGTACCCCTTAGAGGATACAGGGTCAGGTATTAGAACTACTTGTAATCAAATTATTTTAGTTTATTTTATATTATTTTTGACATATTAAGTGCTATTGGGTTTTTCTAAAAGGAATTTTACAGTAACTGGAGACTGACTGAGAACTGGCCTGGAGTTTGGAAGGTGGCGGTTTTACACCCGTCGGTTGGTTTTCATGAACACCTATGACACTCGATATTGGAAAGTATCGAATTCAGTTAACCCTTAGGGTTGCGGAGGTCTCGAGGAAAAACTGATCAAATTCAAAATCTAAACCATTCATTTCAATTAAACCATTTATAGGTATTTTAAAATTGTTAAAAGAAATCTGAGTCAGAGTAAGTCAGTAGTGAAGCTAGTTGCCTGTTCCAGTGCGTAGATGCTATGGAGAAGAACAGGCAAGAAACCCCAAGAACACTCTTATTCAAATGTTTTGTACAATTTTCTCGTTACTTACAATAAAATGTATTGGCAATGCTATACATCACTGTAAAATAGAGACGACTTCTAATTATTACTACTAAGTATATTTAAGTTATAGTTGTCCGGATATGACCAGCCTCGATCAGCGGCACTCGTTCACGCACGCACCAGCCATCGTCCACTTCAACCATATTAAAGGGCGCCGAATGACCCAACACATACGCTACCATTGGCAGGACTTATAAGCGAGCATGACATACTCAAAGCGGTCAGGTGACATAGAAAATAAATCTAAACTAGCAATGACACAGTTCTTACAAGTACAACTGAAGAATTTCTACATAAAACATATGATGCATTAAAAAAAGTACTCAGTAATAATAATAATATAATGGGATCGATCTATCATCACTGACAGGACTATTGTTGCCAGTAAACCTGTTATAGTGGGGATAGACCGACTATGGTATGGTATATGCTCCGAGCAATCATTGTGAACATTACCATTCCACATGATGACAATCACATAAAGGCTGAAAAATAAACAAATAAAAAAAATGGATTTAGCCCATGAGGGATGTGAGTTCTACAATCATTGTGCCGATAGTCAGTCATATCAGCTCATGGGTTGATTGCCAAGAGCCCAGAGGCTCACGTTAAATAGCTGGGTTAAGGGCCTAATGCAGAAGGCAGTCCTTCTTGATACGGCACGCATTATGAGGAGATTTCTGTCTCTGGAGCTCTAACCACCGGTAGCTTAGTCCCTGTACCCGACACCAGTGGCAAATAATTTTTTATATTTTGAAATATATATATTTTTTTTTTATATTTAAAATGTAATTTATATGTATTTTAAGTGGAATAAAGGAAATAATAATTGAAAACTTCAATTAGTAAGTACATGTCAAATGATAAAAATAAAAACGAATACATAAGTGAAATATCTAAAAACCTAACAACAAGTAGTCATTTGCAGTGTCTGTGGAGCAGCAAGTTGCCAAGCATGTTTGTCGGCTAAATAATCATCTACTTTGTAATATGCTTGTTGACAAAGCGTGCGTTTTATGCAATTTTTCAATTTGATATAATTTTTTTTTTATACTATAGGGGGACAGACGAATAGACGGGTCACCTGATGGTAAGTGACACCGCCGTCCATGGACACTTGCAAATCAAGAGTCGCAAGTGCGCTGCCCGCCTTTGAGGGTGATGAGGGATGGGGGATGCAGGGAGCGGAAAGAAGAGAGGAGGGAAGAGGAGAAAGGAGATGAGGGGAGAGAAAAAGGGGGAGGGGGAATTGGGCCTCCGGAAGCCTCACTCAATTCGGGGAAATGCAACGCAAGCGTTCCTTCACAACCGGTTTTCTGTGAAGTCTCGGTCGAGCCGGCCCCTTCGTGCCTAAGCATGACTCTACCACTGGGAAAACTATTTTAGATGGAAAATACACATCTCACACACGGCCGTCTGATCCCAAACTAAGCAGAGCTTGTACTATGGTAGCCAGACTGCTAATAAACATACTTATATGTTTCTAAATACAAACATATCTCATTAATATTTGTCCTCTGTGGGACGGCTCGGCTCGGCTTAGCAGTCAGGATCGCTAGCCGCTAGACCAACAGGCCTGTCATAATATCAATCAGAATATTTGATTTGTATTTTATTATGTAGTTTAACACAGTAAACATCACTTAACTCCATGATATTTAGGCAATAAGTGGTTGGACTAGAAGCCAACCTCAATAGACGTCGAATTAATAAAAAAATGGAATTCAAATAGTGATAATTGGAATTGACTTAAATTATCCGACTAATAGCGATAGAGAGAACGTTTTAGTATTGATATCGATATTTCTCTGACAACTCTATATCAGAAAAGTACATAAATGTGTACTTGCGGTTTATTTTTATCATTACACTTAAAGGTTTCCCGTATTTCAGATCTTTTTACAGATAAAAATCTGATTTTATATCGGATCGACTAAAACGTTTGTGTTTGAACGTGTCTGTTATCGATTCGCGGGGATGTTTCTATTCCACATTTACAAATTGAAACTTCTTGAAACGTGTGGGTAGGCTGAAAATATTGCTTTTGTGTATTTAAGAATACTAGCAACGTGGGGCACACATTACTAATATTCTTGTATGTATATGATAAGAGGTATATAAGAAAAGTTTTTAGTTTTGGTTGGAATTTTTTTCAATATTTGCTAAATATGCTATAGTTCTCATCAATATTCTTCTTCTCATCGATATTATTCTTCTTCATCAATATTTGCTAAATATGTTATATCTAATAGATAGATGACTAGAATATTTATTTTACATTGATAACCTAACGGGAAGGGTTCGTGTGAGTAATATGCATATCGTAATAAAATATAATTATAACAATAGGTTACAGAAATGCTAGTGAAAGTACTAAATAATAACTATTGACTGGCCTGCTGATTCAGTCTGTCAATCACAAACATTTTAAAATATATAAATATGTTTATCAGCAGTCTGGTTACCGTAGCACAAGGTCTACTTAGTGTGGGAGCAGATGGCGGTGTGTGAGATGCCTGAAGTAGTAATTATGGATAGGTAACAATTATCAACAGTTTCAATATTAATATAAGTATTTCTTTGTCCACAGGTAAAGAATTGTGCCGTAACCTTATGCTGAACAAGTTTTTTTTTTAACGGAACTAATTAGTCATTGATTAATGTTTTACTTGGTAAGCACTAATTGCTGTCTTACAAAGAGTTTGCTTGCTATCTTATATATAAAATTCTCGTGTCACAATGTTAGTTACCATACTCTTTCGAAACGGCTTGACCGATTTTTATGAAATTTGATATGCATATTCAGTAGGTCTGAGAATCGGCCAACATATATTTTTCATACCCATAAATGATAAGGGTGACCCTATACATATTTTTTAAGGCAGAACGACCTTTTCCGGGTCAGCTAGTAATTTATAAATGTAAATCAAATGTGCCTATTGCCTTAGTACACAAGACCTGAGAGCGTATGATTGTGTGTGATAATGATATTTTATACACGATTACTAACTTTCTCGTTTTTGTCCTCATTGTTTATTGAGCTATGTAAAATTGGCAGCGCGGCTCAGTATCATAATCAACATACAGCCTATGTGCTACTACAGACTGTAATCTGTTCAGACGCGATTGACCAAATATCAATTCAAAGTATCGCATTTATAATAGTAGCAAGATATAGTAGTAGTTAGCATAGTGAGATAATAACTAATGTTTGTCTATAAAGACATGACATTAAATGATGGCGCTTCTATTAAGCATATAGTAACCCTATATAGTCTGACCAAAATGAGTTTGATACTAGCAGAAAATAAGTAATTATAAGGTCGTCACTTAATTTACTACACTCACGTAATTTACTAACACTTTTTCTTCACGATCAAGCCTAGACTGTCAATTGTTTACCTTCCTATTACAAATAAAAAAATACAATTATTATAGGTAACAAAGAGATTTATTTATTCACTCTCATCCTCGGATTCTAAATATTCAATTCCCAGAAACATTTCGTTGCCACCTTCATCAGCAGCGCTGTCATCACTACAGCAGCTGCTGTCTCCGCTGCTGCTATCATCGCCTAAGCGAATAACTAACTCGTCTATATTTTGGTACAGGTGATGTCCTCTCTCATAATATTCTTTTTCGAGCTTCTCAACGTGATGGCAGCAGTTTTTCCATACTTCAGATGTGATGCTGCTGAAGGCCTCTTCAGCAAGTTGCTTCACATCGCGTGACCCAACATTGTGTGCTGCCACTTTTTGCTTTACGTCAGCCCAAATTAGCTCAATAGGATTTAAATCACAGTGATACGGCGGAAGCCGTACCACCGTGTACTCGTGTTCTCCTAAAAGTTCATCAATGGCATAAATGGGGCTAGGTTTGTTTTTTTTCACTAACCTCAGTAAATTTGGCTTCCTAAGTGTAGGATCAAAATCAATATTATTCTCTAACAGCCAGAGTTTTATCTCGTCTACACGAGAATTAGAGGTAGGCGCTTTATTTGTCACGACGGAGTGGTAGGGTGCATTATCCATCACAATGATGGAAGGTTCGTGAAGATTTGGTATCAGCTTTTCTTTAATCCACTTTGAAAAGTTATGCGCGTTCATTTCTGAGTGGTAGTCTTCTAGTTTATTTTTGCCAGTGAATATAAGCAGGCAGTTTGGCACGAACCCCTTTTCGCTTCCAGCATGGACTATGATGTAACGCTTTCCTTTGGATATGTCTTTTGTGATACCTGTAATGTCCCTAGATTGCCAACATTTTGTAACCTGGTGGGAAAATAAATAGGTTCTTGATAGTGAACATTTTATAAAACAAAAAGTATACATACTCAATAAGAACTAAGACTTTACCTTATATGAAGAGTGAATATAGCTCTCATCGAGATAAATTATATCTTTTTTTAATTCTTCTGGCAAATCTCTATTTTTTTTTTATGATCGCCAAGTAATCTTCTCGTTTTTCAGCAATATGCGATTGTTTGATTAGAGCCCTTCTATTATTTTGGCATTTCTTGTAGGTAAACCAAATTGTTTTTAAAATTTTACGAAGAACTTCTAGACTACAATCAACATCCAGCTCAGTTCTAGCGATCACTTGCAGTTTTCTGAGGGTAGGTACCTGAAATTTCAAAGGGTTCCATTGATAGTGCATCTGACTATACCTACAATAAATTTAGCTTTTTAGGCATACAAACGAAAAACATGCAAAAGACAAAAAAATACCTCTTTTTGCACTGTGTAAAAGAATTGTATTTTTTGGCGCAGAGCACAAATATTAAAATCATCCATTTCTTTCTTTGGTCGGCCTTGCCTATGTTTCCCAGGAGTTTCAAACTTTCCATCATTCTTAAAACCTTCGTTGATTATCCGCCTAACCGTACTCTCTGATTTTCCTGAAAATAATCACAAATTTTAACAAAATACCAACTTAATTCTGGACCAAATTAAAATGGGACCACACGGGAATTCCAGCTTTCTAATAAAAAAAGAATCATCAAAATCGGTTCACCAGTCGACAGTTATACTCATAACTGTAACACAGAGTTAACATTTTTTATGCTTTAACAAACATAAAAAATGTTAACTCTAACAAACATAAATAATATACAGTCGAATTGATAACCACCTCCTCTTTAGAAGTCGGTTAAAAAGTTAAAAAACACTAATTGACATGAAACAATTAATTCAAATTGAAAATTCTAAAGTATCAAAAGAAATGGTCGTACTACAATATTACCTACTTACAATGTCAATCTAACCTAAAAATGTGTAATGTAAACAATGCCTTTTTTGGTCTCCAAATCGTAAATTCAGCAAATTTGTAACATCAGGTAGATTACAAAAAAATATATTATACGATAACATACCCGTCATAGATGCTGTTCGCCCATAAACATCATCCAAATCCCACAAGATTCGTCCAGCTTCGTACTCCGCAAAACATCGCTGGAAAACTTTAAAAATCACTTCCCGCGTGCCACTCCGATTTACCTTACTCATTTTTGATACCTTTCTACGTAATTTGGTCTTAATTTAATGCAGTTTAATTAGAGCAATAAATAATACAACAGGAAAAGTATTAATAATCTAAGAGGAAAAGTATTCCACAACTCAAACTTGATGACAGCTGATGTACATAAGTTTGGTTGTCTTTGGTGTTGCCAGACACATGAATAATGTTAGTTCTTTAAACATTCATGTCACGACTTTAAAGACAAACTTTATGTTGCCGTGTGGTTCCTGGTGGTGTAGAATAGGGCATTCCCATCTCTTGCCATGGGTGTCGTAAAAGCTACTAAAAAGTGGTTGCTTGAGACGCCTCTGCCTAATACTTGAGGGATATAGGCGTGTATGTATGTATGTATTAATTTATTTTTTCAAGGTCTACTAACAATTGGCACATGCGAAAAAACAAAACTTAATGTTACAATTATTAGGTTGGCAACTAATAAACCCGCCATCTTTGTACACAAATTTATTTGATTTTTTAAGTATACAAAATTATATTATTTCTCAACTATATAAACACCGTCGTTTTCTATCAGCGGGCGCGCATTTCTGGCAGACATAATGCCTTCCTCGTAGAGTTTTTTAGGCTTTTGATCAAAAAAGGTGGTAAGGTCACTTTTAAGCTGAAATTCATTTTTTTTTATCTGCTAATTATAATATTATAAAAATTACAGACAGTAAGCTAATATAATGTAACTAGTAATTATAGACATTCTTAAAAGTCCAATTTTAGTCGGTTTAATCTATCTATCAATAGATACCTTACGTAAAATCAGGTAAGCTCAACAGTATTCATAAAACTTTTGTCACAGAGTCAAAGGGAAGATTTTATCACTATTACTATTAATTGATGTAGCGGACGCCATAATGTCTAAAGCCTTTTGAATAACCAATCACTTTCCTATCATCATCAGCAAATGTCCCTACACTAGACTAGCGAGAACTGATAGCTGTTATTTGCGGGTGATCGTTCATTGATAATAGAATAATTGTAGCGGTCCCACTGCAAAACCCATGTCATAGCCAACGTATTTCAAAAGTGATCAATGGGGATAAAATATGTACAAAACGATGACATTTAAATGTTTATAGTTTGGCACAGAATGTGGCTGAGTGATATTCGATATTGGAAGACCTGTATTTTGATTTTGAAATATTTTTTACTCGTGCCTACAGGAATCGGAGGGATGGAAACAATTTTTCAACCGACTTGAAAAGTTCAGTTGAGGTTCTCAATTCGACCGCATTTTTTTATGTTTGTTACCTCGGAACTTTCGCCTGGGTGAACCGAGTGTGATATTTTTTTTTATTTGAAATTTGGTGCTTCCCGTGTGGTCCAATTTCAATTTGGTCATGTTCTGACAATGATATCCATGAGAAAACCATATAAGTCTTAAATTTTATGATAGACGCATTGATCGGTCGGTTGGTCGGTTGTCTACTTTTTTGAACTGAATTATTGCTTGGCAGCTTCACACGACAGCCTAAAAAGAAAATATTTCAGGTTTCATGTCTGCCTATATGTATGTTGTTATATTACACCGTTATTTTCTTAATACAGACAGAAAAGTCATGTCGATCAAGTATTCACAAAGATTACCAGGTTCGTATATGTGCTCTATAAACTAAGCAAAAACTCTACCTCGGAAACCATGCTTGCCCACCATGGCTATGTATCCTCCGTTTTGAATTATGGGCTCATACTATATCACAGACTCCACGGAGCTACAAGGGCGTTCTAAAAGTTTTCCTAACACAAACAAGTGTGTTAGAGCCATTGCTGGCATAGCAGGATACCTGCAAGCGTATATTAAAAAAAAAAAAAACAGATTCTCACATTAGCAAGTGCTAAGTTTGTGCTTCTCAACCCTAATTTGTTTGAGCCAGCTACCTACTTAACGCTGGGTTACCGATGATTTTTAAATCGACCGATAGTTAAAGAGCCAATATAAAAATTTCAAAAAATCTCAAATTGTGTTCATTCGCTCTCTTATACCCACTGTACACTATACATATACATCACGATGGCTCCTAAGTACATTGCGTCAGCTAACAAATTTCAACAATTGCACTCTTTAGTCTTTATTAACAAAAATGTTACCAATTGCTGTTTACCTGTGTGAAAAATCTTAATATTCTTAATAATAACTAAGAGGACTTATACTTCCATTCACCAGCCAAATTAGTATTAACAAAATGTGAAGTCGAAGTCAAAGCATTTATTTCAATTAGGACCAAAAGGTACTTTTGAACGTCAACATTTACATTGAAATAGAACTGATTCTAGTCGCCCCTTCCGAAATAGAGAAGAATGGACAAGAAACTCCACCGTTACTCTTTTAAAAAGTTTTGTTTAAATACAATCCTTATATATAATTATATGTGAAAACGATGCACCCAGAACAAAATCACTATACCGAAATAGTTGAAAAGAATTAAAGCGAAGTAACGACAGATAAATTAATTTTATGATATATACATGGTGTCCACACATTTACAAGCATAGTAAAAGGCACTTGCAACTCTTGTCGTAAGTTCGCTACCTGCCTTTAAAGGTGATGAGGGATGGGGGATGCGGGGAGGGGAAAGAAGAGAGAGGGGATGTGAAAGAGGAGAGGGAGGATGAGGGGATAGGAAAGAGGAGAGGGGGGTTTCGCCTCCGGAAACCTCACTCATTTCGGGGAAATGAGTGAGGTTTCACGCAAGCGTTACTTCGCAACCGGTTTTCTGTGAGGCCGTGGTATTGCACCGGTCGAGCCGGCCCATTCATGCCTAAGCTCTACCACTGTTGAAAATTTCTTATACAATACAATTAGCAAGCAGTTTGATTTTGTCTAGTCTGTTTTTGGAGCGTCTATTACGCCTCTGGCTAACTCCTCGGGACACAGGCGTGAGCGTATATATGTATGTACGAAGGATTTGTTTCCCAGAAACAAGAAACCCAGACAGAATTATGACAAAAGTAAAATAAAGAACAACTACGTACTTTAAAAACGGTAATGTTATGTGTGGATCTGCAATGCAGTTCCTGATAATATATATAATTAACTACAAATTTGTTTCAAAAAAACCTTTAAATGTGGCTAGTCGAGAAATGCTATTGAACATTAGAAGTGACAAAAATTGAAAACCATGCTTAACCATGATTGTAATTAAATAATCCACGTATACTATTTTCATATTTGCATGTCGTTAAACGATAAAATGGATCTGGGACTCGCTGCTAAACATTTGTACATAAATATGTAATTAATGTCCCTACATTTGAAGCAAATAAACGTATTCTATTCTATAACGGCAGAGCTCATTCTATAGTAAAGTATTTTGTTGTTCATCCCTTCAGCAGGTTCGTAAGACACTATATCAAATAATTTGTTATACTATTTTAGGAACCAGAAAATCACTACAATCTTAAGATATAACCCGAGTTCTATCGTGTTGTATAGAACTTTTAGGCACTGAAGGCACTTACTAGTGTAAATATAAAAGTTACCGCAATTATTTTTTCTTGTTAAAAACGTTCGGTGTGGACTACTAGGGGATTTGCAAGTGTCGCTAACTTGCAAATGAAAACTAAACTAAACCGTTTTAAAACAAAATTATATATATGTACACATTACTTAAAAAAAAAAACACTAAAATTTCTCTAATAATCTCTTATTTTAGTTAAGAAATTTCAATGATGCAGTTCGGTGGTTACATTGAACTTAATTAAGTTTATAACAAGCTATCACTATATTTGAATCTGACTTTGCTAAATTGTACAGCACAGTCGCTGCTACTCAAAAATTAAAAGTGAATGATAAAGACTGAATTCATAAAATCTTGTGAAACATAATTTTTAACTTATCAAAGTTGTCCTATAAATGATAGTTTATAAGTAACTAAAGTGTCGTAATTCTCTCTGGTATTGCTAAGTAATTAATATTAATAGTAGTAGCATAGGCTACTGAGTTTTCATACAAAGGCCACCACCTCATCGAGTAAAACTCGGAAACTATGTCTTAATCGAACCGACTAAAACCACTCGGTGTTCCGGCACAAATGTCTGTAGCCGGGGGTTAAGGTATAGCCTAGGAAGGATGTCCCTCGGCCCCCGACAGACGTGACCACCCACCTTATAAAACAGGTGGTCTCGAAACATGTTGGGAAGTTTGCTTATCATGATCATGGAGCCCGTAGATCGTCTCTACGGCGCCTTGAGCGTCCTCTGCGGGACGGGACCCACGCGCTCTCGCTTTGTACCATGGCTAGCAACATGGTCTCTAGCGAGAGGCTTCCCACACATATAGCTGCCTCGAGGACGTGGCGTTGTTGACTCCATGCTGGACAGGCCGCCAGTGTGTGTAGGGCAGTATCCTCTGGACAGCCTCCGCAGTGGTGGCACACAGGCGTCGGCTCCTATGCGACACTGGTAGTTTCCGAAGCAGCCATGGCCAGTAAGCGCCTGTGTCAGCTGGTAGGAGAGCCTCTCAAGCCATTCCTCCATGACCGGCCTTACAACCAGAATTTTGGCGTGTCCAGCACTTGGTCGCTCAAGTCGCTATTTCCACTAAGCCATGAGTACCTGGTGGACCTGGAACCTCTACGATGGCACCCTACCGTATAGGTTTTTTCATCTTCATAGCTTACGAACTGCTTATAAAAATTTTGCAAAAGTCACAATATTTTCTTTTTTTATAATATACCGCGGCAGACGTACAGAAGAGTCACCTGATGGTAAGTGACAACCATCCATGGACACCTGCAACTCATGAGCCGTAAGTGCGCTGCCCGCTTTTGCGGGTGATGAGGGATGGGGGGATATGCTGGGAAGGGAAAGAAGAGTTGAGAGGGTGAGGAGATGGGAAAGAGGAGAGCCTCCGGAAACCTAACTATTTTCGAGGAAATACAACACAAGCGTTGCTTCCCAACCGGTTTTGTGTGAGGCCGTGGTATCGCACCGGTCGAGCCGGCCCATTCGTGCCTAAGCATGGCTCTACCACGATAAGTTTAAACCATAATAATAATTCTATATCCGTAGACCCTCAACTTTTATATTACTAAATATAAAGAAGTGTTACCAAGAATACATATATACATTTTATTAAAAGGTTGACGTCCCTACATACATATAAAGGCTGCATAATGTATATGCTATGTATTTACTTGAACAATAATACTTATCTATATACTTCATCGCGACCCTTGTTGCCGACCCAGACACATTATTTCAGTATCGATAAAATCTTATCACTAACAAACATCTCTAACACAATAACCAACAAAAAACAAAATCAAATTGTCACCAGACCAACAAATAACAAATAAAATATATCATTTTAGGAATAATTTTTGTCGCATGTTATCTGTTGTTGTATTGTTGTTTAGATTCCAATTATTAGCTCAATACACACTTGGTTAAGTCTGATTGTGGCTATATACTTCAACAGTTTCAAGTACATATATTAACTGTCATATATTGAAGTTAATATATTAGAGAATAGTTAGATAGATAATAGCTTTATTTGTAAAACATTGATAGAATTAGAATTATACACATTTTAAGTTTAACACACATATTGTACAAAGAGCGGCCTTATTGCTAAATGCAATCTCTTCCAGGCAACCTTAGGATGGAACAAAATTTTTTGAAGAGACGTTAGTAGTTTGAAGTCCATTCCGTTTCAAAAATCTTACCTAATAAATATAAAAATATTTATTATTAGGTTATTCTTTTAACTGCTATTTGAAGCCTAGTTATTACTTATTACAATTTTAATTATTACAAGTAGACAAGTCAGTATATCTAAGTGTCTGCTTGATAGATATTAAACAGGCTTGTTGGTTTAATGGCAAGTGCTCCTGCTCGGTCGTTGGTTTGATTTCCTCTGTGGCTAAATATTTGTGTAATCCATACTGTCCCGAGTCTGTGAGTCCGCTGTGACACAGATGTGCTGTCCTTATTATTAATTAAAAATCATAAAAAGAAAAAAAATGTTTTAAACAGTATTTTTGATAAAGACCCAGTGTCATTGGAACTAAACATGTATGAGTTTCAGCTCAATTGAATAACGGAAGTGGGCTAGATTTAATGTGCAAAATTTTAACTTTAACTTTAACTTTAACTTGTACAAACATACGAGTACATATAAACATTGCGAGTATCATAAATAAAAGCTTGTTAAAACAATACGAATATAATATGTTTAACGCAAGCCAAAAGTCTGTGAGTTAAATAAAGTTTTTGTTATTTTTCTAACTGTTTTACTCATTAAATGAACCTTACTTAAACACTTATCATGTAAGAGTTCTATTGTTACCTAGCAGTAGCTACATTGCTATAATCTTAACGGTTAACGGTTTCCGAGCAGTTAAAACACTAACATTTAAAAACTTATCTAGCTAAAAATTGTCCTACCGACTCGACCCTCAGGTCTTCTTTCTTTTCACTTTACTTGATCAATGATTAAAAAAAAAAAAGTGAAAGTTGTTCTATTCATGTTGTACGTGTGTTGCCAAAAATGGGGAAAGCGAGCGTGATAGTATTTCAGCACCTGAATAGTGGCAACACATCATTCGCAGTTAGAATGTCCCGGTTTGTTTTACGGTGTAGCAACGTTTGCAATATATTTTTTATTCGCTCACTGCATTTCAATTTATATTTTTATCCACCAATAAAGTGGTTGGTTTCGCTTTAAATCAACTATGTACTGTGTTGGTGACAGATATGCTAAAGATTTTTATTTGCACTAGTTTAATTTTCTGTCCAATTGGTTTTTCATTTATTATCGCTTGGTTTGGCTTCAGTTTTTCCACAGTTAATAAAGCCGCTAAAAACGTAAATAACTCTTCCATATAACACAAACGGAGGTGTGGACGTATTCGTGGTCTGGTTGCACCGCGAAGACGATTTTTAGTGCAGTAACCATTTAAAAGTAGTAGTATTATACACTTTAAAGGAGCATCGAACTACTGGTGGGAGCCATTGCGTATACCATGCATGCAATATATTAGTGTCCCTATAAGAACTTTTCTATGCTGTATATTAAAGAAAACAATATATATATGTATATACATATATATACATTGTCAGTATCAATACAGTGCCCGTTTGACGTCAATAGGCTTACCCTCTTTTGCGTAATGCGGACTAAATTATATTACGGTTGCCAATATTTGGAAGATGGATATTTTTTTATTATTATTATTTATTATTAACAAAAAATCCAAAATACAATTTGTCCATCTCATCTAAACAGAAAAGTACAGTTGTATACAACGCTTATGTATTTTTTTATAGATAGAGTGAACGGCAGTGTCTACGATAGTGTTCTGTGTTGCAGCACTGGCGCGTTCCTCTTACAAACTATGTGACATAAGATGGTTTAGCATTGACAAGATGAGTTGTTGCCATATATACTTAATCAGTACATTTCGCAGTTTCATAATTAGTTAATATTCAATACTTTCATTCTAAATAGTGATTTAAGGAAAGTGTAAGTTGATATATATGTGTGTGTGTTTGTGTGTGAGTGCACGTGTGTGTATGTGTATGTACGTGAATATGTGTATGTGTATAATATGTATATATATATATATATATATATATACATATATACACTTAAATATACTTAAAATTCCCTGTTGGCATGACTATCATAATAAACATATGAATTGTAATGTTGCGATATTCATTCAAAAATGTTAAACTTAACCGTACTCTTGAAAATATTTTGGTATTCGAATGCTTAATGTCTGTCGCCGCCTTTATCATCGACTTGAAATATTATTAAGCAAACAGAGCGTGGTTTTGTCCTTACTCTAAAAGCTTATTGCTTTGTTCAACTAGAAGCGCTCATGAATAATTAATACAACAAAATAGGTTTTGTTTATATCTAACATATTTACATAATGTTTGTCGTATTCGGCGTATCATTTGCTGCGATATGTTTGCTACAAATAATTTATGGCATATAGTGTGAGTATGTATCTTGTTTAATATATTAAATAAATGTTGACAGAGACTTTGCTTTATATGCCTATACTAACGAAAGCGAAGATGGTAAGATGATAAGTGACAACTGCCACTCACAGACACCTACAACTCAAAAGTCGTAAGTGCGCTGCCCGCTTTTAAAAGTTTTTTTTTTTTTGTAAACCTGCCATAATGACTCCACTTTGCCTGATGGTAAGCAATAAATGGAGTCCAAGAGTGGCGGTCACCATCCTCATTGCATTTCTAGTCAATGTAGTATGGTGACCCACACTATGGCGGCCTGGTGAGATGCTTTTTCACGCCCCGCTTAAAAGACCCAGGATCAAAGTGGGAAGGACACACGTTCGCTGGTAGTGAATTCCAATCTTTCACCGATCGGCACAGGAAAGAAGATCCAAATCGTTTAGTTCGGGTACGTATATTTTCGACGCTCAAACGGTGACTCCTCAGGCCAGCACATGTAGTCCTGTAGAGGAAGGGAGAAGGTGGGACCAATTGGAAGAGCTCGTCAGAACACTCTCCGTAGAGAACTGCCATAGAGGCGACATCTCTTCGCAACTGCAGGGGCTCAAGAGACTGGGTGACCTCAGGACAGTCTATAATGCGGACTGCGCGTCGCTGCAACCGATCGAGAGCGTCAAGCAGATACTGCGCATAGCCATCCCAAAGATGAGAGCAGTACTCCACGCAGGAACGAACCTGGGTCTTGTATAAAAGACACAGATGCTCGGGCGAGAAGAACCGTCTCACCTTGTTCAATACACCGAGCTTCCGCGAGGCCGCCTGGTCGCTCCAGTATCCGTTAACAGCACAGCAAAAGCAGTAACCGTCGGGCTTGTATCAAAGGTGTTACGACATGACAGAGGCCAGAGGCACGTGGCCGGCTGTCTGTCTCTGCCTTCCCCGATGGAAGAAAGGCGTGAGTTTATGTATGTAGGGTTGTTACGAATACGCGACGTTGTTGTGTTGTGTTGTATTTATAGAGCATATATGTAACGTTTAGAACTCTGACATTGTCAGCGTTCTGTTTGTTTAAAGGCTTACAGTTAGTTGCAAATAGAATGCTTCGACGGTTATGATCTTAAAGTTTGTATCGAAACTGTAATGTATTTATATTTATGCTGTTACGTTTATGTAATGGCGACAGTGATTGATGGAATAACTATGACAAGAATTGGGCCGATGTTTAAGTGATGGCGTTTTGAATTCGTTCAATTCATAATACATTAGTTTGTTTGCTTCCAAGAGCTTGTATTACCATCGAAGGGGCTTTTTTCTTTTTTATAATACAATAATTTTTAGAACGATTTCAGTATTTCTTGAAATAAATGTGTGACTTACTACTAAGTCCCAAAAAGGGGTACTTATATTTGCTTTTATTTTTAATAAAGACTTTACGTTAGTTACTTTCTAATACCTGAACAGATTTCAGAACAGAGAACAGAGACAGAGACATGACAAGTGACACTTATTATAAAAAAAAAGATTTTTTAAATAAGTAAATTGCTTAATAATATTATTATAATTTATTATACAATGCAAAAAGGTTTTTTCAAAATGGTTCTCATAATACTCATAAATTAAGTGGTCCGTATGGCCAATTTATTTATTTATTTATTTATCTTTTTATTGTACACCATACAAGTAATGGAAAAATATATATATACACTCACAGGCACAATTAACCGCCCATCTTGTATTTCTTTCAATTTTCAGTAGTCGGAAAATTTTGACCACATTTGATGGAAGTTATGTTAAAAGCAGCCATTAAGGATAAATAAAATCACAAAACCGTTGAATAAAAAAAAAATATGCCAAAAATCGATTTTGCAAAAAAATTGCATGAAAATGTGATGACTTTAATTTTGAAAAAAATCGTCCGCTTTCTTATTATATAAATTTTAATAATGAGTATTACTACCTCGGGCCCTGATGACTTCTTGTAGCCGGTTTGGCAATCCATCTACGAGGTCTTGAATATCCAACTGAGGGATATTATGCCACTCCTCTATCGCAGCCGTCTTGAGCTCTTGTAAGGTCGCAGGGGCTGATACTCTTGCTCGAATACGTCTTTTTAGGTTGTCCCAAATGTTCTCAATTGGGTTACGATCGGGACTGCGTGACGGCCATGGCAAAACTTGAATCCCGACCTCATCGAGGTATTGAGTGACGGATCTTGCGGTATGGCATCAAGCATTGTCGTGCATTAATTTAAAGTTTTCACCAATAAATGGTGCGAAAGGTATGGGTCTTGTAAGACTTCCTCCACGTATCTATGAGCAGTCACACTGCCTCTATCAAACACCACTAGATCGGTACGAGCCTCGTAAGAGATACCTCCCCAAACCATTATGGATCCTCCCTGATAACCCACGGTTTCAATTATTGCACATGATGATGATGATGATTGAGAACAGTACGTTCTTCCATTGTTCCGTAGTCCAGTCAGCATATTCTCGTGCAAAGGCAAGTCTTGCTCTACGATGCTGTGCAAGCAGCTGTGGACCGCGAGCTGGACGAAAAGCTCTCAGATTCCTTTCAGCCAGTCTTCTTCTTATCGTACGTTCACTTACAGTGACATTTCTCGTGCTGTGCTCGTGTGCGCGCTTCAGTAGCGGTGCAAAAGCGATTTCTTAGCACGTTACTGACAACAAAGCGGTCATCCAGAGCCGAGGTGCACCGATGTCGGCCTTGACCTGGCCTTCTCGTGTATGAACCAGTCTCCCGAAAGCGTCTGATGGCATCCCGCACTGTAGTTCGAGGTACACCAAGCGTACGAGCGATGCGACGTTGGCTATACCCAGCGTCAGCTAAAGTCACTGCCCTAGCAGCACCAGTTGCATCCAGTGGTATTTGTTTCAGTCACAAACAATAATCGTACACTAAAAACTCAAATTAAACAATGTTCGTACACGATAGCAGACAAGAACAAGAAATGTAATCAATGTAACGTTACTGCAACAATGTCAAAAGGAGACTAAATTCTAAAAACGCTTCGGCGATACAAGTTTAAGGGTCGAAATAAGGGTTTTTAAGTGTTTAGTTTATTGCTAAAGTACCCACTTAACTAAAAACAAAACAGTAGATACGCCACAGTTAACATAAACAAACAGGGTGACGAAAAATATAGGTGGGCGGTTAATTGTGCCTGTGAGTGTATATAGACGCATGTATTACGGTATAACAATTGGCGGTCTTGTCACTCACGGTGATTTCTTACAGACAACCTTCATACGGATATTATTACATCAAATTAGGGGTAGGTAGTCTAAATTTACTTATTTATACATATGTACATACATACGTAAATACATACACTCACACCTGTATCCCCGGCGGTGTAGGCAGAGGCGTATAATTTAGTCCCATTTACGGTCCCTATTGCCGTCAACCGGGCACTTTTATATAATATATATATATAATATATATTTCTTGCGTTTATTTACGCACTTGAAACGCTTTTATATTTCCCATTTGTTTGCGATTAGGGAGAGCATCAAATATGTAATACAAAATGTAATAAGTAATATCATCGTGTTCGTTGTGGGAATTTAGATCAAAAAATACAGCTTTATAGATAGCGTTTGATGCCAGCGCCATCTGGTGGTGAATTAATTTGTAAAAGTAAATAGCTTTCATGGAGTAATCGACTTCAGATTCGGTGCCTGCTGAGCGATTCCACTGTGACATTATGATATATAGGTAAACAAATACAGAATAATCAAAGATGAAACAGCTAGGAACTATTTTCTCTCGCGTGTTATAGAAGAGCTTTTATTCCTTTCCTTGAAAAATAAAAACCGTCAGCGTCAGTTTTTTATGTTATTGTGTTGTATTCGGTTGTGGTGAAGAAATAAACGATCACTATTACTATTTTGAAAATCACAATTGAACGTTTAAATTGTTCGATAAAAATAATATTTCGCCAGTGAAGTACAACAAGTATTTTATTATTGAATTCACCACCGACCTCAATGGAGGTGCGATGGTCTGATTTCACTTTGACGTTTGGTTTTACTCAAATCAGAACCGCCCGACCGGTCTAGAGTTTTCATCCTACGGAACTAATTAGTACTTGTTGCTAGTACTATATTTGTCTACTTGTTAGAACACCACCACTGGAGACAGAGACATCATCAGCCTATCCCACTAGTATTGCGACCATATATTGCACAGGCAACCGGTTGCCATCAGGTAGATAGTGATAGAACAAGACAGTTAGTACCACTAGTAGGATTACTACTATCACCATAATAATTCACTCGAAAATAGTATTATATTATTTAAATATTAAACTCATGGACCTTCGAGCTAAGCGACATAAAAAACACATCTTATTGTACACTACAGAGTATGAACTGTATTCATTACTCATATGCACGTTGCCGCTCTCTGTGGACTACGTCATCAGTCACTGCCGAGTGACGTCAGAGCGAGCGCTACAAGTGACGTCATAATAACAGATGCTTCGTGTGAGTGATTACTGTGCAACATCTAGCGTAGCGTAGTGTTAAATTTAGCGCCCTACGTGGAATAATATGGTTTCACGTTGGGCGCCAAATTTAACCGAGCCGTAAGAACATTTCATTACATACGCATACAAGTTCAGATACTGTTTTGCTGTTGTCAAGTAGCACGAGCAGTACTAACTATCTAATGATCTTGAATATTCCTTTCATTACTTTTAGTTTTGTAAATTTAAATTAAAATTCAATATCTTTATTTCATAAATTATAAATTCAACAAATATTTAAAATTATTTTTAACTATAGTTAAGAATTGTAGATTAACACACACACATACCATATTAGAAATTCTAATTAATACATATCATATTATAAAAGTACGTGTTGATCCGTAACTGCCCGTTTCCAGATGATATAAAGGCAATCCCGGCCCGATTGACGATGGACGTAAATAATATTAGTGCAGATCAATAAAATAAAATAATTTTATTAATAGAAATAAACTAAATAAATGTGTCATATGTAGTGTAAATATAAGAGTTAGGTATATGGTGTTGCTGACTTTATCGTAGATCTACTGGAGACTAATATTTTTTCTGTACATTGTATTGCTTTTATTTGGAACCGTCAGGCGGGCAGGTAAACTATGTAACTGGTAATTTTTTCTTCGGTTTGGTTCATAAATGCTGAAATTTTACACCGAAATAAGGTATGCATCATAATAAAATACATCGCGGCATCTGACGTCGATTCCCAATAGTGAATGAACAGTGTCAAGCCTGATTTTCATTTCAGAGGCTTGGAATAATTTATATTACAACAGCAAACTAAAATAAGTTATTTGAAGAGGGTATTGTTTTAAGACATCTCATTTTGGCATTTGTAATTTGTAAACATGATATTTTTGCTATTTCAATGTAGTGACTCTAAAAACGCCCCAAATGCCTCTTATTGAGTTATATTTCAACCAGCCAAACTGAATAGCACATAACTATTTTTATAACCTCTCAATTACTTATGCGTGCTTAATTTATAATTCATTTATAAAAAGCACAATTTTTAAGGTTCGTGCAAGTTCGGCTATGTTCGAAAGTATGCAACAAGCCGTGCAACGCAAATCAGTCGTGCTGCCATGTTGGAACTCAGAACTACTGCGTAACTAATGAACTACAGTTAGACAATTTTTACTGTTGACTAATAGACTTATTATTGTGTATTACTGAATTTCATAACAAAATAAATTCACTTTCTTAGTTTCAAGTGTAGTGTAGTTGACCTATTTCGTACTAGAACAAGGGTCTTTTAAAAAAAGTTTTAAAAGAATATTTGTTTCGTCAAGAATCAAACAGTCAGGTTATTAGATACATGTCTTATTGTGGATGATTGATACGCTTCTATGTACTGTGTACGTTCGTGAGTTCACATTTCAGTATAATCAAAGCATTTAATGTATCTATTAGTATATCCTGCAGTGATTCGTTTTTATCGTAGTGCGCCGACCGAGGTCAATATTGGCTGGGTTAACCCGAGCATAGACGAATACATGCACACAAATAGTCGCACCTTGCACTCAAACATAATCACTGTGTGTGTGTGTGTATGCATGTGTGTACATACACACGCACACACAGTGTAAATACTAACGTATTCATAGACAAACATTGGTAGCGATTGCCGGGAGCAGGATTATAGTCCTGCGAGAGTCGATAGTGTGTTTGGAGTTTATTTATTTATGGATTGGACATTTTGTTCTGTTTTCAATGTAACTTTGCACGTAGAAGGCTTAAGTTTACTTATTGAATTGTGAATTTATGTGTGTATATGTATATAGACATTAAAGCTTAGGTTCACATGCGTGTAGTATGTAGTGTTCAATAAACGTAATTGTATATAGGTACTTATGAAGCAACGGACATTATAATATTCCTCCAACACAAACGGAGAATCCTCTCGGCAAGGTGAGCTATAAATACAGGCCTAGCAGACCGGCTTATGAGACAAGATTTGTTCATTCCATTCCTTAGGAAACACTGAGTTTTGTCAATTAAGTGACAAGTTACAGTTTTTCTCACAAAAAGTCTAGAACTTTACAAGTAAAATTATTATGAAGTATGTGTACCAAAAAATAAATATAAAAGATTTTTTTTGCCGACGTCTCGTGACAAAAAAAAAATTACATATGTACATACATAAAATCCAAAAATGTAATCTTCCTTCTTACGCAGTAGGGTAAAAAGAGTATTTATAACCAAAAAAGTTTAGCTCTAACGGAATATCTAGTAACATGTTTTTGTTTACCATGGATTTTTACTGAATGGTTAAACAGATTTTTGGCGAATCGTCAACATCTGCTGTGTTGCTAAGTGACCCACGAATCTGATCTATACTCTTATCTCACACACTGTCTCTTCTATACGAAGAGAGAAGTCACAAATAAAACGCCACAGTCGTTTAAGGTCCCCGTAGATCATGGCTTAATGACTTTACTTTGAGGATTACTATTAATTTCAGAGGACCTCCTAACGATACTTTAACAGGAGACGAACCGTTCCCCCCTCCCCTTTGTGTCACACCCGTTTATAGTCAATTTTGATCCCATGGGCCTGATATATAAGCTATATATGCATGTTCTTTATGAATTAGGCTAATACATTCTGAAATGACTGAGAGTCGCTACCTTAAGAAAAGAATTTCTGTTAACTTTGATTATTATGAACCTATATATACTAAATTATAAAGTGGTAGAGGTTTTTTTAACGGGCTAATCTATGGAAGTACGAGTCGGATTCCTAAAATATTTTTTGTGTTATAAAGAGTATTCATTAAGTAGTAATATATAGGCTATAAAAATTCCCGCTACGAGCCTTAGGAGCGTAGCGGGACGCAAGGTAGACTGCTTGGAGCAGCAAGTGTACTACAAAACAAATCAGGCCGCAGTTCGCTGGAATCGGAGCATATTTTCTTTGTATGAAAAGCACATAAATCTTTCAAACACACCTCCATCTTTTCTTGCAAAATACACTTGTAGAGAACGAGAACTCCAAACAGATTTTTCAACTACACTTATATCCATTATTATATATATACGTATATATTTCTGGGTCTGTAGTGGAATATTATTTAAAAAAAAAATCAAAACACCTTGAAGATATTAAGAGATCTTATTTAATTTAAACACTTATTACAGTTATAAAATTTATTTACACGAATTAATTACAATTTCACACAGCTAACATTAATTAAAACACAAGGAACAAATCAATGTAATAATTATAACTTGACTCACAAGTCACACACACAAGATGTAGTTGTCATGAACGTCCTTTGCCTACCCTTGCTACCTTTTATAGGTAGCAAGAGCATACTCACACCAGAAATATATCAAAAATATTTGACATCTAACAATATATATATGTATATACAATATCGATGCTCCTGTGCCCTGCAGCCGTGATCAGTCAGCTCTTTCTTGGTTTCAGTCCTGAGTATTAATTTTAATATATGGAGGTACGCCTATTCCAGCGTGTCCTGTGATGGTTTTTACTAATTGTTTAGATACACGAGATTATTATTGATTATGTTCTGTTTAAATGTTTAATCAGTCGATTAGTTAAAGAATGGAGTTTGTACTAAAATTGTGTAAATGTAGGTTTCCTCAGACACCCAAAGAGGCGGCGGAACGGGAAAGGGAGAGGACAAGTACTCTCCCATCCCGCAGGAGAGCAAACACTGATCTCCGACCTCCATAAGCGCTGGCCTGGGGGTATCGGGCTGGGCTAACCGTTACCCCACCAGAAGCAGGCCTGAGACGGTGGCGTGACGTACGTGTTCCACGCGCGCCTATTTGATGTGGGGGGCGTAAGGCCCCCATATTCCAAAGTGTGGTCGCCTGCTAGCTTGCTGGTGGCCAAGGTCTGCTGGGGTTCCCGGATGTTTCCTTCGAGGGTATCCCGGGTCCCTAGCAATAGCCGCTCTCATGACAGAACACCGTGTGGTTTTAGTCGGTTCGAGTCCGACATACCACCTCACCGTCATCTCTGGTGAGGTGATGACCCGTGGGGGTTTCCACACGAAAAAAAAAAAAAAAAGGTTTCCTCAGACACGCTTTGAGACTTTCGTCCTTCATTAAATCTTTCGCGTCATCATTTCAAAACGTAATTAATCTTATATCGTTTATTTTGTAATCGAGTACAAAGAGTTGCTGTTAAGCAATTCAGAATTCTTGAATATACTTTTATTTTACTTTATCAGAGCCATTTCAGTGATTATGAAACTCAAATTATACACTTAACAATAACACATAAACTTTCTAAAAACTTAACCAGGAAATTGCGAAACAGGCCCTTAAACAATTAGCTACCGGACAGCCGTAATGACTACCTTTGCGACGAACAATAGTAGGGAGGTTAAATTAGAGTTTACTGCTCAATATTAAATTCGTTCGTTAAATTTTAACAGTGCTAGAGCCATGCTTAAGCAAGATTGGGCCGGCTCGACCAGTGCGATACCACGGCCTCACAGAAAACCGGTTGTGATCGGCTGGTCTACTCATTGGAACCAGTTCGATAGACCTTTAGCACCGGTACCCCTAGTGACAGTAAACCATAAGATAACATGCTACAATGCCTTTGTACCCACACGCTGCCTCTCGTGCCTGTAAATACGAAGAAGCACAGTCAGGCACATCAGAGATTCTCTCCTAACAATAAACACAATCGTAATTGGGCAACAAACGGCGCCGTTGCGTATTGTGTGTTAGCAATTATTTGTATTGTGTATAACACGTGTGTACAATACGTTAGGGGTGCCTCTTTTACTAAGGGCGCGGCTGTATGAGCCGTGTTTTATTTTATAAATATTTTTATATAGCTAAAGTGTATTAAAAAATTCAAATTTTATTCGAGGAATACAAGACTCTATTTTTTTTTGCGACTTGTGTATTATTGTAATACTGTCTCTACTTGTATTGCTTAAAGTGTGTACGAGTATGTATAGTACATACATACATAAGCTCACGCCTGTATCACTGAAGGGGTTGACTGAGGTGCATTAAACACCAACATTTTGCAGGTTTTAGACTAGTCTCTCTATAACACTATTATGGCAATTATTCTTTTTACCTACAGATACTTAAATATATATACACTGGAAATAAAGATGGGAAAATTGAGAGGGCATTAAAGGGTCGTCGTTAAAAGGGGGGTCGAGGTGGCCTTAGCCGTGAGCCGGCCCTTGACTCAAACTGTATGTATATGTTTGAAACAAATATCGAAAATATGTATCGTGTTCATCGTACAAGCTATGTTTAGGCAACTATGGCAGATATGTTGTGTTTGCAACCTTTTATTTTATGATTATATCCATAATCCGTATTGATACCCCACTCCATGCCGAAGCTAGCAGCGTCAGATAAAAACATGTCGAAGCTTTAATATAACCTACTTCATCCTTTTTTAATTAAAAAGCTTATAAACGAAAAAATACCGTAAATTTTACGCTAAGTCACGTAATGTAATTTATACTGAAATGCTTAGCGACACGAGTGCGCGCCTATAAGCCTCCTCCGATGTTGAACAATGTAATAAGCATACTACCTTACGCACCTCCTCGCGGCTGGCCATATGGCGGATGGAGGGGAAAACCCGTCCCGACCACCCGCGGCCACACTCAGGGCGGCATGAGGCGCTGGTAAGCGCGCCTACGCCTCCCGGTTCGCCGGCGGCGAGTTGGGTCCGAGTGGAGATCGTCCTCCCGGGCCCGCTCCGCCGCCTCCTTCTGCGAGATAACCTCCTCACAGAAGGTTGCGACCGCGGTGAAATTCCTGTCGCTACCGGCCATGGAGCGTATGACGGCCGGTAGCGAGAGATCCTCTCCGATGACTGCAGTGAGGACCCGACGCTGCGCCGCCCAAGCGCGGCAGTCTGCGAGCGTATGTTGAGCCGTGTCCTCACTGCAGTCGCAGTGGTGGCAGGCGGGACATAATTCTCTCCTAGCGACCGAGTGCAGGTACTTTCCGAAGCAGCCGTGCCCGGAAAGAACCTGCGTTAGGCGGAAAGAAAGAGTCCCGTGCTGCCGCTCTGCCCATTCGACGATGACCGGCTGGAGCGCCTCCACAGCGGCAAAGCCAGCACGTGGAGCCTCCAGCCGGGACGACCAGTGAGCCATCGTGGCTCGACGAGCGGCTTCACGCCACTCGCGTACCTCTTCGGGCGGGGGCCGTCTGCCGCTACCCGCCCGGAACTCAGCCGTCCGCCGATAAACTTCGGCGAGCACTTCCGCCTCCAAATCCCACGGGGGAGTTCCGGCCAACGCGCACGCCGCCTCCGTCGACACGGTGCGATAACCACGTATGGCTCTAACCGCTATAACCCTCTGAGGGCGCCAAAGGCGTGCCCTATTCTGGGCGGTTAGAGCCTCCGCCCACACCGGTGCACCGTACAGTGCCATTGACCGGACAACCCCCGTGTACAGCCGTCTTGTAGCCAAGTTGGTAAAAGGCGCCCAAGAGCGGACGCAGCGCCGACCAGCTTTGGAGCAAGCTGCCGAAAGTGCTCGTCGAAGAGCCACCTCCCGTCAAGGATCAGGCCCAGATATTTAATGTGGGCCCGAACCGGTACAAGGACCGAGTTGACCATGATTGAAGCGCCAGGGGGCGGACCACGACGGGGCCCATGAAATAAAAGGGCCTCCGTCTTGTCCAGGGCCACCCGTAAGCCCAGCGCCTCGATGCGCCTGACCACCATTGAGGCTCCTCTGGTGGCCAGGTGCACAGCCTCTTGAAAGTTGACCCCCCGAGCTGTGACCAAAGTGTCATCAGCGTAACAAATTACGCCCAGCCCTGGGGGGAAGTCATCTCGGAGGACCCAGTCATATCCCATGTTCCACAGGAGGGGTCCAAGAACAGACCCCTGTGCAACACCGCACGACATGGGCCGACGTCTCAGATTTCCCTCTCGGTCCTCGTACATGACGGTACGCTCCTCTAAATAGTCTGCCACTAGCCGATACTACCTTACTTATAAGATGGTTTTAACATTAAAGTTAAGATGGCAGACAATTAAACTGTATAATGTAGTGCTAATAAATGCTCAAAACCTGAGAACCTGAACCTTAACATAATACCTAAAGGACAATTACCCATATTTTTGGTAGTCCACTCTACGGCCTTACTTACAGCTCCCTAATAAAAGGCTGTTATCAGTGATTCGTTTCTCAAAAAGAAAATCCAGAAACCCTTGTAGGATCGCTTGGTTGTCAGACTGTCATTTGTCTGTCAGTCCACACCCCTCTTCTCCGGAACACGTGAATATATTAAGTTGAAATTTACATGTCTTCTATGTCGAAGCAATCAAAATATGTATATGGTATTTAATAACATGCTTTTAGTAGAATTAGCTTTTTCGGGTATATATCGTTTTAGTCTAAAGCTGCGTCACTTGATATGTTAACAAGTTACAGAAAGAATGCTAAGCATAACACACTACCCAATAGTATTGATGGAATAAAGTAAGTATGTTATCGTGTTACTGGGGTAAACAATACCCCCACGTGTTCCCAGTATGGGGTTGTAAGCACCCCATACTAAGTTAGAGGCAAGTGTATTAACTTGCGTTGTGTATAGGGTTTCGTGAGATTCAAGGTCATAGAACTAATGTTGCCAAGAGCATGAATGTGTTGCCATGAACGTTTATTGAATGACAGAAACAATATAATTAGGTATAAGCTCAGTACAGGAACCCCGTGAGCTACCTCAAGTAAGGTTGGAAGCAGGTGGCGGGATGTTGCCTCTGCTTCGACAGGAAATAGGCGTGAGCTTATGTATGTATTTTCAAATTTTTGCCTCCCAGAACTAGTCAACTATGACCGCATTCTCGGTGGTAGAAATAGAATCTTCCTGTGTGCAGCTGTTTACCGCACGCAGGTCACAATGTGAGATGAGCAATCGTTTGAGAGGTACCTCAGTAGCTGCTCAAGTCGTGACCATCGCATAATATAGCAGAATATATTTTTATAGCAATATGTATAGCCGTGTAGTTCACGGTGGCTTAGAATGGTGCAACCCTATCTCTTGCCAGTGGTGTCGTACAAGGCCACTAAGAGATCGGACTGTTATCTCTCAGACAGTATGTATACAGTCATATAGTGCCCGGTTGAAGGCTTGCTATTACGTTGGTCGAACCAAATGCGAATTGGCAAAATGTCGGTTCTTAATACACATTACATACGCTTTTTTTTTCAGGCGTGAGGGTATGTATGTGTGTGTTTGTTGTTTTTCCTAATAACCTGAGGTCGGAGTCTGTTTAAGGACGTATTAAATCATATAATTGAATGCATTTCACTAAACTACGCGAGTGGGCGAATGGACTTCTTGGAAGTCATTGAGGTATGTATATGACAAGTAATGGACATCTTTTGCTTAAAATGTTTATAATAAACTAAAATAAGTGTAAATAATGTTATAAAAAGATATTTTACCCACAAAATTGATAACTTTGCCTGTCGTGAAATTGATTTACAAAAATATCCATTTATATTGTTATATAGTTAGTAACTTAACACCTCCAGTCTTATGTCAAAGCAAAAGGCTAGAAATATTTGTGCTGACGTGAGGCGCCTTTCTGGAATAAAGGTTCCGAATATATATGAATATGAATCACATGTTTGTCGTCATTTTCTGTTCGTACTTCAGTGAAGGATCCAGGTGTTTAGGATTCCTTTGACTTATGTATCACGGTACGGTGCCATTTATTTGATTTCAAAAAGGAGGAGGTTTTTAATTCGAAATTTTTTCGTTGTTATGCATGTATCCCTACATACAGCCTTAAGATCATATGCAATGTAATAGATAAGATGTTCTAGATGTAGTTCTGAATTTCAAACATTCATTACCAATGATGTAAGGAATGACCTTCAGAAAACGCTTTATTAAATAATTTTAAGGTATTCTGCCTGAATATTTATTATGGAATTAACCGCTAACAGCTAACTGTACTTCTAAGTATGAGACTATTTTAGGAATTAGTCCCTCCAGTGACGCAACGCAGCCTTATGTGTAGGGTGTGTGCCCGGGGGTTAAACGAGCCGATATATTGCCTTTAGATGGATCGAATCGCTTCGATACGCGTTGTGTGGCCTGCGATGTAATTTATTTGTATTTGTGAACCACATTTTTGTACATTGTTCTATTAAGAGTTAAAAGAAGATTCTCATTTCTCTCTGCTTTCAGCAGACTTTTTTTTTACTTTGAAAGCTTGTGCTTCATGTGTTTTCCAATTTGAATTTGGTCCAGTTCTGACATTGGTATCCATGAGAAAACCATATAAGTCTTAAATTTGCGTTAAGTATGTGCGCGACAAATGGACGAATAACTCAATATCACGCCAATCGATTTCGATTATTCTTTTTTTATTGGAAACGATGTACTTCAAAGGTATTTAGATGAGAGCTTGGTCAGGTTCTGACAGTGGCATCTATGAGGTTCACAGCGTTTTAAATATAAAAGTGCCAAGTTATTGACGAACCCTAAAAAAATATTTTTTTTTGATCAGATGGAGAAGGTTTCAAATTCAAGAACAGAAAGGGTGTTATAAGTTTGACGTGACTGTCTATGTGTTTTTATGTAAATGTGTCTGTCTGTGGCATTGTAGCTCTTAAAGGAAAAGACTGATTTTGATACGTTTTTCTTTTTATTTAAAGGTGATGTGATCGAGAATGTTCTTAGCTATTTGTATTATCATTGTTAACATGTTACTAAATTTAATACATACTTATTACACTATAAAGCGTATTTAGACTTTATATAAATAAATAAAACCTGTAGTTCTAACAACATTTTGTATATCATCTGCTCTTTTGTAATCGTTGCTGGGGCTTAGTGTTTTACTGATGATCTTGTACTTAAGGTTTGTCTCGTTGAAAGATAAGAGACATAGCTGTACTGGAATAATAAAGACCACTAATAGAAATGATTAGTCTTATTACAATCTATCATGATTTAGTCGGTTATATACTTGATGGAGCTTGGAAGTGGACAGTGACACTCTTCTGTGGAAAATAGTAAACTAACAAAAAATACAGTTTATGATGTGTTTAACGAGCCCAACAAGTCGGGGTCTGGTAACTATGATCTGCTGATAAATCAAGCAAGAATCAATCTTGGAGTTTGGTACTCGTACATTACCGTGGCATCACCTGGGTCACGCGGGAGTAGAACAGGCCACACCATCTCTTCCCGTGGGTGTAAAGGGTGACTAAGGGTTCGGACTGTTATCTATCAGACAGTATGTATAATTTCCCATCTCCTTACCCCCTCTCCTCTTTACTATCTCCTAAGCACCCATCTGCTCTTTCTCCTCCCCGCACCCCCCTGTCCCTCATCGCCCTCAAAGGCGGACAGCGCACTTGCGGCTCTTAAGTTGCAGGTGTCCAAGGATGGCGGTTGTCAGTTACCCTTCTGTATCCTACTACTTGGCTATAAGCAAAATTAAATGTTGCAAAACCTTATATTTCCGAACTTTGGTTTATTAAAACAGCACTGCTCTAAGAAAACTTATACTAATATCAATTAACATCCCTCCCTTACAAGCGACCCTCTATGTTAACACGTCAGCAAAAATAAATAGCCAATATCCCTTCAGACGAATATAGCTCATAAACCCGTTGAGTGTTAAAGACCTGTCTTGCTTGAATCTATTAGTCGCAGGAGCGATCTTTAATATTTTTCTCGAGCAGTAAACGCTTTAAAATGTATTCACACGCAAAACCGTACATTTCGCGTGAATTTTTAGTGTAAATTATACGTGTTTAAACCACTTTCCACATCTTCAGGCAAAGGTGACACTTACATGCGGGCACTCTCAAGGTTCAATTTTGTCTGTGAATGTTATTGGATGCAACTGTAATATTCAGCTACCGTCAGCATATTGTAAATCTTTTCACATTACAATAAGGTTTCAATTTGTGTGAATATAGGAAATTAGGGCTGTACCGCACCCCACATAAAGCAAATACATTTTATTTAGTAATAAGTTAGTTTTGCGTAATGACTGCGAAGGGAGGATTTTTTAATATACTTGTTTTACTAAAGCGGGGCTTAACGAGTGGGGCTCAAAAGAAAACAACTTAGTAGTGAGGGCGGCACCTCTCATGTCCTGAAAGTGATACAGTAAGATCTAATTTTATAAATAATTTATCTTCTTCTAGACTGTATAAGGTTACTATACATTAACGGTCAGATACACGAAGTCAGAACAGAAGTTATGAGGCGAGAATCTACCCAAAAGCATTAGAATAATATCTTGTTCTTCAGCTTTCCCATGTACGTATTTTAGGGATTGGGAGATTAACACCACATAATGTGATGGTGACGCTTGTGCAAGCTCTTAAATCACATAAATCTATTAATAAGTCGTTCCTGGAACTACTGGTAGGTTAATAGTGCGACACCACGGCCTCACAGAAAACCCGTTGTGTAGTAACGCTTGAGTTGCATTTCCCCGAAACGTGTGAGGTTTACTGAGGCCCAACTCCCCCTCACCCCTTTTCTCTGCCCTCATTCCCCTCTCTTCTTTCCCCTCGCTGCATTCCTCATCTGTCATCACCTTCACAGGCGGGCAGCGCATTTACAACTCTCGAGTTGCAGGTGTTCATGGATGGCGTTTGTCACCATCAGGTAAACCGTCTGTTCGTCTATTCCCCTATAGTATATAAAAAAAAACCTAATTAAAGCTATAAATTTGAAAGTCTCCCAATGATAATGCTCAACCTCTTTTGTTACTATTTATATTATAATATTTTTACACCAAAACTACACTCTAGTTTTTTTTATCTGTCAGAGATAGCTAATTATCGATAAGGCCGCCCTTTGTAGCTATAGCTTTTTTATATTACTATAAGCTATATTTTAATAGTGTACAACAAAGTGTATTCTATGGTATACGTGAAACATTTTCTAACAACATTTAGCTTAACTAGAGGGGTTAACCAGGATACTAGTAGTACATAATCCACGTTGCTATCAATAATAATAATAAAACTGCTTCATGTAGATAAATACAGTGATTTTAATTGTAGAATTATTAACGTTCAGAATCCTTCGTAATGTTATTTAAACTGCTAACTGTTAAGGTGTTCTTATCTGAACAGCTTTAGAACGTATATCCTATACAGTAAGGTCTTTTTTTTTTATACTATAGGGGGACAGACGAACAGACAGGTCACCTGATGGTAAGTGACACCGCCGTCCATGGACACTTGCACTGAAGCTGCCCGCCTTTGAGGGTGATGAGGGATGGGGGATGCAGGGAGCGGAAAAAAGAGAGAAGGGATGAGGAGATGGAAAAAAGGATAAAGGAGATGAGGGGAGAGAAAAGGGGGGAGGGGGAATTGGGCCTCCGGAAACCTCACTCAATTCGGGGAAATGCAACGCAAGCGTTACTTCACAACCGGTTTTCTGTGAGGCCGTGGTATCGCACCGGTCGAGCCGGCCCATTCGTGCCTAAGCATGACTCTACCACTAAAGATTTTAGAAAGCATATAAAGTTTTCGAGTTTCCTTCAGTTTCCCCTGTTTTCCATTACAGGATTCTCTCAAACCAAGAGATATCGATCAACAAGTAGCAGATAAATCGAGTGACACATATATATATAAAAAAGAAAAAAGATACATGCAGTCGAACAAAGAAGTCCTTTTTTTAAAGTCTGAAATGTAATGAAAGTTTCCTTTACACTCGTTTATTCGGCATTTTTAAATCATTATACTAATATTTTTCGCTCTGTAACCATTTAAGCTAACTCTTTCATTGTTCATTAATACATTCTTTTCTCTTCAAAATGAAATAAACGGCTCCTTTGTATTGTGTAGACTTTTGAATTATTTAAATATGACCCAGAGAACAATTCATATTGCAGTGTTTTGGAACTGTCTTTTAAGTATCCGTTTTGATTAGGCCTAATGAACGTACAAACTAATATATCGACAAACATTAAAAAAAAATGTGATTATTGTTTCAAGGTCCACATTTTTTAACAGTGGTAGAGGCATGCTTAGCTTGCTTGGGCTGGTTTGTCTGGTGCGATACCTAGACCTCACAGAAAAAATGTTGTGAAGTAACGCTTGCGCTTTGCCCCGAAATGACAGGTCTTTCCTCTTCCCTCATCCCCCCTCTCCTCTTTCCCATCTCCTTATCCCCCTCCCTGCATGCCCTCTACCCCTGATCATCCTCAAAGGCTGGCAGCGCACCTACGACTCTTGAGTTGCAGGTGTCCATTTACGGCGGTTGTCACTTACCATCAGGAGTCATCTTCTGTCCCCCTATATAATAGTATATAAAAAACAATCTTTTAATATCTGTATGGGTATGGTCATAAGTTTCATTAGATGATATATTTATTTAAAGATTATTAAATATACTGATTTAATGCCTAAGTTATTATAAGTACATATAGTATATTAACAGTACTTATCTTAATAGTTACACTTATTAACAGACAGATCGCGTGTTTCTGTAACACTGTAACAGTATTATAAGGAAACTTGAAATATATCATAACTATATACATACATAGTATGTAGGTATGTTACGACGAAAGGGTAGGTAAGAAGCACTCGAAACCGCAGGCTAGTGTGGTAGGTTTGATGATAGTAGATGCAAGCATATCGGGGTAGACAACAGGTGGCGGGATGTTGTCTGCCTACCCCGTGCGCGTTAATTTGTATGTTTGTATTAAACGCCTCAATATGACGCTTTTTTAAGAAAACATCTATCATGTCAATTAAAATGTATCTATTCACGATGTTGCGGACGAATGACAAGCTAGCATGGCACTTCTAGTTTATTACAGTTTTATTAAATTAAAATTATGTTCTTGAAGCTACGAAAGCTCTATATTAACAATTGTTCAATATTCACGTTATATTTTAAAAATAAATCTGATTGTGCTCTGTTCTTAATAACTTTTTCTAATGACATTTTTCATAGCGATTTCACTGCCTAATTTAAACTCTACTGAATGTGGAATAAGGCTGAATATCAAATGTAAAATTATGATTATGCTGTTTAGTCGTTAATAGGGCTTCGGATAATTAGTTTTACATCCAATCTTCCCTCGTAGCATCCATGTCGGGACCTATTGGCACAAGAATATGAACCGTATGTGGTCAGTACACGGTTCGTAATACTTTGAATTGTATGAGAGTAATTTATAATGGGACTTTGTACAAATGGCGCATATTTAGCGTTTTTTATGACTGTTTTGTAAAGAAAAAGCGTAATCTATTTAGTACTTTGCGATAGGTTCGCTTTCTAGATCAATGAGATTAAAAAAAAAATTACCAGGATCTATTTGTTTTATTGAGTCTTACTTAATTAATTAAGTTTTTTTTTAAAACGTACCGTACTTGGACCAAAATCACGGAACTGCATCTGGAACCTGTATTATATTCATCAGCCAGTTATAAAACAGAGAAAGAATTACATTCGAAAGGTTAAGCAGACGCGTAAGAATCGACCCCATTTTGCTGACCATAATTTAATGCCACTCACATACGTCATATGGGGCAAAACTGTTGCCGTTTACCAACTACTTTGTGAATTACATTTGATAACTTATATTTATAGAAAATGGATTACTGTCATCCTGTCACTGACTGCATACATACTGTCAGATAGATAACAGTCCAATACCAAACTTTTCACGACACCCACGGCAAGAGATGGAGTGGCCATATTCCACTCCACCGAAACCTATTCTTCCCATTCCTTCTTTCCCTGCCCCATTTGCCCGTCACGTTTATCCCCTCCTTCCTTCCCCTACCCTAAAAGGCGGACAGCGCTCTTGCGACTCTTAGGTTGCAAGTGTTCATCTGCGGCGGCAGTCACTTATCATCAGGTGACACATCTGCTTGTTTGTCCCCCCATACTATTAAAAAGGATATAATTAGTTTGTCATTTATCATAAACAAATTCAATAATACTTCGACAATTGATAGTAAGACTTTTTACTAAGTATTCGAATATTTTGTAGACAAATTTCATCATTGTATCACAGGCTATTCCAAAGATATTAATTCCCATCCCAAGGCCTCAGTGTCCAATGACTCTCTGTCATGATTTTTTCTGTACAATACGATATAGGTATACAGTACATGTGGTTTTTAAATCGTGATTTCCATATGATTATCTCAACTGTCACTTGTGATGTAAATAAACGCTAGGTTGGAGTGAGTATTTTTGATACTATCCATTTCATTTATTTATTATATTTATCGGCGCATGCTTAAATGGAGCATGTCATTGAGACAAATTGAAGCACTGGATTAATTTATTTATTTGCCTGTAATCACACAATTCATGTAAAAACTATGAAAGCAGAATCTATTTATAATGAATTTATTACTTGTTATCAATTAAATACTTAACCTAAAACAACACGTCCGCATCATCACTTTGAATAAATACGAGCGATAGTTCGAGCGCTATGATCTCTCCGATCACCCTCTTCGGAAAGGCTATCCTGTGGACATCTCAGGTCAAGTACCTAAGAGTCTTCCTCGACGACACCCTCTTCTTCTCCCAACACATCTCTGTAGTCCGTACCCGCGCAGCGAGAGCACTTAGTAGACTCTACCACCTACTAAACCCAAGGTCCAAACTCTCGCTCAACAACAAAATCCGTCTTTACACCACCTGTATCCGTCCCATAATGATCTACGCCTCCATAGTCTTCGCCCATTCCTCCCCGCGTAGGTTACATCGCCTCCAAACACTCCAAAATAGGTTGATGTGCCGACCCACGGGGCCCCGTGGTTCATTCGCAATGAAAACCTTCACATTGACTTAGGACTACCAACCGTCCGACAATTCATAAAACACTGCTCACAAACTTACTTCGACACTGCCACCACACACAAAAACCCACTAGTGGCAGCCGCAGCGAACTACATATCATCCGCCATATCTTGCGAGACCAAGGCACGTCCTCGGTCCTCCAGACGATGAAATAACAAAGGCACAATTCGCTGCTCTCGCCGCACACTCCTCACACACCAACACACCACGCAGAGGCCCACGTTTCCGCACCAGACGGAGGGGCAGACACAGACATCCAAGACACACCACCGCACACAACGGTTCTCGCAAAACCCCAAACCCCATCCCCATCCCTATCCCCATCCCCACCATCCTAAACACAAACCCTCAACCATCCTTGGTTAAGAGCTAACGCTCACCGAAAGACCGCGTAAGGTTGTATACAGCAAAAAAAGAGCGCTAGGCATTCTCGTTCGAGCTGTGGGACCGCTCGGATCTATGTACAACTGTTGGTAAGAACTAAAAATTCATCTTAAATTGCATTTACTGTCGTTTTTATTTACCATTGCCATTGTAATAAAACCAGTGCAATGTAGAAAATGACGTCAGCATTGCTGACGTCACGCTTTTAAAAACAACCCAGCTGCTGCTACTCCGTCATATTCCTTTATTCCCATTTTAACTTATTTTCAAGAGTGTATGTATCACAAGTTCTCTTCTGGTGTTCTTTTTCTGCATGTGCATCCAGCCAGTAAATAAAATGAGTGTATAAGCTTCAGAAACTTACTAAAATACACCCAACTGCACACTTAAAAACTAACAATACAAGAATTATAGCGTGAATGTTTGTGTGTTCTCACTATATGGTTAAACCATATCAAGACCTTTTTTAATGATTTAGAGGGTATCAAAATACACTCACACTACAGAGACTGATTCATTGCATACTGCGAATCATCGTGAGAAAAAAATTAATTCGCTTCGAAAACCAACACAGAAAGTTCGGTTATGTTTGTATTTTCAAGACGGTTTTGTGTTGAGAATTGTTTGTGGTTTCAGCAGTTTTTGACGCACATGTTTGCAACATGTTACTCAGATCGGCGATCGAAGCGGTCCACAGCCGTGTTGATGTCACACTGTTCAACACCTCGCAATGATATATATACATATATATGATATATATAACAACAGCTAACACTCACACGAATCATGCCCCGGAATTCCCAATACTTAATATATAGTGTATCTCTTTGTAATAGTTATTATATATGTATAATGAGGAAAATTATACATTGTTACATCCCGTGATTCCTAATTGAAGTACGGGGTTAAACCTCGTACGTCAATTTGATTTTTAAAAAGCTGTGTATACGTCTGTATGTTCGCGGTTCCGCTCGCAGTCAGTCTGAGTACGTAAATCAGATTTGCTGTCATAATCGACACAGACAGGTATGTAGACAGAAACGAGTGGTGGTTTTTAATAAGATGAAATAATGGCGATGGAGTCTAGCGATCACGCATTCAGTATTTATTTGGTTTTTATGTGGCTTGTACACAGGAAGACTAACGATTAATTATTTTATTTTCAGGTACGATGGCAACACCAGTAGCAATGGCGGTAGTTGTCGATCACACGGAACATACACTGATACTAATTGACAATGTTCTGAAGAAAGAGCAGGTCAAAAGTACCCGAAACCGGCGCTTGTACGAAATATTTGATTACAATAGAGGAACATCATGGGGTTTGTATGGTGTAAGATTAAAGTGGTGGGGTGTTGTCTCTGCCTATTCCAAATGGAAAAAGGTGGGAGGCCATGTATGTCTTGCTTTTTTTTTTTATAATATGACAACCGCCGCCCATGGACACCTACAACTCAAGAGTCGTAAGTGCGCTACCCGCCTTTGAGGGTGATGCGGGATGCCTATAGGAGAAAGATGAGGGGAGGGCAAGAGGAGAGAATGAGTTGGGCCTCTGGAAACCTCACTAATTTCGGGGAAATGCAACGAAAGCATTGCTTCACAACCGGTCTCCTGGTAAGGTCGTGGTGTCGCACGGTCGATCACGTATTCGTGCCTAAGCATGCCTCTACCACTATTAAGATGTGGTAAGTTTGTTCCATATTGGAAAATAACTCTAACATCATTTTTATATTGTAACTGAAATGGATATTAGTTAATTTTGCAGGACATCTTTCTCATTTGGAGTACCGCAGTCAATACTGTAAAGTTATTGACATATTTTTCCATATGTTTAACACTTTTCTTCTCGCAGTGAGTGCCCGCCATACGGAACGACAAACCTTCTATAACTAAAAACTTTTGACAATGAACTGTGTTTATCGATGGTATATGCCACTAAGACAAATGTTATTAATAATATTAAAAAATTCATCATCATCACCTGCCTGTCGCCCGCGGTCCACTGCTGTAGGAAGGCCTCTCCCAAAGAGCGCTAACTATCCCGGTTTTGGGCAATCCTTTTCCGTCCACTCGTAAACAAATTAAAACCCGAAGTTGGTTCAACTTTACCCAGCTTTTCTTCTTTTCCTTCCATTAGGTACTGGCCATCAAAACTTCTTATGGAATTAATGAATCTCCCTTTTATCGTTACGTGCCTTTACCTCTGAAGTGGGGAACGTTTACCCAATTAACAAAATACCTTGTCTAACAAGGGTCGACATCGGAGGGGTTCGGACACTCCCAGGGCAATGTGGGGAGGATAACATTCCCTTAGATGTCATTACATTCATATTACGTGAGACAACGTGTACACTGGTATTTGGTTGGTACACCAAGGAAATCTATTGCAATAGTCATATCGAAAATCTTTGAAAAAATAATTTATAATCAATTATACCCTGCGATAAAAAATTGTTTCAACATGGGTTCCTCAGAGGCCGCTCCACAACATCAAATCTTATTTTACTAAATGACTACATCACTGAGTCAATGAGCAAAGGTAGACAAGTTGACGTAATCTACACAGACTACACAAAATGTTTCGATAGAATAGATCATACCGTGTTAATTTCGAAGCTACAGTCAATCGGGATAAGAGGAGACCTTTTGAGGGGGTTTGCATCATATATAACTAATCGCTCGCAAGCTGTTGTGATTAATAATTACATGTCAGGTTGGGTGAAGATCCCGAGCGGAGTCCCTCAAGGTTCTCTGCTTGGGCCTTTGTTATTCTTTATCTTCATTAACGACATAGACAAATGCTTCCAACACTCGCAACTTTTGTGCTTCGCGGATGATATGAAAATTTTCAATGCTGTATCAACTGTTACAGATGTAATTGATCTTCAATCTGATCTTTCACGCTTGACTGATTATTGCACGCTTAACAAACTGGGTCTAAATCACACCAAATGTGCATTAGTGGCCTTTAGCAGGAAACCCCTTATATTACCATCTGCCTATCACCTAAATGGATACGCACTAAAACGATGCACTAATGTTCGTGATCTCGGAATAACTCATGATTCTAAATTGATTTTCAATTACCATATTAACAATATAATAACTAAGGCATATCAAGCGTTAGGGTTTGTGATGCGTTCATGCAAGAGTTTTAAAGAAGCCAAAACTTTTAAAATCCTATACTGCACATACGTGCGTAGTATATTACAATATAATAGTCAGGTTTGGAATCCGAGATATAACATATACGTCTCTCGTTTAGAACGTATCCAACAAAAATTCATAATATTTTTATGTTACAAACTACAGATTAAGTACGAGTCTGACAACTACTTAAATCTTTGCAGCAGATTGCATATCCTTCCCTTAACTAATCGCCGCGTAATAGCCGATGTGACTTACCTAGTGAGTATAATATCTGGTTCGATTGATTGCCCTGATCTTCTTAACAAAATAAATTTTAATGTACCGACTAAAAGTGTAAGACAATATACGCCTATTCACCTTCCCTTTGCATCCACAAATTATCGTCAAAACGCGTTTCTTAGGCGAGCGGGTAAAACGTTAAATGAACAAGCCAAAATACATAACTTTGACGTATTCAATTCTAAACCCGATTCCTTAAGGCGGATGCTCAGCTTTGATTTTTTTCAAAGACACAACTAGCAATAACTAACAACTTCTCAATTTTTTATTCACTGATGCCTCTTCCACACTTACGCTGGTCAATGAAACTCGCTGTGTTCACGCATCGTCTTCCATACAGTAGCTAAGCGTGGGGACATATAATTGGCTATCTGTTACACATTATACATCGCTAGAATGTTATTATCTGCTGTTGGTCTTCCTAAGATAAATTAAATAAATAAATAAAAATAAATAAAATATAACGTAATTAATGATTTTGAAATTGTATGTATTCTTTTATTTGTTTAATCAAAGATTTATACTTTATTAAGTCCAAAAGCTTCGTATCAAACAATTCGATGGTATAGTATGTTACTCTAGCAAAATTGTTAAAAAATATATAAAACCCGACTATATTCCTAGCTGCCTCTCTTTTTTCTGCTCACGCTACCTCGAAATAGTAAAAGTAACGTTAATAATTCCTCACATTATTAAGTATAAATATTATAGGGATGTATGTATATGTGACATTATCTATGTATACATATACATATATAAATAGACTCGAAAAATATTGGCCTCCTTTTTGAGCAATTACGTGAAGAACATGGATAATGTGACGTTTTTCGCTGCGCAAATGTGAGTGAACATAGAATATCTTAAAACAAAGAGAGCACAATGCTTCAGAAACTAAAGCATTGAGAATACAAGTATAATATAGTAAATTTAAATAACGTAATATCACTTTCTACGCTCACATCACAATGTCCATTGTAAAACATCAAATGGTTAACGTATTTTAAATTAAAATATTACATTAACCATTTTACACTTTCATTTCTATTTAGTAAAGTTATTATGTACATGTAGTACTAAGAGACTGACCTTTTTGCTTAGTGGTTAGTAATAACAAACTAATGGTGTTTTAGCCGGACGTGTAGCATCACCAGAACTTACGTAGTTTCAGTCATAGTGCTTATTACGAAATTGACTTATTGTGAGGTCAGGGTGGCCGTATGGGTCAACTAATTCACTACATAAATACTTTATTTTTATAAATGTTCTCTTCCGTCGAAGCCTATATCGCCCCTAATTGACTTTACTTACGATATATGAAGGCATCGCTGTATTTATAGCCTTTACGAAAATCTCAGCCCTTTCATAATGTAACACAATGTTATAAAGTACTGGAAAGGTATTTCATATAACTCCTAAATGTAAGAGATCGCGAGGCAACTGCTCCCGCCGCACGCCGTTTTGAATCAACTTTATTAAATTTCTGTGTAAGTAAGACGACCTGTTCTGAGGAAGTCACTATACGCAATATTTACTTTCTAATCTACGGGGAAGTCAGGAAGAATTCATTAAGTTCGTTATCACACAAAGGCAATAGACTACTGACACACAATAAAACATCATAGTGGTCGCCCAGTGGTCGACATTCGACCATCATTTATTTACATATAAGTTTGAACATAATTAAGGTTCTGGTGTCAAAGACTATACTTCTATAATCACAGATTTTGCCAAGGCTACGCTGTTCATTATTTCACTAATAACTAATATATATATATTGTAATAAATGAATTGGTAGTGTTTGACATTCAGTAAAGACAAACAATATTAATCTATAATCTATTCTCAATTTGACCAGACTTTAAACAAAAGAGGATGTATACGTGTGTGGGTATGTGTGTCAATTACATGGTAGTGTGTGTAATGTATTTTTAATTGTTTTAAAGTATTTTTTATGCAAAATTTAAAGAAAATATTACCTACCTGCACTTTTCTATATAAACTATAAGTGTGCGAAATTTCATACTCCTCCGTCCGCGAAATTTTCGTAAAAAGGAGTACAAAGTTTTTTAAGTTTTTAGCTTCACGTATTAATATATAGATAGAAGATAAGGTACTGATACTTGTTGGAATGTTTGTAAAGTTTATGAAACAAACTTAGCTCTGCGTTGATATCCTGCTAAGGCACATAGTGCAGTGCCCTAGGCCTAAAAGCAGCCACATATTGCCGAGTGAGATTATCGTCTATTCCATATATGATATGTTTGGTAATTATAAAGAATTCCGAATTTCCGAATTTAGATAGAAGTAAAGAAAGTACAAACATGTTTTTATTTTGATTTAATATAAAGTAAAATAACAATTACTTTTTTACTTGGTTGTAGGTGACGGTTGTTAGTTTTATCAAAAAATATCTTAAATTTAAAAAAAAAATCTTCCTAAATTCCGTCATTATATGTGCATATATATATATATAGGTACATATCTTGTGTATAACTGCACGGAAGGCGTAGCGGTTGAGGTGATGCTGCCGCGCCAAGTGTTGTTTGTTCGATCCCCGCATTGGACAACACTTCATCCTCAAAATTGTTATTTTGAGTCTGGGTGTTCTTGTGTCCGTTCTATGAATATTTGTAAAGTCCCCCGCGACACACGAATTAGTAGTGCGGGAGTTCTATTTAAAAAAAAAATGTCTTTACTAACAGAATATGTACATATGTAAGCAAATACCCCTTTCTAAATTGGCGAGGTCGTAGGACTACTACATTATTTTCTCTCCACCATTACATACCATCATTTATTCTATGCATTTCACTCAACGTCGCTAAGGTTGTGTGGGCACTGCCAACCAGTCGCAATTACACTCAAATTGTCGCTCGTCTAGACGCAGCCTTTTTGAGTTTTTGCTTTTATTATATTGTGAAATTGTCGGAGTTCTCTATTGACTAGTGTTTAACTTTTTAGTGTTATGCTCGTGGACTTGAAATGATGGAAAAGTTAATACAAGTTATATACGACTAGTAACGAGTAGACACATTATTTAACTTGCTACAAAGCTGACTGGAGTATTTACCTTCAGTAGAAAATGCAGGAAATACTTTTATTTTTACAAGGATTCGAAATATACATGCTTTATACCAAGTACGATCTGTACTTATTTTACTTTCAGGATTTCCTTTCTACTGCATATCAACAAATTAGTTCAAAAGACTGAAGTGCAGTTAACGTTATCAAATCTCATTTAGACTAATAGTTTTTTTTTATACATTAGGGGCCAAACGAGCAGGTGGGTAATCTGATGTGGTAAGTGACTACCGCCACACATGGACACCCGCAACTCAAGAGTCACAAGTGCGTTGCCGGCCTTTTAGGTAGGAGTACGCTCTATTCTTGAAGGTTTGAAGGTCCGGAAATACGTCAGGCGACAATTTGTACCATAGGTTGGTTGTGCGAGGCAAAAAGCTTCTGGAGAAGCGCACAGTGGTGGAGTGCCAATCGTCCAGGTGATGGGGATGGATATTTTTTCGCGTAGGACGAAAGCGGAAACCTGCAGCCGGTAAATCTGAACAATCCTCTGAAGACTCCCCATGGTACAAGCGATAGAGAATGCAGAGTGAAGCTACATCTCTACGCAACGCCAAGGTGTCAATCTGATGTGAAAATCTTATATACCGTATACAGTACATAAATGCAATAGCATTTATGTTCTGTATAATAAAATATAAAATATACCGTATACAGATACGGTATATATTAAGCCTTAAACAACTGTTCCCTACCTACTCCTAACATAAAAAGAAGAAGTTTTACGTGGTAAAGCCAAGCTTAGGCACGAACGTGCTGGCTCGACCGGTGAGATACAGAAACCCGGTTGTGAAGCAATACTTGCGTTGCATTTCCCCGAAATGAGTGCGGTTTCCGGAGGCTAAACTCCTCCTCTCCTTTTTCCTCTCCCCTGACCCCTCTTCCCTTTAAACATCTCCTCACCTTTCCCCTGCCCGCATACCCTTATCCTTCATCACCCTCAAAGGCAAGCCATTGAACCATTGAATTAATTTATTTAATTTGCATTGAATTTCTATGTAAAGCCTTAATTTCTTAAATGAATTTTAAACTTGAAAACAAAACATATCGTAACACAGAAATCAGACTTGAATAACTATCACTAAAATAAAAATTGAGCACGATTGTCATGTCCACACTTGCTTACAAAGACATTTTTAAAGACAACTTCCGCACTATTAATTTCTGTGTCGCGGGGGTCTCTACAAACATTTAAACAACACAACACAAACAACACGCAAATATATATATATATATATATACATATAACTTCAATAATTTGAATTTTGATTAACGTTAAATATTAATAAAACGTCTAGTGTAGTAAACTACGACAAATGCACTCTGTCATATTGCGTACTCTACCTCTCAGACCGCAAATGAGATCTCGGATCAGATCAGAGGACACTCCCATACCAATCGTCACCATGTCGTTATGACTTGACACCACCGTCACTCGACACCTTGTTTGATTGACAAACAGTTGTGTTACAATTAGTTTTTACAATGATCGTTTACCGAATTTGGTGTCAGAGCCGTCAAGGCGTCGACAGCTAGTAATGGGTATGTTTTAAAGTATTTTAACACGAGAGATCCGGCAGACCTTAAACAAGGAAGTGTTACAACACTTCTCCTCCTCTCATATCTAAGTGAAACACATGTGAGAACACCGAGGTCATCGGATAACCAACGCCTGAAAATGCCACCGCACTTTACAAATTTGCTTCACAAATCCTTTTCAGTTCAAGCAAGCTCGACTGTGGAATACCTGAAACAGCGAGACGCATTATTATTCTATATAGTTGTATATATTTATGTAACGATAGTATTTATTTATTTTGTGTATGTTTATATATAAGTATTTAATTAAAAAAATCTCTTAACAATGGTTAAAATTTCATCTATACAGTTACTCCAAAATGACAGATGTGAACGTAACAATTGTGAGGGTCTGGTGCCTGAGGTAGGTTTTGTAAAACCTGTATTACGGGTCACCAGGCCTGCACCCGATGCCAGCATTCAGATCTATAATATAGGCCTATGTCTTTGTAATTGTGCTGGAAGCAGAAAGAACATATTTAATCATTATAATTTAAACCAAAAGACAAGAATTGATAAGAGTGACATATAGTGACATATGGAGTGAGTGTATGTGGAAGCCTGTGAGTGAACGTGAGTATGGGTTAGGGTGTGCGTATGTGAGTTTATAAAGGTGTATTGGGTTTATCAATATAGTCGCTAAACAGTAGAGCAAACATATATAGTAGTATGTACATATGTATGTATATTTAGGTATTTTTTTTTAATATATAGGGACAGAGGAACAGACGGGTCACCTGATAAGTGACAACCGCCGTCCATGAACATCTGCAACTCATGAGTCGTTAGCGCGATGTACATCTTTGAAGGTGATCTGGGGTGGGGGGGTGCGGGGAGGGGTAAAGAAGAGGTGGGATGTGGAGATGGAAAAAAGGAGGGGTGCATGAGGTGAGAGGAAAGAGGAGAGGGGGATTTGGGCCTCCGAAAACCTCACTAATTTCGGGAAAATGCAACGCAAGCGCTTGCTTCAAAACCGGTTTTCTATAAAGCCATGGTATTGCACCGGTCGAGCTGGGCCACTCGTGCCAAGGTATGGCTCTACCGCCGTTAAATATATAGCTAATATTCCATTGCACTTGTCCATTACAAAGGTTGCAACTAGCGATAAGACCGCCACTGGTTCCAGCAGTCTGTATTATACATATGTATATATCTGTATTTTTTTATGTTTGTGTTCCGTTTTGTGTCCAACATAAAATATTGTATTGTGACTCCTAAATAGACTATATTAAATTGCAGAGGCATAGAGAGAGAGTGTGTGAGTGACACATGGAGATAGCGCTATGTATGATATCAAATGGTTTAGATAGAAGAAGAAATTACTAGGCGTTAGCTTCGGATTACTAAACTGTAATTAAATCTCCTAGAAAGGATATTATTTTAGAATAGAATAGAAATAAAGCATATTGTACACCAAAGACATTGTTTACAATGAATACAACGGATGAATATGTATGTACAAAGGGCGGCTTTATCTCAAGGATGCACAAAGATAATAAGTTTGGAAAAAGGAACGCCCTTAATTAGTATCATAATTAATTATATTATCATAATATAATATCATAATAATTATTGTATTATTTTGTCAATTATATATAATTTTTGTAGGATTATGACGAGCCTGTTGGTTTACTGGTTAGTGTGCCTGATTGCTGAACCGATCGTGGGTTCGATTCCCACGGGACAAAAAATGTATGATCCACAAATAGTTGTCCCGATTCTGGATGTTCTTTGTATCCGTTGATTGTATGTTTGTAGAGCCGGAGTTGGCTCTAAAAAATATATATAAATATATTAGGTTGGCAACTAATAAACCCGGCACTTTTTTTCGATCAGTTTCTAAAACGTTATAGAACTATCTCGAATTTCTTGGAGAAGTATATAAATAAAGCGAGAGTTGCATGTCGGATCAGTTGACAACTGGATCTCGCATAGTAAAACTACAGTAAATTATGGTAGATATCTCGTAGGATATCTCGTAGGGAAATTCGGCTGCTTTTATTTCACGAATTTCGCTTAGGTCTAAAGCGACTGAAGCAGCGCGCAATATACATATGTGCAACGATGGTCGAAAGCGTGCTCTCTTAAGAGCCAAACATTGGTTCAGAAGATTTAGGGATGGAAATTATGAGCTATTTGATGAACCTCATCCAGGACGACCTCCTACAATAGATGTAGATGAGTTAAAAAGACTCATAGAAATGGATCCCAGATTCACTTCACGTTATCGGGCAGAGCAGCATCAGTGATCTCATACTGCAGTAGAAAAACAACTCCACGCTTTAGAAAAGACCTGGAAATATTCAGTTTGGTTGCCACATGAGTTGACGCCGTTTCAACTTCAGAAGGCAGCTAACGTGTGCATGGAACTACTTAGTTATCATCGTACCAATGAGTGGCTGAGGATGTAATTACGGGGGATGAAAAGTGGGTTATGTACATAACTTTTTTTCGTGATAGAAAACGACGGTGCTTATATAGTTGAGAAATAATTAGATTTTGTATACTTAAAAAATGAAATAAATTTGTGTTTAAATATTTAAATATTTATATACTTTAAATATTTATATGAATTGGGTCGCTCGTATGCGCCATTCAGGATGGGAACATGAGCCTACCTGAGGCCTCATCACAACTTGGATTTTTATTTTTTATTTATTTTATACTATAGGGGGACAGACGAACAAACGGGTCACCTGATGGTAAGTGACACCGCCGTCCATGGACACTTACAACTCAAGAGTCGCAAGTGCGCTGCCCGCCTTTGAGGGTGATGAGGGATGGGGGATGCAGGGAGCGGAAAGAAGAGAGGAGGGATGAGGAGATGGAAAAAAGGAGAAAGGAGATGAGGGGAGAGAAAAGGGGGGAGGGGGAATTGGGCCTCCGGAAACCTCACTCAATTCGGGGAAATGCAACGCAAGCGTTACTTCACAACCGGTTTTCTGTGAGCCCGTGGTATCGCACCGGTCGAGCCGGCCCATTCGTGCCTAAGCATGGCTCTGCCACTGAAAATAGACACAAGACAAATATATTTTAGTTGAAGAAAAAGTAAATGATAAATGATAAATGATCTTTATTTTGTTAAAAGGTTATAACAACACTTTTACACGTCAATATATTTTTTTTTCTGTTAGTTTATGCTAGATGAGGCCGGTGTTTCCTAGCTGACTACCCTGAGAAGAAACACCGAAACAAACTCAGAGGTCAAAGTCACACTCATTTGAGTGGACCCGTCCAAACAGTGCAAGCATTTGTCAGTTATCGTGTAGCTCAACTTAGAACTTTAAGGAGCTCAACGGACCGACGAACAGTACCAAAGCAAGGACATTTGGGTAGGCCGCAAAAGTACTCAAACAGTCAGACATCGTTAAAAAACAAACTTACAGGAGAAAAGAGAAAAAAAAAATAACCTACAAAGTCCTCACATTTACAATAATTAAATTTATAAATTAAAAGAAAAGAAACAAATATATAATATATTATACTTAACAAAGTATTCATGTCAAAAAGAACAAAGATTAAAACAATAAAAAAAAAAAACAATATAATACTTAACAAAGTAAATATTCATGTGAAAAGTAAAATGTCAATGTGTATAAAAATAAAGAAAAAAAAAGAAAAAGTATAAACGAAAAACGAAGGCTCATGTACATTAATGAAGCAGCTCATTCCCAAGCCTTTTTATCTTCAATGTAATCTTTAATTGTGTAAAAAGCTTTCTGACTTAGTTTTTTTTTTTGATAAATGATTTAAATTTATTATTGCTTAGTTCTTGTATTTGGCTAGGAAGCTTATTATAGAAATGTATACTTTGGCATCTAAACGAACCACCTATTTTCTTGAGCCTGGTTTTAGGAACAACAAATTTGTTTTTGTTCCTAGTATTTACACTATGGATATCACTGTATTTATTAAACAGATTAATATTTTTATGTGCGTACATGACATTTTCATAAATATACTGAGAGGTCACAGTTAGAATATTAATCTCTTTAAATTTATCTCTGAGGGAGTGTCTGGGACTTAATTTATAAATTGCACGTATAGCTCTTTTTTGTAAAACTAAAATAGATTGAATAACCGAATACCGTACGACATTACACTATGAAAATAGCTAAAGTATACTAAACGGGCTGTCTCTAAATCAGTTAAACCACGAATTTTCCTAACGGCGTACGCTGCAGAACTAAACTTTTTGGACAGTTTATCTATATGGGGGCTCCACTGAAGCTTTGCATCCAAAGTTAAGCCTAAGAACACTGTGGAATCTTCGGGTTTTAACACTTCGCCCTTTATTGACACACTAGTGTTCACCTGTGTTACATTAGGCAATGTAAACTTTATACATTTAGTTTTTTTCTCGTTAAGGAGAAGATTATTGATATTAAACCAGTTAACTACTGTTGAAAGGGCACTATTTACGTCATCAATAACCACCTGCTGACGTTTGCGTTTAAATACAAGTGAAGTGTCATCTGCAAACAGCACTATATCTTGTTTATCCTTTATGAGGTACGGCAGGTCATTAATATAAATTATAAATAAAAAGGGACCTAGAATAGAGCCTTGGGGAACCCCCATTCTGACTACAGATCCGGGAGATCTTTTACCGTTCACATCAACTCTCTGAATCCTATTACTTAAATATGAAGTAAGAAGATCCAGAGAGGTGCCCCGGATTCCATAGTAGCGCAGCTTCCTGATCAATGTATCATGGAGAACGCAATCAAAAGCCTTAGACAAATCGCAAAAAATGCCTAACGCATCGCATTTATCTTCCTATGCATTATAAATGTGCCCTAAAAGTTCAACAGCAGCATCAGTTGTTGAACGACCCTTTGTGAAACCAAACTGTTTGCTATGTAATAATTTATGTTTAGTAAAATATCTTTGCATTTGATCTAAAATAAGTTTCTCACAAATTTTACTAAGAGTAGGTAGCACTGATATAGGTCTATAATTAAAAGGGTCTGATGTACTACCCGATTTAAACAATGGTATTATTTTACTATATTTCATTAGATCAGGAAACTCACCGCAATCTATATAATTATTAAAGATTACTGTTAAAGTTGGTGCTACAATGTTTATAATAGACTTAGCAACGTCAACAGAATTACCCCATAGATCTGCAGTCTTTTTAATATTTAAAGTTTTAAAAGTTTTTATTATATCATTACAAGTTACATATTGGAAATAAAACTGGAATTCACAAATTGGAACGTTTTCTTTAAGTATTGTTTCTGCAACAGTTGGTGATGAATTTAGACATTTTGTAGTCGATACGGGAATCTCTGCAAAGAAATTTTCAAATGCTGCGGCTATTTTCGAATCTGATTTAATGATACTGTCATCAACAGCAAGGCTGTAATCACAAGTTCGGTTTTTTTTTTTTTTTTTTTATACTATAGGGGGACAGACGAACAGATGGGTCACCTGATGGTAAGAGACAACCGCCGTCCATGGACACCCGCATCTCAAGAGTCGCAAGTGCACTGCCCGCCTTTGAGGGTGATGAGGGATGGGGGATGCAGGGAGCGGAAAGAAGAAAGGGGGGATGAGGAGAAAGAAGATGAGGGGAGAGGAAAGGGGAGAGGGGGAGTTGGGCCTCCGGAAACCTCACTCATTTCGGGGAAATGCAACGCAAGCGTTACTTCACAACCGGTTTTCTGTGAGGCCGTGGTATCGCACCGGTCGAGCCGGCCCATTCGTGCCTAAGCATGGCTGTACCACTGTTAAAACGTCGGACGTCGGTTGCAAGACCTTCCCGTTTCGCTATTAATAATATTCCAAGTCATTTTAATTATATTACTACTATTTTTAATTTTTGAACTTAAGTAGCGAGATTTCGCTAAATAACAAAGTATATGTCCTTTACGACATTATGTTGAAATGAGGCCACGTCCTAAAGCAATAACCCGCCCATAGAAGCTCCACCGTCCGGTTAGGTGCGGTCCACACTCGACCGGGCGGATGTCACCCCGGCGCCGGATATTAGCTGCGGGCTGCGGCCTCGTCTGTACAGCCGACTATTTCCTTTCGATGCCAATTTGTTCGAGAATGAATAGCTTGTGAGGGACCACTCTAATATAATGAGAAACTATTCGCTGTTGGCTTTAGTTAATAATATTTACAAAATAAACGTACTTAAATGAAAATTGTGGATAGGATACGTACACGCCTGTATTCCTGGAGTGGTAAGCAAAGGCGTCTCAAAGGCTTTATACATATTATAATTTAGTCCCACTGCCGTAAACCGGCCTCTGTATGACTATATATACTGTCTGTTAATTGTTTCTACCACAATGTGATTTTGTTTGTTCTGCTTTTACGCCGTAGCTACTTAACAGATCTTAATGAAATTTTCGCGCCCATTATGAGAGATGCAGAAAACTACCTTACATTTTATACAGAAGAAAGTGCTGTTCCTCAAGGATACTTCAATTGGTTGATATAATAAACAAACACTCCTGTATCCCTTAAGACTTAGGCAGAGGTTTATAAAACACCCACACTTCGGCTATAAAAATTTGGTCCCAATATGAAAGGGCCAAGCCTATTACCGTCAGTCGGGCACTTCATGACTATATACATTTCATTTCACAAATACGTACTACACTGTATACTGTCACATAGCTAACACTCCGATCCCTTAGTTATCTTTTACGACTCCCACGAGAATAAATGGGGAGGGGGCTCTATCCACCGAGAACTACAACTAACGACGAACTGGTACAACCTGTGTAACCTTGGTGTATTGATTACTGGCAACTCTCACTTCGTAAGTGAGGACGCTCTTCAACGAGATGGTCCGCGCACCTAAAGAAGATAGCTGGGGTAGACTGGATGCGAAGGGTGAAGGACCGAGTGCTGTGGCGCACATTGGGAGAGGCCTATGTCCAGCAGTGGACTGCACTAGGCATGTTGAATGTACATTGAGTGTAAATATATATAAACATTTTTTTTTTATGCGATTGGGGGCAAACGAGCAGACGGGTCACCTGATGGTAAGTGACTACCGCCGCCCATGGACATTGTTGGCCGAGTTAGTTGTATAATACCGATTCAGTATAGAAGACAAACCTTAACAAATTCCGGTCTAGAAAACGTTTGTCCTTATGAGCGCAAACCAAGTACAGTTACAATCCCTTCGCGCATGGACTGTCCCGTACACGATGAGATAGTGAAGCACACTTACAGATAAGTCCATCTGTTCCACGCCTAACAATAACGAAGAATGGTCATTGATAGGGTTGTCACTATCAGGAGAAAGATTAAACAACTATAAACCCAAGAGAATGTTAGTTTCTATACTATATCATTGTGGATTTCTCTGATTCTATTTAACATCAATAATTAATTAATTCCTAAAAATATGATTACTTCAATACTAGACGTACCATCTCTCTATACCGTACGCTTTTTCGTGTTGAGTGTAATGTTCTCAAGGTTCATGTAAAAGTATGTGTATATGCCATTATCTTTGTTGAACCATATTTTCATAACGGCTGAATTAATAAATTGTACATATGTCTATCGCGTATCGTATCGTTAGAGTTCTCACATCATCACGAGTGACACTGACAATGCTTTTTGTGTATGACACATAATATTTATTTGTGGCAGGATAGATCTGTTTTATCTTCTTATAATTAGTAACTTGTTAGTTTGTCAAATATTGTTTATAACTGCTATGCTTTTGGCAACCCTGCACACCTGTGTAAAGAACCGGTAATCTAGTTAGGTACTTGACGAGCCGGGACGAGCGTACGGTGCGAACACACCGAACTATGAATTGTCTCGTAAACTATGACTTCATTAAACAACTAACCGTGTTAGTGTCAATGTAATCTTAAACATTTAAATATTCTCAAAACATTAAGTTTCATTCGTTTATTTCACTCATAAGTGTTCTTGAAGATAAACGAAATAAGTTGTAAGTCGATGATGGATAGATAGTAATGTATGCTGGATTTCTTGACGGATTAAATTTGCGGTTAAACGGCCAATGGTGGTGTCTTTACGGGCTTCTATTTAAAATGCAATGTTTGTTCCGATGACGTTCAGTAGCTGGAATGGAACATTCGGTTCCGTTGACTGTATCTTTATGATACGGATGACCTGACCCTGATTCTTAAATCTGTTTTTTTTTTTCATATTTTTTGTGTAAATATAAATAAGTAATTTGTGTCGCATAACTTTCAACGCCGTGTATACGCATATTTAAAGTGAGACCAACGCAGAAGTACATTTTCGATCAGTTGTTTTTTTTAAATCGTTCGAGTCGCTTACAAAAAAGATACATACAGTTGACATGGAATTTCCTCCTTTTTAGAGTACATTGAAAAGAAGACTAGCTCCGTTAACCCCTCAAGATAAATGATAATGTGAGAAGTCGATTCTCGATGGTAGTGAACCCTACCCGGGACCGAACCTGCAACCACTTAGCCATTACGCTACCGCCGCTTAAACTTCACTTTTTCTACGTCACCCAAAAGACTGTAACTCATAGGTTCTCATTTAAATATAAACGAATAGGACCTTGCATCAATTACCCATTTTTGACCGGCCTGTATCATGAAGGTTGAACTTTCAATCCTCGCATCGATATAACGATATACGTCCCCTCGGCCACCTACACATAATAAAGAGTTTTATTTAAATCATATACAATGTCTGTTCTGCTGAGATAAGATTAGATTGTACTCCTGAGAAATGAACGTGTTAATAAACCTTATATAATCTTGTGAAGTGAGACTCGATGTCGTTTGATGTAGCCTTTTAGACCGAAGCTGGGGGATCAAAATGTTGTAAAACGTATAGACAAAATTATCAGCGGTACATTCATAATGGTAAAAGATCAAACAGGAAACCTTAAAAATATACCGAAGACAGTAATTTTGTTTCAGAACAGTATAAATATGCGACACGGTATTTTTGAGATTATTTATATTTTACTATTAGTGTAGGATTTTAACAAATATCGCCATCCTCATTTGCCAAAATATTATTGTTAGGTTTTAGATTGACGCCACTGAACCGGGACCCGCTGCTCTTGAAAACCTTTTACATTACATTCAACTACATACAAAGATCTTATACATACATAAGTTACCTTAAGATACAACCGAGATACGGCGCTTTCTTTGATGTCAGAACTACACATTTTCAATATAATTGCAACCACCCTTTATTTATGTATGCATATTTGAACGAGTCCCTCAAATCAAGTTTATCACTGGCCAGTAATGCGTATTGCTAGTTTGGTATAATATATCCTAGTTACTGTTGGAACAAACTCGTCTAACTCTTGCAATTACAAGCGTGGCGTGTACGAGGCGACGGCGTCGCGGCGATTTGCACGTAACGGGGCTGTCAAATGTTCCGCACGCGATAGAGCCCGCACAAGTTAGAGTGCAAAATTTGATTGATCGGAATTCATTGAGACCAGAGTTCCATTACGGAGACTGTATTTTTATTCCACAACAATTTCTTAAATGCAACATCTTTAGTAACGATGGAGATCATAAATAAATAACCAAATATTTAAATCGCTAGACGTGCTTGCGAAATGTTTTTGAAGGCTGGCAACGCACTTGTGACCCCGTCTGCTGGTTGGCCCCCTATCCCATAAAAGAAATGTAAAAAAGTATAAACCTTTACTTTTTTACTAGGTAGATTTATGTATATTTCACATACATAAATCTACGTAGTAACTTCCATAAAACTCGCTTCTTTGCAGCTCTTTTTTTTCCAGTCCTCATCGTTACGCATAATTATCAATATTCAAGATTAGACCTTTCCGGACGATGGTCTATGCCAGGTTGTACCCAGTACCACTAAATCTGAACTTGTCCGTTGCCTTTTGAACACAGGTCTGTACGAAAACAAATTTATTTATCCAATACAATGCAAAGACGATGTTTCAATACTTAAATTATTTGCTAATCAAAGTAAGAAGAGTGCCAACCTCTAGAGAATACTATCCCGTAGCCACATCTCCCTACGAATAGAGATAAAACGTTTTGTGTCTTCCGGTTTTTGTAAGGCCGTGGGTAGCACTCCGGTCGAGCCGGCCCTTTCGTAAAGTTATTTAGCCCTTCCTTCGGATAGTGTAATTTTTTTCGGGTTGAAGGGCTTGATTAGAAAATATATGTATGTAACATATTTCTTATTATTCTGTTATAAGCGCAGTAGCGTAACAGTTCGTCATTGTTAAAATTATTCGGAATAAAACGTAAAAATGTATAAAATTAAGCCAGTGGGTAATTACAACAATAACTTTTATGTGTCTTAAAACTAAAAGGAGTTGGTCATGACTCTTTTTATGTTACTAGTTTATATCTTTAAACCAGCAACCCACGTGTACACAGCTCGGAGTAACAACGCGTCACTATGTAGGTCGCCATTTCATTTCTCCTGCGACCCATTTGTCCATTCCACTTGTAACAGATCCATCGTCCACGGCTTCTATTCACACATCTGTTCCCCACAGTGGAGTATTGTTTTCACAATCAGACACCGATACTGGACGTTTGTATCTACTGGTGCTGCCGTAGTGTCTAAGTGACGGACTTACGATCGAAGTGTCGATGCAAGTAGGTAAAATCTACTTATAAAATCATTAAGTTCGTTAATTTGATTAACTGTACTCCTTTTTGTCACTAGTATTTATTTATTTATTATAATCTCTTTATTGTACACCATTTAAAAAAAGTATTGCAGACATATAATATTATAGAGACATAACAATCGGCACTATTTAGTGTAATACATACATATATGGATAATCTCAGAACATTAACAACTCCTTTTCTTATGCTTTGAAGTTTAGTAAACATTAAAACCAACATTCAGAATACAGATCTTCTTTAAGATATCGATAAACTTGCTTATTAACATAAAAATGTGTGTCAAATTGTTCTAAGGGCAAGGTGCTACGTCCACCTTTATGCTTTCCTGTCATTAACAGTCGATCGAATCGACGTCGTGTCGGCGAGTATGAAAACGCTTAAAACGATCATTACAAAATGTCCGAGTGGCCTACATCCGATATTTTACAATCATGGCTCTCCCGTGCCTTTTGTGACAGCTTACTTTTTTCATCGTACTAAGGCGACTGTGTTCGGCCTTTGTCGGAGTGTTTGTCATGACATAGATTGGTTTGTTTTTTGTGTTACTTTAGAATAATTATTAAGGGTTGTAGTCGGGACAAAGTTCTGTGGTTGCAGTCCAAGTATCGGCAATCTTTCGGGATGAGTTACAGATATTATAATAGGTTATCTACTATTGTAAAGCCATATAAGGTTTTTATAGTAAACGCCAAAACTTTGAACATTTAACCCACATGAAAACTCTAAAACTACTACTTCACACAGACCCCCATCTTAAACTCCAGAACAAGAGACTTTCCACCGCCCATATTACTTTGACAAGGTCCATCGGTGTAACGGTGCACGTGCCAATCCATGGTTGAAACTTTAAATCCTTTCTTTCGCAGCGGTTAACTGTTGTCCGAATCATTATAATACTGCCAATGCTAGAGCTGTGACGGTTACCTACTGTGTGCTTTGTTCGGATTTCTTCGTTTCACTTCATGCCTCCAAGCGTAATGTTGTATTTAAATAGTAGAAGAACTTTAAGCTATTGAGGCCTTATCGTATTAGTATAATAAATAATTACAAATAACAGAGGGCAGGTATCGGCCACGCAGTAAGATTAACATATCGCAGTAACCTATCATTATCTGGAAGTGCAAGCATGAACTAAATGTTAAGTTGAAAATTCTGAAAAGCAGAGGAGATACGAGAACTTCACCCTGCGGCACACCTACAGATGTATTACACCATGAAGAGAACGATTTCTCAAAGAGAACACGCTGCCGGTGACCAAACAGGTAACTTTGAAACCAATCAACTACTGCTGGAGATATGTTAATAGAGTGCAAGATGCCAGCAGGATGTTGAGATCCACGGTATTAAAAGCATTGCTAAAATCTAATAAGGAGAGTACCGTTAGATTTTCCTTCTCCATACCAAGTCTGATGTCGTCTGTGACGTTGATCAGGGCGCTAACCGTGCTGTGACCTGGGCGAAAGCCTGACTGCATAGGATTTAAGAGAGAGTTTTTAGAAAGGAGTGTATTCAATTGTTTATATACGAGGCGTTCCAGAACTTTAGACAAAAGGAAGTATGGAAATAGGACGATAGTCGGAAAAGGAATTAGGATGTTGTTTCAAACGTAAAAGGTGATAAAGGTTTGGACTGTTATCTATCAAGCAATATATGTACTTACGTTCCCAGTTTGAGAGTTTGAAAGTTGTGGGCTATATTCCTGAGGTGTAATGGCGGTCTCATCTATTTTTACTGCAATATAACCGGCTTGTATATCAGATAATTACAGTTTGCCTAGTCAGCACCCGCCTTAAGAACAATTTAGTAACTCACTCACGTTCAGCCGAACAGAAATGGAGCTCGTTTAAATAAAACAAATTAAATGGATTAATTTAGTTTCGATGTCCCTTTGCGGAGAACAACTTTTCATTTGTAAATAAGCTTTGATTATTCATGGCTTGTTCTATCAAAATTAACTTTCATGAAAATTGTCAACAATTTACAATTTACACTGTTTCAACACGTTCGCGTTTTATCATAGGATTACATTTACATGAATTAATTCGCTTATTTTATGTATTTCTTACGTTTCAACTGCATGATGTTTCGAGCAGGTTACATAATCTGTAATCACTATTTATCGCGTTGCATTTTTTGTTTGTGCAGGATTTAAAAGATAAAGCTATAGATTAGAATATACTACACAACAATACAATGAGCGGCCTTATCCGACAGAACAAGACAATATGCAAAAGAACATACGGGTAGTTTAGTTGTAGGAAGAAGAGAGAAAAAAGCAAAAGATAAGGCTATTAACTATATCGCGATTTCTTCTTACGAAAAGGGTGCTAACCATGTGGTTCTCTGTGGCGGAGAATAGGGTCACCCCATCTCTTCTCGTGGGGGTGGTAAAAGGCAACACAGGGATCGAACTGTAATATGTCGTACATAATATATACAGTCTGACAGTGCATGGTGACTGCAATAGGTAAGGATTGGCAAAATCGCTTCCTTAGAAACCCTTGATTTAGAGAAGATTTATGAAAAAGGTCTCTAAATTTAACAGGAGTTAAAATTGATGCAGAATCATTTACAAATCTTATAAGAATTAATTTAATAATACATCTTATAAGTCAATATCAGTCAGTATGATTCAAAGATTCTATTAGTTTATTCAGTGAGCACCCAAGACAATTACGTAGCAATAGATATGAATTAGCCCTTTAGGCTTGTTCGGAAAACTAACACATGATCAGTGTCTACAGCAATGTCACAAGTGCGTTGCCGGCCTTAAAAGTTTGAAGGTCGTATCGATCCGGAATTATCACTATACTCAGATAACAGTCCCTTGGTCACCTTTTACGACGCTAACTTGAAAAGCCCTAGGCCCTATAAATAAACCACATGGCTAATATTTTATTTCTTTGTAAAACGTATGTACCTATCTATGGCATAGCCGGGCAGGTTATAATTTTAGCATATTGTCTGCTAAAGCTCTATTAAAAGTGTAAGTATGTTGTTGCCGCAGAAACTGATAGCTTTAGGAAGAAGCTTTATCAAATCATATAATAATTATTATATCCAGATTCAATGAAACTAATGAATCAATGTGAGAACGAAATAAAAACGTTCTTATATCCCAGTCTTCTAAACTAAGATTTTGCAATGAAATAGGGTAAATATCGTTTGAATAGCTTCTATAAAACAATTCAGTCCGAGAATCCCTGTAAATAATATCGGGTTATCAGTCTGCAGCTAACTTTTACTTGAAGTACTTGTCGGTTTACAACTATCTTCGCTCTGACCAACGCTAAAATTTCGGCGTGTTTCGTATAGAGTGCTGACACAATGAAATGTGAACTTAAGTTATATGTGCACAAAGTTTTAGTTTCTCGAGCAGTATTTTGCAAGTTGAATGGCAAACGCTGTGGACAGGAGATTTGCATAGTTTAGTGAAAGTTCAACGTTTTATAGCTTAGAAGAAGTTTTACCGAAGCGACCAAAAGTTTGAGATTTACAAAATGTTTGGGGTGAACAGAGATATGAGGATTACATTTATTTCAAGGAAGAATTTTGTACTTCTTTTTTATTATGTCGGCAAAGTCATTGAAACTTTTTCTTTATAACATTAACATTTTCTTTACCTAGTTATTTTATTATTGTACTTAATTTACATAATAAATGGGTTTGGGTTATGTTACATACATTGCATTAACAATTAACCACTTTATGTACTTACCTTATGTGGTAGAAGAAATACAATTGTAATATTGTAAGGTCTAATGCTTGATGCTCGGGTTCAAGTATTTTTTTAAAACAACAACAGATTCAGTTCATTTAAAAAAGTAACAAAATGTAGGTATAGAACCTCTGCCAACCACTTCGGAGATCTGAGTGAACAAAAAGGTATAAGTACATAGGTACATAAAGAAATCAAGAGAACTTTTTATTACTCTTTCTATTTCCTCTAAATTGTACATTTTTATTCTTCTCATCCAAATCCATGTAGTATAAATTAAACAACTAGATCTGAAATTGGTTCCCAATCCAGCGTGAGACTTCACATTCTGCTGTATCCACAAAAGCAATGGTAGTATGACGTCACTATTCTATTAAATTATCATATAAGTACACATTAACAACATAAAGCCTACAATATAATCAAATGGGCTTTATATCTTCGGTAATTATGAGTTTATGTTTGTCAACATAACTTCAAAATGACCACTCTCTCATGTATCACTATTAATGGTAATGTCTTTGAGTAAGTGTGTCGATAAAGTGGTGCCACACTCGGACGACTTATTGACCCGATTGTGGCGGCGGCACGAGCGGCTGCCGACATCCGATGAAGATACAACATGTGTTCTATTCTCCTAAATATTGGAGATATCTGTGTGATGCTCAGGAGAGGTCGATTGTGTTTACCGTTGTAGGTCAACTTGTACCAGCTCAAACCTAAAACGTCAACCATCAATAATACTGTCTATCTTATATTATTTAGTGTTTCGTAACTTAATATTATAAACACGAATATGAGTTTGATTCGTAACGCATTAACGCACTAAAGCGTGACCGTGTTCTATTCTATTTGAGCACTGACGGCAAAAGATTTACCCAGAATTGGCTATGTTGTACTTAGTGTATTCGATTAAGTACAATAAATGTCTTTTTATACTAAGGTCTCAGAAACAAAGCTTCCCATCAACCTAACGCCGGAGCTAACAAATATAGCAAATCAATCAGTTGGTCCTTCGAGCCGCGATCAAGCGATGCGCAAATAATGCTGACGGATGTCATTTTAACCGTGAGGGCAGAATCTGTCTGTTGCGACATTCTGAATTGAATATTTGTTTTCCTGTGGAATGAAATAAATGTTTTCTAGCAACGGCTAACTTAAAAATCTATGTATATTTAAAGAAATTTATAAAAAATAGCAGAAATTGCTATCAAAGTCAAATATTCTTAATAGTTAGTTAGATACGCATTCGACAGTGGTAAAGTCATGCTTAGGCACATTTTCCGGCAAATATCCCGAAATGAGTGATTTTTCTGGAGGCCCGACTCCCCTCTCCTTTATCCCTCCTTTCCCATCTTCTCATCCCCCTCTCTTCTTTCCCCTCCCTACATCGCCCTATCCCTCATCACCCTCAAAAGCGGGCACACTTACGACTCGCCGTGTCCATGGACGGCGGTTGAGTAACAATGATATCAAAAAATGCGTAAATTCCTTTAGTTTTGGGTAAGAAGTAGAATTATTATTAAATAATTTATTATTTAAAGAATTATTTATATATTTAGTTTTATTTTTAATGATGTAATATTTCACTCCCACTATTAATCAAAGGTACATATATACTACATACATATGTACATACGTACACACACATTCCGTTCTATCGAAAGGAAGCGAAGTAACGAAATAAGGCTTAGAAGACAGGAAGCAACGATCTCACCTATCTGAAGGTAGAGCGAGAACAGCTAGATCCTCCCCCGTAAAGTAATGCCTAACGGCGGTTCCGCGGGGTAAACGGGGGAATGAGACAGGGGAGGTTTTTAGTCGGTATTGGAATATCCGAGTCCGACATACCAGGCCAAACAACTATACCTGATGATACGCAAAAGTATTTTCCTACCTGTATAAAAAAAACATACATACATATGTATATACATACTCGAAAAACATAAACGTCCTCTTGTGAAGTCATGTAAATAGGTCTCTTATATAATTTACAACAAGAATCATAAAAATATTAAGTGTAGTTGTAAATTATAAAGTTTTATTGACTGTTAAAAGTTGTGTTAAATCTGTGGCTTATTACGAGTATACGTAAGTTGGGAACCGCGGGATATACATTACTGGTCTAAAAATCTATATTTCACCAAACTCAAATCAATTGATCCGACGAGGCGTAATACTTCTAACGACGGTCACATCTGACAAGTGAAGCACCAATAATGCTGACAGATATCAGGGTGTAGGGTGGCCACCTGTCATGCCACATATCCGGACATATTTATATCTTGAAACTTCTTTTGTAAATAAGAACAATTGAACTGCTTGTATCTGGAAATATTTTGAGCAATATAAGCAGAGACATTTTACTCTAGGCAGCCCAGACGCTAAGACACTAGTCGAACTAGTACGATTACCTCCAACTCAAGAGTCGTCGTTGCCCGCATTTGAGGGTGATGAGGGATAGGGGATGCGGGGAGGGGAAAGTAGAGAGGAGGGAGATGGGAGAAGAGGGCCTTACGGAAACCTCACTCATTTCGGGGATATGCAATGCAAGCGTTGCTTCACAACTGGTTTTCTGTGAGGCCATGGTACCGGTCGAGCCGGCCCATTCGTGCCTAAGCATTGCTCTACCACTGTTAAACCTCTACCCTTTTTAACTAACATATTCACAATTTTCCCAACTAATTCCCAAAGTGCAACCCCAACTGCTTTAACTGGGACTTCATTATAGTTGCGTTTAATACTCCTTCGCCTAGGGTTATCGAGAGTGGAGGCGTATGTATGTATATTTTGTATATAAAAATATAAATCTGTTATATTCACATCTGATATATGATCAAATATTATGTTGTAGATAGTGTCATTTTGAAATTGAAGCTACGAGTATGTCAATAATTAAATTGTTTTGCTACAAGAATTTCAGGGTCATGTTGTAGTAGAGAGTCGTCTGATATAGTAGTTATGGCTTTAAGACTGTTGCATTGTACTGCATATATGACAGAAAGAATTTATGGTAACCGTTGTTTCATCATTATGTTATAACACAAGCAAATTTAGCTTACCTGGCCTAACAAAAATATTAGTAAAGTTTGATCCATGGTACTAGGTAATAAACATTATTCAGATTAAGATATCGTGGCACCGGTGTCTGTGTGGACAGGGAATGTCGCGCCATATAAATATGTGAGTATGTCTGTCACGCCCCGATATTATCTTGACGTAGTCACTCAAATCTGTGGGATTCGGGAGGTATGTTTGAATAAGAGCTACAGGATTTTTGGAATGTAAATTACGATTATTAATTAGTCGAATTGGGATGTGAATTACGATTTTATATGTATTCCGTGTAAGTTCTTTGCGGTCTTATATAGTTGTAAGGTGATAACAATAAACGCGCCATTACTTAACTTAAAAATTGGGCTATCAAATCCAAGTAAAATAATATTAAATCTATAAAAGTAAATAATAATTTACTTTTAGAGATTGGTGCGTTGTATATTTCTGAAATATTAATACATGGTGAGGCCTGTGTCAAGCAGTAGACTGCTTTAGTTGCTGTTGTACGAAGTCTACAATTATACTCTGTTTATCAGACGTAATCAAATCAGGTCACCTCTAAGAATACACATTTATTCCAATTCATAATACTAGGTCAACATAATACGCTCAGCCCTTACACTAATACTTTAACTTAACTCTTTCAGCGGCTCGGTAGTTTGACGTCGTATAAATGCATATGTATAAACGTGTAGTATACCTGTTATTTAATAAATTACATTAGCAATAATATGCCTCTGCCTAGTTTGTATATATGTATATAATAAAAAAAAACAATAAATTGTTTACTGTCAGTATTTTGGCGACTCACAACTGCCGTCGATTGACACCTGCAACTCAAGAGTCGCAAGTGCGCTGCCAGCATTTGAAGATGTTGAGGGATGGGGGTTGCGGGGAGGGGAAAAAATAGAAGAGGGTAAAGGAGTGGGTATGAGGATAAACGAAAGAGGGGAGGAGGAGTTGGGCCTCCGGGAAACCTCACTCATTTCGGGGATATGCAACGCAAGCGTTTCCTCACAACCGGTTTTCTGTGAGGTCGTGGTATCGCACCGGTCGAGCCGGCCCAATCGTGCCTATGCATGGTTCTACCACTGTTAAATGTGTGTATATGTTCATGTACGATGTAAATATATAAGGAATTGTAAATGATTAATATAATGTCCCCACTTTTTAATGTTTCTGTTTAAGTTTTTCATTAATGTTGATACATAGGACTACAACAAACATTCATCATGGCAACAGAGTACTCGTACTTACTCATTCATTATTTACAGCTAGTACTCCTAGTTTACTTTCTTACAGCGTAGCGCTTATAGCCTTTTTTCGCGACTACCCGAAAAAAGAGTGGAGAGGATAAAATTATGTGATTTAAAAGTTATGTTGATAGCACCATATCTTTTAAATGCCTGAACAAATTTAGATGTACGGGATGTCGGTAAATTCTTTTCAACATTTAATTTGCCATAGGCTATAATAATAGGGGTCACACTAAAAGTTTTTGGAAAATGAAAAACGGAATGATATAAAATATTTCTGAAGTATTCTCCGTTCCTTTCTGAGCACCGGCGGAACAATTGACTGAAGCAGTGAGCCCACTCCCCAATTTCTCATCTACTGCTTTTTACTAATTATATTATTATTAAAACTATTCTTAAAACTTTCAGTGTGACCCACGTATACATATGTATATATGTATATAATTTAATGTGACGGCTTTGTGGCACATAATGTAGGGTAGGGTAGGAGTATTATTTCCAAATACATATATAAAATTCATTCTTTAAATTTTATAAATGGCAGCTGAAAACTCTTTAAGTTTACTATATTCTAATATAATAATAGTAGATATTATTATGATTAAAAAAAATTAAATGTAAAATTTGCAAATAAATTTCCCATACTTTCCATGGCAATTTAAAGAATACTGCACGTTCTACTATTTCCCATGTTTTATCACTTACAACAAAACTTCTCTTCGAAACCAGTCTCGCTTGCTTTGTATTTCAAACAGTAAATTGAATATTTATGTATTAACGTATAAACGAACATACAGTGTAAAACGTAAACGAATCCTAAAAAACATACAGTGGACATGGGTAAACATGGCTATCGGAGGTCGATCAACAATCGAAGGTGGTTAAGTACCAATAATGTCTGGTATGACTGTCTGTTGAGATTTACTGTCAGTGTGCGTAAGGGTATCATGCGGGCGGATGGCGCCATCCTTTATTTATTGAGGTAGTATGATAGCCACAGGAGGCGACTCTGTTGGACTGGACTTGTCTATTCGTGTATTTTATTTATTGAGTTAGTATAACAGCCACAGAATGCGACTCTTTTGGACTTTACTTGTCTCTTGATGTATTTTATTTATCGAGTTAGTATGATAGCCACAGGATGCGACTTTACTGGACTGGACTTGTCTCTTGGTGTATTTTATTTATTGAGTTAATATGATTGCCACAGGATGCGACTCTGTTGGACTGCACTAGTCTCTCGGTATATTTTATTTATTGAGTTAGTATAACAGCCACAGAATGTGACTCTGTTGGACTGGACTTGTCTCGTGGTGTATTTTTTTTGCTATCTTTACTAAAACAGAGTATAGCCCAATTGATTTTCATCATTAAATTGATAGAAATTGGGTTGAAACAAACTTTAACTAGACAAAGCGGCTATTTGTTGCGGTGTGTGGATTTTCATACATAATTCCTAATTATTTTATCTAAAAGGACGAATTCAAATAATTTTTGAACAAGTTAGTAATGTAACGAATGTGGGATTTTTTTTAAATTACCGAATGCGAATATGTATTTACATTACTCCCTAATAATTATGGACTCAAATATAATTGGCAAAATGTCGATTAAATACGCTTCTACCTATCTTCGAGGATGCAGGCGTGAATGTATGTATGTGTATTTTTAATTTAGCATCCATTAAATATCAATGTCTCTTTCTGAGCCATGAGTATAGTCATCCTACTTGTAAAGCACAAACCGTTTGCCGAACGTTACCGAAGTTAGCCGAGTCCCCGCGTTCTGTCGGCGGTGGACGTCTCGCGGCGGGCGACAGATGCAATATCGATAAATAGGGCTTTGTCAGATTAATGACATGTGTACGGATGTAATGGTGATTGTAATCCATAGCGCGATTGTAAATGGAGCTTTTGTTGCGTTTTGTTGCACTTCGCAAATAGGAACGAACTAAGGCTTTTATGATAAATTTACAGTTTATAACTTTTTTATTCTGATAAATAACCTATGGGCAAGCACCTTATAAATAGCGATGGATAGCTTAATTATTACTTGTATTAAACCTGAATTAACTACTTTACCCCCAATAGTAATCGAGACAGCGGTAAGTCAAAAGAGGCATCTTCTCACTTGGTGTCTCGAATACAACCGTAAAATGGAACGCTTGAAATTTGTAATTTTAAAATTCTGACATTATTTAATGTCAGTGACTGTATCACCATTTTTAATCCGACTTCAAAAAATGAGGAGTCTATGTTGTACTATGTTTCTTTTTTTATGTATGTTGAGCGATTTCTTCGCCAATTGACGACTGACTTTATTTTTTTTGCTCTCGATATAAATACTTCTGCAGTGGTTCTGTTGTAACCTGATTTGGATTTGATGACATTTGTCAAATATTTACGATTTAAAGTAAATTATATCGTAAGTAGAACCCTTAAATGATTTTAAGTAAATAAAATACTGAAGTAATATATGTGTTTCAAGTGAAAACTGCAAACATTTTAAACCCTTTCTAAAATATTTTTAAATTTACAAATCCTAGTACATGTAGGATAATATTAGTGTTGTGCTGTCCAAGATCGATATGATATATAACTTAATATACAATTGACAATAACCCTCTGTGACACGAAGCTGTAGATACCACAAAAAAGAAATCCACAGATAATTTCTCAACGATATATAATGTAATAGCAAAAACACGTGTGTATAGTTCTAAAACTACAGTTGCTAAAGATATCACATCTTTAGCAACTGTTTGTAATGAAATACAAACTTGTGTTAAGAAGAGCTAGAAAACACATGACGTCTGTAGAAACGTTTACTAGAAGTTAGAGCGACTCCTTGCTAATGGAAAGGCGGGCTTAGTGTCAAGTGGTAGGGACATCAAACGTCATCTAGTGCAGTTATATTAATAATAACTTAATAAAGCGTTCATAGGCGTAGTTAGTATTGGTATATCCTTTATGTAAATAGGCAAAACGAAACCAACCTATTTTCTTTTTTTTTTTTTTTGGTTAGTAGCAGTTTTTTTGTATCAGTTTTACTTAAATTAGAGTATGTAAAGTACATATGTATGTACGTTGACCTGTTACAGTACGCATAGTCTATACAATAACAGTTCAAGTCATAATGGCCTGAAATAAATCAAAATAATCAAACTTAGAAATATCGTAAATAAAAGTAAGTGTAATCTTACCAAAACGCCAAGACTTAGTGCGAAGATGCTAAATTGTATTTCCAACAATATCCCTGCCGGGTACAACTTTTCATATAAAAAAATTACTTTTATTGATACGATTGTTAACATAGATATGTATGTTCTGTCACGTGTTTATTAAATGTAGTAAAGTACCGTCGGTTGTATGTATCAATATGATAGTCGGTCGTGTTGTATTTCTTTTGTTTTTTTTTTTAAGCAACTCCCGCATTAGTAGTTATTCGTGTGCCGTAACTCTGTTTAAGTAGGAGAAGAGCAGCCGACATTTCTGATCGAATGGGAATCGGCTGACTAGGGAAGTGTTAAAAAGTGTTAAACATCAGACGAACTTGTGTTATTTTTACCCGACAACGTATATATTATATAAACCGATTTTATTACAGTCTTCGAGTGCATGTGTACATATGTATATGTATCTACATATATATATATATATATACATAATGTTTCTTTGTCAAGCTCGGCTCTAATGTTGGCACGGCATGATGGATCATGTATGTGAGGTTTCACTTGAATAGTTCTAATAGTGAAAAAGACATGGGGCATAACTGAAAAAATACAGAAAATGAATAATGCAGTCGTCAAAACTGGTTAAGTTTTCTATCAATCACTTTCCTATAAATATATATTTCAATATATAACAACATTATTAATCATTTTTTTATGTGTTTGTGTGTGAAACGATAGAATACTTACTCAGTTTTCTATTGTTTCTGAAAAAAGGTTAATTTTAGTTGATACACTCTTTTAATAGCAGTGCAATTTGTTAACAATTTTACTTTTTGTAATTCATATCATTCGTTCATCGTAACGTGACATGTAACATGTACTTATATTCGTCATCCTACTCCCTAGCAACGTCTCTTGAATGTCTTTGTGTTTCCTTTACCAGATGTAGAGCCGGGGGTTCGATTGTAGCAGATTGTAAACATTGCACTGGTCTTCTTGTTTTTTATGTATATGTGCAAAATTAACCAGCGTAAATGCACAGAATTCAACTAAAAGCATTATTATTATTAACTTAAACTTAATATTTCCAGGAGGCGAAGACCCATCCACGGACCCCGGCGTGCGCTTCACGAATGAGCCATCAGACGTGGTAATAGCGCCGGGCGATGCTGCGCTGCTGCCGTGTTCGGCCAACTCGCGCCGAGCGTTGAGACTGCAATGGCGGCACAGTGCCACGGGGACGCCGACCAGAGATCATGCTATCACAGACACTGACAAATATAGGTGAGGTCATAAATTAGAAAAAGATTTAAGCGATTGACAGACGTGCGAGCTTTAAACTCGCGGATTTAAAGTCTGTCAGTCCCCTTAAGGCAATCGATTTGGAGTAGGTTCCCTGATAAATAAAATTAATCCTATAATAGGTAGCAGGTGATGTACCACTTTATTATTAAGGTTCTCCAAGAAGCACCAACAGAAGCAGCACTGCCACATAGGAAGCGGTTCACCGTAACTTTATTTTTAAAATATTGATAATCTCGTCTAGTTGTTAGTGACCCCAACTGATAAATCAGATGTCGTAGGTTCGAATCCAACACGACACAAAAACTTGTGTGATCCAAATTTTTGACCTGAGTCAGGGAGTTCTTTGTGTCCGCTGTTTGTATGTTTGCCAAAACACAGAAATAACTCCTTGTGCGAGAGTTGTTTTTTAAAAAAAAAAACAGAACAAAGAATAATTACAAACAGAATCACAATATACATTTGTTTTACTCTCTAATCAGAGAGAATCTAAGCGAAACTCTTGCAAATCTGCAATAACTCAGAAATCCGCCATAAATTCAAGGCTGTCAAACCTCAGCAGTATCCTAGCAAAGATACATTACATACAATATAAGTTGCAACTGCACACGTCGTGAAACGTGTCCTCGCTGTTTATTCCGCTCCGTGGAGTATAAAACTGTTATAAAATATACCGAGGAATAGGATCGTAGTGTTTTAGCTACGATTTGAGTTTTAAATATACTTTAAATATCAGGAAATGGTAAATCTGTATTAAATATACAGTGTACTTATTCTGTCTAAAGCTTAGACAAATTAGGCATTGATATGGGAAGATACAAGACAATATAAGATAATGATATTTACTATTTATTGTGTTATATGCGCTTACCTGAGGCTGGACATTCCACAAAATTCTTGGATAATTTCTTTTCGGTTTAAGCGGTCCGACTCTAGAATGCCTTACCGTTAGACACAAGACAAGCTAAATCACTGCATATTGTTCAAGAACTGGTCAAAAAACACTACAAACAACATACAAACTCCTTTTACTAGGAGAGGTTAATATGTAATAATTGTCCCTCTGTCCTTTCATATGTCAAAGCACCATATCCGAGTTAATCTTATATATATATACATACATATTTGTATACACACGTATCTTCGTTTGTATGTATGGTATATGCTTCTATGTACTCTTTCGTTGCATCGTTTTGCTCCTACAAAGATGGTTTGCTTATCAATATAATGTACTTTATGTGTACTGTAGTGTATTACATTTTTTTTCTCCATCCTTAGACTGCCTGTAAGAGATTGCCGTAGAGCTATTAGGCCCCTATTGTATAAACCGCTACTGTAATCTATTAAATATATATTAAAAAATATAAAAAATACAGTTAGAGCTCCAGAGACAGGAACCTCCTCGCAATGCGTGCCGTATCAAGAAGGACTGCCTTTTGTTATATATTTATAATATGTTGTGTGATATGGTTATGTAATTAATTGGTAACTAGTTTGATGTCCGTGAGTCGCTAGTCGTAAGGCCCAGTTAAAAATCAGCGTCAGGCATTCTGACTGACACATGCTGAACTGGGTCCTTTTTGACTTTGCACTGAATGCATGTTCTTCCGCCGACTTCAAAAAGGAGGAGGTTCTCGATTTTATCGACTGTATATATTTTTATTTTCATATTTTAACCTCAGAATTTTCGACTGGGTGAACCGATTTTGACAATTGAAAGCTGGTGCTTCCCGTGTGGTCCCATTTTAATTTGGTTCAGTTTTGACAAAGGAATCCATGAGAAAACCATATAAGTCTTAAATTTGCATTAAGATTGTGCGCGACAAATGGACGAATAACTCAATATCACACCAACCGATTTCGATGATTCTTTTTTTTGTTAGAAAGGGTGTAATTTAACGGTAGTTAGATGAGAGTTTGGTCCAGTTCTGACAATGGCATCCATGAGAAAACCGTATAAGTCTTAAATTTTGTGATAGACGCATTGAAGTCGGTTGTCTACTTTTTTAAAGTGAATTATTTTTTCTTTGTTTACACGACTATTGCTTATATGTTGTTATTTGTCTTGTTTTACATTTCTTTGTGTAATTTTAATTTTCCTGTTATTGTGTCAAGTGTATGTCAAATAATGTTTTCTTTCTTCTTTCTTTCTTTCTGCATTAGGCCCTTAACCCTAACGTGAGCCTCTGAAGGTGTTGGTCGAGGCTCTTAGCAATCAACCCATTGATTCAGATATGACTGTTGCATGAAATGTTTGCTGAATCCACATCCCACATATCTACAACCTCATAACCCAAATCCAAATATTTTAGTCGTTTTTCTTTTTCAGCCTTCATTGTAACTATTATTATTTATATATTTTTTGTTTAATATACTCTTGACTAAAAGTCACTGTATTCTCTCATGAACCTTGTTATGTCTTATGGGTGTTGATGTACCTAAATACATACATTTTTTTGTGTGATTTCCAGGCGACAACTCCCAAACGGATCCCTGTCTATCGAGAACATGTCGGCTGCTTTAGCGGGCCAGTACCAGTGCGTAGCGACAGTCGACGGCGTCGGGACCATACTGTCCAGACAGACCACCGTCTTCTTAGCCGGTTAGTGACAGTCAACACTTACACGAAATACAGACGTAATCAGAAGACCAGGGCACAACAGATTTAGGCTTTGTGGCGCCAGACCTCAACCCTAGAAATAGTTTTATTATGTGGAATCTTTTTAATTTTAACAGAGAGTAATATTTTAAATACACAAACAGACAGATAGAAAACAGTTAATTTTTTATTGCATGAAACACCGATTTTCTTTTATATACATATGTTGCTATTTTTGTTTTAAAAAGTTAGTATCTTCGAAGAACTTCATTGTCATTATTTAATTTAATTACGATTGCATCTCGACCTTTTGGCGGTCACTGCTGTACTTAGCTCCTATAATTTTTCATATTTGATTCTTATTAATAGACCTTAAAATTTTTACAAGTAAAAACATATGTACATAAATACGCTCACGCCTGTATCCTTCTAGGGTAAGACAGAGGTGTATAAAACACCCACATCTTGTCTATAACAATCCAGTCCCACTAACGTAAGGGGCTTGCCCCCAAGCAAGTTACCGTTAATCGAGCACGTTATGACTGTATACATACTGTCTGATAGATAACAGTTAAGAAAGAGAGTTAAGAGATGAGCTGGCTTTTTTTTTCTACTCCACCGACAATCGCACGGCCATTCTAAGATTAATGTGATATAAATAACATTTAAATGATAACAAAACTATCAGAACTCCGCAAATTGTATAGCGTAGACCTCAGCGAAGCGGTGAGCTCTATCTTTGCTTTGTGTAGAAGTTTGATGTCGTGGAACCAGATAAAGGAGCAAAGGGTATCTGTGATCTGGGAGCGGACGGATCGCAGGGATCAGCTCTCACGTGTGGGAAATAATTTTAAAGTTAATCTCTATTATTTCATTGCCAACTTTAATACCATGATTCATTTGTAAACCAAGGCGCGTGCATTCGCCGGCCGCTGTAGTTTTCCTGTAAACTATGAGTGTAACTGCTGTCATTTCATTATTATGTATTTATTACTTGTATAAATGTATTACATCTTATATTTTAAACCGCCATAAATTCTCAATTCTGTTTTATATTTGCTATCGCAAAACTAAGTCTTCTATTTATCGATTTGATTTTTTTATTTGTCACTTTCACATTATGCTGTATGCTTTCAGTTTGGTCCCATTTGGATTTAAATACAGTATTTTGTTTCGTGTGACAATCGCACTTATTGAAGTTTTACATTAACCTTGTCCAGTATATGAATAAGATTTTTACATCATCCGATTGCATCACCGGCCAAAAGTAAGTAGCTAATAAATGTATCTAATACGTAATAAAATAGTAATAATTAACATTGCTTTCTCTTCCAGAGGTGCCCGAAGTAGTCGGAGGTCCTCGTTCAGTGCTTGGGTCGGTGGGCGGCGCGGCGCTCCTCCCGTGTGGAGTGCGCGCCCCTCCGCGCCTCGCGCTCCGCCTCCACACCGCCGCACCGCCAGACAGACGCGTGTACGGAACCGCAAGGCTAAACAATGCACCGCCGCTACTTAAGCTTAATGTAAGTTAAATCGTTGAGTTTTCCTGCATATCGGGGTTCTTCAAAACAGGATTTTGAAGAGTCGGCAGCGCATACGAGTCCAATAAAGTCGCAATGGGAACCGCTTATTAATTTCCCTGCAATATATTTGTTTAACTGGTAAAAAGTGTTCTAAAATGTGTTCCAAGGAAGCTTCGACCTTTGTCTAAAAATTGCAGCGATCTATCGTGTCCGTCGTGGCAGATTGCAATAGATACATCATTCTGAAACTAGTTCCCCATTAATATGGACATAGCGACTTCACTGGTACAGTATATTTAATTTTTGTAATGATCTATAATCTTCTTAATTTCTTCTCTATTTGTAACACAAACTGACTAAAACAGACTATGTTGTCCACATACAATATTTCAATTTCATGTCAAATTGTCAAACAAACGAACACACTGTAGATCTTGTATTGGGTACTTGTACTTTCTCACCTCACCACCGTACATTGAATACGGGTCTCAGGCTTGGAGGAATCCCTGTAAATAATAAATACATTGATCCTATTGAGTGGACTCAAAAAGGGTTTTTCAAATACCTATTCTTTCATGAAAAAATCCCTTTAACTGAGGTAATTATCATAGTCTATATAAATCATATTTTACCTTCAGCGTATCGCCGTAAGATAGGTGGCAGTATTCTTTCGATAAAAATTACTAATTATGAAATGTCGTGCACCCTTGTAAAAATCGTTGACCACCTATGAAAGTAGCATCCGCCTACAGACTACGTCACTACAAACAAACCAGCTACATAGTACGATCGAGCCGCTTTTTAATAATTAGTATAAACAGTTTAACTCTGATAATTTTTACACCAAATTGATCTTTATCCACCACTGGCTAAATCAGAATTTTAAATAGTATGTGTATTGGTTATGGAGGGCCTGGTTGATGGCAGTAGGTTTGCCTCCTACTATGTTAGTTGGACTTAATTATGGTTGGTTTTTTTTTCACGTGTAGAAATCTATTCCACGTCCTATGGTTCAGCAGTCAGGATCGATAACCCCAAGACTAACAGACTAATTATTGGAGGTTTGTGGTTTCACAAGTTTTAACGTGAGCGGCTGGCGCGTGTTGCAGGTGACGTGGCTGAAGAACGGGTCGCCGGTGCTGGTGGAGAGCGCGCGCATGTCGCTGACGCCGAGCGGCGCGCTGGAGCTCGAGCCGCTGCGCGCGCACGACGCCGCGCGCTATCGCTGCCGCGTCGCGCTCGCGCACCACCCGCATCACTACAAGTACATTCCTGATTACACTCCCCTTTCCTCTTACCCCCTCTCTCACCAATTACATTGAAATAAATATAAAACGTTTGTGCTTATCACAGGACCAGCGAGGAGACGGAGCTGCGAGTGAGTGCGGAGAGCGCGAGCGCGGAATCTCCTCCGCGGTTCATCGCCACTCCACAACCTCTCACCGTCATGGAAGGTACTACTCTCTAATACTACCTATCTACAGTACTGGGCAAGAAATAATGGACATCGACCTCTAGAAAGAGACAATCGGCTAATTTCGGATTTGTAGAGTGATGTCCCTTTCGCACGAAATACTAACAGTCCGGATTTGTCGAACGAATGAAAAAACGTAACATATATAGTGTGCGAAAGGGACAACGCTCTACAAAGCCGAAATCAGCCGAATGTATCTTTCTGGAGGTCGATGTGCATTACTTCTTGCCCAGTACTGTACGCAATATACTTAACTTACTGTTTAGAATCAATGTTATAACGCCTAATCGTAAAATTTATATTTTTTGTACTATCGTTCTTTGAGAGCACCAAAGTGTAGTCTATAATATAGATTATTATAAAATTCTATATCTATATTGGTTGTACTCATATTCTAAATCGCGCTGGCCTCAAAAGATAAAACGCAACATCGATATCTCGACACAAGACACGATTATTCGGCCTTCCGAGTCAAACAACAATATACCTATAAAACTAATTTAATCTTGTTTTTGTTCCCCAAAATTCACTACCATGTTCCAAGTCCATTTTTAATGACATATCAAAATACATATTTCTATTACGTAAATATAATATACGATTTATTTCGTTATATTTCTGTAATGTAAGTCTGGTATATATACCTACATGTAGTGTTGTGGTACAGACAGTAATGTAGGAGTACGTTGTGTTGCAGGAGCGTCGGTGACGTTCGACTGCGCGGCGGCGGGCTCGCCGAAGCCCGACATCACGTGGCTCAACAACGGCGCCGCCATCGACCTCAAGTACGTACATTCACTACTCGCTTAGCCTTACACTTATTCGTCTATCATAACCACATAGTGGGAAAGTTACAGAATATCCCATTCTGATCATCCCCAGATAACGCATATGTAGATGTTATTTTCACCTTGTGTGACGTCAACATTTTAGTGGCAGGACGGTAGTTTGTCAGTGGGAAATTTGAATGATTATTTTATACAGAAATAACAAATTATACATAAGAAGGAAAATAGTATATACAAAGGCGAGCTTAACTCATAGTTGAGTTTTTTTCCAGCAAACCTTGGCAGTGAAGAGAGGATAGTAATAAAGAGTCAAAGAAGATACATAAAGTGAGAATATATAAAGTATACCTACACGTATACAGAAGGACGAGTTCATACTCCATGAAAATACATATATAGCGTACACAATATGTTGCACATGTACACAAACCTACACATAAATACACAGTTATGTACATACATAATATCTAAAGTAAGCGTCAGTAACTATAAACTCGGATGAAACTGATGAAAACCGATGAATATTTGCTAAGCAGTGAGGGATTTACCAACACATCGTAATATTTCTCCGCATCGACGCCTACGGGTAGCGCTTCCAGGAGGCTGGAAATATCAGTTATCTATATGTTGTGCCACAGTTTTACCTGACCGCGCAATAAAAAGGGTTTTATTTTTCGAGTGTATGTATGTAATAAAAAGTAAGTAGCAAGTGCTCTGTCCGCTTGAGGGTGATGAAGGATGAGGTGATGCGGGGTGGGAAAGGAATACAGAGGAGATGGGAAAGAGGAGAGGTGGAAGACGGGAGAGGAAAGAGGAGAGGGGGGTGGGGCCTCCGGAAACCTCACTAATTTGGAAGAAAAGATAGGCGTTTTTTAGAGGCTACCCCTTCTTGGATACTGGCGTGACGTTATGTATATATGTAAATTGTCCTAATTAATGTTCCAGTGACCTGGACTCCCGCTTCTACCTGGTGGGCTCGGGCTCCCTGCGCGTACAGTCGGCGCGCTCACTGGACGCGGGCGCGTACACTTGTCGCGCTCACAATCGGCTGGACTCCGCCGACCACACCACGCAGCTACACGTATTAGTGAGTTCTGTTACTCTATTCAACAAGGATTAAGGAGACTTTACACAGTATTTACAGAAGAAGGGTTATTTTTTTCGATATGCCATATTACTCACCATATCTTCCCCCCGGTTTTGTAAAAGGTGACTAAGGGATTCGACTGTTATCTATCAGACAGTATGTGTACAGACTTTCCCCTAATACGTTAATGAGACCAAATTCTGATTTTCAAAATGAGTATGCTTGACATACTTCTGTCTACCCACCCATACTCGTATACATATATGTATGTATGATGTCTTATGGGGCGTCATATAAATCACCTTAGTACTGCTAGCGACATACGTTGTAAGATTACAATATAAAGTCAGCAGAAATAAGAATGGAGTCGAAAAAAATGCTACGACGGCCTCATAATGTGCATTGCGATTGCAAGAGTGCCTTAATGTAACACACTGTTAGTCTTAATTTATTTTGCAGCAGTGCTATCTAAGTGCGGTTGTAGCGAAGTGAGCTCTTAATTATAAAATCAATTTATTGATATAGAGTGAATCGACGGATTATAAATCTACAATTTATTGTAAGGTTTAGTCTCTAAACTCTAATTATTTATGATTTATAAATGGTTAAAACGATATGGCTAAAAAATATGTAAAAAGTGCACATTTGACTAACGCTGATCTTTTTAGTTAAATAGTTCTGAACAGCGGTATTCTATAGAGAAATGAACCAGCCATGCCGGTTCGTTGTGCTTCGTACAAATAGTAAGTGTGTCCCGCAGACGGCCCCCCGCGTGCACATCAGCGAGGGCGCCGTGCAGAGCGCGCGCGCTCGCGGTGACGTCACTCTGCGCTGTGACGTCAGAGGCCGGCCCGCGCCCGCCGTCACGTGGCTCAAGGACGGCGAACCGCTCACACTTAACAACCACGACATCGCACTTGTGGACGGGTGAGTACATGTGTTCATGCGCTTATTGTTATAACAATATCTGAAATAGAATTGAAAAAAGAAGAAATTTATTTGGGAAAGTATAAATATATCGCCAGCCACACGTGCATAGAATTGTACTCGACCCACATTTAAAAGCACATGATCCTGCCTTAATCTCAGTTAAATAATGTTACTTAGTTGAATGGTATCAAATTGTTCTTAAGTAATATCATGAAATGTTAATAATTTACTTATTTTTAACATGTAATAAAGGCCAAGTAGAGAAATTACTTCATTCATTTATTGAAAATATACGCGGGATATTTTGCGGTCCTTTTTTTTTTGTTTGGAAACCCCCACAGGTCATAACCTCACTGAACCCAACAGTGAAGTGGTACGTCGGACTCGAACCGTTCCATCACGAGGTCTATTCCGAGAACCTCTGCAGACCTTGGTCGCCTGAGGCGAACACACCATGAAAAGTGGGGGCCTAGCCCCCCTCCAACTTAAAGAGGCGCGCACAGTACACAACTCAGGCCTGCTTCTACTAGGGTGGCAGTCCTTGGGGAAGCCTTCGTCCATTAGTGGACAAAGATAGGATGATGATGTTGACGATAAAATTGATGTCATAAAGTACATTTTTTAAATTAATTTAATATTTACATTCACCTCATAATATGAACTAAAACCGACGTTGTTAGAACTTATTTACTTAATTATACGGTTTTACTTACGTGTGTATTTCGGGGATGGACAACTAGTTTCGGTCTCGACAGGAGACCTTTCTCAAGGAGTAAGACGTCCAGCCGCGACAATACCGGACGTTACACTCGACGACGACGACACGAGTTTGTATTCTAATATTGTCAGAACTTGTATTATTTGTGTATTGTATGTTAGGACATCCCTGCGCATACAAGGCGTGCTGCGAGTGGACGCGGGCATGTTCCAATGCGCAGCCACTTCCACAGCTGGCTCCGCCTTCGCGGCGCTACGGCTCATTGTATTACCGCCACTAGACGGTAACTATTCACATTATTATTTAGATGATACCTCAGTTAGCGGGACTGTTGAGAAGAATAAATTGTCTACCACACACGGTTCGTGCAGGTCTACCACTTTTATAAGTTACGCCGATGCACCTGCGCAAAACTCATAATTTTTACTGGCTCGAAACGTGTCCATTCACTATTGGTTGTCGCGTACGAACCATAGCCGAGTCAACATAAAAGAGCGAGATAGCGAGAGCCTAAGTTCTTGTATTTAAAATTTCAATACAAAGCAATTGGGTCTGTATTTGCTTCGCGTTTACACTCGGTTTTAGTCGGTAATTGGTAGCGCTGATGCCACTTATAAGAATGGTAAACCTCTACTTTAATGTGTGGCCCGTCGGTGCTACGATATTAAGTCTTTGGGGTCTTTAAGACGATGTGTCTTCATCAAAAGCTATTCATATTTTACCTAAATAATATTTTAAATATTGTCTGTACGTTTAATAAAAAGCAAACGTACAAAGTGATACGGAACGGTAAAAAAAAAGAATGATTTCTTAGTTATTTTTCTATTGTTACGTTTCTTATGTCACACTCAGTATCCCCTTAGTTTGTATTTTTTCTCTCTCTCTGAAATATTTAAATATGCAGAAATTTGTTTTATACTTTAATAAAATATTTGATGCCTTACCAATATTCTTGGGGGGTATTCTATCTAGTAGTGTAAGTTTTTTTTTAATATTGTTTTTTTTTTATTTGTTTTTGTTACATGTTTAGTTTTTGTTTATTTATAGTATGAGTTCTTTTATTATTCTTTTTTTGTTTTTAACACCTTTATTCCAGACTTTAGCAACACTACAGTTGAAGTCCCGCCTTCTCAAAACACTACGCATGATATATTCACGACCCTTGTCTCAGATCATGACTCCGTAGAACCCGATGATCCCGATTTTTTAGGTGAAACCTCATCCGCGTACACGTCAGAGCCTGATTTAGAATACACCGACAATTATGATGATGACGATGAGGAAACTACAGTTAACCAATATGATGGTAACGATTCATCATTTAACAAAAATGATTTACCAACTAAAGATTTAAATGCAATTGATAGTATTGATATTGATAATGTATCAACGTTGCTAAGTACGGGGTTAAATGATAATGATGACTCTTTTCATGCTGCCGAAGGATTGGACTTAGATTTAGAAACTTTAAAGTCAGCGAATGCGAGTGTAGTGTCACCGCCGCGTTCGTTGAAGGCGGTCATAGTGAAGCACCGATTTGTGACGTTAAGTTGGGAGGAACCACAACATAAAGCCGAGGAGGTCACTGGATATGCTGTCATATATAAAGTCAAAGGAAGTGAAAGGTGAGTGAATATCAAATTATGAAAGTATCTTCTTTTTTGTCTGCAATATTTACATCTCACTACTGACGGGCCTGTTGGTCTAGTTAGGGACCCTTTATGCTGAGCCGGAGAGCGTGGGTTCGAATCCCACATTAGACAAAAGTTTGTATGATCTAAAAATAGTTGTCCCGAGTCTGGGTGTTCTTTGTGTCCGTCATTTGTCACCACCAGCACAGGAATAATGTGTGGGGTAGTCCAGTGCGCGAGTTGTCTCTCTATAATTAATTAATTAATTTCAACCAAAATGCTCCAATAATCAAGTCCAGTTGTAGTTTCACTCCAACATCAATCTTCAATTAAGATTTAAACTAAATACATAATGTTGTATAGTTCGTTCTCTCAATTTTAGTATCATTATTTATCTTTGAGCAGAGAGCGCGTGGCACGAGGCGGCGCGTCCCGGCACGAGATGAACGTGGCCTCCCTGCAACCAAACACTACCTATCAGTTTGCGATCATTGCCTACACCGAGCACGGTACTTCACCTCCAAGTGAAGTAAGAATCATCATTTATTCAATTATACTAATATAGTATTAGAAAAACTACAGAAGGGGACTAGGAAGCGTCCCTGTGGTACTCCAAACGGCAATCAACTAATACTAACGATTTTTTTCCTAAATAATAAAATTATTTAAAACTTGAAACAAGAAAATAGCGTAATCCATAGAGTATAGTTTTGTTACCATATCCTCTGCTAAGGTATATGATTTGGATATATTTATTTACTCGTAGGTTTTTCTACATTCCGTATATACATATATGTGCATCTAAAGCAATAAAAATAATCTAGACATTAGTTATTTACAAATTGAGCATTTATACATGTTAAATGTACTGTTCTAGATGTTGGAAGTGCGTACTTCGGAAGAGGAAGTGACTCACGGCCCTCCACTGAACGTGCGCGTGGAGACTGTGGGACCTCACGCGCTGAGGGTGAGCTGGTCCCCTCCAGCGCAACAGCCTGCGCCGACCAAGTATTCTATACACTATACTGAGGTGAGTTATTGAAAGGTATTGAAATATTAAAAACGTTTGATCACATAATTTTTTAATCATAAATGTATTTAAACTGACAATTACAATCGGATAAGTACAAAGTTAGAGGAAAATTCTTGAAAATTCTTTCAATTACGTTACGTTACGACTAAGTGTTTAAATGGCACTATTTTACTATTTAGAGGAATATGTTAGTTGACAATTTTTTAAAGGTAGTCTCACTAGGTGTATAATTGTTCTGCCAAACAAAACAAGAAATATATATATTTTGAGACTGAGCGACGCAAAACTTTATTTTAAAAATTAAGCTTTGATAAACTTCTAAAACGCTGTCCGCCATGTTGGTGTATAGAATATCTGTCATTTGCTGTCAAAGCGACATGTAAACAACTATTTATACTTACGACTTATTTCTCAAAGTTCGTGTTCGTAATAAGTATAATAACCACGACTTTTAGTTTTTATGCAAAGTATAGTAATTATCATTGATGCCTCACTCGCGAATGCAAAAGCATATCGAAAAATCTGGGAAAGTTATGGATTACAGTAAGTAAAATTACTGTTTTTTTTTTACATATTTTTCTTAAATATGTTAAAAACGGAAATGTTAAATGGTATTTATGCAGAAATCTGGGACTTCTTGTTTATAATTTAGTTTATTATTACTAGGCTTCTTAGACCAAATACCGTAGGATTTAATCAGTCGTTGCATAATATTTTATAGAAGTCAAGAAGTCTATTATGCAAAGCTATTGTACAGGTGGATTGAAGGCAGTTATCAACTTTTTTTAAATGTGAATGATGAACTGTCACGTGCGCTCCAGGTGGAGAGCGGGCGCGAGCAGTTCGTGTGGGTGGAGGCGCCGGGTCCGGGACCGCTGACGCACACATTGGGCGCGCTGCGCGCCGCCTGCGCCTATGAGCTGCGCGTCGCAGCCGCTGGCGGCGCTCCCGCCGACCTGCGCGCACGCACCCCTAGCGACGCGCCCGCCGCCGCGCCGCTCAACGTCACCGCGCTCGCCACCAGCGCCAACGTTAGTGCTCCGCTGCCACTTCCATACCGTATGAAATAGTAGAGGCCCTAAAAGTCATCCCTGTGGAATGCCTAACATTTTTAGTAGCAATTTAACCCTGGTAAATCTATGCTTGGCCTCATATTAGCATATTCCACCGGAGTATTACCGACCCTCACAGAAAACCGGTTCTTACATAATAATTATGTGGTATTTCACCGAATAAGTGAGGTTACCGGAGTCCCACTCCTTTGTCATTTCTCCTCCCCGCTTGTCTATCCTCTCATTCCCCTCCTACCTTTGCCCAACCCTCAAAGATAAACAGCGCACTTGTAATTCTTAAGTTGCAAGTGTCCAAGTACTCTGCTCTGCACATTCACACCTCTTTACCATAAAAAAAAATTACTTTATAGTAAATTGTTGATTGTGTTTTTTTGCAGATGTTGTCTACATTAGAGCTAAACTCCTACATTGTATCCAAAAACACCAATGGTTAGCTTTATCTAAAGCTTTACTAAAATCGTATTTTATACATACACTATACTTAGATATATGCATTACGTTCATTCAATGTCATCACAACTTTCAGTAACGTATTAGTTGCTACATAAATAGTATATATAGTGTACCATTAAAGATCAATGGGTTTTAACATACTTGTGCATTATGTGTAAAACTATTAATACTTACTCCGTGCGACATATTAATTGTTGTTCCTCTATTGTAGTCAATCTTAGTCCGCTGGGAAGCTCCCCCCTCTCGGACTCACCGCGGCCCCCTCACCGGCTACAAGGTGCGGTACCGCGCCCTCCCTGCGCAAGCTCCCTCCGCAGCCCCCGGAGGAGGTGGTGGGACGGGAAGGAGGAAGGCGGACTCCCTCACTACGCCCGCGGACCAGAGGAGGGCCGAGTTAAGGCTGCTTGAAACTGGTACTACTTATCAGGTTTGTTGAAAATGTATTTCTCATGTAATATATTATGAACTGACTTCGTAGGAAAAGAGGTTCTGAATTTATTTGTATTTTTAGTTTTTAATTTTAAAATTCCTTTAAATATAACGATTTGTGTATTGATTTATTACGTTCCTGTTTGGTCTCATTTCAATTGAAATATACATTACATACATACGTATTTCTTTTGATATTATTTAATTGCAAGTTTACTTTCTCATTAAGTAGATCAGGCTCTTTGAATTGATCTATTAAATATTTTAAGAAGAACAGGCTAGAAACTTTAAGGACATTCGTTCTTTGAGTTTCTTGCCTGTTCTTCTTCATAGGATTGTGTTTCTGGGTACTTTTTTACTCAATTATTATCAAAGTATTAATAACTTTGTTTGGAGTGTTGCATTTCTGTTATAATAAAATATAATATTTGGTTATATATACATTTATAGATACGCGTGTGCGCGATAAACGCAAACGGCTCGGGTCCGTTCAGCGAGTGGGTGACGGCGAGCACGCAGCGCCACGAGCTGGACGAGGGCCGCGTGCCGCCCGCGCCGCCCGCGCTCACCAGTCTGTATACTGCACTATACCACTTCTAACTAGTATTACTCACTGCTACGCCAGGGCCAAGTTCGATTCCCACCCCGGACTAATATTTGTGTGATGAGCACGATCACTTGTTGCGTTTATTTGTAGTCTGGTTACCATAGTATAAGCTCTGCTCCATTCATGGTCAGTCGGCAGTATGAGGTGTCAAGTTGTTATTATTATTAACTTATGAAATGCTAGATATCATACATTCACTCTTCCCTAGTCGCACTGTTGAGGCTGTAACCATGTTCGGGGGTGAGCCCCCATTGGTGATGAAAAAAAAAAATTGTTTTCTCTTCTATACGTCTATTACATACGTTCTCTCTTCTTTTCTTCGGGGTAGGCAGAGACGATAGCCCGTCATTTGCTTGTATCCTAACATACCTCACGAGCTGTCACACTGTCTTTATTTTGTCAGATATATATGACGGACCTTCTTTTAGAACATAATTGTTTCGATCAGAGTTCGCTTCATATAAATAAATCTAAGTAATAAAAATGCTAAAATTAATTTGTTTGTTACGTTTTCCTGCCTTAACTGCTGAACCGACAATCAATTAATCGTACACGTTAAATATCACTACACATTTTTCATACTACAAATCTGAGGCCTTATTCAAGGTGGAGTGATCTATAACATAAAATACACACGCCACTATGTGGCGCCACAATTATTTTAAATCTAGAATTATTTTTTTTACCACTGTAGTGGCGCTGCAATTGTCGCTTAATGTTAATTTAATATGGTTGTTTTGATTATTAAAGTATATAATGTTACATACATACACATACACATAGACATAATTGGCCGAACATTAGCAGCCTCAACATAACTTCATTAGTGAAGTGACAAAGCCTCAAATGTGTGTACTGTGTGGTCGCGCAGCTCGAGCAGGGCGCGACTGGATCTCGGTGTGGTGGTCGGAGTCGGAGCCCGCGCTGCGCGGCGTGGTGGTGCGGGGCTACGTTCTGGGCTGGGGGCTGGGCGTGCCGGACGACGCCTCGCGCGAGCTACCCGCGCACCTGCACTCGCACGTCATCAGGGGACTCGGTACGACTCTCGACTATATACCCAGAAAGAATATTCGTCTACAAATGCGCGCATCCCCGATACCATGTTGTGCTATGACTAGGCTAGAAAGAAAGAAAACAAAGAAAGCAAGAAAGCATTTACTGACATTCACATAATTGTTACAATCAAATAAAAACTATGAGTACTTGTAACGCCCTGTGCGATGCCAGAAAGGGCACAATTGGATATATACACGTGTGTTTTATATAAAAGTCAAATATTTTTTTAATAATTTTGATGGCTTCAGATTTATCTCTGACACAATATTTGTTATTTTAAATACTTTATGAATAAGATATTAATCTCAAAGAGCGCAAAAATACTATGGAAATATCAAATATCTGAACGAATTTAGTAACGAAACGCACTAAAATGTACCTTCGTAGGTTGGCTTTAGGTATGTTTCCTTTTAATACTTGTAACCACTATTTTATAAAATTACTAATTTAAGCAATGTATTCGTTATTTAAAATACTTTTAGAATTACAAAAATGAACTTATCTAGACTACGACGTCACATAAATATATATAAACGACATATTATGTGTATTATTCCCCCGTAGAATCAAATTCCGAGTATGTAATATCCCTACGCGCCAGTAACTCGCGCGGCCTGGGGCCGGCCGTCTACGCGACTGTTCGGACCAAACCACCAGCCGCTGATGAAGATGACCTAGATGACGATGATGAAGAGAGTGAAGATGATGATGACGACGAAAATGAGCCACCGCCTCTCATTCCACCCGTTGGAGTTAAGGTTAGTTATAGCTTTTAATATTTTATGGTATAGGGCGCAAACGAGCATTCGGGTCTTCTGATGATGAGAGTTCATGTATGGTGTATATGTTCTTTTAGGGTAATGAGTGATCAGTGATGGCTATTTACTTGTAACTCCACTTGTTGCCTTCGAGGTCCTTCGTTAAACTTATTTATTACAATACACAATCGCTTGCATCATGGGGAGTGTTCAGAGGTGTTACGCATTTATACCGGCCGCAGGTTTCCGCTATTGTCCTACGCGACAAAACATCCATCCCCATCATTTGGACGATTGGCAATCCACCACTGTGCGCTTCTCCAGAAGGTTTTTGCCTCGCACAACCAGCTTATGGAACAACGATACAACCTTCAAACCTTCAAGAGAAGAGCGTACTCCTACCTAAAAGGTCGGCAACGCACTTGTGACTCGAGAGTTGCGGGTGTCCATGGGCGGCAGGTCACAGCATTAGTTTGAACGATTTTGGGGGCATACCTGTCACTTGAACTGGCTGTAGCCGGGAGGTCTGAGCCTTTTACTGTTAATTAGCAAAATAGAGTAAACTTATTCATGTAAATGTTTTCCCAGGTCATAATGTTAAGTGGGTCGACAGCTGTAGTCTACTGGACAGATCCATCGCTACCGAAAGGACAGGTGACTATCCTAAACTTTATGATGTTATACTTCCAATTTATTTATTTATTTATGTAGTTACTCTTTCTTTCTCACTCACTCATATATAATATATATATACCTGAAGATGGCTCTCAGTCCGTGATATTGACTAGGTGTTATCGTAATACCAGCACTGCTACTTACGAGGTACCACAAAGCTGAGCTAACGGCCATTTTTGTCGTATGAGTGGTACTTGTTAGCACTGACGTTTGATGAATTTGTTATCCTCGCCTTGTGTGAGTACAAAATAAATAGATTTTCTTTCTTTTAAATCAAGATGGAGGTGTTTCATAAGTTAGGTTAGATTTTTTTTGCTTGAAAGATAACAAGGTCCAAAGTGTTCCTGGTCTTATCTTTTTCTAAGGTTCTCATATATATCTATTTGTATGTATGTAAACAGACAGCGACGGACGGTCGCCGCTACGTGGTCCGCTGGTCGAGCGCGGGTGGCAGGGTCCGCACGTTCAATGCGACCGACCTCAACTGTATGTTGGACGAGCTCAGACCGTACACACTCTACGAGTTCGCTGTTAAACTTATCAAAGGTGATTTTGTGAATTTTGTTTAAAGGGCCTAGGCGGGATCCTTGAGGTACACCTGACGAATTTAGTATGTAGTTTAATAAGATTTTGTAAATAATTTTCTTACAATGGCTATATAAGATTTATATAAAAAAATATGTTTATTTTTAATTGTTAAAACTAGCTTGTACTAATTTTATTTTGTCAGTCAACTCACGCATTCATCCCACGAATACCTTTCTCTGGATGAAAGTGTACGTTCGAACTATGAGTGAAGGTTGTCTTAATTATATTTGTTTAATGTTATATTACAATACTTACTTACATTAAGTGACTGTGTTAAAATCTAAATAACTATGTTTATACGTAGGTACTTATCTAATGCACTTTTTGTGTCCAAAAACTGTATGATGATGAAGTACTTGAGGTTTACAACTTGGTAAAGCGTAACAAATAAAAAAAACACATTTATCATATTGAGTAATTACTCTTTCTATGAAATGTAACTTAACGTTCCAGCAGTGGTAGAGCCATGCTTAGACACGAATGGGCCGGCTCAACCGGTGCGATACCACGGTCTCACAGAAAATACGTTGCCTTTCCCTGAAATGAGTGATGTATCCGGAGTCCCAACTCCCCCTCTCCTCTTTCCCATCTCCTCATCCCCCGTCTCTTTTTGCACCTCCTCGCATCCCTCATCACCCTCAAAGGCGGGCAGAGCGCTTAGAACTCTAGAGCTGCAGGTGTCTTTGGGATAAAAATCTAGAAAAATGATTGGAAGTGAAAGCTTAGTTGTGTATTGTACAGGGGGTCGTGAGTCGGCGTGGTCGATGCTGGTGTCGAACACGACGCTGGAGGCGGCGCCAGGCTCCCCCCCGCGTGAGCTGCGCCCCTCTCCCGCGCCGCCCCCTGCCTCGCCCGCGCGCGCCGTTGACCTGCTATGGCAGCCGCCCACCAAACCCAACGGACTTATTACCGGTTACTACATATTACGTATATACATCTAACGAGTAAGTGACTGCATGGATGGCGTAGCGGTTAAAGTGATCTCCTCGCCACCAAGCTGTGGGTTCGATCCACGCACGGGACAACACTTTATGTAATCCTTAAATTGTTGTTCTGAGTCTCGAACGGGCCCGTTGATCTAGTAGGTCCCTCACAGCTGAACATCACAATATCTGACACTAAGGAAGCCGGTGCATTCAACCATTTTCCTTGATAAATCATTTATGACTTGACTTCCTGGTGAGTCGGAGTCGTGCTATCAGTGGTCATTCCATGCATTTTTATAACAAAATAAAATAATTTTTATAATAAAAATCATTTATGACTTTTGTCTGTCCGTTTGGTGAATGTGTTAACATTTGCATGGTTAAGTTTGGCAAGCCTTACAACTTTAAAAATAAGGTCAAGCAATAGTATCTTACGCTTTCGTATTATTATTATATTTTGTATTCTCTTACGTAAATCTAAGCTGCTTCTGATCTAAAATGTTATCACTACTAGATATGATCTGTTTCTACGTATAAGTATTGGTCTGTTTTTTATATGTTAATTAGTACGCATCAATTACTGGTTTTATTAAATAATTTTATTATTATCGCTATACTAGGTTGTCTGTAAGAGATCGCTTTTAGCGATAAGACCTTCCATTGTAGTTATATTATAATTTGTATGATTAATACATTTTCTCATTTGTACTTCACTTAATTGTGTACAATAAAGAATATTATATTTCATTCAATTTGAAACCAGAGGTCATGGGTTCGATTCCCACCCGGAACAACAATTTGTGATAGACAAATAGTTTAATACTTTGTATCCATTGTTTTGACAGACTGACAATGTTGTGACAGAGGAATGCAGTCTAGTAAATAGGATCTACAAAAGAACACAATTATATATAGCGTTACTAAAGCAGTATTATGCTTCTATCACGATAGTACAGTAATAATGAATGTTGCAGGTTACGTGATAATGTATGCAGTTTCCCGAGGCGGCAATAACGAGGAATGGACGGCCATAGCAGCCCTAGGAGACAGGACCCGGGCGAGGGTGGAGCGCCTCCGAGCTAGGACTACCTACCTGTTTAAGCTGCAGGCGAGGAACTCCAAGGGCCTGGGGCCCTTCTGTGCCCCAGTCACATATACCACTGCTATGGGTAACTCATGATAATAACTAAGAACAATACTATTTGAGTTGGCTTTGAATGTGTTGTAGTTTGGTCTTAGAAGTAGTAGTAGTTGTTTAGTTTTATCCAAGGGGTTTGACCTTTTTAACTAACTGCTATTCATAAAATAATTCCAAACAAAATAAATTCAAATATATGTATAAATATAAAAATAAGTTCTGTTACAGCATGATATGGTCGTGAAATGAATTAAACGAAAAAAAAAATTATAATTTTTATTTAGCATTCATTACTTTGATACGTATTAATGTCAATTTAATTTATTTCTTCACAATTAAATGGTGAAAGAATCACTATTATTTTTGTTATTATTTTTGGGTTGGGTTGGTATCAGACTCACAAAGTGGAGACAATGTGGTGTTATACCACTGCATGCAGTTCAATAAAAATAGCTTTGTTAAAGCCAGAGTTCGTTCCTCAAACTCTTATTCTCATTCTGATTTTTGTACCACTCCCAAGTCTGGTAAAGTTATCTTCTAATAGTGGTGAGTACATGTCTAATTCAACACCCAAATTTCTTCTTTTCTTAATATGTTTCTTAACAATTCTGTTTGTCTTACTAATACACTTATTTAATCTAACATGTTGTATGTTGTGTTGTTCATTCAGTTCTTTGACTTGCTTCAATTCTCGCAGTGCATAATCAAGTTTCCTTGATATATCAGCTATTGACTTCCTGGTGAGTCGGAGTCGTGCTATCAGTGGTCATTCCATGCATTTTTATAATAAAATAAAGAGTTAAGCTTAGGAGATGTCAAAGTGTTGTCTGGCCAATATTTAGAGTTATAACAGAGGTTTTTTTTTTTTTTTTTTTTTTTTTTTTATGCGATAGGGGGCAAACGAGCAGACGGGTCACCTGATGGTAAGTGACTACCGCCGCCCATGGACACCCGCAACTCAAGAGTCACAAGTGCGTTGCCGGCCTTTTAGGTAGAGGTACGCTCTCTTCTTGAAGGTTTGAAGGTCGTATCGGTTCGGAAATACGGCAGGCGACAATTTGTTCCATAAGCTGGTTGTGCGAGGCAAAAAGCTTCTCGAGAAGCGCACAGTGGTGGAGTGCCAATCGTCCAGGTGATGGGGATGGATATTTTGTCGCGTAGGACGATGGCGGAAACCAGCAGCCGGTATAAGTCCGAACAATTCCTCTGAACACTCCCCATGATACAAGCGATAGAGGATGCAGAGTGAAGATACATCTCTACGCAACGCCAAGGTGTCAAGTCGATCAGAAATATCTTGGCAGTCGATGATGCGAGTCGCTCTCCGTTGAATGCGGTCAAGAGGCAGAAGTTGGTACTGGGGTGCACCTGCATAGAGATGAGAACAGTATTCCATGTGCGGCCGAACCTGCGCCTTATAAAGTTGCAGGCGGTGGGCCGGAGTAAAATACTGTCTCGATCTGTTTAGCACACCAAGCTTCTTCGAGGCTAATATGGCCTTACTCTCTAAGTGACCGCGAAACTGGACTTCGCTTGATATATCGACGCCAAGGATTCCGATACTGGCTGATGCAGTTAGGGAAGTGCTCTCAAATTGAGGTGATACGACCAATGGCATCTTTTTAGCGGTGAACGCGCAAACCTGTGTCTTCGTGGGGTTAAATTGGACTAGGTTAAGTCGACCCCAATCTGAAACTTTTGATAAAGAAGTTTCGATTTCAGACACAAGTTTGGATCGGCTTTCGATGACGTTTACCCGAGAAATGTTAGCGCGGCCGGTGTAAAGGGCATCACTCGTGCTATCGTCTGCATAGCAATGGATGCTGCTAATCTGCAGCATGTCGTTGATATGCAGAAGAAACAGCGTGGGTGATAGCACACAGCCTTGTGGGACACCAGAATTAACAGACTTGGAGTCGGAGCATGCACCGTCAACAACGACCTTGATGCTTCTGTCTGTAAGAAAACTGGTGAGCCAATTGCACAGTTTCTCGGGAAGCCCATAGGAAGGAAGCTTCGCAAGGAGCGCTTTGTGCCAGACCCGATCGAAGGCCTTCGCCACGTCCAAACTAACGGCCAACGCTTCCCCCTTGGTCTCGATCGCCTGTGCCCACCGGTGAGTCAAGTATACGAGAAGATCACCAGCTGAACGACCCTGACGGAAGCCGTATTGTCGATCATTGAGGAGCTGGTGGTCTTCTAAGTACCGGAGGAGCTGGCAGTTAACAATGGATTCCATTATCTTTGAGAACAAGGAGGTGATGGCTATGGGTCTGTAGTTGGACGGATCCGAGCGATCTCCTTTTTTAGGGATTGGGTGCACTAGAGCTGTCTTCCATGAGTTCGGGACTACGCCAAGAGAGTAAGAAAGCCGATAAAGGCGCGTTAAAACCGGTGCTAACTCTGGAGCACACGTCTTCAGCACGATAGGAGAGATTCTATCGGGCCCACTCGACTTATGAACGTCGAGGGAAAGAAGCGCTTTACGCACTGCCCTTTGTGTAAACCGGACTTCCGGCATGCGGGTCTCGCACTGCGGTATGGTCGGCGGTGCGTTTCCCCCGTCGTCCAGGGTCGAGTTGGACGCAAAGAGTTTGCCCAGAAGATCGGCTTTTTCTTTAGCGTCGTGGGCCAACGAATTATCTCCTATGCGCAGAGGTGGAAGGGATGGCTTACAAAAGTTCCCCTGGACAGCTTTGGCAAGAGACCAGAATGCACGAGTTCCGGAGGGGAGACTAACTAGTCTCTCGCCAATTCTGCCGATGTGAGCCGACTTCGCCGAAGCAATTACTCTTTTGAGGGACCTGGAGGCAAAGTTAAATTGCTTCTTTAATGTGCTGGTCTTTTCATCCCGTGCTGTCGCTGCATTAGCCCATGCTTGGTAACATTCCTGCTTTCGGCGGGACGCCGCTTTGCAGGTTCGACCAAACCAAGGCTGGGACTTGCCACCTGTGGGAATCAGGGAGAATGGAATGAAAAGTTCCATACCCTGAAGCACAACATCCGCGACAGAGTCAGCAACGACATTGGGATCATCCGGCGAGAAGCAAACCTGCCTCCATGGGTAGGATGCAAAGAATGTTCGCATTCCATCCCAGTCTGCTGACCTATAGTGCCATACGCGGCGACTGCCTGTAACTCGCGGCCGCAGCGAGTGAACGAGTGGCACTATACTCCTAATCAGGCAATGGTCCGAAGAGCCAAGAGGGGCCTCAACGGATACTTTGTAGCCGTCAGGATGTGAGGTCAGCAGAAGATCCAACAGTGAAGGCACGTGGCTTTCTGCATCTGGGATTCGCGTAGGCGTTGCTACCAGCTGCGTCAAGCCATATGCCAAGGCGAAATCGTGAACAGATCTTCCCGCATGATCGGTTTTGCGCGAACCAAGCCATTCGGCTTGATGGGCGTTAAAGTCGCCAAGAATCACGATCTCTGCGGATGGGACCTGCTGGAGCACTGAGTCTGTAGCCATTTGGACGTGGTCGATGAGTCGGTCCGTTTCGGCATCACCGCTATGGGACCTGTAGAGGCATAGGTAGATGCGGGGATGGTCGTCGCAGTCTACACGTAGCCATAAGATGGAGAGGTCCCTACCTTCAAGATTGCCGAGGCGGCGAGAAGTGATATCATCTCTAACGTACACGCATACACCAGCCTTAGGAACAAAGGAGTGTTCCAGTCCGTACCCAGGGTAGCAGAGGTAGGATGTGTCCGCTGGAGATGATATCTGCGTCTCGGTTAAAAAGAGCAAGGCCGGCTTTGCTGTCTCAAGGTGGTGGTGGACAGTGTCGAGGTTCGAATGTAAGCCCCTGATGTTACAAAAATCCACGGTAAACGTGACAGGGGGTGCCATGGTGTGCCTTCTCTTACCCCGAGCAGATTTTGAGAGCGCAGTTGAGCCCCCCCCAGAGTACGAGGGGCAGCCTGGGCGTCCACGCTCAGGCATAATCCGTACTGAGGGTGGACGTCCAGGGGGGGATTCTCCAACGCTAGCGCTGGTACCCCCCTGGGGTATCCTTTTCGTTAACAGCGCTATCATTAGGGGGGTGGGGGGTTTTGGGCTTCCGGAGACCTCACTCATTTCGGGGAAATGCAACGCAAGCGTTACTTCACAACCGGTTTTCTGTGAGGCCGTGGTATCGCACCGGTCGAGCCGGCCCATTCGTGCTTAAGCAAGCATGGCTCTACCACTACAAGATGCTTGTAAGGTTATAAACCTTACAAGCAACCGACTTTATTTTAATGTTACTGATAATTAGTGTTATATCGTCAAAATTGAATACGTTATTGTATTTCAATTGACAGTAATTGTCAATGGCTGGTCACCGGCACAGTGATTGTTTGGTGACTTTTAGGATATTAAAATAATTTAAAAATTAATTTACTTGGGACAAAAGGAAATCAGCAAGTATTGCCAAGTTCTAGATTAACTTACTACTTCTAGAATATTCTAGACTGTATCAAATATTTGCACATAATAATTAGATTTGTGTCGAAATGAAAGGCGCGTAGTTTTTAAGGAGTGTCACAAGGTAGTAACTTAGGTCCATTGGCAGAAACTGGTGAGGGTGGAGGTTTGGCGAGCGCTACGTCGGCGTGGCTGTGGGCAAGCGCGGGTGGCGCGTGCGCCGTTCTGGCGCTGGCTGCTGCTCTAGCGCTGTCACTGTGCTGCCGCCGATCCACGCCGCCGCTGTCGCCCGACACCAGGTACACATTTGCTACTACAGTAGGGTACATAACAGTAACGATACAGGAGTCCCTCTAAATTAAGCTCACACGCTAATACCTGTAGTTATCACCTACAAATGCCTCTAATTATATCGAGTAACTCTTAGCTCTTATGACGACGTTAAGTTGTCAGAATTTTTACACTTTTGAAAACATCAGTAGAGAGTACCGAACTAACGTGCACCCGGTCGTCGCGCAGCAGTATTCTCAATAATTTCATAATAAAATAAAAAAGTTTGAATAATATGCTTTATCTCCTACATTAATATATAATATTATGATACTAACTGACGGCTGTCAGATTGTGTATCGGTTAGTAGTTATTTATTTGGCGTTTTCAATCACATTATAATAGTTTATCATTCATTTAAATTGAAATTTACAATGAAATATGATCATGTTTGTAAACATGGTATCCAAAAGTAATTAATGATATTAATTTGTGATTAATATCAACATCGCTGTTCAAGTATCGCTTCAGTTAACTTAATGTTAAATATACAGCACGTACCAGAAGTCGTCTGCGTCAGCTGGAATCAAACCTCCGGACCTGTGGATCCACCACGATCAAATGGAACTGAAGCACATGGACAAGAGCCTGCACAGCTCAGCTAGTAAGAGTACGATACTTATTTTGTCACACGTATAAATTGATGAATTAATTTGCCTTATGATTTAAAGTTTAAATTTGCTTTATTTACTACCCACACTCCTCACTTACTGGACTTATTGTTATGTAAATCTATATAACGACTGTTTTGCGGTACATATAATTAAATAAATTTAATTTCTACATTGTGTCTAATGTAAAGTGTATTTTTAAATTTTACAGGTTTGTCTATTATTAAATAAATTCTAACCACCCAATTAAAGTGTTGAAATGACTATAACCCTATCAATTGAACATCAACTGCTCTCCAGCAACTAAATTTATTACAGTCCTCACTGTCATATTATGTCCAATATACTTATGGTAACCAAATATCCTGGTTTCCCAGTATCAGCGAGCAGTGCGGACGTGGGTGGTACGGCGCTGGTCTCCTCGACCCTGACCCTGGGCCGGGCCCCACCCGTGGAGTACGAGCCGGCGAGGCACCAGGCGCCCCCCCCGGCCTCGCTCGACCGGAGACACTACGTGCCTACTTATGTCGGTATGTATACGACTGTAGGGGAACAGATATTATTTTCCCACAACACAAAGGATTCTCCGACCATGCGAGCTGATCTTGATCATTGATTTTGTAGTTTATACATATACTAAACTGGGAGAACTTACATAGCGCGATGCAGGATCACTATTTACTTTATAGTTATAGCTCCTCTTATCGAGATGATATTGAAGTGTGTATTACTGTATTTAAGCTGTGCCCCACGAGTGTCGTTTCACCAAATCCCAGAAGATAATAATAAAAACATTAACACAGTTAAAATTGACTGCAATTTAATACTAACTGAAATTAAAAAATACACCAAAATAAAATAACTCAAAATAGATCCTTGTCGTACACCTACACTGAGAGTTTATGAAGAAAATCTCATTTAATTATTATTTATATATTTGATGTCATCTTAAGCGATAAATGAAGGCCTAATTAATATAATTTATTAACATGTCACCTTCTAATGATATTTTGATATTGTTTATGTATGAAAATATTAACAGTAACATATTAAAAAGCTTTGGTGAATTCAGAGAATTAATCAATGGTTCATTAGAAATTTTAATCATAAGAAAATGTATCAACTCTAGAAACCCTAGTGAAATGATGCATATTATTTCGAAGGCAGAAAACCTAGGGTAGGGTCTCCTAGGATAGGTTTGATTTTATTTCACCATGTTCATTAGGTCCTAAAATTGACTCATCAATTATTAAATTATTTTATTTTCTTATGCTACAATTTACGTTTGACAGCTATGTTTTAGTTTTTTATAGTTTAGTGTATGTTTTCACGTACATGTTGCATGCTTTCATGTTAAGTAGTAGTACACACAGTTTAGTTGTGTTATGATTTGCTTGTGACGCGTGTTGTGACGTCAGAGTCCCGCTCGACGTCGGCGGCGGGCAGCGACGACACGGCGCCGCTGCGAGGCTCGGCCGACTGCCGCAGGTGTGACTGTTGCGACTATCACGCTAAAACATGTAGGTTTTTGGTTTTCACTTTCAGTTCAGTTTTGCATGTTTTGTATTTATTATTAGTTTTTGTTTCCTCTAGCTGGATAAAGAGATCTAAACTTTAAGTAAGGGTTTTTAAATATTTGAAATATTTATTTTTATCGGATTCTGTCAGAAGTTATTCCTTGAAATCCTGTAATTCAATTATTCCCCTTCCATACTACATCATTAAGAATGTTGTGAAACGCAAGATTACACATTATTACAGTTACATTTTAAATTCAAAAAATTAAAGCAATTCGTTTATATATATATATATATACATATGTATATATGTATATATAGATGTGTTTTATTATAAAAAATATAAATCAATTAATAAAGGAAAACTCAAAAACTCTTTAAAACTATTCTAAAATGCATTGAAGACAAAGAAAACAATTTGTTCACAACAATCATGAAAGGAAATATTCCTTGTGTTACTTTAATCAATCAATTGTATTTATCCTTACTTTGTAGCGATGACAGGCATGGGCGTGGGCGTGGGCTGCGCTTCCACCTGTGACAGGAGGCAACATTCCAGGATGCAGCATCCTGACCAGGTGTGGTGAACTTCATTCTATATTAATAATGCTTATAAACAAATCTTTTAGTAGCAAAAGAAAAACAGTGGTAGAGCCATGCTTAGGCACGAATGGGCCGGCTCGACCGGTGCGATACCACGGCCTCACAGAAAACCGGTTGTGAAGTAACGCTTGCGTTGCACTTCCCCGAATTGAGTGAGGTTTCCGGAGGCCAAATTCCCCCTCCCCCCTTTTCTCTCCCCTCATATCCTTTCTCCTTTTTTCCATCTCCTCATCCCTCCTCTCTTCTTTCCGCTCCCTGCATCCCCCATCGCTCATCACCCTCAAAGGCGGGCAGCGCACTTACGACTCTTGAGTTGCAAGTGTTCATGGACGGCGGTGTCACTTACCATCAGGTGAACAGTCTGTTCGTCTGTCCCCCTATAGTATAAAAAAAAAATAGTTTTTCTGTTTGGTCCTAGGCTGTCATGCATTATCATAGGTATGTATTGCATTATCTAAACTTAAAGTAAATAATCTTCAATATCTTCATAGTATTACTTGTAAGCTATGTAACCTATATATATATATATATAATAGATTGTCTGGAAGGAATCGCGGCTAGCGATAAGACCGCCGAATGTACCAGTTGCCTGTACATTATTATTTGTTTTAATATTGATTTTATTGTATAATATATCTGTTCGTTCTTAAACGCAATATCTGACATGTGTCCCCCAGAGCACTCCTCTGCTGGCGGGCGTGGCCCCGCTGGGCTCTCCGCAGTCGTCGCTGGCCTCGCTCGCGCCGCTGCACCCGCCGCCCGCCCCCTGTGAGTTTCGTGCCCTGACATGTGTCCTACAGAGGAAGTACCAGGGGACAGGCACACAACCCCATATTCCATGGCTTTCTCTTGTTTGTGTCTCATTTTGGATAAAATCAATTACATTTTTCTCTGAAAGTAGTTTTTAACCGACTTCAAAAGAGTACTTTCTTTATGTCAATAAATCAGGATTTAATAAATAAGTTATTCAATTCCAGGCTTCTAGGATTTAAATAATTATATCTAAAATAAATAATTTCTCAATACATGTGGATACGAAATTGTCAATATAGCCTTAAGTATTAGAAGCTTAATAAATGTATAGTTTTGTCAGGTGGGTCGGGCACGTGTCCCCTGGGCGCGGCGTGCTCGGTGGTGGGGCCGGCAGGGGACATCTACGCGTCCTCCGCCCGGGAGAGGGGGCACTACGTCGCGTACGAACCGCTCGGACATTACACGCAGTGAGTATGTCCTAGTGCTTTAAAGGTTTCGTGCGCTCCAAGTGGCACCAGTTGTAAGCATTTGTTCTAATATGTATAAGGCTTTGTATTTTGTATCACACAAATTGTTTTTACAAAATGTACGCTATTATTGGATTCGATGACGTGCTGCTTACTTCGCAAGAATCATACTAAAAAATCGGTAACGGTCTGTAGAAATCAGCAGTATTGACAAAATCTTGACAACAATACAAAATAAGTCATCATACACCATAAACATGACTGCACGGATGGCGTAGCGGTTTAAGTGGTCAACTCGCCACTACGTTGCCGCACCAAGTGTTGTGGGTTCGATGACCGCACGAGACAACACTTTGTGTATTCCTCAAATTGTTGTTCTGAGTCTGGGTGTTCTTTGTGACCATTGTTTGAATGTTTGTAAAGTCCACCGCGACACAGAAATTAACCCTAATGCGGGAGGGCATTGTCTGTCTATATCACAAAAAAAAAGCGGTGGAGTGCACCAAGGATCCGTGCTTGGGCCGTTATTGTTTTTACTATATACAGTGTAAACTCTATATAGCGACACTGAAGGGACTGTGCATTTTATGGCGTTATAGAGAGTTGTCGTTAAATGGAGAGAAGAAACATCAGAATTAGAAATAGAAAAAGTTTATTTCCGACTATTGATAGTAGTTATGTGCATAAAAAAGAATGTTATTTGAACGCTATTGCCTAGTCTATTGTATAGGTATAGGCTATTGTATAGTCTGTTATTTTTGTCTGACGTCTTTTGCTGCACCAGTAATTTTGTTGTAATTTTTTACTTATTTTATTCATATCTAGCAATATTGAGGCATCTTGGTTATAAAGGAAGTATTTTTCCAATAATTTAGTTGCTCCCAGAGATTCTTTAATGCTCGGCGGAGGCTCAGGCTCATCCGTCTCATCTTCTTCATCGCCTTGTTCTTGATCCTCAGTTTTTCTCACTGAATCCAAAATTTCTTCGTCTGTGAGTGAAGCCGTTGTAAGCAGGCGGTCGTATACTTCGATGCAGGTTTGAAGATTTACCGTATTTCCTGCCATGTTGAACTGTTGAATCCACTCAGTTAATGGAAGGTCGTCGTCGCTTTCAAACTCAGGTTCTGTTTCCACCTCATCACTCGTAGAATTGGTACAAAGTCCAGCATGTCGAAAAGAGTGCTGTATAGTTGTGGGTGTCACTTCTTCCCAGGCTTTAGATAAAAAAATTACTGCATGCAGCATATTAACAGAAGTTTTACCCTCAGATTCGACTAGCTCTATCAATAATTTCCTTCTGTAGTGACCCTTGAGGGTTTTAATTACACTCTGGTCCATTGGCTGTAAGACACTAGTCGTATTTGGAGGAAGAAATGCCAACTCTATGTTTTGAAGGTTTGATATAAACGGGTGGGCAGGGCAGTTGTCAACAAGAAGTAAAATTTTTCGTCCCTTTAATTCTGCATCCCACTTTCGCACTTCTTCTTCAAAAAGTTGACTGGTCATCCAAGCTGATTTATTAGCTTTATACGCCACTGGCAATTTTTTAATGTTCTTAAAACAGCGCGGATTTTTCGATTGGCCTATTATCATTAGCTTTTTTTTTTCTGTGCCATCCATATTAGCAGCCACAAGCACCGTAATACGTTCCTTGGAAAGCTTTCCTCCCACACACTTTTCCCCTTTAAATTTTAGAGTTTTATCTAGAGTCAACTTATAGAAAATTCCTGCTTCATCAGCATTGAAAATGTCACTTGGGGCGTATTTTTCTATGAATTTTGATCACACTCTATTAAACCAATCATGAGTCACATTTGTATCAACACTTCGTGCTTCCCCACTTATTTTACCATAGTTGATATGATGACGCTGCTTGAATTTTCCGAGCCATCCTTCTGATGCTCTGAAAGAAGTTAAACCAAGCTCTTCAGCAAAATTCTCCGCCTTAGCTTTCACGAGCGGCCCCGAGATAGGCATATTATTCTGGCGCTGGCGGTCATCATCTGGTATCATCTCACCCCTGTTGAGGGGGGTGGGGATATACTATTTGAAGCACTGGGCTCTTTATAGTGATTTTCCTCGCAGCTCACCACTGTGAGCCGGTCATTGGAGTTAGCTCACCGGCCTCGAGGTTTGCTCGCCGATCGCTCCTCTGAAGAGGGGTCCAGCGAGCCGCCTGCGAGAGGTCGGTGGTTGGCTATCTGCATCCGATGGCGAAGCCAATGCCCCGCTCGAAGGAACTGATATGAGCTCCCGAGCGGGGCGTTTGAGTCGCCTCCGGATGAGTGTTGTGTTGTGTGTTGTCTGGATGTGGGAGCGAAGCAATACCTACCAGGTGGGGAAGTTTCGAGCGGTCAGCCCGCTCAAACATCCCCGTGGCGAGTCTGCTCACAAACTCCTTTATTGGTTCCCACTTCAGGTCTCGGTGGATTGTTGCATTCCTGAGGTATCTGTGGGCGTCGACCACCATGCGAAGGCAGCTGTTTTCTACAGCCTGCAAACGTTGGCGTGATGTCCCTGCTATCAAGTTGTACCAGGCCGGCCCACCGTAGGTGAGGCGCGACCTGATATATGTTTTGTAAATGCCTAGTTTGGCACTTACTGGTAGTCTGGAGGATAGCAGGGGACGCAGCTTCGTCCGCGCAGCTCTGGCCTTCGCTGTGATGGTCTCGACGTGGTGGTTCATCGACAGTGATCTGTCGATGGTGATTCCCAGGTACTTGACCTTTGGGGACCATGGGATGTCCTCTTCCATCAGACGTAGGTTTGGCGGGTAGTGTGCCATACCGGTTATCATCGCCTGGGTCTTCGACACGTTGCACTTGAGCCTCCATCGCTTCAGCCAGCTCGGAAGGGTAAGTACGCGGCATCGTCTGCAAACAGTGCCAGCTTGACGTCTCCGACTACAGGGATGTCATCCGTATAGTGGGCGTACAAGGCCGGTGACAGACAGCTCCCTTGCGGGACTCCGGCACTGATGGTTTTGATTTCCGATGTGGTATCCTCTATAGCCACACGGAAGGTTCTCTGGGTCAGGAACGATGCGATGATCGCGACTACTTTTCGTGGTAGAGACGATGTCGACAGCTTGTGGATGAGACCTTCATGCCACACTCTGTCGAACGCCTTCTCCATGTCGAGCATCACGGTCACCGTGCTCCGTCAACCACGTAGCCATCTCGCCTAGGACACTAGCAGTAAGCGCTCGAACACCTTGGACGTCGTCGAGAGGAGTGTGATGGGCCGGTAGTTCTCCGGTTTTCTGAGGTCCTTGCCGGGCTTCGGAAGTACGATAACCCGACCCCGTTTCCAGATGTTAGGGAAGTGGCCAGTCCTCAGGATACCGTTGAACAGTTGTGTCAACGCTATGAGTGATTTCAGTGGAAGTCGCTGCAGTGCAGTGTTCCGTATTCCGTCTTCACCAGGTGCTTTCCGTGGGTTGGTTTTCCTGATCATCGCAGCAACCTCGCTCGGTGTTACGAGCAGTTCACCCTCAGACTGGGTGAGGGGCCTCGAGAGGTAGAGATGGGTTGCCGCCTCTATCTCCCGAGTGTGGTCCTCGTCTTGATTGTCGTGATGTGTGAACTGTTTTTCGAGGCTACTCGCGATGATCTCGGCCCGGTCTTGCGCTTTGTAGCGTATTTGCCCGTCCTCAGCGAACAGGGGGCGCGTGGGGTTTGGTTCTGCAGTCAGTTGCCTGCAGAGTCGGTGTACCGAGGGCTGTTCGTCCTCGATATCTATAAGGAAGTTCTCCCATGCGTCACCTCTGTGCTCCCAAAGAGCAGCCTTGAACGAGTTGGTAAGGCGGTTGTATCGGGTCTTGTCTCGGGGGTGCCGAGTTCTCTGCCAGAGCTTCTTAGCCTCTCGCTTCTCCTCAAGCATTTTACGGAGTCGAGCGGGCAGAGGGTTCTGTCGCTCGATGCTCGGTCTAGTGCTCGAGGAGACTCGAAGTGCGGCTTGGATAGCTCCGGTGATTTCTTCGGCGGCTTCATCGACTTCCACTGGCGTTTTTACAACCGTAGGGCGGCTGTAACCCGCTAGGGATTCTTGGTAAGCCCTCCAGTCTGTGTGGACTGTGGGCTTCGGTGGGCCGACCGTAGCCGCGAGCTCCCTGAACACGAGTAGCACCGGCCTGTGGTCCGATGGTAGGTCCTCGAGCACTTCCTGTACTGGAGGTGCTCTTAGTCCTTTGAACACTATGATGTCCAGTACGCTATCACTATAGCCCGCTGGGTCTACTCTAGTGGGTTCTCTGGGGCCAGCGATTTCATAGTTATGCATATCGGAGTCTTGCATAAGGAGATTTCCCATTGCGTTGTTGGTGGTGTTGTGCCATGCTTGGTGCTTTGCGTTCAGGTCTCCCGCGATTATGGTCGGCGTCGTATGTTGGAGAAGGCTCCGGAGTTCATCGACGCGGGCTCTCTGATTCGGAGCTCGATAGGCCGCGTAGAGGCGCATCTCCCGCCTGCCGATTTGGACGTCGATACCAAGCGCATACATGGTATCGAGTCTCTTCGGTTCGACGGGTTGATGCACTACTGTCCTCTTCACTAGGATAGCGAGTCCACGATATGCTTCGCCTCTTGGCTAGACCTCATCTTGGCGGTACACAATGTACCCTGGGATCTTGAGTGGCCTGTTGGCCTTCAGGTGGGTCTCGCTTATCAGCATGATATCGACCCGCTGTTCCTTGAGAAATAGGCGTAGTAGGCCTATCTTGGATTTCAGCGTCTCCGCGTTCCAATGAACCACCCTGAGCGGCTTATCCATTGGTAGTGAAGTTTTGCAGCATTCCTGTCGTGTTAACCTCGCCTGCCTTAACACGCTGTGCGAACAGCATGAGCAAGGCAGCGAGTTGGTCCCTCTCCGGGTCCTTCGCTGCTGGGCTGCAGTTTTTGGGTGCCGCCGCAGGTGTGGTTGGCTTTTCCTGGGCCGCCTTCTTTCTTCGGTGCCTTCTCCTCTTTTTAGTGGAGCTTGACCCCGGGTTTGCTTCGGCCATCAGTGTAGTGGGTGCCGAGTCGACGACCACTCTCGGCACGAGTCCCGCCTTCTTGTTGCGGGCTTCCCGCTTGTAGACGGGGCATGCCGCACTCCAGGCTGGGTGTGGGCCTTGGCAGTTGGCGCACGTGGGTGGCTCCTCTTTTGGTCGAGGGCAGTTGTGCGCCTGGTGCTCGCCACCGCATCGCACACAGGCTAGGCGCCTGTGACAGTTCTGTGAACTGTGGCGGAAGCCTTGGCAGCGGTGACATTGAGAGGGTCCTTTCTTGCCCCTCCAGGCCTCTATGACGACGCCTGGCATGAGCAAGACCTCGTCAATGTTGTAGGCCTTGGTTGCGATCGGGCTCTTCTCCACTTCTGCGAAGAAGATGCATCCGGGTCTGCTAGTGCGAGCACGGATGTGCTTCGCAAACTTGACTGGCACTCCCTTGCTGGTCAAGTCCTCCACTATTTCTTCTGTGGGAGTGTCCGCAGGTAAGCCCCGGATAGCCATTTTCAGGGGCTTCTGGTGTGGTGGAGCGATGGCGTAGTAAGGCGCCTTGTCTTGTCCTAGGTCGTCCAGGTGAGCCTGAATGACTCTGAATTCGGCGTCCTCTTTGGGAGTGAATTTAAATCCCTTCCCAAAGGGCCTCACGCTGGGTGGGTGACCGATTTTGGCGGTCAACTCCTTCATGTGGGTCGTCCAGTTCTCCAGACGGTCCACTACAAGGATTGGTTGTCTCCTTGTGGACGTCTGGGTAGTGGGCGCCTTGGAAGGGCCTTGTGTTGTTATGGGCCCGGTTTGTTGTTATGGGCCTCCGAGTTGTTATGGGTTTCTGGGGTGGTGGTGCAGCAAGTACAGCTGCTGCTGTCCTTGGCCTGGGTGTAGGCGTAGGTGCCCGTTCGACTTCCAGTATTACTGGAGTCGGTTCGGGCGAGGTGGAGAGGACTTGGACGTCCATCTCCTCGCTATCCCCTTCCTCGGAGTCCGAGGTTAGGGCAGCCGCTATGGTCGTCCGCTTCGCTGCTTGTGGCTCCGGGTCTTCTTCCCGCCTCCGTTTACCTGGTATAGGCAAAGAGGTAGGCGGCAGTGATGATCCCACCGCTGTCAGGATGTGAACATCCTGCGCAGTGAGGTCCTCCTTCCTCTTCTCTCCGATGTGAACTTCCATCACTCGGAAGTAGGCCTCCAACCAGCGCTGCAGACCCTGCGACATTTCTCCCTTCTCTCGAAGGGAGTTGAAAATACTCAGGTCGCCCTGGTATTTTTGTCGCTGGTCCTGCAGCGTTGCGTCAGTCGAGCCTTTCTCTTCGCTGCTGGTGTTCTTGATGTTGCTGGATCCGTCCTCGTGGCGCCTTGGCATGTTTGCCATCACCGTTGAGGTTAGGGTCGGAGACCCCACACACACATTTACACGCTGGCTTTCTCGGAGAAGGTATTCGCCTCCGAATGTACAAGTACAATTCGGGTGCAAATAATAATATTTAACAAATATTAAATATTAAAATAAGCAGTGTTAGGGGCGCCCGTACGATGGCAGTCGGAGCGCAAGCACGTCCGTTCGCCACGACAGTCCAAAACACTCTGCGCTGGCGGTGAAACCATGATAGTACAGCTTGATCCAAATCTTCGTATATAGGTTTCTTTAATTTTTTGGAAGATTTTCCCTCGCCCTCAGCGTGGAGGATTTTTTCTTTGTTTTTCCATATTGTGGACACGGTAGAGCGACTGAATCCAAAGCGTTTGCCAACATCACTTATCTTCTCTCCCGTTTCTATTGCGCGTATCAGTAAAACTTTTTCGTCAATACACAGTGATTTTCTTTTATTAGCCATGTTTACAGTTTGAAAGTTTGTGAGCAACTAAGAATATGATAAGGTATAGATAATCCATGACTCCTACTTATGAGTCATGGTCAACAACAGTCTGCACGTACAAGCAATCCCAATTTGTAAACAAAAGAACGAATTTCTTAGGTATGCATGATGCCGACAGTCGAGTTTATTGCTTTATTGCGGGCTAGGATAATAAAGCGACAATAGATCGTACACAGCTGCGCAGTTTTTACTAATTTTAGCAACTTAAAAGGTACTTTTTATTACTCAATTGTTGTCGTTATTGAGAGTGGATGTGATGTGATGTGTGTGTGAAACATTGTATGAAAGACAAGCTAAACCAACCAAAGCCAATTGATTTCGACGCTTAAGGGAGTTTGTCGTTAAATAGAGTGACGTTACATGGAGTTTACACTGTATCAATGATCTTCCTGCCGTAACAAATTATGAATGTATTTTATTTACGAATGTCATCTCAGTTTATTGATTATAATAAAATGACGAATGATGATGACGATATTAATATCACCATTCTGAGAATCATTCTATGGTTAAATTTTCCAATTTCAATGGTTAAAAACCAACTTTATAAAATTTCACAGCAAGATATAAAATAAAGACAAAGTGTTGTGCAGTTTCTGATCACATTGATATTAAAGAAACCGGAATTATAACATTTTTAGAAAGAAGTTTAGAAAAGCACATTGACTGGAGGGACCATATGGATATGACATGTAATAAGATTAATAAATTTGTATATGGTCGTCTGGTCGTCTATGGTGTAAACGATCATGTCAGCCTGCCACGGCTATGTAAGCTCTGTTTTGCGATAATGTGAACATTGTGGGGTAATTCCACTCCTACTAACAGAACCTTCCTCTCACAAAAACGCGGTATCAGAGCCATAGCTGGAGTTCTTTATGATGAGCTTGTAAACCATATTACAAAAAAATTGGCGTACTTTAGCCTCTATGTATAGTATATTCTTACTTAAAAGATGTATTTGTGTATCACTAAAACTAAACTCTATCACTATTTATCTCGGCAAAGGAATACAAATATACTCGAAATACGAGAAACCCTAATAGGCTGTTAGTTGCAGTTTCGCCAAGAACTACATTGTACCAAAACAAAATATTATGCTATGTGCATACAACTTGTCAATTAATTATCAGCATGTAATAATAATCTTTCGTTGACTAAAATCAAGAAAAGTTTACAAAATGGTAACTACCTCACTACCTAGCCGACGTTCAAAAGGTAAGTGAAAGCACACTACCTGGAGTCCTAGCCACATGTCAGCTACAGCCTAAACCTTATGTCTAACCCTAGTAATTATTCTTTTATTATATGTTTATTACATTCGTATCATATATTCTTTGTGTTCCTACTTTATCTCAATGCACCAGACACTGCCCCCCAACTCTTTTCTTTTATATATTCTCTCTTTATCCTATGGTTGTCTGTAAGAGATTTGTACATGTTTTTTATTGTATTTAATAACTGATGTACAATAAAGAGTGTTATTATTATTCTCTTTATTTAAATTAATACAAACATATAAATTACATTTTAAATATACCGCATAAATACAGAATACATTTAAATATACCATATAAATACAGAATACATTTAAAAATATAAAAAAATAGTGGTTTGAGTTCACTTTCCTCACAATACGTGCCGTATCAAGACGGACCGCCTTTTGCATCAGGCCCTTAATCCAGCTACCTAACGTGAGCCTCTGAAGGTGTTGGTCGAGGCTCTTAGCAATCAACAAAACAAAAATAAACCATTTGCTGATATGACTGTCGTCACAGTGATTGCTGAATCCACATCCACTTATCGACAACCTCCAGATCCAAATATTTTAATTGTTTTTCTTATTCATCCTCTTCAGTCTAGCACCTAAGCCATGCTTAGGCACGAATGGGCCGGCTCGACCGGTGCGATACCACGGCCTCACAGAAAACCGGTTGTGAAGTAACGCTTGCGTTGCATTTCCACGAATAGAGTGAGGTTTCCGGAGGCCCACTCCCCCCTATTCTCTCCCCTCCTCTCTTCTTTCCGCTCCCTGCATCACCCTCAAAGGCGGGCAGCGCACTTGCGACTCTTGAGTTGCAAGTGTCCATGGACGGAGGTTGTCACTTACCAACAGGTGACCCGTCTGTTCGTCTTATTTTTTTTTTATACTATAGGGGATATAAGAAAATCAGCCTAATAATTAATTCCAATAATTCACAATGATAATGAACTTAGGTTTTTAAGACAACACCACAATTGATATTTTTTATATTTTATTTTATGACTATTATGAGTATGATATGAGAATTATTAGACTATAGATTAAATATTATATTATTATAAAACATACTTCACATGCTTTTCAAACACCAAATAGAAGAAGTGTGTGTGAAAATTAAAAAACTACTGGACAACATTCTAACTCATATACTCAATGCATCTACGCAATTTCTTCAATACTTATATTTCATGAATAATAATAATGTGCCAATAAAACACTAAATATCTTCTAAATGTCTTCCATAGTCGTGATTCGCTGAGCAGTGAGCCAGCGGGCACGACAGGCACGCTCCCCACGTCGAGCTCGGGGCCCGTAGGGGCGGGCGCGGCGGTCCCAGCGGGGTCCCTGCAGCGCCGCGCCCCGCTGGGCCCGCACGCGCCGCCCCTGCACAGCTTCGCTCTCGACAACACTTCCGACCACTCCACCCCCACGCACTCACACTCGCACTCGCATTCTAGAGGTACGTTAACCAGACTTACGAAACATACGAAAACCCAATGTCAAACAAAGCTTGCGCTGAATTTAGCTAGTGAGTGAGGTTACCGAGAGCCCAAACACTCTTTTCTTTCCCTTCCTCGCATCCCTCCGGCCCTGTCACCCTCCAAGGCGGGCAATGCACTTGCAACTCTCGAGTTGGAGGTGTCCACGGCCGGCGGTTGTCACTTACCATCAGATGACCCGTCTGCTCATCAGCCATTATCTAAACAAACTTCTAATTTCCACATATAATAGATTGTTCGATACAAGCAACAAAATAGTCTTAGGAAGTATAATCACGCTTTTGACGCAAAATATTGTCCACAAATTACAGGAAGCGTGAGAGAGACGTCTCCGTACAAGAAGAGCGCCAGTTCCTCACCCGGACATATACCCAACCGGTTGCAGCTCGGTGAGTGTAGCTCATAGTAGTAAATACTCATAACTGTGTACCAAAAATAAGTGGAACAAAACGAGCACACATAAGCAACGTACCTGCGCGATAGGCGCAATGAGACCCCTCGTCGCTGACAGCAGTTTCTGTCACCCTTTGGATGGACCGGAGTGTATTGGTTAGCGGGGGTTTTGGTGCCAAAAGGACAAAGATCTTTATAAAGGATAAAAGTGAATATTAATTTCTTAAAAGTACAACATATTACATTAGTTTTTATCCGTCCGTAACATACGCCTTTTAACACATACATATGTATGTATATATATACATTCTTACACATTTAAGTACATATATCAATTACGAATATGAATAAAAATAGAGTATGAATCGAAATAGATAAGCAAATATTCGGTTATAACATTAATTTTCATATTTCTCGTATTTACGTATCGAATAAGATTTATAACATAAGATAAGATAATAATTAAAAAATAAAAACTTATATCTATATAAATACTACCTGACACGGCAAACGTTGTTCTGCTATCATTTTTTTATCTTGATAACTATCTAATCAAATCAAATCAAATACATATGTATACATAAAAAAAAAAAAATTGGTGTAGCCGTTTCAGAGAATTGCGACCACAAAAACCGTGATACGAGATTTTTATATATAGATAAATATTAGAACGTGCCTCCGATGTTTCATTTTTGCTTAAATTCCAGGCGGCAACGTAGCCCACTGTTCTGAGGAGTTGGAGCCCCTGACTCCGTCTCGCTCGACAGAACGTCTCCACCGCGAGATGCAGAACCTGGAGGGGCTGATGAAGGACCTCTCCGCCATCACGCAGCAGCAGTTCCACTGCTAGTGGCGGCCTGACGACTGTCGCTGCTGCCAGTGTCGCCAGTGTAGCCAGTGTCGCCAGTGTAACCAGTGTAACGAGTGTCTACAGTGTAACGAGTGCGGACAGTGCGACGCACTCCTCGCACTGCCGCCGCGGTATTGTCGCTATTGACCGGGAGAGATCAACGCTGGCAGTGAGTCAGTGTCAGAGGTACCTGTGTATTCAGTGTCAGTGTGTCAGACGCCGATTGTCGGCATTGTTCTGACACGAACACTCGAAGTTTTCACTTCAAATATGTAACATTTGACTAGAAACATAAATTGTGACAACAGCAAACTGTATGTAAGTATCTCATACATTTTACAATTGATAAAGTCAGCTCTGCTAATATGCATAAAAGCTCAAAGAAATGTGAAAAAAATATATAGCTATTAGACTTGTACGCGAGACTACTTACAATATACAATTCTCAAAACATTTACAAAACATTCTTTAAAAAGAAGCAGGAAGTGAGAAAGAGAGAGAGAGCAAGAAAAACACTTTCTTTTTATGAAATCAAATCAACATAATGTCAAGGTACAAAATGTCAGTATATAGATACCTGCAATATAAAAACGTCATAATTACTAAACTCCAAAATAGGACAATTGGCCTCCTTCAAAGCACATGTGCCCTTTAACTTATAACAGCTTCGCCTTATGTTATGTATTGTTTAGCTTGGCTTGTTCAATAAATGAAAAATGTTGTCTATCGTACAAAGAACAACATTTGCATTTCAACTGTCGTATGTTGCACAATATCTTATACTTTATCCTGCTCAATGTTCATTGCGTTTAAATAAAGATAAACACGAGCGTTATCTGCACGACAGAACGCAATGTATTATACCTATCGGACTGTGTCGTAAGCATTTGTTAAACGGACAACAAATTTAGATAAATTGTGACTTCTTAGGTTTATCATTTGAGAACACGTTTTTACACTTTACGAATTATAACATTAAGTAGTCTAAAAACATTAAAACTGAATTTGTGGATCTTCATGTCACTATTTTTTATTTAAATTAGTCAATTTTTATATTGGTAAGTTAAAATAATGTAATATCAGTGTGCCATCGGAGTAATTATTTATTCTATAATATTTCAACGATAATTATTAAATTAAGGTCGCTGTACACTTGTCCGTAACGCACTGTATTTATATAGATCACAAAAAAATAATAGAAGATGACTTACAAACTACAAATTATCTCGAGAAGAAATAAGTATGACCAAAAGAGAGAGAAAGACTATCCCTTACATTAGAAAATATCTTCCTTTTCTTGAAGTCGTTCAAATAAGCAAGTGACTGCGCTTTTTAGATCGACATATATATACGACTATAGTATAATGAAGACTCCAACCTGTCCTTCGCGTAGGACGCGATTACACCTTAGCGATTCGTGCGTTGCTGACAAGCGCGCAGTTCGTGACGCCACTGCCTATCCCTGTTATTGTGATTATAGTTCTTTATTTGTATATATATTTAAGTATAATGTAGAAATTATTATAACAAAGATAGTTAATTATTGATACGACATTTTTATATTAATTTTACTCCATTTATTAGCGTAATGAAGTGTAGTGAGGAATTTAACTGATGAAATCGTACACATTATTGATAATGAACTGTTTCAAGCCGCATACAGTTTTAGGTGCATTTTATTTGATCTTTAAAGTACACGTTCTACCGTTTTTGCCTTCCCCACAGAAATAAGCCGGGAGTATATCTATTAAAGGTGTGCTAATTAAATGGGCACGTTTATACATAAAATGTGTCTCATAAAATTGTATGTGACTTTCCACAGACTAAAAGAAAACATTGATCTCATAACAATACAAAATATGTCATTTCCACCTTACACCTCAGTGTGCGAGAAGTCTTAGAGCGAGCGTGCCGTCAACGCTCCGGACTCGCTCAACAAACTGCTTATATTCTTTAAGTGACGGCCTATTCTCAACTACACTGTATTTAAATTCATTATCCATTTTGTTAAATATTTCATTGTAGTCCTTATAAGACAAAAATAAATGTAACTGCTTCAGTCAATTACTCGGCTACGAACCAATTAATTGACTAATGACTAAAATGCTAAATGGATAATGAATTAAATTTAAGGTCATTTATTAATTAGGCTCTACTGTAACCCGGCGCCTAACTACGCCAGATGTTTAGTTTTGCACGTACCTACACAGTAGATATACATTATATATAGTATAGTATATAATATGTAATATACTAGTCAAGTAACATTTGTATTTAAATGTATTAATGTAGGTATTTAAGTGCTGCTTGCTGCTTCACATCGGCAATATTTCTTTACTTCGTGTGTACAGGACTCTGGTGTAAGTCGCGCGATTTAAGAATAAACCCCACTCTACATAATTTCACTCGTTGTTGGTTCTATACCAACTGGTTGGTTATTTAGTCACATTCCGGTTTTCGATTGAGCTGTAATTTTGCATACATATATGTAAATCAGACGACAACTCTTGACCAACAGGCCTGTTGGTCTAGTTGGGGTTCGATTACCACATGAGTCAAAAATTTGTGTGATCCACATTTATGAACCAAACTAATTTATATACTAATTTAATATAAATTTATTGGTGTCTCATGTTTGTATGTTTGTGGAGTCACATACAAGAATAATCTTTAGTGCGGGAGTTGACTTTTGAGAACATATTTTTTTAATTATAATTCCTATTGTTCAAAAGTTTGTTTAAATTCTAAATGTGGAGGTGTGAAATGAGGTATCTATGAGATGATGGTGTGCACCATGATGATGGTATGATAGGGGTTCTGTTGGGGATTGATGAATTATTACTATTTACTCAAAAATGGCTCGACAAAATTCGATGACATTTGGCACAGAGGTAGGCGGTGACTTGTTAAACACATAGGGTACTTCTAACCTCTGTAATCGAGGTAGGAAACTTTCCTGTAAATGTCGTGTATTTATTCAATGACGTAGAAACTTGGTGGATGTTGGTCGACTGTTGCGCGATGTCGTTCTAACGAAAGTTTTTTCATAATTTGTCTTAGATTATCTTTATAATCGTTTTACTAAATAACTCTTCGCTACAATATGGTATATAGTTAAGACTGTAAAAACTTTTGATACTATTAAGTATATTTGTAAATTTGCAATTTCTTACACAACACGTATTTTAATATTGGTCCCGGGGTGGACTGGTGCGTCTGACACTCAAATATAAACCGACTATATTATAAATACCTCTATTGAGATGTTTCTGAGACTAGTTGGAGGGGGGTACCTACTGATGTTGGTCATTTACGGATGGAAGCCCAGCAAGGGATGCTACATTCAGACAGATTCAACATGTAAACATTAACTGGCCTGTTAATTTAGCTGTTAGTTATCCTGACGGCTCAGCCAATGGGTGGGTTTAATTCCTAGATGGGACAAACATTTATGTGATCCATAAATGGTGGTCTCGAATTTGGGCGCCATTTTAGCCGTTATTTAAATGTTTGTAGAGCCTCCGCGACACACGAAACATTCCTGATGCGAAAGTTTTCTTAAAAAAATCTGTGTGACCGTCTATGATTATTGAAATAGAAAGATGGCGCAGGGATTCAATTCCCACGTGGGATTAGAAATTATAAGAGCTAGCAGTAATTGTTCCGAGTCTGGGTATTCTTTGTGTTAGTTATTTGATGTGTTTTGAAATCCCCAATGACATAAGAATTATTCTTATTGTGGGATTATTCTTATTATTTAAAAGATAAACTATTCATACAGACGTACAGACGCGTCAGTACATCTCCGGATAGTCTCACAACGTTTGTTCATAGCATTCACATCGACTTGTACCTTCATCAGATCCAACAATAAATCGGTGTCCAGCTTACTTAATATAGAAGCTGAAGAAGAGGAGAAGTGGAGTGTAGGGAGATGGTCGTAGGTCGTCTGGAGGCAATCGTGAGACATAAAACTGAACTAAATTGTTGACGGATCTGTTGAAGCGTAATTTTGTAAAATTTTGTAATTTGACTCGTCTCGTGTTTGCATTGCATTTTCTAATAGTATATAATTAACTGATATATTTATTGTAAATATAACTGTATGTCTGTACGTAACAATTGTGTAAGTTAAGGAATTGTATGAAGAATTGATTTGTACCTCCACATGTCCTGTGCTACTGGGTGGCGGGAACTGTTGCGGAGGGAGTGTAGGTACCACGTAAGTTATATACCCGTTTGTATGTGTTATGTATGATTCATTGATTGGTCGCTGTTTTCTCACAATTAAAACTCCTTTTTATGTAGAAAAATCATTAAATATATATAAGAACATTTGTCCTTGTTATTATAATAGTAATTTTCCAGTAGTTTGAAGCTACTTTTAAGTCCGTATTTAGTGCGACCTAACACTTCTTTCTCTTATTTCGTATAATATATAATCGTTCTCTTCAGCAACAACTCTTCCCACCCGGTGCACATCAGACATACAGTTCAATAGCTAGATATACATACTTCCAATTACACAAAACGTTGAATGAGTTGGATACATTCAGATTGAATGTTGGAACTCGCAATAAATATAAATTCATGCCATCAATGTTTTATAATACTGAAAATTGGCCAGCTGCGATGATCGAAACATACAGCTTTTTACAGCATAAAAAATGTTTGTGCAAATTGGTAATCTGGCTAATGGAAAGCGGTTACCGGTGGCTTAGAAGTTCTTGTAACACCACTGGTGTCACATGGCCATTGCTGTTTAAAGGTAAAACTATTGTTGGATGTAGGGCCGACAGGATCTGTGTGGCTTTTGAAGATGTAGCCTCGACGTCGCTGGCAGGGGTAGACATGTATTACTGTTAGTTCCAATATTCAGTCTAAGTGTATTCACAGAGTAGTGCATTGCAATTGTAACTAAATTTAAGTGAAACAATTAGACTGATTTATTGATTTTATGAGTTGTGTCAAAATTATTGTTTCATAAAGTGTGTGCCCACGAGCTGTGTTAACTGGACTAAAACATAGTCTTAAAAAAGTAGATACCAGTTGTGAATGTGCCCTTACCATTCCTTTGTGCAGCACTAAACGTGTGCACCGAATACTGAATACATTATTTATGCGTAACTTACGTCTTGTTTAAAATAAAAATATAAAATGATCTTGGCACAAAACGTGTCTAGTATACACACAGTGTCTCGCAGTGCATCGCTATGCGTTAGTTCAGTTCTCATATACAAGAGACTGGACGTTATTTGTTCTAAATTGATACGATTGTATATTCAGCGCTCACGACCACTTGTACGGCGCAAGCCACGCCCCGCTCTCACCACTCTTACTGCTACGTGATAATAGAAAACAATTGTTCTAAACATACTTATCTATCCTATTGACTCTCAATAACGAAGAATAGACGATTGGGATAATCCAAACTATGTTTTTCAACAATATGACACATTTACACTTTAGCATTATTTTATTTAAGATCTATAGCTTAAAAACATGGCACACAGAAAAAACATTTTGTAAAATGATTCGTTTTTTGTGAATATTTTTACTATATACATCATGTTTTTTACACTATTTTTTGTAAATATTATCGTTCAAAGAGACCACTGATTGCCTCCTCATGGCATGAGTGCAATCTAATGTGCAGGCTTGTGTGTGTGAAGTGACGTCACACTCCGCTGGCGGTGGTCGAAGAGCGCTCGGCGCGCACACGACAAGTACTGGTGCATGTAGCGCCGGACACTTTGTACAATTACAATATACTCGTATTATTTATTGAACAACCGCCTTTCATTTCACCATCAACATAATTATGTGGGTAGTTCGAAATATACCTATACCCTACCTACAACGCACTACACTCAATTTGTGAGATATTACTTAAATTTCAAACAGGAGGTATGTGTTCAATGTTTTCTCATTTTTGGTGGTAGGTATAAATTAATGTACCGTATTGTGAATGTGTCCGTATTGTGGTCATGACATGTCCCGCGTGGCATGAAGATGAAGCAGAGCTGTGTCTGCATATTTCACTTAATTTGTGTTTGTAAACGGTTTACATAGACAAATGGTGTTATAAATAATAGAGGCGTTTTACCTGAAAATAAAACGCTTATTAATTTACTTACCTTATTCGAAGCTTATTCAATTGAGAGACAGCTACTTGGTTTCCCGACTTCCGGTTGAAGTAGTTTTTGTACCTACTTCCCTTATTCCACGTCTACGTCACTTCCTCCTGGCAGGTGGGGGAACTTTGCTTTATGAGTTCCACCATTATGTCTTATGAAGCACCAGGCAGGGATTACTCATAAGCTTCGAATAAGGTAAGTAAATTAATAAGCGTTTTATTTTCAGGTAAAACGCCTCTATTAATTTGACTTGACCGTTATTCGAAGCTTATTTAATTGAGACGTGTTTGTTATTGCCTGGTGGAAGTGACGCAGACGCCAATGTGATAAGTACCTATAATAGTATCCAGAATCAGATTAAAAGATACGACAGTACCTAATGTTAAAGTTATTTCACTGAAATTATTCATGAAATAGTCAAAATATTTCAGGTAAGGAAACAAAAAGTTTAGGAATATTTTCAGAATAAATCAACAAATATTTTTGATTAGGTACATTACCACAATCTCAGCTTACATTACAGAGAATCAAAATATGTAACAAAATAGCCTTAAGTAAAAATATATCAATATACATAAGTATTAATTACATTACATATGTAATCAACATATTATTTCAATCGACTGGATTGAAGAGGGTAGTTACTGATGACGTATTGCATGCAGGCTTGACTTCACGTTTATAAAATTTACTATGAGTATTCTGTGAACGCCAGTTTCCCTTAGCAAGAATTTCTTCTATGGGATAATTGTCTATCCAATTTTTTGAAGCCACAGCAGACCTTATGCTTCCGGGAGACGCCTTAACACCGGCACATAACAATAATGACTTAACCCACCCTGCTATGAGTGTTCGTGATGCAGGTTTAGGCGTACCTCTAACATTAATGAATAAATTAATTAGTGTTGGCTACAGCTCTACGCTCTCTCAAGAGCGAGGTAGTGTGTTTGACCCAGAAAACAGGGTCTAATCTTTTCTTATCTAAATTCACATACAATTTCCAACCCGATTGTCTATAACTAGCGCAATTTGTTTTTGATCCGAATGAAGGCCAGAAAATTAATGAGTTTGCTTGAATAAAACAATTATTAGAATCAACGGTGAGTAATGTTAAATCATGAATCCTTCTGCCAGAGCAGAGAAGTAGTAAAACCGCTGTGTGACGTTGAACTTAAAAAAAGTTGTTCTTATCAATAGGATAATTCTCTAAATGAAGAGCTAAATCATCTATATTCCACACTGGAGATTTAGTATGGCAAACTGGCTTACGTAATGATATTGACTTGAGGATATGTTTATCGAATACATGTGAACTTAATTGGCCGGACAATTCTGGATTACACAGAGTTGATACCACCGATTTATGTAACAATACAGAGTTGTAAGAGAGGTTATGTTTTAAAAATAGATCAGATAAAAATCTAGCCAGGTCACATCCCTTTGGAATTATAGGATTAATCTTGTGATCCTTACACCAGCGGATCCATCTGTTCCATGCACTTAAACTTCACGGCTCGATGGCCGCCAGGACTCCTCTAAAAGTTTTAGTTGCCTACTATCCCATGTGGTTAGCAGCCCAGCCCACCCCCACATTTCCACACTTCCAGAGTCATTTCTAAGGCTTTTGGAGGTGGTAGTTCCGTCGTGGTGTCGATTAGGACTTTGTCTAGGTGACATAGTGAATGGGGGGGCTAGGGCACGAGATTTGATGTCTGGACGCCAAAACACTCGTTCCCATCGTGGGATTACCAACAGGTAACTTCCCCGAGCTTGATTTAGGTGGCTCAGGACCCTGAGGATCAGATACGGAGGAGGAAAGACCCAGGCCAGGCTGTAATTCCACATCTGAGAAAAGGCGTCGTTGAATAGAGCACGATCGTCTGTCTGATCCAGAGATACATAATTGATTACAACATGGGCTCGTCTGGAAGCGAACAAGTCGTTCACTGGAGTTCCCCACTTCGAGAAAACCTTGTAAGTGCATTCCGGAGAAAGATGCCATTCCGGAACCATGCGTAATCTCGAAAGGTGATCGGCATGACCGTTGTAAATTCCCGGAATGTGATAGACGTTTATGTGAATTTGAAATTTGTCTAGAATCTGAAAAACCTTGTAAGTTAAGTTCATCAATGGAGTCGATTTGGTTCCTCCTTCGTGTCGTAGATACGCTATCACAGTTCTATTGTCGCTCTGAACCAATACGGTACTGTACCCCAGGAGCTGACAATGAACTTGAAAAACTTTTAGGATTGCCAACATCTCTTTTTGGTTGCAATGCAAATCCTTCTCGGCTTCGGACCACAGGCCTGTTAATGATAGATTGTTTAATCGAGCACCCCATGCAATATCCGATGCATCGGTCGTGAGAAAGTGAAATGGAGGTTGCCTGTGTATAGGAGTTGAGCATCTGCAATTTTGAAGCCACCAAACCAAGTTCTGTATTGCTGCGTGAGGTAATACATGCGTCTTTTTTGGATCTGAATTCAGAATCTGGTTTAGAAGGTTCAAAAGAGCTCTGTAGTTGAGCCTGCCTTTTGATACTGCAAAACTGGCAAAGTTTAAGAGGCCTACGAGTCTCTGTAGATCTCTGACCGTTGTGTGCCTTTTTGACAGCATTTGATTTATTTTGTCTATCAGAGCAGGAACTTTTTCTTCGGGCAGACTCTTGTGGTTTGACCAAGGGTCCCACTGTATTCCCAAAAATGCTAGGTCTTTCACCGGGGTAAGCAGAGATTTTACGTAGTTTATTAGCCATCCTAACTTTTCTAATGTACCGATAACAATACTGACATGGTTGCGTAATATATTTTTTGCCTGGTGAACTATCAAAAAATCGTCTAGATAGACTATTATTCGGATACCTCTCTGTCTGAACAGCTGGGCTATCCAGTTCGTGAGGGTAGCAAATGTTTTTGGACTTGTGCTCAGGCCAAATGGCAAACAAGTGATTTCCAGTAGTTCCTTGCGATATATTACGCGTAGGAACCTCCTGTGACTGCGAGCCACTGGTAGATGAAAATACGCTTGCGAAAGATCGATCTTGCTTAACCAATCGCTCGGTTGCAGAAAGTCTGGTATGCGATGTACGTTTATCAGCTTGAAATGATCTGTGATGACATATTGGTTCAGTGCCTTCAGGTTGAAAATTGGTCGTACAGAACCGTCGCTCTTGGGAACAAGGAACATTGGTGAACAAAAACTTGGGGAAGCTTCAGTTCGCTCTAGAACACCTTGATCCTTCAATTTGTTTATGACTGCTGTCATTCAAGCGGACTCTGGCACATGCAAGTTCGTTTCGATCGCATCGGGATGCACTAGCGGCGGTTTCTTGCGGAAAGGTATGCGATAGCCTGTTAATATGCTCAGAATGTATGTAGGTGCTCCCATTTGTTCCCACTGAGTCTGATATTGAGCGAGACGGCCGGCACTAATCGGCATCGAGTCAGTTTTTACGGCGCTTATTGTCCTTGTTCTGACGAGTTGGGGACGACGCACGTTTCCTTCCATAGTTACACTGATTTTGGTATCTGGTATTCGAACGGGACGGGTTTCCTCGAAAGGTATTTTGATACCTATTATTATTCGGTGTGACCAAATTATGTTGGCACATACATATGGCCACAGCCACCTTGCGGAGGCGGAGCGTAAGCATGATGAGCTTGCGTGTAATTGCGATTGCTCGCATTATGAAACCCCTGTAAGGATTTCAGGTGGAATGCTGACCGTGTAGGGCCTTGAGACTTTTTAGGATGCTCTTGCGAGGCAAAGTTATTGTTAGCCTTATGTACCGGCCAAAAACACTTTCGTGCACCACCTGCTTTTTCAGATTGCTTTTGACCAGAGGATCCTTTGCGTGCTTTGTAACGAAGTCCCGTCGCATTTGGATTACTTCAGCACGATGGCCGCAGATAATCTGTAATAAGTCTGAGGAAATCTTATGAAAATTACCTGAAAAAAGTTCATTAAGTTTTCTCCATTGCGAACCCATTCCATGAGATCCTTTAGAATTTTTTGTAAGGCCTCGTTTTGTTTAAGGACGCACATAGTCAGGGCCGCATATGCTCTGTCAGAGGAGACAAGGTGACGAGCGGAGTCGTATGCTTTAACTTCTTCATTCATTTCCAAATCTGTAAATCCTGGTGTACGATTATAAACCTTTTGAGCCTCGGCAAATCTGACTTCATTCCAATCGCTTTTACCCAAGTGCTGAAGTTCGCATAATGACTTCAAGTAGTGTTCAGAAGTCTTCTGCATAGCAGGCTCTTTCAATTTTGTTTCGATATCAAAAGAAAAGTCTTTATCATGTTGTAATGATTTGTTGGATGTATCAGCAGGGGTATCATGTACATGTACAGGGATATCATCAGCAAGAATGTCACTGTGACCAGACATTAATGATATAGCATCATAATCAAAAGGGGCACTCACATGAGAAGTGTTATTATTAGAACAAACGATTTGTTCGCGCAGACTGCGAATTTCTTTTCTCAATTTCCTGTTCTTACTTGATCGGTACTATTTTTTTCTGCCCGTAATTATATTAAAAGTATTTCATCCATACGAACGGAAAAAAAACCGTTAAATAAAATAAATAATTACGATAAATACCAAGCTGTATTTAACAATTTTTTGATTTTTAGAAGTTAAAAAGTGCATTTACTTACTCGGTACAGTCACTTTCTAACCTTTGTTCACTTTTCTTCTTCGAAATATACACTGCACCTTTTAAACTATTATTAATTAAACGTAATTAAAAACACTATTTTTTAATAGCAACCTTAATGTAATGTAATATCTTGTTGTTAGTTGTGTAGTGTCGATAGGTCCGAACACTGCGGGAAACAAGACGCCAATGAATTTTTAAAATGGTGGAACTCATAAAGCTCCCCCACCTGCCAGGAGGAAGTGACGTAGACGTGGCATAAGGGAAGTAGGTACAAAAACTACTTCAACCGGAAGTCGGGAAACCAAGTAGCTGTCTCTCAATTAAATAAGCTTCGAATAACGGTCAAGTCAAATTAATATATAATAATGTGTGTTCATTTATTTTGGAGTATGAAACGACTTGTAAGCGCTGGAGTCTCTGGAGCTTCTGATCACCGCACGTGAAGGTGGATAGTAAAGGTATTGTGTGCATTGATCGTTCGTGATCCAAACTTAATTAGTTATCATAATCCCAGCGACGTGCATTGCTTAAAACCTGCAAACATTGTGTCCCTAAAAAGTGTGTAAAGCTGCTATATAACACAAATATTATCTACATACTTCATTCGTCGCTTCCCATCAAATGAGCTGTAACACTAACACAATAAATATTTAATGTTTGGGATATTAATGTTTCTGCAGACAAGTGGCCGGTAGAATGTATCCCTTTCCGTTATTTCCAAATTGAGATCTGAAAGCGCAGTTGAGCATTTTAATGACTGCCACGACTCGTATATAGACTTTTTAAAATATTGTCAAACGGAACGATGTAAAGATTTGAACGATAATTCGGACATCAAAGACTGTTCAGGACTTAACAAGTTATTGTGGAATAAAAACACGACATCACATATACTTGTGACAACATGTGTATGTCATGTTTTGCCAGAATAGTCAATTTTCAGTCAGTCAATTTACTTCTTTCATTTTATGTTTTGTATTCAACTAAATATTCTTTATAGAAGGTTCAATTCTAAGTAACTTCCAACTAAAAACCTTAGGAGCCGAGTAGCGTCCGTAGACTGCAGGAGGCAGCCAGTAGTGTAGACATTATTTTTCTTAGAATTTGCGATTACAAGCAACTTTATTAAGTTTAATATGTTTAAAATGTTGTAGAGTACAATACAGCCGCCCCGTAAAGGGCGAGTAAAGGATCGGACTCGTCTATCAGACAGTATGTATACAGTCATCAAGTGCTCGATTGGTGGTACCTCATTATCTGCCTACCCCTTACATAGAAAGATGCAGGTGTGAGTGTATGTATGTATGTATTTACGTTTGATTCTTTGAAAACCGAAAAGCGACGCGTAGTGTGACCTTGACTCGCTCCCCGAACGAACTAGGTCCCCACGCGCCGCACCAACTACTGTCTTGCAAGATGCTTAACTGCTTATCCCGTTGTTAGTGTTGAAGAAAGTCTTGCTGATCCGTGGTCCGAGCACAATAAACATTAAATATGTTCATGTACTAGTAGATTACATGTTTTTCGCATGATTACAGCATTCCTTTAATATTATTTTCCAAAACAACCTGCAACCTTTCTGTCTACACATTTTTATCATGTCTTTAATTTCAGAATAAAATTAGATTATACGTTATACCTGTATTTAAAGATAATATTCTAAAAATTTTAAGAATTTTTGTATTCATTAAAAATACACGTGATTAGTCTTAAACCTAACCACGTATCACCAAGGGGCAGGGGGGGTTAAAATGTTAAAAAAACATCACGTGATTAATGGACGGCCCCTTATTATAAGTTTAGTTATTTTCCCATAGTTAAGTTTGACAATGATAGGTTTTTAACTACTTCATGGAGTTAGGTCACACTTATCATAAAGATATTGTCTGAACTGAAGCTGCATATAATGATCAGCTCAATCGGGCACCGGGAAGCGTTAATTCCAAATATATATCAAGCTTAAAATACTTACAAATAACAATAAGTAAAAGTATTAAAATTGAGATGTTTTAAGATTCAGAGACACTTCAAGTAATATAAGTAGATTAGTGTCCCGCAGTAACTACAAATTATTTAGTTAGGTCAAATGCTTACAACCTAACAAATCTGAATGGAAACTCTTTATAATTAATTATATAAGATATTGTACTTTAACAGCTCTTATAACTCAATTTATATGGATTAACTTAAAATAATAACAACAACTGAGCAACTGTAACTGAAGTATACCTTTAAGCCGATAGGCAGTTGAAATTCAGTCGTAAGTCGTCGTATGTAAAACTTTTTCGCACTAACCCACTAACGTTACGTGTTAAAGTTGACCTATCACTGTCATCTGTTCCCAAATATTCTCAACTACTTCCCAAGGCGCATACTAAATCTATCGAAAGATCGTTTTTAAACTTGACAGAAAATCTTTTTTAAATTCCGTTACATCTTTAGAAGGATTAGTTAACACAGCAGCGACAGTCGCCAAACAGATCGCAATAAAATAATTCTTCAGCACATTACAATTTAGTATTGCAGCCTGTAATACTAATGATTGCAATGTATCTGTCATTTATAGATACAGATTATACAGAACGACATACACATATGTTACGGTGTAGACGTGTCCGATGGCTGTGAAGATGGGAAGTGTGACTGACATTATTATGGGCGCAGTATGACAGTGTGGTTTAAGCCATCCCTTTGCGGAGCCGGTTGGGTGATTCATTTTTACTAAGAAACGTCCACACCCGTGTGTGTGTGTGTGTACAGTCGCAACCCACTCTTGCCGATGCTCGCATCAACATTCTGTCGTGGGTTGCTCAATGGCCAGACCTCAACCCAAGAGCAAGCATGTGAAATGGTCCAAAGAAGAGCACTGCCGAGTATGGATGCTGTGTATAACTCACGCAGTTCATCATTTGACGCATGCCAAATGGCTGCGATTGCGTAATTCGTGTCAATGGTGGAAACAACTTTTTTTATCTTTACAATGATTTTTTTAAAATCAGCGTGGCCCTACTACCTTTTTTATTAGGTAGTAGAGCCACGCTGATTTCAGCAGGAATGGGCCGGCTCGACCGGGGCAGTACTACCCTCTCACAGAAAACCAGCCTAAAGCGACAACATTCGTGCTGTCGTCTTTCGCTGGTGAGTGAGTGCGCCGGAGGCCCAATGATGCAGGGGTGACAGTTATCGTGGTATGTGTGTGAGCAGTGGAGTGCTCGTTGAATCATTGTGAGGTTGGCGTGGATCGAACCGTCGGCCAGGGAGACCCGTAGAAACGGTGGTGCCGCTGGCCGCCCGCGGCATAGAGAGGGGCCCAACCACGGTTAACCACCCTGGGAGGCTGCCCCGTCAGGTCGCGCATAATCCACGGAGTGGCTCGTCGTGCCGGTTGGTGACCGGACGGTGGGACCCGGCGTCCATTTCCGGGAGGGTACGGGGGCCTGTTAAGATTTAATGGAAACAAGTTGGTTTTCTAGTAAAAATAACTTTTACTTTATTTAGTTTGAGAAAACAATACATCGGCTACTAGTGATGTTCACAGAATATATATTAGGTTAAAGATAAAGAAAAGGCATATTAATACAACTCAAGTCAATGGAACAGAAGGCGCGAAATTTAAATATTACAACACTCTTCCTAAATTTGAGCCTTCATAAAAGATATATGCTTTAAACATTGACAAAACAAAACTTTAACCAATAATTAACTGCTAGAAATTACATTGACGGATTTAACTCCAATTTTATCTCTTAAATAACAGAACTTAATTTTGCATAGAGGCTTGGTAAAAATATCTGCATATTGTTCATCACTGCACACATAGTTTAATTCGATAATTTTATCATAGTATTTTTCTTTAATGAAATGAAACTTAATGTCTATATGTTTACATCGTTTGTGAAAATTAGTATTTTTGATTACACTGATTGCACTCTGATTGTCTAAATTTAAACACACAAACTTTTGATTGAATGTACCAATATCAGATAGTAACTGTTTAATCCACATGACTTCTTTTGTAGCAGCACAGGCTGCCATAAATTCTGCTTCAGTGGTTGATAGGGCAACTGCCTGTTGTCTCTGACAGGCCCACGTTACTGCTCCTCCATTTTTAATAAACACGTATCCAGTGACGGAACGTCTTGTGTTAGGGTCATTGGCAAAATCTGCGTCGCTGTACCCAGTTACAACATTAGGCTTAGTTGATCTTGTGTAGTACAGACCATACACTTTGGTTTCCTTTAGATACTTGAAAATTTTCTTCACAGCATTCCAATGAGTTTCATTGTATGAATTTAAAAATCTACTCACCAGGCTGACAGCAAAAGAGATATCTGGTCTGCTTACTGTAGCGAGGTGCATCAATGATCCAACAGCTTCCCGATATGGAATGTTCTTTTCTGATTCACCCTCTCCTTTTTCCAATGTTGTATGTGGATCAGCTGGAATGCTGTTGGGTTTACAATTATTTAACATAAATTTATTTAATAATTTTTCAATATAGCTTGATTGATGTATGAAGATAAAATTGTCTGACTTTATTATTTCCATACCAACAAAATTTCTGACTGGAAAAGTTTTTACTTCAAATATTGACTGTAAATCATTGATTAACTCTTTTATGGTTGATCTATCTTTAGAGAATATGAGTCCATCGTCAACATATAGACACAGATAACAATTTTCTCCATTAATAGTGCCTACATACACGCACTGATCTGCTTTGCTATTAGCTAGCCCAAACTTCTTTAAAACTGAATCAAATTTAGAGTTCCAGCATCTCGGAGACTGCTTCAAGCCATATAATGACTTATTGAGCTTACATACCTTATTAATCTTGCAGGTTAAGCCTTCAGGTACGGCCATGTATATGTCCTCTTCAAGCTCTCCATACAGAAAAGCTGTTTTTATGTCTAATTGTATTATTTGCAGGTTATGTTGGGCAGCTTCTGCGAGTAATAATCGGATTGAATCATATCTGACCGTGGGTGCAAATGTTTCCTGATAGTCAATACCCTTAGTTTGTGAGTATCCTTTCGCACAAAGCCGAGACTTGTATCGTAGTCCAGAAGATTCTTCTTTGATGCGAAATACCCATTTACATCCAATTACTCGCATGTCAGGAGTTTTATCAACTAATGTCCATGTTTTATTTTGTTGATGAGCATCAAGCTCTTCCTTTATGGAAGTTATCCATTTTGGAGCATCAACAGACTTCATTGCTTCTTCATAGTTATCAGGAACTTCATTATTCACTAATTGTTCATTAAAACACAGGTAAGAGCTTTCTTCTTGTTCCTGAGAGGCTAATTCACATTGTCTTCGTGTTCTGACTGTAACATTCCTTTCTGGTGAATATTCTATGCTTTCATCGGGGAAGTACTCACTGTCTGACTGAGATTTATTTTCAGTTACAGTATCAAATGAGTCATCACTTGAAAGTTCTTCACGATCCTTATTTTGAATGCTACATTCATTTGTAGTTAATTCAATAGGCACATAATCTCTCTTGACTGTGGACTCTAAGAATATTGCGTCTCTACTTTTTATTGCTTTTCCTGAATTAGGTAATAAGAAACGGTACCCTTTAGTGTTTTCACAGTATCCTATAAAGATCAGTTTTTGAGATTTTGAGTCCAATTTCTTTCTTTTCTCTTTTGGCAGATGAACCATCGCCTCACATCCAAATGTCCTCATATGGCTGACATTGGGTTTTTGTCCAGTCCACATCTCTTCTGGAGTTTTGTAGCACAGAGACTTAGTCGGAGAGCGGTTAATAATGTAAGCAGCCGTGTGAATTGCTTCAGCCCAGTAGACTTTAGGTAGTTTGGCATTCAACATCATACATTTTGCTCTTTCTATCAAAGTTCTGTTCATCCGTTCAGCTGTGCCATTTTGTTCTGGAGTGTAAGGTGTGGTTGTTTGATGTATTATCCCAGCATCTTTGAGAAAGTTTGAAAAATTTCTGTTTACGTATTCAAGCCCATTATCAGTTCTGAGGATTTTAATTGTACGGCTTAACTGATTCTCAACTAATTTCTTGAATTCAATAAATTTTTCCAGAACATCTGATTTGTTATGCAGTACATATACAAATATCTTCTTTGAGTAATCATCTAAAAAGGTCACGAAATATCTAGCTTTGCCGAATGACTGAGTTTCCATTGGTCCACAAATGTCGGAGTGAATTAATTCAAGCAGGTCTTTAGTCTGAGACCCTTGACTTTTGAACGGTAAACGTGTTTGTTTTCCTTCCTGACACGTTATACACTTCACATTACTTGCTCGTAAACCAAGTTTTAAATCTGCAGTATTTTCAGTCAACTTATTCAAACTTTGAAAATTTAGATGGCCCATTCTTTGGTGCCACAGGTAAGTATCTTGCTCGATAACGTCTGATATGCAAGCATGAGCTTCATACATGTTCTTACGGTACATATTATTTATCAAGCTTGCTGTTGCTACTACTACATTGTTTATGTTTAGTATAATACAGCCATCTTTATTAAACTTTACTTGGCCACCATTCTTTATTATTTGACTCACCGATAGCAGGTTTGTAGCTAGTTCAGGCACATAGAGCACATTTGTAAACAGTATTTCATTTGGTTGACCTCTTTCATTATCAACACATAAGCTTATTTTTCCAGAGCTTTGAACAGGTAATGATTTATTATTTGCAACTTTAATAGTTTTTATATCTGGATTTGTTTCTTCTATAAACAAATTCTTGTGTTTGGTCATGTGGGCCGAGGCGCCAGAATCAATATACCAATCATCGGAGTAACAGGAAGAGGCAATAAATACAGCTGCATATGATGATTGGTTCTGTTTACTTTCCTTATTCTTCTGATACTTGTTAGGTTTTGATTTACACTCAGGACTTTTATGACCATATTTGTTGCAAGTATAACAGCGAGGTCCTTTTGAAAAACTTTTATTTTTATTATGAAACTTTTGACTCGACGCGAAAGCAGTTGAATTTGTTGAATCAGATTCTGTTTGTTTGACATCTTGTAGAATTTTAGATTTTATTGAGTCAGAGCTAATCTTCATACCTGAACTTTCAATGGCTATTATCATTGGCTTGTAACTTTCTGGAAGGCCGGACAATAGAAGTGTGCCAAGCCACTCGTCGTCTACATGAAAGCCAATATTTCTTAATTTGTGAGCTGTTGTCATTATCTTGCTGACATACTCTTCCACATTTGAACATCCTGCTAGTGTAGTATTGCATAAGTCTCGTAGGAGACCAACCCGGCGTGTTAGTCCTGAGTCATCGAACGCACGAGATAAGTTATTCCAAACCTCCTTTGCAGTGCTTGATTCTTGAATATGAATATAATTCACGGGATCCACAAGAAGAATTATCTTTGATCTGGCCTTGGTGTCACGCTTTTGATCGATTTCTGTCGATGGATTAGAAGGTTCGACGCAGTCCCATAACTCTTCATGTTCCAAGTAAGTTTTTACTGCAAATCGCCAGGTTGCATAGTTATCACGGCCGGTTAATTTTTCTATTAATGCCAATGAGTTATTTGACGATGACATCTTATTTGTTTATCGGAAAACTTTTCTTGAAAACTGAGCACGTTGTGGTTGAGGTTATGTGTTTTGAAGACGTATTTAACACTGAATTTAGTTACTGATTTTTACTAATCGGACTATCTGGGCCCATAACCTGTTAAGATTTAATGGAAACAAGTTGGTTTTCTAGTAAAAATAACTTTTACTTTATTTAGTTTGAGAAAACAATACATCGGCTACTAGTGATGTTCACAGAATATATATTAGGTTAAAGATAAAGAAAAGGCATATTAATACAACTCAAGTCAATGGAACAGAAGGCGCGAAATTTAAATATTACAACAGGGCCCTTCCGCCCGGCGGTTCGGTCTCCGCCATGCCTCACCGTTACATGATGACACAGTATTTTCAGTCTCAGTTTACATAGTCACGATGACTGTCATGCTTTTTACGCCCCCTTTTCCAACTCTTATCATGGCAGTACGAAGAAAGAAAAATGGTCAAACAGCGGCATCCTCCTCTCCCACCAACCCGCTTTTTGAGGTGGAGTTCACTAACATACGAGGACTCCATGCAGATTTTGGCTCTATGAGCCGTATCTACGTTTGCCTTTATCGGTCCCATTCCGGAGACTCCGAGACAACTCGACTCTTTGACTACATGAGTCACGCAACGGACAAAGCGCAGGAGCAGTTCCCGACCGCCGAACTGGTGTTCTTGGGAGACTTTAATGCCCACCATGACTTCTGGCTGGGATCTTCCAGAACGAACCACGCTGGTCGAACTGCCCACGCATTCGCTCTCACGCATGACCTTTCCCAACTGGTACTCCAGCCCACCAGGATACCAGACATATCGGGTCAAGCGCCCTCTTTGCTAGACCTTCTGCTGACGAGTCACCCAGCGCAGTATAGTGTAACGGTTCACGCCCCTCTGGGATCCTCCGACCACTGCCTGGTGTCCACCTCGGTGCCTCTTGTTGCCCCACCACGGCCTGTGGTAACAAGGCGACGGTTATGGCACTACTCGTCAGCAGACTGGGATGGAATGCGGGATTATTTTGCATCCATCCCGTGGGCTCAACGCTGCTTTAAAGACAGGGTCAGGGACAGGATCTGTCGCAAAGTGCGTCTGCCGTGGCTGACGAAATCACTGTCGGTATGGAGTACTATATCCCCTACAGTGAAGTCGCCAGCACAAAGACCCGTCCCTCGTTCAATCGCGAGTGCACCCGTGCTGTCGCTCAAAAGCAGTCAGCCTACCGCGCATGGATCAGGGCCCGCGCTCATTGTGACCCAGACGTTGATCGCCTAAAAGCAGCGTTTAACAAAGCCACTAAGGAATGCAAGAGGGCTTACATCAGAGCTGATGCCCAGCGCATTGCACGGTTTGGTCAAGAACTATAGGTAGGCGTAAGTTTTGGCGATTGGCCAAAGCCGTGCAGTCCAACTACTGCCAGCCTTCGCTGCCACCGCTGAAGTACCCTGGCCCACGAGCCGCAAGAGAAAGCGAAACTACTTGCTGACCTCTTTGCGGCTAACTCCCGAATCGACGACCGTGGCGCTCACCCGCACACCATTGCATCTTGCGACTCCGCAATGCGGGATATTCGCATCCGGCAGAGTGATGTCCGTGCGGAGCTTCGGTCACTCAATGTTCGGAAAGCCAGTGGACCCGACAGTATTCCGGCGGTGGTTCTTAAAAACTGTGCACCAGAGTTGTCTCCTGTACTGACGCGCTTGTATCGCCTGTCCTATTCCTCGGGAGTTGTTCCGGAGGCCTCGAGAGAGGCGAACATCCAACCCATTCCCGAAAAAGGCGACCGCTCCGATCCAGCTAATTACCATCTTATAGCCGTCACCTCCATACTCTGTAAGGTGCTCGAGCGGATAATCAACACCCAATTAATCCGCCACCTAGAGGATCACTCCTTGTTAAATGATCGGCAATATGCTTTTAGGCCGAACCGATCCACGGGTGATCTTCTAGCGTACGTCACACACCTTTGGGGTGAGGCTATGGATAGGCATGGGATGGATTGGCCATCAGCCTCGACATTGCCAAGGCCTTCGATAGGGTCTGGCATCGCTCGCTTCTCCAAACTTCCTGCATTTGGTCTGCCATCTAAGCTATGCAACTGGGTTGCTGCCTTCCTCCACAAGCGCCGCATTAGGGTTGGGTGACGGCGCGGCCTCTGGCTTCCAGGAGGTTAGCGCTGGTGTACCTCAGGGCTCCGTCCTATCGCCCACGCTGTTCCTTCTGCATATCAATGATATGTTGGCTCTTGGCAACATACGTTGTTATGCAGACAGCACAGTACACGGGCGATACTTTGGACATCCTGCTGCCAAGCTAGCAGACGTTGAGGGAAAACGACAGAAGCTTGTTGCTGAGCTCGACCGGGTCTAGAGCCGCATCTCTCAATGGGGTTGTGAGAATCTGGTCGAGTTCAGCGTCAAGAAAACACAGGTGTGCGCGTTTTCAAACAAAAAGTCTCCATTCCTTCCCCTTCCTACTCTTCAGAACACTCAACTGCCACTACAGGATAGGCTTAGTATACTGGGTATGGACATCTGTCGGGATCTCAATCCGCGTGATTACATCGAGAGCGTCACTAAGGCGGCCTCGCGGAAGCTCGGTGTATTGAACAAGGTGAGACGGTTCTTCTCGCCCGAGCATCTGTGTCTTTTATATAAGACCCAGGTTCGCTCCTGCGTGGAGTACTGCTCTCATCTTTGGGATAGCTATGCGCAGTATCTGCTTAACGCTCTCGATCGGTTGCAGCGACGCGCAGTCCGTATTATAGACTGTCCTGAGGTCACCCAGTCTCTTGAGCCCCTGCAGTTGCGAAGAGATGTCGCCTCTATGGCAGTTCTCTATCGCCTACATCACGGGGAGTGTTCTGACGAACTCTTCCAATTGGTCCCACCTTCTCCCTTCCTCTACAGGACTACACGTGCTGGCCTGAGGAGTCACCGTTTGCGAGTCGAAGATATGCGATCCCGAACGAAACGGTTTGGCTCTTCTTTCCTGTGCCTATCAGTGAAAGCCTGGAATGCACTACCAGCGCACGTGTTTCCTTCCCAATTTGATCCCGGGTCTTTTAAGCGGGGCGTGAAAAAGCATCTCACCAGGCCGCCATAGTGTGGGTCACCATTCTGCATTGACTAGACATGCAATGAGGATGGTGACCACCACTCTTGGACTCCATTTATTGCTTACCATCAGGCAAAGTGGAGTCATTATGGTACTTACAAATAAAAAAAAAAAAAAAAAGAAAAAATTAAAAGTCCACATTTATGCCTTTATGCCATTTAATTGACGACATTATCTTAGGTTAATTATCCACAACTTGCAAAAAATTGCAATTTTTAATTGTTTTCACAAAATATAGCACAACTTATCTTTTTACATACATTATATTTTTACAAAATATAAGTTACCTTAAACATAGGAATTAAAGTAAAAAGCCAGTCTGGTCGACTAGATTTGGTAAACATTCATTGGATATCTTTTTATAGTTAAAATATGCTTGATCCCTAGACATTTTTGATGTGTTTATCATAGCTGTAATATTATGTATATTACATACATCAAAATTTTGCACAAAAATTAAATATACACCCGTTGTGAGTTGTGTCGGTCAATTGCAACTAGCTTTACGACTGACAGTCTGACCGACCTCTTCTTTTTGAATAAGTAAAGTTAAAACTTAATGAACACATCGAAAGCAAAATAAGAGCAGCGGGCGTTGCGCTAGAGGTCAATACATATATATATATAAAGGGTATCTCAGTAAGAGTAAACTTTTTTATTTTTAAATAAAAACACGTATTATATGAGAGAGTTGCGATATTTTTATTGGATGGTAAAGAAGACGTGTTCCGATTAAGTGTGGAATAAAATATGTGGCAAATGCCCCCCCCCCCCGCTCTGATGACAGGCCATTACTCTTTTCTTGAAATTTTTCATGACTTACACAGAGATGTGGCTGTATCTCACCGATGATGCATAGAATCTTCAATTTGAGCTGAGGAATTGTTTCTGGTTATTATTCGCATAAACACGAAATTCACAAAACCCCAAAGAAAAAAATCGCACTATCTTGGTGGTTGTTCTGGAAATCCTTGCTGCAATATGTCGATTGCTTCATGCACGTTGTGGCAGGTGGCGCCGTCCTGCTGAAACCACATGTTCTCCAGATACATACCATCCAGTTGAGGCCACAATAACACCGTTATTATATTCCTGTAACGAATGCCGTTCACAGTCACTGCAATTTCGGCCTCATCTTCAAAAAAGTAAGGGCCAATCACGCCGGTTGACCAAAATCCGCACCAGACAGTTACTCGTTGTGGGTGCATTTGTTTCTAATGGATTGCATAAGGATTTTCTGAGCCCCAAATTCGAAAATTTTGTGTATTCACGTAACCATGCAGATAAAAAAGCGCTTCATCGGAGAAGATGACTTTTTTTTTCAAATAATTAGCATCGACTTCACTTTGCTTCATTACCCATTGAACGAATTACCGGCGCTTTCCATGGTCTACTGGTTTGAGCTCCTAACTTAGCTAGAAGCTAGAAGGTCTTTTGTTAAAATTCGCTGCGTAGTGCTTTGTGAAATTTGAAGTTGTTGAGAACGATTGATGTTTTGGGGTTTTCGACGACACTCTAATTTACAGCAGCAAGGTTTTCAAGAGACCGACCGGTGTGTTGACGCAAAGGATTCTTAATATCCATAATCGAGTTTCTTCAAATTTTTTGACCACTTCTATTGGTTGACACATTAGGTGCACTTTCTCGACTGAAAATTTGGTGGAGTTTGCGTGCGGTTTACTTTCCCATTTTTGTAATGAGTTTTTACAATTATAACGCGTTGTTCTTTCGAAAAACGCTCCATTTTTAATCATCGGAATAAACATAAGTGACAGCTGTCAAATTTCAGAGTTGCCATTTACCGTTGCCATTTGTACGAAAAAATGATTCTAAATATAAAAACTGCACTCTTACTGAGACACCCTATACATTAATATATAACATGCCTGGAATAGATTGCATTAAGCAATAAGGCCGCCCTCAAGTTGACAAATGTATTTGTACGAAACTTCTCCTGTGTTTACAAATAAAGTGTTCTCTATCTATCTATAAATAATACCAGTTCGTTCAATTTAATTTAGTGTTTCTTGTACGTGTAGGTCTTTTTGCTATTGGCAATAACATCGAACAACAAGACAAGCTGACAACAGCGAAATCTACTTTTAACATTTAATTACTACTAGGGGGTGGGGGTCGATTCACTTTAGCTACATTTTAATCTAAAGGTTTAAAGGTATTTTGGTTATTTAAATTATTTGGAGATATATCAAGCAAAGCCGTGTGTTCTCGGTGGATTCCAACAGGACTACCACATCTCTCACCATATCATCACTAAGTGGGGACAGGTTATGGCTCGTCCTCGAAGCTAATCACTAGTGCTGTTTCTTAAATGTCCTTGTTTGCTATTTGTGAGGAATTTCTTCTAAAAAGATATCACCCAATAATTTTTATCACCAATATACCTCTATTTAAAATATGTGTTACCAGACGACATACACTTAGTATTACAATACAATCAATTACTTTTCAACTTATATTAGAAGAAGACCTAATGGACTCAACACATGGATGATCTTGTTTTAGTCAAATTTAGTGTTTTTTCTTTTATAATATTTTATACTAGCCGTTCACAGAAATGTTACCTGCATTAAAGCTCACTGCTCTGCTCATTCATCAATAAATACTCTATCCGATAGCAAAATAAAGATTCAACTCTCACTGATACTTTAGGCGATTTAACAAACAGGATAGTCTGCAGCTTTGCTATAAGTTAAAAAATAAATAGTATAGAAAGGACGAATGAGGATGCACTCTCGCACTAAACACTCTTACGTTCTAACTGTGCGCTCTCTCTACATCTATATGTTTATTCCATTTATTGTTATGGAATACAGAACACAAGGCCTTTGTAATATCATTGACCTACATTAGACCAAACCACTCGTGTGACAAACTAATTTAAGTAGATTAGTAACTCAAATTATCAACTCAGTCAAGTTTTAAATAAACGATCATAATACCTTGAGTCGCCATAAAAATTCGATCAACGAAGTAAAGATTTTGACTAAGTTATATTTTAATTACCAAAAGTGTGAACATACAACAGATAATATACTTCATGTACAAAACGTACCAATTACCCTTATTATACATCACTTTATAAAATCGTCAATCTGATTTAGAAATAGAGCAAATGTAAGTATATGAGATATATATATATATACACTACCGTCCAAAAGTTTGGAAGCACACCTGATTTCAAACAAAACAAAAGATTGCCGACTCCCTGCGGTAAATAATAGCAATAAAATAAAGTTTTATGACCTTTTGTGATTTTTTAACACAAAACAAAAGGATTACTAGTGCATATTCCTTGAGTTTTAACAAATTCCTGGATTTTGACGAAACACGTGTTTTATTACTTCATCCGCCGGGGACTTTCTTTCATGCATTGATGCGGTTTTATTGAAAATATTTTGTAGTTTTATCTTTTTTGGACCTTATTTAGTCACACTTGAGCATTAGAACGCGAAGGTTGTGATATTAACATCGTCTGTATTCAAAAGATTTCGACTACTTCCTTGACCGTCTTTTTTTATTGAAAATGGCAAAACGCAAGCAAATCACACTTGAACAGCGAAGCGCTATTTGTACTCTGCGTGAGGAAGGCTACAGTGAACGCCAAATCGCAAAAAAACTCGGAATTTCTTGTAAAGGTGTCCACTACACCCTCGCTAGAAAAAAAGAAACTGGCAAAAATGAAGATAGAAAAAGGTCTGGTAGGCCCAAATCCACTACAAGTCAAGAGGATAACTTCATCAGAGTTCTTTCTAAACGGAATCGTCGCTTAACTGCACCACAAATTACCGCATCTCTGAATGAAACGCGAGGAACACCCGTGTCAATAACAACAGTTAAAAGACGACTACTGTCTGCGGGGCTAAGAGGTTGTGTTGCAGTTAAAAAACCAAAACTAACAATTCGGCATAAGAAAAACAGACTAGAATGGGCAAAGGAACATAAAAACTGGACAATAAACCAATGGAAAAAAGTTCTTTGGAGTGACGAATCGAAGTTTCAGATTTTCGGGTCCAATAGACGTGTTTTTGTGCGCCGATCTAAAGGAGAGAGAGCTTCAGAAGCTTGTACAGTGCCTACTATCAAACATGGTGGTGGTAATGTCATGGTTTGGGGGTGTTTCGGCAACAATAAACTCGGAAGTCTTGTGAGGATAACCGAAAAACTAAACAAGGAACGCTATTTGAAAATTCTTAAGGATTTCGCCATACCCAGTGGACTGAATCTTATTGGTCCTGGGTTCGTTTTTCAGCAAGATAACGACCCGAAACATTCGTCCAAACTGTGCCAGAACTTTTTAAGGAAGAAAAAAGATGTGAAAATCATGCAGTGGCCGTCTCAATCACCTGACCTTTCTCCCATTGAACTTGTTTGGGATGAACTAGATAGAAGGGTGAAAAATCAATCTCCTACGAGCTCAGAACATTTGTGGCAACTATTACAGAGCGAATGGAAGAAGTTAGATGAACAGTATTTTATGAAATTAATTAGTAGGATGCCTAGAATATGCGAGAAGGTAATTAAAGAGAGGGGTGGACACTTCGATGAAGCTAAAATTTAATTTAATTTTTATATTACTTATTTAATTTCATTGTTGTAGAAGTGTGTTTTGTCTATTTTTTTAATTCTGTATCAATAAAAAAAATTTAAGATGGCTTACTTTTATTTTATTTGATTTTATCTTGTTGCTTCCAAACTTTTGGACGGTAGTGTATATATATATATATATATATGTATATATGTATATATATAGTCAAGGAGGGACTTGCACAATAAATTATGATAACGATGAATAACACGATGCGCATTCTAACTATACATATAATGTATGAAACATGGGTTCAATCATTGAAAAATATAAAGTAAATACGTACCTATAACAACAATTCAATCTTCTTTTTCACCATTTAAAAAATGCTCGATGTTATGATAGCACAAAACCTGTGTTTACACGACCACACGGCCGCGATTCGATCGATAACTTATTGATATATATATATTATATAATTATAAAACAAAACTAACTTTTAAATAAAGCACTTCGGGACAAACAGAAATGAATAATTATATTAATTACAGCTCAGAGGTACCACCCATTTTTCTTACATAACTATATGTTCACAACATTAATACACACATCATATCCTTCTATAAATTAATCAAGCGTTAAACAAGTTTCCTGTCCCACGTGTAGGGAGTAAGCTTACATATATTCTACAACACGGATGCTTGCGCCCAACAATACTCGGACTTGCCTCACTTAAAAGTAACTCTCACTGAATAAGGTCGGGAATCATGTATTATACGCCGATATCCAGTAAGAATCCAATAACCAGTAAGATAGCGTCTGTCTGTCAAATAGCAAATATGTAAGTATGTCAATCTAGAAATTGAATAAGTCAGTGTAGAAGATTGAGCACGTCAATCTAGAGATTGAGTACGTCAATCTAGAGATTGAGTACGTGAATCTAGAGATGAATATACCAATCAAGAGAGAAATATGCCAATTTGCGTATTTAGAGGACCAGTGGAAGTTCATATCTTTTTAGTCCAGTTTTACTGTCAATCCAGTGAAGTGACGTAATATAAGGTAAGATTACGACACTTTCAAATATAAATTATTCTTTAGAGATCAACGAAAATTGTCTACGTGTTGCAGCTATGTACGTAATATACCAATAACAAATTTAAATCTGTAGTTCTAGAGGAACTCTTTATATATATGTAGGTACTTCGAAAAAATATACAATATTAAGTTATATAAATAGGTTTATCACTGAGAAATAACTGAGACATATTTAATTGTTAAAAATATCAATTTAAAGCTTTTCTTCAAACTAACCACTGTACCTGCTACAAGTAGATGTAATTCAAAGATGTACATAAAAAAATCACAACCGCCTTGTGCATTACTAAATACTAATAACAATAATATGACAAAAGAGTATTTCAGAACAACATATTTGGCGACAGCTCTGGACAATCTAGGCATACATGACAAAAATATTACCTTTACACATTTACCCATTTCGGGAAAATGGCTGTAGTGTAGTAGCTTATATTATAATATAATGTCGGCTATGGCATCACTCACTCACTCACCCTTAACGATAGGGCGTTTGCTCAGTTACTCTTCAGGCGTGAGAAGGGCGTTAAGTTGAGATGTCAAGTCCTGTAAAGGATAAATAAAACTTTTTATTTTTTGTTTGTTTTTTTCTGGAAGCGATGAGTCTTTAAGTTCAAGCTTTAATATATAACTGTCAAAAGGAGCAGTTTAATCTTGCCATAGAAATGTGCTAGTGTACTAGTACTGCTTCGGTAGTGCTGTGTGTGATCCCCTTATGTCTAAAAAACGTTACTTTAGTTATTTATTTCTCCGAGCCATTTATTGTAGAGAAACCAGACTGTCTTAGGTTACAGTTGCTACCGTGTCATTGTAAAAGATCATCTGCTAACCAATAACACGTGTTCACCGATGTCACCGTACAGCGTGACATGGTCTTGGTACAGTCGCACTGTCACGACGCGCCCCGAGTTGATCTGCAGTACCAACAACAGCGCGTCCCTCCTCGCGAGAGCGCGGAAACACTCACTTGTCGCCACAACTGACAGTATCTGAAATGTATCATATTATAATACTTGTAAAAGCTGAACGAATTGTGGTTTTGAAATGATATACCGATTATATATAGATATTATTCTATAGCATTTTGATTTGTGCTGAATTAAAAAAATAAATTGGGTAGTAATAAAAGCTACTTAGGACTTTTACATACCTTGTGATTGGGATACATTGTAGCTGACACCCTGTTCTCAGGTATATGTCTTCCTTTATCTATGTCAATTTCAGCCTTCTGTCTAATTCTTTCCATGTCACTGCTTCTACTACTAATATTTTCAAGTACTCGTTTATCATTGTCACTAACGAGATTATTATTGTTGTTTTCCTCTATATTGTTGCAATTGAAGTCTATTTTTTTCCAGCTGTTATTGAGTCGGACAGGAACATTATCGCCACTTACAGCAACATCCATATCACTTTTGATGTTAACAATATCCATAACAACTTCTACAACGTTCTCGTAAGGTGCAAGTGTGTAGTAAGTAGGTCCGCGACAGGGTACTTCTGCGTCGGTTAATATCAGATACTTATCGCGAATAGTTAACGGAATTGCACATTTGTCTATGCGAAGAAACGTCGTGTTGGTGGGCAACATCGATGCTGCGTACACGGGTGCCTCAAGCTTGAAGAGGAATATTGCTGTAGATCATTGAAACAATTAAAGTTATGCAACGTGTGTGGGTGTGGCCGCCTTGTTCTAGACACGTGGTCGGCCAGAAAAACTAAGTATTGGAGACACATTAGACATTTATAAGAGGACAGACGAACAGACGGGTCACCTGATGGTAAGTGACAACCGCCGTCCATAGACACTTACAACTCAAGAGTCGTTAGTGCGCCGCCCGTCTTTGTAGTTGAGGAGGGATGGGGGATGCGGGGAGGGGAAAAAAGCCTGCGCTCGGTCATTTGGCCGATCTATAGCGCCGTGCAGGGGTGGTGGAGTGCACTGTGTCGCGCAACAGTTAAAACAATTAGGTGTAATTGTGTACATGTCTTGTGATATACATTTTTTACTACTTAAATATTCAAGAGCAATGAAAGTTTAAGTTCCGGCAGTTCACGTGTACATTCACAATACTCACTTGGCAAAGTCTCTTGTGTGCATATTGTTTGATCCGCGTAGATTTCGTCGTCTGACGTTGACGTATTTTGATTTGTTACTGCACGAATATCTTCTGCAGCATTGCTGACATTTGGATCATCACTAGGTAGCGGAATATCATCAAGTGGTATATCACAGACCGGCGGCAGTGGTATTTCTAGTAGCGGTATATCCATAAGATTACCTGCAAGTTCTGATATTTACAGAAACAAAACAAAAGTCCCCTTCCCATTCAATATTCTACGGAAACAATATGTATGTAATAATAAATGCATATATATTTAATTAAACTTAACTTTAACAAAAAAAAAAAAACAAGGAATGAATTATGTTAGAAGATAAAAATGATGATTTTATATATAGTAAAGAAGGATGTTATGCATTTTTTTGCAGTTAGTCCGGGAACGGCACCCGCGCTGGTGCATTTTTACAAGACATTTCTATTTGCATGAAGTATTGTCTTGAAATTTAAAAATTCTGCAGCAGGTGCCTTTTAAATTTTTACATAGTTTTTGAAAATAAAAATTAGTATTGGCAGTTTGAAAAGCCAATGGCTATTCTAACTTTTGAGTTTTAGAGTTGATATATTTATTTTGAAAGTAAACGCGCGTAATACAAATAATAACATAAATCAGAGTGCTATCGAATGACGTTACCAGTTATTAATCAATATTGTACTGACCTCTACGTTTGTTTTCAGGGCTCTCAGATATAACCGACTCATCATGTTCGTTATTCGCAATCGTAGTACCTTCTGGAGGCCTATTACAGTCCGAGCTGTTTACTGTTTTTGTAGTAAGAACGAGTAAGTTATCCGTAATTATTTTCGAGTCACTGCTACATTCATTCTTAGAATCTGCTTCATTAGAAAATGAAGTATCCGGTTTTTTAATAATTAAGTCTTCTAATATACAAATGCCAGACTTTCTTTTACAACACTCATTACTTAGCACCGGTGAAGGATCTTCATATTGTTTAACTTCATTCGTTACACAAACAGACAAAACTGGTTCTAGGACATTTGTTGATGATGAAGTAAGAGATGAAGATTCTTTCTTTTTCGATGACACGTTGATCGGAATATCTTTGTGAAAAAGCGATGGAAGATTTTTTATGGCGTTAGATTTTTTTTGTAATTTATATTTTTCTTCTCCACCTGTACAGTCAAGTTTTATTCCGCTGTCATCTGTTACACGATGTTTCTCAGTTACCTTTGTAGTTACGAGTTTTTCATTGATTTCAGTTGAAGTGCGACCCTCAGATGTTAAATACTTGTCGTTTGATTCTTTACTAATGAAATCTAGGGGATTAAGCATAACGAGATTATCAGATATTTCAGAACTGATGGTTTCAAGGCTGTCTAACTCTGATATGGCAACACGTAGTGGAGAAGTACTTTGGCTTGCTTCAGTTCCTGAGTTTCCAATTGTGCTTTTGGGTGACAGAACAACTTTTGTTTCCTTTTCATGAGATGTGGGAGAAGGACACGATGGTAGAGAAGATGTAGAACCATGAGGAGTTAAATCCAATATCTTGGACATATCATTAAATGTTTGTTTACTTTCTTTGACTTCTGAAACGAAATCAATCGTCAGAGGATCTTCGTTTTGGTATTGAGATCCCAGGCTCTTAACACATGTGAAATGTTTAGCTTCTGACTTATCAGTGTTAGCGTTAATATTCGTCTTACCCAGTTTTTCTGTAAGTGGAGGAATCGGTGATTCTAAAGTGGAACAATCGTGTCTTGAAGTGGAAAAAGCATCATTGTCTTGTTGTACAACGCAACCAGAAGTAATAAACGAGAGGTCTATTTTTGTTTGAGAATCATGTTTACAAGCTTTATTAGATGTCCCACTCCAAGATTTTCTACGAACTTCTGAATGGCGTCTTTCTGGATTTTCTGTTGAAGACATAATTTTCACTCTTTTATTTTTACGAATATTTTGATCCACTCTCGGCAAAGCGACTTTGGCAGACTCTTTCGACTGCTGCTTCCTTAATGAAGTTATGCCAGCTTGGCTTATAGTTTTAGAAATTAAAGCACTTTCCTTTGTAGTAGAATTTCTATCAACAGGGTCTAGTGAATTTGATATGTTAACGCCCCCACGCCAGGGATGAATTCGGACTCGAGAGTTCCGCTTTTCAGGGATTTTGAGAGCCTGTGATACAGGGGTAGTATACACGTTAATATTTTCAAACATATTTACAGGAGCAGAAATCTGAGATAATTTCGACGATATTTGGTTTGAAGAACTTGGAACAGACTTGCTTCTACCACGGCGTCGTGACTTAGGAACAAAGTTGTGAATCCATTTTTCTCTGACCCTATGTTTACATGGCAGTTCTGATAATTCTTTTGGTTTTTTTTTCTTCTTGCTTTCTTTCAGAAAAAGACATTGAGAATGACGTCTTCGTACTATATTTTTAAAAAATATACGAGATAGAGCCATTTTTTTAGCTAAATCTGGTGTATTTTTTTTAACTGATGACGTTGACAGGTTTGACCGCTGATCGCTTTGTTTGGTAGGCGAACATATTTTGGGACAGTTAATTTCATCGTTCTGTTTTATTAATGTCACTTTATTAAGTAGTTCAGCATCCACTACATCTGGTAACGTAATAGCTCGCGGGATCATTCTTAAAGGATCTAAATATAAATCTGTATCCCTTAAGGGTACGTTTTCCAATACTTCCATGCTTTCAGACGCCGTAGCTTTTTGATCATTTTCTATAACAGGACACGTTATTATCGTGTTTTTTCCCGGAGATGATGTTGGTAATCTGTATTTTAAACTTTTTCTAATTCCGTCTGATGTACGGGGTTTGACAATTTTTCTAAGGTTTGTGGTGGGCAAATCTTCGTCAATGGGCCACGAACATAGCTGTGGAAGAACCATATCAGAGGTGCGATATGAAAAAAAATGTTGGAGTCTTGGCACATACTTAGAGCCTTGGCCGGATTTTTTGTGTTGAGGAGATTCCTCAATTTTAAGCACGTTTATGCACGAATCTAAATCTAACACTCCTTTTTTTGTTGTAGGATATTCTCCCCATATTTTAAAGTAAGATAAAAACTTATTTGATTTCATATTACTGTTTTTGTTTTCTTTGATTCCATGAGATATTAGGGGTTCATTTTTTGAATTGGATATTCCTGGATTGTATGTTTTTTTGGAGAGGTATTCTCTTAATACTTGTGAAGTAATTTTTTCCGATGAAATCTTATGTAGATTGTCTCTGGAGTATGATATTGTGCGGAGCAACTTCTTCTCATATATAGCTTCTTTATTGCTTCCATTTGTTAATAAAAAATTGTTTTCAGGTGCGAAGGAGGATAGAGAACTCCGTCTTTGGAGACGTGGATCGCAAGGGATTAAATTAGATTTTTTAATGGGGTTAATTTTGTTTAAATCCAACGACACTTTGATTGGGACATGTTTGTCGAGTGTGTTTGGAGTTATGTGCTTCTGGATACGAGCAGATTGCTCCGATGTTCTAGAAGATCCTACGTGATTATATCTTAGATTTGAGTAATCAGACAATTTTGACGTAGCAATCTGTTTTTCAGAACTTGCAGCTGTTTCTTTTGAAGATTGTGTTTTTTTAACTTTCTGTGTCTGATCAAAATTTTGTTGGAGTTTAAATGCTTCCTTTTTGGAAAATTCAGTTTCCGTTTGTATTGGACTATTTGTTAACATTAACGGTTGCATCATACATGGTAATTCTTCTTCATCACCAGAATAGTCTGGCAAATCGACATCAGTGTATGATTCGACTGAAGTATCAAGTTTTAATTTAGAAACTGTAGGAGTCACCTGTTTATTTCTGGCCAACTGATCCCTGCTTTCACTCTGGTTTTGTCCTTCAGGTTGTTTTAAATATACGACTTCCTGTTCTTGACATACATTTTCTAATATGGTACACTTAGTTGATCTACTCACAAATGGAATATCTTCTACATTTTTATTGCTATTGTTCAATACGTTGATTGGTGCTAATGACTGTAATGTGATATTTTCTTTTGATAAATTTTGCTTTTCACACACACTCCGTTTACAGCGTAAATGTAACTCGCTTTCAATGATTGTATTTGTGTCATTAAAATTTGGTGGTGTTTTACTCGTCAATGATGCAGAATAAACTGTTGTTTTATCTTGCACTTCTCTTTCAAGTAAAGGTATATAACACCGGATTAGTTCCATTTGTAGAGGTGTTTCATAAGGAACTTTTGCATCACATACCTTTATTTCATTACATATAAGTTCAACATACCACTCCATTATTTCCGGATTCAATAATTCTTTCACTATTAATTTCTTACATCTTAGTTCAAGGTTCAACGATTTTTCATAGTATGCTAAAGTATCGTATACAGGAATTCCATTAAATTTCACTCTGATATGTATCGGTATTTCAGGCCTTATCTGTGGAAGGTGGGGTGCAGGAAGTATCGTTTGTTTATTACATTTTACTTCAACATATATAGGATCATCATTGCGTACTATAGTATTATGTATTATTATTTCATTACATTTTAATCGAACATTATTGACTTTTGCAAAGTGCGCTACAGGAACAGGTAGCAGTACATTGTTACATGTCAGTTCCAAGTTGAATGGTATTTCATTTAATATTAGCACTCCTGGTACAAAAGCACCATTACATTTTAATTCCACATGTATTGGTTCAAGTTGAACTTGTGATGGTATCTGTGGCGCTACATCCAAAGATGAAAGTGTATGGGGCGATGTTTCATGTAGCGCGGTGCCACGTTCTGTTGCTGCGCCGAAAAAAAGCAAATTTTTGTTTCTTACCGTTATACTGTGCATCGGTTCCAAGCGCTTTGTCGGCGTTAACCTCACGACAGGTGTACCATACGCATGTTCTTTCGCTACTGTATTTGGAGTAAATTCTAAATTTATTTGTGTAAATAATTTTTGTGTTTTATTACGATCGTTTGTCTCTGGTTCAATTAATGTTACTTTCTTCCTAGGTCCTTTAGCTGTCGATTTGTCAAAGCTTTGTTTAAGATGACTAGCCACTTTGGTAAGTGGTAAAGTAGCAACGACACAGTTAACATTATTAGCAGATCCGTCTTGTTGTCCACATACCTGTGCATTATCATGAGCTATCAATTTAGACGCGGCGGCTTCAGCGTGTAACTCACTAAGCTCATCTTCTACTAGTATGGCCTCTGTAAGTGATAGATAAACTGTATTAAGATAAGCAAGTTTAATTTATAATATTAATATAATCGTTTGTTAAACCTGATAGGTAAACATAAACAACGGCAAAAATGTATATAGGATGGTGAACGTAAATACAAATTTCAAAGTAATAACACTACAAGACTCACCTTTATCCATTTGGCTGTTATAGCCCTGGAAAAGAAACATTATCTTGAGCACCTGTTTAGATAACGTCGGAACCAAATGCAGGTAATTTAAGTACCCTGAATATGGAACCCAACGATTTTTATCGTGAAGGCATCGATTACTATTATCATCATCATTACTACGCCAGTTACTTGATTACGGACTTATTGATGATATCTGATATGAAAACAGAGGTTTCTGCCGTATTAGATACGTTTTCGACAATTGTAGTAATTGTTTTATCAGAATTCATAATATAACCTACATTTGGTTCCAAAGTGGCAGTCCCACTTTCATTACTTCGAATTGTGAATGCTGCACGGATTCTGCGGAGCACGTATGACATTTTATGTCTTACTTCATTTAATAATTGAACGGTTCTTATGAGCAAGAAGAGATCGTTTCGGCCTAGTTGGTGGAAGTGTACAAAGGCACCTTACGGCTCATACATATATATGTATACTTCAATGTTCACTATATTTAGCCGACTGCGCAAGGAGTGTTATGTGTATTTACCGTGTATGTTTGTAATTTTGTATGTTCGTATGTATGATGTTCCTTTGTCACGACCTTGAGATTGACGAAGCTCGACACGTGAGGAATCCTTTGAGTCGTCTTTATTATATGGGGTATAAAATTTCGAGGTGACATAGTAGGTACAAAGAAGATAATACCTAGTCTTGCCATAAATATTGTTACAAGGAAAAACCTTTTTGTTGCTATTGCATAAAACATTTACTACTGCAATGAGTATTAGTTTATGCATTAATATAATAACATTAAAAGTATATGAAGCTCATCTCCATTGGCTTTAATACGGTCCTGTAAACGTAGAGGCCAGTTATCAAGAGAAACACGCAACCTCTCCATGAAAAAATTCTTCACTGCCAATCTTATGGATTGTTTTAGAGACTCCGCTAGAGTGTTCAGCTCTGATAAAGTCAGAAATATTCGTTTCCAGCCACACTTGGGTGGATCGAGCTTGACGCGGTGATGAGACTTACGATTTTTTTTTATGCCATGCAAGCAAGCAGACGGGGCACCTGATGGTAAGTGACTACCGCCGCCTATTGACAGCTGCAACTAAGAGTCACAAGTGCGTTGCCGGCCTTTTAGGTAGGAGTACGCTCTTTTCTATTTTTTATTTCTTTTTTCGTGACTTCCCTCCCTTTGCGTACCGCTTAAGAAGTTGTTTTAATTTTAGCACTATTTATTTTTAAATTATCACTTAAATATTGACTAGTACTAAGTCGTCTTTCGAAATACGCGACATGGTTCAAGTCATATGTCGTCATATACTCATATACTACACTTCCCGAGATATATTTTTCGCTTTCGGCCAGGATTTCTTTCTTTTTTAGGATTTCGTGCAAATACTAGCGAATGGCCAATATTTTTCTATCACAAAGAGGAGGTTTCATTGTACCTATCAATAGTGGAAAGCATGAATGAGGCTTTGAAAGATGAAGGTATGAAGGAAAATGCCAATAAGACGGAAAGTTATGGTTTTTGAGAAGAATGAAAAAGAGACAGGATGTAATATTATGATTAGAAATGAACTTGTGCAACAGGTAACACAGTTTGCATACATGAGGAGTTTACAACTGAAGGATGGAATATGTAAAGGAGATTAAATTAGGGTAATCGAGTAACTGGAGTACTACATGCCTGTATGAGTGGGCAATCGGTGCCGGAAAGGTCACGCCTGGCAGTACATAACGGCATCCTTGTATCCACTTTAAGGTTTGGTAGTGAGAGTCGGGTTAGACTTTCATAATTTCCGCAATAGAAAAAATATGAAAGTATTCTACTTTTAAATTCTGTGGAGATGAGATCATTGCGAAGTATGTGAGGAGTGAGACTGGTTGACAGAAAGAGGAATGTAGATAATTGGAAGAAGTGTAGCTTGAAAGAAGATGTAGTGACGAAAATTGAAAAGGGTATGGTGCTAAGTTGGTGCGTTGAAAGAATGAGTGCAGAACGAATGACAAAACAAGTATAAGGTAAAAGTGAATAGGAATACCGGCATGGGTCAACCACGCAGAACGTGCTCACGACATCTAATTGGTGATGTTCTGAAGAAAGGACAGGTCAGAAGTACCCGAAACGTAAGGGCTTAGATGCAGATCCCGGTGTATGTAAGGATAGAAGCGGGTGGCGGTCTGTTGTCTCTGCTTACCCCGATGGGAGAAAGGCGTAAGCTTATGTATACATGCAACCGAATATAAAAATCGTACTTACAGGGAAGGTAATTAAGTTTTATATTTTAACTGGTACTCATATGTCTCATCTACTCATATTTACGACTAAAACTATCGTTGTTATCTAGTTATCAAACACATCATCGAGAAAAACCCTTTAATCTCACATCGGGTGTACTGAAGGCCGGAATCCCTTAAACGGCCGTTAGTGATTCACTGCTTGATACTTGCAATCTCACAGTAAATCTTGTTTAGTGCAAAGAAAGAAATAAAGGAAAGAAAACATGTTTTTTTCTACAACTATTACTTTCTCCTTGAAAAAATTACAAATACTAAAAATCAGTTTACTTTGTGCCAAGCTTGAACACCCGAAGGCAGTAAATAACTTTAATAAATAAACATTTTACAAAAATATACATACATTACACGAAGGCAAGTATATTTTTATTCCGCGTCTACCTACAATAATAAAACAATTTGATACCTACGTACTGCATCATCCTACACTGTGGCGCAATGACAGAACGCAAGAAAAGTAATTCCGTCAAGCGCGATGCGATGCTATGTAGGTTTGTAAGGGGCTAATCCCACTGATCTGATTTTGAAAATTCTTTTACCAATAGAAAGCTACATTATCCCTGAGTGACAGGCTATCGCGGTGCGAGCTACGGGGGCCGGAGATGTAGGATAGAAGGCGGGTGAAATTGCGAGGCGAAAAGCTAGTGTTTATAATTCTATAAATCAAATTGTTAATTTGTAATTGCAGGCATATTTCCACTAAAACGACCATTAAACTAGAATAATAAGTTTTTAATTTTGTATACCTATGATCTTTTATTTTTTTGTTAACCATTCTTGATTTTATTAAATAATTAAACATAAATTATTACGAATAACAATCCTATGACTACAGAAAAAAACTAACTCGCGGATGTTGTGCTTCAGGGTATGGAACTTTTCATTCCATTCTCCCTGATTCCCACAGGTGGCAAGTCCCAGCCTTGGTTTGGTCGAACCTGCAAAGCGGCGTCCCGCCGAAAGCAGGAATGTTACCAAGCATGGGCTAAGGGATGTAAAGACCAGCACATTAAAGAAGCAATTTAACTTTGCCTCCAGGTCCCTCAAAAGAGTAATTGCTGGGGCGAAGTCGACTCACATCGGCAGAATTGGCGAGAGACTAGTTAGTCTCCCCTCCGGAACTCGTGCATTCTGGTCTCTTGCCAAAGCTGTCCAGGGGAACTTTTGTAAGCCATCCCTTCCACCTCTGCGCATAGGAGATAATTCGTTGGCCCACGACGCTAAAGAAAAAGCCGATCTTCTGGGCAAACTCTTTGCGTCCAACTCGACCCTGCACGACGGGGGAAACGCACCTCCGACCATACCGCAGTGCGAGACCCGCATGCCGGAAGTCCGGTTTACACAAAGGGCAGTGCGTAAAGCGCTTCTTTCCCTCGACGTTCATAAGTCGAGTGGGCCTGATAGAATCTCTCCTATCGTGCTGAAGACTGTGCTCCAGAGTTAGCACCGGTTTTAACGCACCTTTATCGGTTTTCCTACTCTCTTGGCGTAGTCCCGAACTCATGGAAGACAGCTCTAGTGCACCCAATCCCTAAAAAAGGAGATCGCTCGGATCCGTCCAACTATAGACCCATAGCCATCACCTCCTTGTTCTCCAAGATAATGGAATCCATTGGACGTGGCGAAGGCCTTCGTCGGGTCTGGCACAAAGCGCTCCTTGCGAAGCTTCCTTCCTATGGGCTTCCCGAGAAACTGTGCAATTGGCTCACCAGTTTTCTTACAGACAGGAGCATCAAGGTCGTTGTTGACGGTGTATGCTCCGACTCCAAGTCTGTTAATTCTGGTGTCCCACAAGGGTGTGTGCTATCACCTACGCTGTTTCTTCTGCATATCAACGACATACTGCAGATAAGCAGCATCCATTGCTATGCGGACGATAGCACGAGTGATGCCCTTTACACCGGCCGCGCTAACATTTCTCGGGTAAACGTCATCGAAAGCCGATCCAAACTTGTGTCTGAAATCGAAACTTCTTTATCAAAAGTTTCAGATTGGGGTCGACTTAACCTAGTCCAGTTTAACCCCAAAAAGACACAGGTTTGCGCGTTCACCGCTAAAAAGTTGCCATTGGTCGTATCACCTCAATTTGAGAGCACTTCCCTAACTGCATCAGCCAGTATCGGAATCCTTGGCGTCGATATATCAAGCGAAGTCCAGTTTCGCGGTCACTTAGAGAGTAAGGCCATATTAGCCTCGGAGAAGCTTGGTGTGCTAAACAGATCGAGACAGTATTTTACTCCGGCCCACCGCCTGCAACTTTATAAGGCGCAGATTCGGCCGCACATGGAATACTGTTCTCATCTCTATGCAGGTGCACCCCAGTACCAACTTCTTCCTCTTGACCGCATTCAACGGAGAGCGACTCGTATCATCGACTGCCAAGATATTTCTGATCGACTTGACACCTTGGCGTTGCGTAGAGATGTAGCTTCACTCTGCATCCTCTATCTCTTGTATCATGGGGAGTGTTCAGAGAAAGAGTGAGAGGAAGAGTGTTCAGGAAGGCTGCTGGTTTCCGCCATCGTCCTACGCGACAAAATATCCATCCCCATCACCTGGACGATTGGCACTCCACCACTGTGCGCTTCTCCAGAAGCTTTTTGCCTCGCACAACCAGCTTATGGAACAAATTGTCGCCTGCCGTATTTCCGAACCGATACGACCTTCAAACCTTCAAGAAGAGAGCGTACCTCTACCTAAAAGGCCGGCAACGCACTTGTGACTCTTGAGTTGCGGGTGTCCATGGGCGGCGGTAGTCACTTACCATCAGGTGACCCGTCTGCTCGATTGCCCCCTATCGCATAAAAAAAAAAAAAAGATAAAAAAACGAAGCGTACGTAGGTAATAAGCGGGGTAACTCTGTGGAACAAACGACATACACACGTCCAGTCTCAAACACGTCTCGGCGGGCACTGGCCTAAGCCCGCCAGGAGTATGTCGACTTCGCGTCTCCGCAACAGCGATTTGTTTCAATTAAAAAAAAAAAACAATATAGTAGCTACTACAAAACATATTCATTCGCCGAGCTCTTTTGAAAAGCAAGCTTTATGTTATTTTCAAATACTTTTCCGTGACATAGAAATACACGTTTTACATCATAACTTAGTGTCAGATTTGTTTTTCTTTTCAAGCCTACTAATTTATATTGTTTTGATTTTCACACAGCGGTTGGTTCTCACTTTCGAAAACTGCCCTAACTAGATATTTTAGATCCTTACAAGTGTTCCTTTTAGTGTCTGTTTTTAATGTTCTAGACTCCCAGTGAGTCTGTCCCTATCCCCCCAGCAGCATCATCTTCTTGATAGTGTCAGTGACCCATGGGTGACGTTTTCCCGTTATTAAGACATTTTGTGTGGGAGCTTGTAGGTTAAATAAGGTCATTACACAATGGTTAAAGTATAGCAACCTTATATTATTCAGACTGATAATGTGGCCCCAGTCCATTCTATCTAGATCTTCGTCGAATGTGTCAATTATTATGTCTCTTAATGGCATATTTACAAAATAACGAGGCGCAGGGTTTTCAACAGACACAATGGCATGATGACCAGGATCAGGTATGACACTAGGGTCGAATTTACACATGTATCAGTGCAGACTAGATCAATTACAGGTTTACTGTAGAGTTGGATCGGTAATGGCATTCTCTAGATTCGAGTAAAGATAAAAAAGTTCTGCTTTTGGTTTTCGTCATTTACGTTAAGTATATTAATGTTGAAGTCGCCAAGTAGGACGACATATGGACAAGAAGACCGCGAGCCATGCCAATGATAACCGACTGGGAGTTGACGCAGAGCCTTAGACATAACTGCTCCACTTGGGGAGCCGACTGGTGCGCACAATGCGTGTGCGCAACTCGCGCGACGCAAGTTAAAGCCCACTCCTCTGCCGAGCCCGCCAGCCAGACCTACAAGCCAGGTCTCATTAATCGCAATTACGCCAACCAGAGACATCCAATTCGACGTTCTTCCCGGGGCTCTCTGAGCTCTGGGCAGACTGGCAATCTCTAGGTCTGCGACCAGTGCCTCCTGATCGCGGTCGACAGTCTCGCGCTAAAGCTGCGATACGTTCACTCAGTTATCCTACTGCGTCTTTAGACTTATCTGGTGGCTCCCGTGTCAATCTAGCTTCGAACCTGTTATGTTATTTCGAGGCGATACACCGTTCTTAGCTCGTTACTCTTTTAAATAATTTCGATACACAGAAGTCTTATATCTTTGGCGATATTCTGCGTTGACGTAATAGTATCCTGGTGTTCCTGGTCACCGATGTTAGCTGCGTCAGTAAAGTTAGGGATGCTATCCCTGCTGGTAGTCCTCCCATCGCTTGATGAAACTTTCTTCAGAGGACGGCGTCTTTTTGATCTGTTTACACTCAGGACACAGACAATCCCTGCCCACCTTCATCAATCGGAGTGCATCGGTAATTAATGTACCCAGTGCCCTCTATTACAGGCAAATACTTACCACACGTTCAGCTATTTTCTTGTTATATATTAATCTTACAACAGATTGATGATTAGATGGTTCACTACAAAATTTACTAGTACGCCAAGGAGATACTAGATGGCGTTACTAAATATGATAAGTATTACCATCATCATAATGATAAATATAGGTACGCACGCACGGTAAAAACTTCACTATTATAGTTCACTGATTTAGTTTTAAACTCTTTATGATACGATGTTTCACACTTTATTTTTAGTATAACTTTACAGCAATATACTATACACTGTAAAAAATAATTCGGCAGTCAGTGACGTATTATCTCATGGATTCTTCGAATCGTGTCGTGTCGGTTCTTATCACGACCGATATGTATGTTACGCGCTCACTAAATACTAATTAGTAAAGGATGACAATTAATAAAATAAAAACAAGAAGGGTAACAATTCAAATTATGTATTTGTTATTTTATTCTCATAAACATATTTCAATATTATTCGTATTTTAGAAAAATCTATAATTAATTCATTTATATGAACAGTTATAAGGATTTGAGGCTTCCGTAGAAACATTTAAATGATGAATAGCCGAGAGATTTAATAATATCTAAGACAAAAACTTAAAATAATAAATAAATTATAATTAAACATAAATTATAAAATAACTTTAAATATGTAGCTTTAGAACAAAAAATGTCTAATTAAAACAAAAATCGAATTTAAAAAAATACAATAAGAAAACAATAAGTATTGGAAGTAAAATTAAAACATATTATACAAAACAAAATAGTGCTATTATCCAATAATTATAAGTTTGTACAAATTACACGATATTATTGCTATTATAATAAATCAAAGTCGTCAAACTGCATACAAGTATGTATATTGATACTTCATTTCTCACTTAATCGTTTATTTAAACTAAATAAAGCTTTCATTTATTTACAAATTGATCTATTTAGAAGCCGTATGTACAAGGCAGCAATATGTTAGCGATTGAATGATTGTCGCAAGCAACACTATGGTCATAAACTTTAAAGCTTAACAATAGGGATATTTCCTAGTTTGTTAGTTTTAAGTACTACAATCTTACACCGCTGTACGTCGCCGTCAAACCAGTACATTGAAGAATCTCACGCCACTACTCAGTTAAAAATAAATAATGCTTACACGTGTTCATTTCATAAATGTAATATATCTAAGTTAAGACTTTGTGAAGTGAAAACTTTTTTAGCGCGGTACGCCTATTTTTAGATGAGATAAAATGTACGTTACGAGACGCATATGTCCAATCAACGCAATATTCCATTTAGCACAACGAGATATAAAAGTACAATTGATGCGGTATTCACGAGATATTTAAATAATTCCGAATCAAAATTGTTTATTTCCTATTTTAGTTACCATGAACCTATAGTTTCTATTTTAATGATAATGGTACAAGAGTTGTCGAAATTGGTAACGATGATTCATAAAATATATAATATTCTAATAATTAATAGTTTCTAATAATTAATAAATAAAATGCAATTCGTTACCCAATAACCCAATAACCCTAGTACCCATCTAAAAAATGTCTAACGCGCCAAAATAAGTTTTCACTTCTGTCGGCACTCCCGGAGTGCATTCTTTTTTCTCTCTAACAAAAAGACATCAAACTTTATATGTCAGTGTTTTTCTTTACCTTTTCCGCACTAGTAACGTAGTAAACATTTCGCAGAGCACTTGACAAACATATAAAACACGAACACAATAACGTCTAAATTCGGAACAACTATTTATTTATAACACAATATTTTGCTCCGTGTGGGAATCGAACCCACAACCTCTGGCAGCAGTCAGACCAGTCTGGCCAGTTGACCTTTACAATTAATTTCCAATGTGGCATGTTAAGTAAATTAAGTTACGTGAGAAGGACTTATTTATAAAAAACGTTCAGCACAATTAATTAATTGATTCATAACACTTGCTCCAGATACTTTGCGAGAGGCGGTCTTAGTGCAGTGAGAACTTTCTGCCAGTCGGCCTTGCGTGATACAGAGACATGCATGCCAGGTGTATACTGAGAATGTGGGTGCTGAATACGCGTCTGGCTACCCGTTGGAGACATCCCGTCAAAACTACGTGTACAAGCATCATTTATTTACTTTTATTGCACTGGCAGCAGTCATTTATGTACATTTTTATTACAATAATTTAAGTATACACAGTATACATGCAATAGAAGTCAAAGGGCTACGATGAATCAAAATTAACTACTTTAATGGAATGCCTTTGGCAAACGGCCAAGTGTGAGTTGGACTCTTACTGCCTTAGAATAACTTGTAAACTTGATTTAATGTTTTTGGTGCAAGAACCCGTGTGAGAATTGAACCCACGACCTCCGGTTCAGCAGTTAGAGTCACTAACCACTAGACCACAGGCCCGTCCTTGCATAATAATGGACCGCGAAACAGAATTAGCATGATATTTCACAATTTATTAGCGGAGTTTATAAAAATGAAGCATCTACTTGCACTGGAAGTATTGAACTTACAGAAGGTTTAGTACGGGAGGTAAATACCGGACAGTGCATTTATAATCTCCGATTGGAGGTCAAACTGTTTGTTTGAGGTGTCCAAAAAATTTTCTTCTAGAGAGTGCTCTACATCAGGGCCGATGCACCAACTGCAAATGTAAGTATGTGATCGCAAAAAGATATTAATTTAATTTGTGCCTTAAGGCGTAGTTGATCAGTTAAAGTGACATGTACCATTATCGCGGCTTATCAAGGACGCTTCTGGGACGACAGTGACAGACGAACGCAAAATAAAATTATATTACAAGCTAACCAGGTACCTAGTAGTATATCAGTAGTCACTGAATTTCAATGTATGCCTCCTGGTAAATTGTAACAAATAATAGATAAGAAGAAGGAATACATGTTAATTGTTTTTTATCTTTAAGGTGAAAATCTTAATTAGTTTAGGAATCAAGAGAGGTAAATATATATTTTTTATGCCATTAAAGCAGCCTCTTTTTAATTTCATATCAGATACTCACTGTGAACAATGTTATAATATCTTTTGCAGTAAGATTTTTGGTTAGTGAAGAGGTGTGTTAATCGTTTGAGTGTACCACAAGGTACTACGCTCGGTCCAATATTTTTTGTATAATAACCTACTCGTCCGACGTAAGAAAAAAATTGTTTACTGCTATGTATGTACATACAATCAAAATTAGATTTACATATGAAAATTCTGACAGTAATGATTCTGTTAAGGACCTCAGCTAAGAAAAAATGTTGTAGTACAATGACGCGTGGCAACATAACAATTATTGCGCAAAGTCGCCGCAGAGTCAACTAGTTTGAAACAACATGTTATTGTTGTCATAGTACATACCTGTGTCGCGTTGTGCGCCTGTCGCGAGTCGTCCAGGAGGCTCGCGAGCGCGGCGAGGTCGTCGAGCAGAGCGCGGCGCGGGCGGCGCGAGCTCGCCCCGCAGCAGCACGAGCACGCCTCGCCGCCCGCGTGACTGCACATAGATACACACACACTACTGTACCGACGACATCTAGTGAAGACTCAAAAAAGTTCTCGACATGATTACTTAATTAAATTTTACAGAAGTTCGTAGACAAATTTTAGGAGCGTTGTGCGTAGCGGGTAAATGTTTTTTTTTTTAATTAAATGTTAATGGGTATTCTTCGCAAAATGCTACATTTCTTAACAATATGCTATGGATTTTTCTTGTAAGTTTCAAAGGCAATACTTTATTTATTACTGCATAAATATCGTTGATTTCTTTGTGTTTGTTATTGTATGTAAAGTTTCTGTGGAGTGAGTTCGTACGTGTGTGCGGGTAGCGGCGGCAGGCCCATCCGCTGTCGCGCCTCGCTGATGTTGTTGTGTTTGTTATTGTATGTAAAGTTTCTGTGGAGTGAGTACATACGTGTGTGCGGGTAGCGGCGGCAGGCCCATCCGCTGTCGCGCCTCGCTGATGTCGTTGTGTTTGTTATTGTATGTAAAGTTACTGTGGAGTGAGTACATACGTGTGTGCGGGTAGCGGCGGCAGGCCCATCCGCTGTCGCGCCACGCTGATGTCGTTGTGTTTGTTATTGTATGTAAAGTTTCTGTGGAGTGAGTACATACGTGTGTGCGGGTAGCGGCGGCAGGCCCATCCGCTGTCGCGCCACGCTGATGTCGTTGTGTTTGTTATTGTATGTAAAGTTTCTGTGGAGTGAGTACATACGTGTGTGCGGGTAGCGGTGGCAGGCCCATCCGCTGTCGCGCCTCGCTGATGTCGTTGTGTTTGTTATTGTATGTAAAGTTTCTGTGGAGTGTGAGTACGTACGTGTGTGCGGGTAGCGGCGGCAGGCCCATCCGCTGTCGCGCCTTGCTGATGTCGTTGTGTTTGTTATTGTATGTAAAGTTACTGTGGAGTGAGTACGTACGTGTGTGCGGGTAGCGGCGGCAGGCCCATCCGCTGTCGCGCCTCGCTGATGTCGTTGTGTTTGTTATTGTATGTAAAGTTACTGTGGAGTGAGTACGTACGTGTGTGCGGGTAGCGGCGGCAGGCCCATCCGCTGTCGCGCCTCGCTGATGTCGTTGTGTTTGTTATTGTATGTAAAGTTACTGTGGAGTGAGTACATACGTGTGTGCGGGTAGCGGCGGCAGGCCCATCCGCTGTCGCGCCTCGCTGATGTCGTTGTGTTTGTTATTGTATGTAAAGTTACTGTGGAGTGAGTACATACGTGTGTGCGGGTAGCGGCGGCAGGCCCATCCGCTGTCGCGCCTCGCTGATGTCGTTGTGTTTGTTATTGTATGTAAAGTTACTGTGGAGTGAGTACATACGTGTGTGCGGGTAGCGGCGGCAGGCCCATCCGCTGTCGCGCCTCGCTGATGTCGTTGTGTTTGTTATTGTATGTAAAGTTACTGTGGAGTGAGTACATACGTGTGTGCGGGTAGCGGCGGCAGGCCCATCCGCTGTCGCGCCTCGCTGATGTCGTTGTGTTTGTTATTGTATGTAAAGTTACTGTGGAGTGAGTACATACGTGTGTGCGGGTAGCGGCGGCAGGCCCATCCGCTGTCGCGCCTCGCTGATGTCGTTGTGTTTGTTATTGTATGTAAAGTTACTGTGGAGTGAGTACATACGTGTGTGCGGGTAGCGGCGGCAGGCCCATCCGCTGTCGCGCCTCGCTGATGTCGTTGTGTTTGTTATTGTATGTAAAGTTACTGTGGAGTGAGTACGTACGTGTGTGCGGGTAGCGGCGGCAGGCCCATCCGCTGTCGCGCCTCGCTGATGTCGTTGTGTTTGCGCGCGGCGCAGCACGGGCCCTGCGTACGCTTCAGCAGAGTGTTTACCATCGCCACGTCCTATAATTAGTAACACTGAGCATTACTACATTACATACATACATATATACATACGCTTGAGCCTGGGACCCGAGTCAGAGAAGTCTAAAACGCCCATATTTTGAAAACCATAATTTAATCTCACTTCTGTACAAACAGGGTACAAACTTAGTACCGTCAACTGAGAAGTACGAATTAAAGCGGAAAAACTAGGAATATAATAAAGTATAAATGGATTAGAGAGTGTAAGATAAGGCTCCAGCAGGTAGGGGCCGTGGATTTCTATCTGATAGATGTCGTGAGGTCGGAGCCTCTTAACCCTCTAAGCTTCTTATTTAGGGATACCCACTAACTTACTATACAGATCCTTCTAGTTACACACACACTCTCATGCCTGTATCCCTTAAAGGGTAGGCAGAAGTGTATAAAACACTCACATTTTAGTAATAGGAATTTATTCCCACTAACGTAATAGGGGGCAGGCCTATTGCCGTCAATCGGGCACTTTACCCTTCTAGTTACTTAAGGTATTAAGTCAGCATATTATTGAGACGGGAAGAAATAATATTGGTACAATGTATGTATGTATGTTTACCCATTAGTTAACTTATTAAAATAACTTAACACCATGTTACATAAGTGAAGCGCAATGGATGGTGTAAAAGTAGAACTTGCCGTTAGTTCGTGAAGCAACAGGTTCAGTTGCTGCAGGGTCAGCGTGGCCGGCTCTGAAACTGTAGGAGCTTTGTTAGGTAGTCGTATCACACGTCCTCACTCTACACAATATATACACAAGTATCTGATATACTGTTTTATATATACCTTCTTTAGCAGCGGGGCTAACTACTTCATTTACCTGAAAATAACAAAACGAATTATGGAACAATTGATTGTAATCCGTTAACGCTTATATCTATTGTCGTGTAAATCGGGACTCATATGCGATAATATTGATAACAATACCCCCTATGTTTACTCGATGTTTCGACCAAATTACACCAAGAGCCGTCTCCCTAAAGTTCCAGTTTCGTTACCATCGGTACTTCGTAAAACAAAAAGATTGCACCTTATACAGATGAACTACCGATTTACACATCTAGTTGAATTGCGTGAAAATCATTTATGCATTAACAAGTATTATACAGTTTGCATATTCCACTAGTTAGGAGTCGTCCGTTAATCACGTGAGGGTTATTTTAACAACTTTTTGCGCAAACCCCTTGATGCGGTAGTTTGAATTTTCAGTTATGTCAAATGCTGATTAATGGATGACTCCTTTAGAGAAACTGTCTCCATAACAAATATTTATATTTATCATTTATAAAAATATATTATTATATTTATATGTGTGAACTTTGAACACCATACAATTTTTTTACAGGTTGATTGAGTGATACTCAAGACTTCATTTTTGAAAAAAAAGTTAGATAGGCGGTTTCGGTTATCCGGATGATCAGGATAATTGTACATAAAACAGAGGCAGGTACATGTGTACGTACGAGGATAGGGTTATGTTCCACTTTCTGCAGTATGTATAGTTTGTTGTTGTGCTGTACGGTGTGCGCGACGGCGAGCGACTGCTGCGCCTTGCTGAGGCGCTGGTGGCGCCGCACCGCGCGCCGGTTCAGCCGCACCGAGAGCGGGGGGACACCTTGCTCATCGCACGCACCTGCACGACAACCAGATTAATGCTGCAGTCACAGTACACAGGTACATACATACACTCACGCGTACACAGAGGCCATAAACTCACTTTTACATTTTATGTACCATCAGGTACAAAAACCAAGCACTATTTTTTATATTTTATATTTTGTTATATATGTTATATATATTTTGCTTTTACTTTTAAAAATGTAATTTAAAAGTTTGTTTAATTTAATAAAGAGAATAATAAGTACAATAATATTGGAATAATTATTTATTTTTAACATTGTGCTCGGGCACAATAAAGTAACCAGGATAGTACATCAAGAATTTGCCCTTAAGTACAATCTCGTGAATTTAGAGGAACCATATTAAAGATAAGATTATAATTAGATTTAGACGTTTTTTAGATGTTTTGCTTTTTTTAAATTTTAGTTTAAATAAGGAAAATAGGCTTGTAACGTCACCTACCCACCGGGCCCTATCATAACACCAGCGCTGCAGCCTCCGGCTGCTGCAATATGCTGAGATAGGTGCCTTTTTTGGCATGGCTAATAAAATATTTGGATATGTCTCACAAAATTGTCACGTGTGGGATATTGATCCGGCGATCATTGTTTAGATAGTAACATCTGCGTACAGATGATAAAAGAGACACGACCAACACCTTAAGAGATTCTCGTTAGATGTTCGGATCAAGGCCGGTTTTCGATTTTACGAAAACCGATTTATGCGTGCGCTGCAAAAACTATTGACAATAGAACAAAATGATGTACTACGTTTGTAGGTCTTATTAAGATCTACAAAAAAGTCGGCGAGAGCACATATCTAGCTATCATAACCGCTTTTATATTCATAAAAAATATTAAATCGTCTGAAGAAAGAAACTACGTTAAATGTGTATCGTAATATTAATCCCTATCCAAATGAAGCATTACGCTATCAAGGGTATTTATGTAGAAGTAAAATACTTTTGTTTTATTCCAATCGGACATTTCGTTGAGAAATTGTCACGAGTATAAAAACGCAAAGAATTGGTACCTAATAATGAGTTATTATTAGATACCAATTCTTTGCATTTTATCAACACAATAATATTAATCTTTATCGAAATAAATGTGTGGTTGATTAAGAGTATTTCATTGTGAACAAAATTGTACTTGAAATCATCAAATCATTTAATTTCAATTAAGATCTTACAAGGAACTACGCGGTGAAACCGCGGGTCACAGCTAGTCAGAAATATTATTCAAGGCGCCCGCAATGTTTTGATGAAAGGTGTTAAGACTCTTCATGTTACCGGCATTATTCACGAAAAATAGTTCTTTGTTTATCATCAATGGGGTGTTTTTTCTTCTAATACTTTAAAGTAATCAGAAATCTTGCTTTTGTGAGGCTGTAAACTCATAACTTTATCTCTCAGACCGTTTGCTGTTTTTTCATGGTATGGAGGCACAAACGAGCAGACGGGTCACTTGATGGTAAGTTACCTCAGCCACCCATGAAGCCTTGCAAGTCAAGTCACAAGAGTGCTGTCCGCTTTTTAGGGTAGGGAAAACGGAGGAGGGGAAGGGAAAAGAAGGCAGGGAAGGGCAAAGGAAAGGAGGTTTGGACTCCGATAACCTCACTCACGCGGTCCCACAATGCAAGCATTGTTTAAAAGTCGATGCTTTCATTACATTTATTCTGGTATTTACAAAGGTTTTTATATATTTTTTTAATGTGTGTCTTCCCATACCTATTCTTGTATTTTTTGTGTGCTTATTACGAATACTAACACTTTAGTGAAGCCAGTCTACGTTTAGCGACCATTATTTTGTAACATTTACGTAAGCAAATTGCATTGCAATTGCAATACGGGAGCAAGCCTATCTATAGCCGTCGCACGTATACTTTACGACTGTTCATATACTACATCAACCACGTACCATCTCCTTCACTCCCTTGCGTGTCTTCTTCCGCGTCGCTGCCCAGCTCCACCTTTATCTGGATCTCTTCCGCGGTCTCCTCCTCCAGCTCTACCTCCACCTTCATCTTCGCGTCGACCTCCACGAAGCCATTCTGTTCCGGCGCGTGATCTAACAACGCTGTGTTATCCATACGCGTCAGCTCCACCACCGGATGCAATAGCAGTTTTATATCTGGAACATATATATACTGTTGATTGTCGGCATTTGGTGGAACTTACTACACACCTTGATTGAGTATTTATTTGATAAACAATTATAAACCTTCGAAAGTGGCGGTTTATTAAATAAATATTATGAAGCAGTGTCTAAATCTTTAAATTTATATTATATATATAATTATATATATCACATCAAAATTTTTTAAAAGTTTGGGGGTCTTCACTCACCGGAGCTGACGGTGAAGTGGTATGTCGGACTCGAACCGACTAAAACCACACGGTGTTCCGTCATAAGTGGGTCTATTGCAAGGGACCTGGGTATACCCAAGAAGGGATGCTTCCAGGAACCCCTGCAGACCTTGGCCGCCTCTTTTCCAGGGCGGCCACACCATGGCAATATGTGGGGCATAACCCCCCCTCAAATTTGAGAGGCGTGCGTGGAACACGTCACGCCAACGTCTCAGGCCTGCTTCTGCTAGGGCACGGGCAGCCCTACCCGTTACCCCCAGGCAATACTAAAGCAAGCTGAATCAGACCGATGGCACGAGTTATGTTGATTTTGAGGGCCGCTGTGGTTTGTAGCTTATTCGCATAGATCTGCAATTTAAGAAAAACCACTAGAAAAATGTTAAGGAGTCAAATTGCACGACCTCGGTGGCCAATTATTCACATGTCCTGAACGATCAGGTGATAATAATTACGGTTATATGTATGAAGTAGACATGTTATACACAAGTATTTACATAATAAGCATACAGACCTACCCTTTGCATTTGAAATATTAATACCTTCTTACGGTAAATCAGCAAAATTGGTTGCGAATTTTCATGTCAAGCACATTTATGTAATGCATAACATAAAAGAATGTTTGGAAAATGGTTAAATTAAAAAAAAAAGATTTGATTCAAACAAGAATGCTTTCTCAACAAAACCACTGATCCGAACTCAAATCTTCGTTAAATAATGCTATCAGACGAGACGAGATACCAGAAATAAAACAAACAAGTATCGCAGCGCGGAAAACTTAATAGCTAAATAAAAGTTAAAACTTTATAAATTTTTTTTAGAAAACTTCGTAGCTGTGGAATTAAATCGAGAAAAAGTTGTTTTCGTTAAACCTTTTTATATTGGGTTCACAGTTCTGGCATATTCACAGCAACATCTATACTACTATAGGTATACAATATAGATGCTGCTTGTATAAGAGTCATTTTTATGATGATAATCATAAAGATCTTACTAAGTTTGATACCGGCAATTTTGTAGTAACTATACCACACCATAATGCTAAATGCCTAGATTATGGCAACTTGAGATAGTTTGATTTAATTACAAAACTAAAAAGATGTTGTTGGAATCGAAAAGACAATGTAAAAATGCAAACAATGTATTGGAACAGGATTACACCTTAAACCACATAAAGATGGGCTTGGAACTTTTGTATCCAAAGAAAAACTAAGATATCGGCTACTCAAACGAGCCTTAACTAACTTGTATATGTTCAAGTATGGAAAAGTATTCCTTATATTAGAGCCATACCTCTCATGTGTATTTATGTGAAAAGAGCTCCCTAAATATCCTTAAAAAGAATGTGGAGTTACTAATTTAGATAGTTCTAAAAATCCTGATTCTCATTGGGTAGTCTATGCGAAATATAATGATTACATTGAGTATATTAACAGTTACTACAATTCCGTAGTAATCAAAGATCTGGATTGATTTCGTATTTTCAACCACCACTACCTTTATCTGATCAATACGAGTGCGGTTCGTTATACTTTTCAGTATTTAATTCGAGACCGAATATTACCGGTGTTAAGAGCGGTCTGTCTGTGATCAGAGTCGAATGTGTTCACGGTTCGTACTGCAGCGGATCACAAACTCTTTTTATTCACGAAATTGTGACTGATATTTAATCAGGTCGTCAATGAGTGGAAATACAGCGCAATGTAATTTACTTTATTTACAAAAATATAATTTCTTCAATATGTGTTAAGATTGTAGATCAATTTGGTCACTGTATTACTTTTGAAGAAGAAATATTCAGCTACGTCTTCATTTAAGAAAAACTAAATGATAGCTCATTACAAAAACACCCAAATCAATGAAAACCATCTCAGTTTTTCTAAGATTGCTAGGTGCAAAGACGCAGGCGAAAAGCAAAGATATTGACTAAAGCAAATATAGATTTTCTTAAAGCTAGGGTTTAAAATATGAATATACTCAGATTACTGAATCACCACCACACTGATACTTAGACCGAAAGTTATGAAGTCCATTTGTACAATCCCTTCAATAACAGCTTTATAGAAAATGATCTAATCAGAATTCCCATTCACCGACAAGACATATACGTGTTACTATCAGCCAGTTTCATTTATGTCGAAGGACATGCAAAGGTTTCGACAAAGATGGGAACCCTCTCAAAAAACTATTGCGTTTAAAAATAACTGTATTTGTCATTGTTTCAAGACACTGATGTCTGAATATCTGTCTGTCTGATGTGAGAAGTGAATGGTATCGAAATAGATTGAAGAAAATTCAGGGATAACATTAACAATAAAATTATACATTTTATGACTCGTTAATGAAGAAGAAAATAAAGTTGCTGCCTTATGGGGGGTGGAACGTGGATAGATTTAAAAGCGATGGTTGTTTTAGTGCTGTTACACCGTTAAACAAAAATTGGCATTTGCGGAAGATTATAATAAATTTGTTTTTAACTGTAAACATGATCTTGTATTGAACAGGAGTGACTAACTTAATAGTGTTATATTTACGGATGGTGTCGTGCATCTATCATTTGAAATACAAATAGTACAAAGGAGAGCAGTTCATATTAAAATGTTAGACCAAAAACAATTAGCACTTGTGAAACACTTAGAAAGTGATAAAGCTATTCAAATGGTATTTAGAAATTGAGATTTGTAAGAGTATCCTTTACTACCTAAGACTACAAGACATTGTTGGTCAGTCAATAGGAAACAACCTAGACATATACAACCTATACAAACTAATATAAATTTTAATAAATTAAGGGATAGTTCACTACTTGATCATTGCGACGTAACAAACGTAACAATATTTCTTAACTCACTATTTTCGATATGGTACCCCTTGATTTACAATTTTATAACAAGTACAGTGTATTATACGAAATGTATGATATGATGAAATTTAAGCAGTCGCATTACAACTGTCCAGCAAACCCGTTGCTCCGTTTACGTGGTTTTATAGAGAAGGTTCCTCTGTTTATCTTAGATTGCTCTAGGCAAACGATAGTCTAAGAACCGGACCTGTAGATATGCGGTTGGAGTTTCAATGTTCTACATTAATACCCCATAACACGCCTGCATATTGTTTAATTATAAAGGATCGACTTGTGGAATACAAGCCTTTATGCAACATAGTGCGTCGGCTATCAGCATTCAGTGTTTTAAAGTAGAAGAAAATTAATATATAATAAAGGAAATAGCTATATTGTGTAATAAAAATACAAGTGTTTACTAATTTAGAAAAGAAAGATCGTCCCGGTTTGTTAAGTGTGTATAACAAATATAGACGTTCCCAAGATCTATATATGTATGTACCTGTATCTATCATAATTCAATATGCTTAAAAAATGAATTTTATTTAAACAAATTGTTTAGGAAATAAACATTTTTTTAATAATATTTAGTTTATACAATACTATATACAATAAACTTTTGTTGTAAAAAAACTTGTTTAATTACTATCAAAATAAAGAAAGACGTTATATTCGTATGGTTGGTTGACTGGTATGCCGTTGAAAATAGGAGATCGGGTGTTGACAATAGTAGTGGAAAAGCGATCATGTGGACTACACATTGCAAAAATTATAAACCATGAGCAGTACGGCGCTGTTAATACCTCGCCACAGAGATAAGACTCGAATCATTAGAATAAACCACAATTTAGTTGACTTAATAGAAGATGAAAGCAATGAACAGATTGTGCTAAATTACCCACTGTAATAAGAACCAAAGTCTGAAATAAATAAAATGAATAAAATATACGTTCCCCAAAACCATCTGCTCAGAATTGGAAATGTTTGACGACGCTTTGAATAGGTACTGCAACTAAATATTTAGGAATGGTGCTGACAATATCAATGAAATAAACTGTGAATATGGGGAATCTGGATCAATGACAATAGAGGATCCTGAAGAGAAGTCTCAATGTATTAGAACTATCAATCTGAATTAGTAAATATAGGGCATCCTGATCTTATCTAATCTGAGGCATCCAGGTTATATTTCAACTACTAGTGACAACCGCATGGACAGCTGCAAGTCTTAATTGTACTGCCCGCATTTGAGGGTGATGAGGGGAGGGGACATAAGAGAGGGGGATTAGGGGAGGGAGGGGGAATTTTGATTGTTTTCGCTTTAGAATAAAAACTTTCGTGAGTTACATTCATATTTATTTAAATATACGGTTTTACTCGCGTGTGTATTTCGGAGATGCCCAGCTAGTTTCGGTCTTTAGACGTCCAGCTGCGCTAAAACTAGTCCGGAACCCCGAGATACACACGTGAGTGAACCCGTATATTTAAGTATACTATTCAGGACTTCATTAAATACGTTACGTTAAATAAAAACAAATGAAGTAGTAAAACACACAGTTTAATGTTGACGATCCAAATTTTTAAAGAAATTGATCCATGGGTTATATACGTATACGTATATGTATATATTGTATTATATTTCATTTGAATAATACTGATAAATTATACAAAAATAGTTGCGAACAGTATATTATAGTAAAGTTTGTTTCTATCGCAGACGGAAAACTTAATAGAAATCTATTTATAGTTCCATACCATTATTGCGTAAAAACGGTATTGGTACACGGGCACGGGGGTAGACAACTGCAGAGAAATGATGCAGAAATATCATAATCCAACCCTCTTTTCATTTTGCAAAAACTACGGCCTCCCCAACCCCATGTACAATATAGCACTGTGAGGGTCCAGGATATTAAATACAAATTCTCCGAGATCCCTTAAAACCTCAATAACCTCAACGGAATATATAACTCTCAGGCTAGCCTTATAGATATTGAAGATCGTTTTTCAGGTCACCTGATGGTAAGTGACTACCCATGGACACCTTCGAGGGACTTTACAAACATTCAAATAACAGACACAAAGAACACCCAGACACGGAACAACAATTTGAGGATTACACAGTGTTGTCAAAGTGGTGTGTATGGGGATCGAACCCACAACACTCACCAAGGTGTCCACTGAGGTGACCACTTAAATCACTGGGTCATGAGTACAGTCATTATATCTCAGTGTACGTCTGGAGCGTCATCATTTAATAGTAACATGAGACTTACCGAATGCATCTTCTTGATCATCGCTATCATCTTCACTTACGTCATTGCAGTCATCATCGTCGTCACAAAACAGTATCGGACACCTGGACACCGGCTCCACCGGCTCTTGCTTGATACATATATCTATCTCTATTTTATGATCACCATTCGTCGGCAGCACATTGTGGTTTATCACCTTTTCTGTTTTCACAGTATTCTCAACCTTATACAAATCAAGATAAGGATCATTTTCTGATTCATCGTGTACTTCAGTTTTAATACTTCCGAGTACTGAGTTAAAGTCATTATTGTCTGTGACGTCACGTTCTAGTTTGATGTTGCACGGTACGTTGCTCGAGTACGTGTCCGTTAGCCGGAGGTCGCAGTGAGGCTCCGATTTAATTAATTTGGTTTCAGGAGGGCGGCAATCTGAAAATATATGTTTTTCTTTATACCTTTTTTTTATGTGGTTACCCCCTCGAGCCGTCATTCCACCTGAGTTTTCGGTGGAACGGTGTGTCGGAATCGAACCGACTAAAACCGCACGGTGTGACATGCTGCTTAAAATAGGAGGAATCCGGGAATAGCTTTGTTAAGACATCCGGAATGTTTTTGTTTATACCCGAGATAACCTGGTCGTCATCAAGTTTACATAACATGAACAATCACAGTTTAGACTTGCCATATAGCTATTGATATGAAGGAATGTAGTGTTTCTAAACCCTTTTTACATAACATGAAAATAAAACTAAATTGATCCAATTATATATAGACAACAGAACTCGTCATAAATCGGTTTACCAAGGCTAACATCGGTCCTCTCTAATTATGCTCGCATATTGAAGAAGACATCTACCGTGAGTTGATGAACTCTACATCAGCTATTTATAAAGAGGCAAGAGCTCGTTTTTGTCCTCACGAAAACGAAGTATTCATCAAAGTTCTTAAGCTTACTAAAGTGTTACAATTTTAGAGAGCTTAATGCCAGTAATGTTGATACACACCACCCCCTTCGGAACTAATGTTGCGTTGCAGTACACCGGTTCTTTCACAATAGATTTCCAGGGACAAGTTTAATTTACACAAATCAGATTTTAACAAAATTATAAGCAAACTCAACTTCCATTTCTTAGGTTAATGAATTCTCAGTCAACAGGAATGTTAATGATATGATATGTTATATAAGAAATTCAGAGAGGAGAGAGGAGATCGCAATATACTCGTTATATTTTATTATAAAGTATATATACTAATAAACCATTACGGAAACAATTTTTGTATGGTATAGGGGGTAAACGAACAGGCAAGCATAAGGTAAATCACTACGACCGCCCATGGACGATAGCCTCCTGGCCGCCGAAGAATGTCGTGTTCCCGCGGCCCTCGCCGGCAGGTGCGAGGAAGGAACACCGTGGTGGTTTTAGCCGGTCAAGTCCGACACACGCCTCGGCTGATGACCTCGGCGGAGGATAGTCTATGAGGATTTCCACACGTACAAAAAAAAAAGTCTCTCTGTAAAGCCGTATCAGTCTGGTCAAGCTGGCCTATGCTGATATGGCTCTCCCACGTTGAAAATCTAACTTATTCACTTTATTTTTATTATTTAAAAAAATATGAATACCTTTATCAGTGGTAGATTCTTGTGCGGCTGGTCTCTTGTTTTGTTCTCGAGTCGTGAGTAAATTGTCGCTGTCTACATGCATATCTTCGTCATCCTACAAGTTAAAGAAGTAAACGGGGAGTACAGTTAAACTTTATATATAGCACAGTAGAGTTCAGATTTAAATGTTTAATGCATCAAGAGAAATTATTGTTACATTTAAAACATTTTCTTTTTATAATAGAACTCCCGCGTGATAATACCTGCGTTGAGAGGGACTTTACTCCTTCGGCCACAAAGAACATCTAGACGCGGGAGAACTATTTGTGTGAATCGAACTCCCAACCTGCAGTCCAGCAGTCAGGCACACAAACCACTAGACCAACAACAGGCTCGTCAAATGACTCCAAGTCATACAATTCTTAGTGGCCTGGTGGTCTAGTTCTAATGGCTTGTGACACTGAATGCTGAACCAGAGGTAGCGGGAACATTCCTCTACGGTACAAACATTTTGTGAGAAACACAAATAAATAAAATGGATGAATTCGTTGTATCCATTTTTTGTGGAGTCTCCTGCGACAAAGGAATCATACCCAGGGCGGGGCTTGTCCTCTATAAAGACAAAAGATACTTACATCAAAATGGGCGAGTGTCTCTGTTTTAACTAAAACTCAAATTGTATTTGTATTGCATTTTAAAGTCAGTTTAAGACAACACCCGCACTAGGATTAATTATTGTGGGACTTTACAAACATTCAAATAACGGACAACGAACACCCAGACTCAGAACATCAATTTGAGGATTACGCTAAGTGCTGTGCGGAGTGGGCATCGAACCCACAACACTTGCCGCGGCAGCGTAGTGAATGATGCTTACAATGGTAGGGATTAGTCATATATGACCCTAATAGTAAATAACTCGGACGGAATAGACGGGCTGGAAACTCCAACTATTATGACGATTTAAAATATGTCCACATCCATCAAATCCACTCCACCACTGTGCGCGCTTCTCCAGAAGCTTTTTGCCTCGCACAACCAGCTTATGGAACAAATTGTCGCCTGCCGTATTTCCGAACCGATACGACCTTCAAACCTTCAAGAAAAGAGCGTACTCCTACCTAAAAGGCCGGCAAAGCACTTGTGACCCTTGAGTTGACCCATTGTCACACATTAGGTGACCCGTCTGCTCGTTTGCCCCCTATCGCATAAAAAAAAAAAAAACATATGAACTCGAAACACATAACCTTGTTCGCTGTGGGGTCAAAAACACATAACCTAGTTGCGCTGTGGGGTCAAAAACACATAACCTTGTTGCGTTGTGGGGTCAAAAACACATAACCTTGTTCGCTGTGGGGTCAAAAACACATAACCTTGTTGCGCTGTGGGGTCAAAAACACATAACCTTGTTGCGTTGTGGGGTCAAAAACACATAACCTTGTTCGCTGTGGGGTCAAAAACACAAAACCTTGTTGCGCTGTGGCGTCAAAAACACATAACCTTGTTGCGTTGTGGGGTCAAAAGCACATAACCTTGTTCGCTGTGGGGTCAAAAACACATAACCTTGTTCGCTGTGGGGTCAAAAACACATAACCTTGTTCGCTGTGGGGTCAAAAACACATAACCTTGTTGCGCTGTGGCGTCAAAAAACAGCAATACTGAATACATTTCTTTTGATAATTGGAAAATGGGAATTGAAAACGTACAATTTATACAAATATCAGTTTAATATAGATAATATGCACGGTACTCACCAGTGGTTTGGTGATGATGAGTCCCTTATCGACGAGTTCGCGCCAACTGGGCACCGGTGACGTCACTATGTGCGGGTACCTACACGTATTCAAAGGAGACATTTATTTACTACGCGAACACTTCAAGCTGTCTGGTTGGATACCGAACTTACAATATTCATACAAAAAAGAAATGTGGGCCTTATCGCTAAATGCAATTTCTGTCGGCAACCTTAGGATAGACAGAACAAGACTACCCCCCAATGTATCCCTACGTTGTCGTCGTGGTGGGGCTTGCGTGGGTCGATGATTTCTGGGGCTATGCCGGTAGAGCCTCTCATGCCGGATAGGCCCAGAAGGAGACCCCAGACTAAATGGGACACCAGACGGAGTCTGGCTACAGACTGCCGCGCGGGGCACTCTAAACGTCCCTCTGCTCTAGCAGAGGGCGTATTTGAGTGCCAGTAGTTCCGAGAGGGACAGGGGGCGGACGGATCTGGTCTGGTGCAGACCCCGTCCGGCCCAGCCGTAATCCTGAACGGACAGGACCGGTGGCTCTTCGAAGCTACGAGGACGTAAACCTCTATAAAAAAAACCGCAAGCTCACGTTCTGACGCCTGGCAATGAGCTGAATCGCTGGAGGGAGTCCAGTGCCAAGGGCGTCCTTTTGTCGGAGGACATTAGACTCACAAAATATGACATGGGTAAAATTACGAATAAACCTACCCAGGAGGGTCCTAGACGCGACGCGTCTGGGGAATCCCTCCCGGAGCCAGTCGGCTCCGGCAGTCCCCAATCGTATTCTGGGGGGGGCAATCAATGTCTAGCACGCCCGTTGCCGAGCGGTAAATCCGGCAACCGAAATATCGCGAAGGACGCGCAAACAAGAAGTGGGTCGATGTCGCGCCTGCCGCGGAACAGCAAAGGGCAGTTCCAAAAGGCGGCGGACGTCCACTCATCCACCGAGGATGTCGCTGCGGCTGGAACAAATATACCAGTGGGGCTCCCAGAAGTCAATCTGACTGCTGGGAGCCGAAGACAATCGGAACGCACGCGTTCCAAGTCCGTCGCTAATGTAGCGGGTGGTAGTTCCGGTGCGACGCCGGACGTACCGGAACCGATGGACACCGAGGCAGACGGCCGTAAGAGCGGACGCCCCCAAGGTTGCGAGAGTGACATCGCTCGGGAGATGTTGCCTCCTAAGGTGGCAAGCAGCCATAGGGGGCGCTCGCGTACCCCGGTGTCAGCCCCGTCAGGTTCCGTCTTTAGCAAGGCGGAATCCTATAGGCGGGCCAGAGCCGACGGCGAACTGCAGGCGGAAGAGCGGATCGCTGGTCTCCTGCTAACAATCGGGGAGCCGGTGGAGGGGGATTCAGTGCCCCAATCACCGGCCTCTTTGCAGGAGAGGGCGCACGCGGCAGTGGCCATCATAAACAAGGTGGCCACCAAGTCCGTAAACCTTAAGGGTCCCTTTGTCAGGGCCCTTAAGGACTCTTCTTCCGCAGTGGCGGGGGTCATGGAGCGGGCTGTCCTACGCGGCCGTCTTTAAGACGGCACGGGACTGTCTCGCCGGCAATTTCGGGACGGCAGGGGTCCGCTTGCGCCTAGCCCAGACGGGAGCTCGGGTCCTCGAGTTCCCTGGGGCCGATGGCGCAAAGACGGCGGACACCTTCGCCGAGAAGCTGAGGGGAGTCTTCGCAGCCACGGATGGTGTGAAGATCTCCAGGCCCACGAAGTGCACGGAGCTGCGCATTTCGGGCCTGGACGACTCCGTCACTACTGATGATGTCCGCGTTGCAGTCCAGGAAAGGACGCAGTGCAACGCGGAAAACATCAAAGTCGGCACCATCCGCCCCGGTCCGGGAGGCCTTGGTGCGGTGTGGATCAGCTGTCCCGTAGCGTCGGCCAAAATTTTGGGCGACGCCGGCAGGATCCTCATCGGTTTCGTTAGCGCCAGAGTTACAGTTCTGGCGGCGAGACCGATGAGGTGTTACAAATGCCTGGTTGCGGGACACACCCGCATCAAATGTGACAGCTGCTTCGACTGCAGCGGATTATGTTTCCGCTGCGGTCGACCGGGGCACAAGGCGGCAGAGTGCTCTGCCGCCCCTCACTGCCCTATGTGTGCGGCGGGCAATAAGCCCGCCAATCACCAGATGGGGCAGGGGGGCTGCAAGCCTTCCCGCGCTTCTCGGCAGACGTCGGGGACTAGCCTAGCGGCCCAGGCTGCCTCCGACGTTGTCCGTCTGTCCACGTCGACGTCCATGGAGGTTGTAGAGACGATCCAGTAATGGACCACGTCTCCAACCTCCTTGTCCAGACGAACCTAAACCACTGCGCCGCGGCGCAGGATCTCTTCCTGCAAACCATGGCGCAGTGGTCGATCGGTGTTGCCGTAGTCGCGGAGCCCTACTTCGTTCCTCCCCGTCCAAACTGGATGGGTGACTGGGACGGCTCCGTGGCAGTCGTCGGTTCCGCGGCGGCTCATTCCCCGCCCTTGTCGCTTAGAGACAAGGGCTCTGGATATGTTGCCGCCGAGTGGGGGGGGGGATCACCGTTTACGGTGTATACTTCTCCCCCAACCGGAGTTTGAGCGACGTCGAGGTCTTCCTTAACAGCTTGGAGACCTCGATGCGGCGATTAGCGTCTGGGCACGTCCTCGTGCTGGGGGACTTCAACGCAAAATCCATTGCATGGGGGTCCCCCGGGACGGACGCCAAGGGCGAGGCCGTCGAGGAGTGGGCGGCTTCGGTGGGCCTCTGTTTACTAAACAGAGGCTCCACCAACACGTGCGTGCGACAGCAGGGTGGGTCGATAGTGGACCTTTCGTTCGCTACCCCTGCTGTTGCCGCACGAGTAAGGAACTGGCGTGTCCTGGAAGAGGTTGAGACGCTCTCGGATCACCTGTATATCCGATTTGCGCTCTCCCGGTCCCAGGGCCCCAGTAGGGGTCACGCGGCGCGGCGTAATTCCCGTTTTCCGCGGTGGGCTGTTGCCAAGCTGGACAGGGACCTACTAGAGGAGGCGGCCATTATTCACTCTTGGCTGTCTCCGCAGACCCCGACCGAGGAGGTCGATGCGGGGGCTGGCCGCTTTCGCGATGCGATTACGCAAGGCCTCCAAGGAAGGAGGTCTACTGGTGGTCCCAGGAGTTGGCGGATCTCCGTGCGGCTTGTACTCGTGCCCGGAGGTCCTACACTCACAGCCGGCGGCGTCACCGCGGAGACGGTGAGGCGGACCAGCTTCACGAGGAGTACCGCGGAGCGCGGAAAACTCTGAAGCTGGCCATTTGAAAGGAGATGCTGGAGAGTCTCGACCGTGACCCCTGGGGTCGCCCATACCGTGCGGTGCGTCAGAAGCTCCGCACGTCGGGCCCCCCCCTTACCGAGACTCTCCAGCCCAGCTTCCTGCAGGAAGTGGTCGAGGGCCTTTTCCCGCAGCGGGCGGAGCACACACCCCCGTCGATGGCCTACGCGGTCGGAGACGACGGGGGTAGAGAGGACGATGTGCCGCCCGTTAGGGAATCGGAGGTTGGGGCGGCTGTTCTACGGATCCGTTCCAAGAACACCGCCCCCGGGCCGGACGGGGTACCAGCCCGAGTGATGGCCCGAGCCCTCGACCATATGTCGGACCGCCTCAGGGAAGTGTTAGACGCTAGCCTGGCGTCCGGACGCTTCCCAGAGTGCTGGAAATGCGGGAAGCTGGTCCTGTTGAGGAAGCCGGGACGGCCTGCCGATTCGGTCGCGGCCTATAGGCCCATCGTGTTGCTGGACGAGGCGGGTAAACTTTTTGAGAGGATACTCTCTGCCCGCATCGTCCGGCACCTCAGCGAGGTGGGCCCCGACCTGTCGGACGCCGTGACCGGAGAGGCAGTGAGCTGTGGCGGCGTGCTGTTGGCGGTGTCTCTGGACATCGCCAACGCATTCAATAGTCTGCCATTCAGCTGCATCAGGGAAGCACTCCAATACCACGGGGTGCCAGAGTACCTGAGGCGGCTAGTGGCAGACTATTTAGAGGAGCGTACCGTCGTGTACGAGGTCCGAGGGGGCGTCTTGAGACGGCGACCCATGTCGTGCGGCGTTCCGCAGGGGTCTGTCCTTGGACCACTCCTGTGGAACGTGGGGTACGACTGGGTTCTACGAGGTCGCCTCCCCCCCGGGCTGGGCGTAATTTGCTACGCTGATGACACATTGGTCACAGCCCGGGGGGCGAACTTCCAAGAGGCGGCGCGCCTGGCCACCAGGGGTGTTTCTTTGGTGGTCGGGCGCATCGAGGCACTGGGCTTACGGGTGGCCCTGGACAAGACGGAGGCCCTTTTGTTCCATGGGCCCCGTCGTGGTCCACCCGCCGGTGCCTCCATCGAGGTCAACTCGGTCCTCGTTCCGGTTCGGGCCCAGATGAGGTATCTGGGCCTGATACTCGACGGTAGGTGGCTCTTCGACGAGCACTTCCGACAGCTTGGTCCGAAGCTGGTCGACGCTGCCTCTGCCCTTGGGCGACTTTTGCCCAACTTGGGTGGAGCCAGGGAGCCAGCGTCGCAACCCGACACCTCTACACGGGGGTGGTCCGGTCGATGGCGCTGTATGGGGCACCGGTGTGGGTGGCGGCTCTGACCGCCCAGAATAAGGCGCGCCTCTGGCGGCCTCAAAGGGTATTGGCGGTCAGAGCCATACGCGGATACCGCACGGTGTCCACCGGGGCGGCGTGCGCCTTGGCTGGAACACCCCCGTGGGATTTGGAGGCGGAAGTGCTCGCCGAAGTTTATCGACAGGTGGCTGAATATCGGGCGGAGTATGCCTTTCGCCCTCCGCCCGAAGAGGTACGCGAGTGGCGTGAAGCCGCCCGTCGAGCCACGATGGCTAGTTGGTCGTTCCGGCTGGAGACTCCGCGCGCTGGCTTTGCCGCCGTGGAGGCTCTCCAGCCGGTCATCCTCGAGTGGGCAGGGCGGCAGCACGGGAGCCTTTCCTTCCGACTGACGCAGGTGCTTTCAGGGCATGGTTGCTTCGGGAAGTACCTGCACTCGGTCGCCAGGAGGGAACTGAGTCCCGCCTGCCACCACTGCGACTGCAGTGAAGACTCGGCCCAGCACACGCTGGCGATCTGCCCCGCTTGGGAGTCGCAGCGCCGGGCCCTCACTGCAGTCATCGGAGGAGATCTCTCGCTACCGGCCGTCATACGCTCCATGGCCGGTAGCGATAGCAGTTTTACCGCGGTCGCAACCTTCTGTGAAGATGTCATCTCGCAGAAGGAGGCGGCGGAGAAGACCCGGGAGGACGATATCCACTCGGACCCAATCCGCCGCCGGCGAACTGGGCGGCGTAGGCGCGCCTATCAGCGCATCATGCCGCCCTGAGTGTGGCCGCGGATGTAACGGTCTAGTGGCCACCAGCGAGGAGGTGACGTACGCGTGTGCCGTACGTCGCCTAATTAGAGAGTTTAACAGCAGACGGTGCCCGCTTCAGTGCGGGCAAGCGCTGGGAGGGGTCCGGATGTCTTAAGTCTTTCTAATATCAGCAGTTCCCGGATCCCTTCCGTCTCAGGCGCAGAGTGGCACACCGTGTGGTTTTAGTCGGTTCGATTCCGACACACCGCCCCGCCGCAAACCCCGGCGGGGTGACGGTCCGAGGGGATTTCCACACGTTAAAAAAAAAAAAAAAAAAGACAGAACAAGACTAGACGTAACACACGGGTTGTTTAGGTGTAGAAAGCATTTATTTAGGAAGGATAAAATTTAAAAGTAGTTACTTCAGACCTATAATTACATCTCATATATTTAAACACTGCAAATCAAGTTTATTTCATTAAATAACCTACATATATATACAAACAACCATACATATACGTACACACATATACCATGGGTTTATTAGACCGTAAATGCAGCAGTTAGACAAAAAGTATAAATGAGATACATATAAAAAATATACTAGCGAGCCAAGTAATATTATTTCACCATTAAAATCGTAAATGTGGCCAGCGATTGGGCACGTTTAATATATGAAGGTAAATTATTCCATAGACGTACAGCCTGTACACTAAAAGATAGGTCATAGTACCTGGTAGAATGTGGAGGTACTGCCAGTTCTAGAGATTCCGAGGATCTTAATGTTTTATACGTGTCACTGAGGAACGTAAAACGTTCTTTAAGATAATTAGGAATAAAAGGATTGAAAAGAATATAATAAAGCATAGTGAGAATATGAGTCCTTGTAGTTGATTTATTAACAGTTTAACAGTACAGTGGAGCTACAGACCTTTGTCGAATGCTTTTATGAAAACTATTAGTGTAAATATATATATATATATATGTATATATACTATATATATGTCGGTCAGTAGGTGTATATTTTTGTTAATTTGAGAACAATTAGTAGGGCGTATACTGACCTCTTGAGTATAGAGATATGTATCTCAGTGGGGGGGTGCGAGCAGGCGGGCGTGGTGGTGCGCAGCGCGGCGTGGCACTTGGTGGTGGTGCGCCAGTAGTTGAGCAGCTTGTAGCGCGCGCGCAGCTTGAGCTCGTGCCACCGCCTCTGCAGCGCCACCAGCGACACGCGGCGGCCGGCGGCGCAGTACTCGCGCAGCGCAAGCGACCAGCGCCGCGCGCGCACACTCGAGCGCGGCGGCGCGCGCTCCTCCAGCCGGTGGCGTTGCGCCAGCTGCCACAGCACCGACAGCGACTCCGCCTCCGCGTACAGCTGCTCGCTCTCCTAATCCGTATCGTAAACATCAAAACACGTTCTGTACCCAATGGGTAAAGCGTGACCCTATTGCTAAGACTCCGCTGCTCGTCTGTCACGAGGCTGTATCTCAAGAACCGTGATAGTCAGACAGCTGAATTTTTTACAGATTATGTACTTCTGTTGCCGTTATAACAACAAATACCAAAAACCAGAATAAAATAAATATTTAAAGGGGCTGCCATACAACAAACGTGATTTTTTTGTTCGTTTTTATAGATATTGTTACGAAATCATTCGTACGCGAGTCCGACTTGCACTTGGCCGGTTTTATTATTTATGGTAATGGGGGACAAACGACAGACAGACAGAAACGTGAACAGACGGGTCACCTGATGGTAAGTGATAACGGTCGCAAAAGACACCTGCAACTCAGGAGTCAGCGCTGCCGGCTTTGAAGGGGACGGGAAGGGGAGAGGAGAAGGGGAGTTGGATCTCCCACTCACTCGGTAAAATATAAAGCTAGCATTGTTTAACAGTGTTTTCTTTGAGGCCGTGTTTTTACTCCGATACGAGCCGGCTCTCCAATAACAGATACTTTGAACAATGAGCGTTGAGTAAGCCGTGACGCGTACAGCGGTGTGTTTTGTAGTTCGGCGTGTAATTCTTATCCTTATAATTACACGTGTAAGTCAAACTACTAAACCAAAAAGACATTATAATTACATTATAAAGTTACTACAAATCTTCTTCTGTTTATTGTAATTACAAGCTCTCGTAACTCGTAAAACACGGGGCATAAACTTAATCAACTCACGATCGATATCGATCGTTTATGCATCGATTTATAACTAGTTTTAATACATCTTAGCTTACACGGTTGGTACAAAAGTGGTAGATACTAACGTCAGCGAGCAGCCGATGCGTGTTGAGGTCGGTGTAGAGCAGCACCACGTCCGCGACGCGCTCCACCCACGCCGGCGCCTCGCACGCGCCCCGCACGTCGCCCGCGCGGGAGCACATACACAGGTACTCTATGGACAACCGCTGGGCTGTCTCCCTGCGAACGAAAATCATATGGTTCATCAAAATAAGTCTAACAACAAATATTTTATTTTAAATAGTAACAACTTATAACACAAGTATGCTGAAGTCGAATCCCACATGAAACAAAAATTTATAAAAAAATATATGATATTATAGTAAAATTCTAATTGAATACATGAAATATATACTAAAAGGGCATATTAATATCATTGTAACGACCTCCACATAGAGCAAAAACATATCAGCACCAACTAGCTGAGAGGAGCTCAACTACGTAGCAACTGCATACTCTGATAACGGAGTACGATACTAAATGCTGTTGGTCTAAGGACTGAAAGGCATGATCACTTCGCCTGGTCGGAGGATCCTTACTTTGTGTTGGAGGTACATAACTAAACAGTTTCTAAGCAGTGTATGTTAAAGTGTGGTAAGTGCAGAGTCATATACACACACACATATGTTAGGTACGTATATATGTATCATAAATACGTACCTAACATATATAGACACTTTATATATAAATACATAACACATTATTTGAGAATAACCTTATATTATGAGCTATTTAGTAAAGACAAGTTTGTAGGGCTGACTGACCAGGCCGCCTCCAGGTCGCAGTCCGCGCCGAGGTGCAGCGAGCGGCGCACGGAGTCGAACATGGCGCCGTCCGCCAGCGAGCCGCGCACGCGCGCCTGCGTGCACAGCGCGCCCAGCACCGCGCCCGCCCACGAGGCCTCCCTCCCTCCGCCCCCCGCACACCCGCGCTCCTGCAACGCGACACATGTCGACACCTTCCCTGACCCCACAGCGATCGCTACTTCGCGACATAAGCTTCCCACATTGTAAAATACAACTGCCCTGGCACAGAAAGTAAATACGCGCCATGCAGGGCGCAGCAGCCATGATCGACTCTATTGTACATTACATATAATATTAGCTTATAAATACTTAACTAACAATATATTATCGCAATTTGCAATCTCTTCTAAGCAACCATTGGATGGAGGGATGTGATTTGAAAGAGGGTCGCGTTGTACAATATACGAGTCTCCTTTCTACGTACACATTTGATAAATACACATAAAATATATATAAACACATACATACGCTTACATATTCATACACAAATATATATGAACATAATAAATTGATGGTGATTTTTTATAAAAAAAGTATTTTAACGATTCATGCGATACCCATTACATCCAAATGTGGTCAGGCATGATGAAGCCATGGTACAATAAAGAACCTCGTATACGTACATGAACCCTAAAAGCATTACATACCTTTTTGAATAATGTAATGTAAAATATCATCACTAGCTAACTTCACTCTAACTACTCTCTAACTACACTAAACACTAACTAAAAGTGTTCAAATGTAAATAAACAAAGCCACTTTCACATCAATAATAATATATAATATCTAGGTCTTCAGATGACAATTATACACATTTATTTTCATTGAAATACGCAGATAAAAATATACTTAGTTCTCAAGTGACGACATGAAGTGTTAATTTCTATATAAAAGTAGACCACCGGCTTTACTGAGTCTATCATGAAATATAACACTTATATCTTTTGTTTTCTCATGGATGCCATTGTCAGCACTGGACCGAATTGAAATGGGACCACACAGGTAGTACCAGCATTCAAATCGGTTCAAAAACATCAAAATCGGTTCACCCAGTCGAAAGTTCTGAGGTAACAAATATAAAATAAAAAAAGAAATACAGTTTCAACTGTATTTTTTTTAACCTTTTTTTAAGTCAAGTCAAGTCAAAATGGTCGTTACCTGTAGAATCTTTGGCAGGAGATTAAAGCCATCTTCGACGAGCACGAGCCAGCTCAACTCCTCGGGCAGCTCGTCCACGTCGCGCACTCCCGCGTGAACGAGCCACTCCAACTAACATTAAATAATCTATTATAAGCCTTCTAATTTAAGTTAAGGCTCAGACCTCCTGGCGTCAGCCAATTCGAGTCCCAGGTAGCCGATTCCGAAGTCCTCGAGCTCGTATGAGCAACCTCCTCATTGACTTCCCTCGTTTTTGTTTTTCTTTTTCAATATAATCCCATTTTACTATCTTTAATTCTTAAAGCTGATAGTTAGTGAGACCAAATTGTCAATGGCAAAATTTGGGTCATTAAAACAATTCTGCCTACCCTTTTGGGCTTGAACGTATTTATGTTCACGGTGAAGTAGAATAAGGCCACCTAATCTCTTTATTATGTTGTATTTCTGTGCGTTAGGAAAGTTGAAAAAATAACTATTTTAGGAGATCGTCTACCAATTTCTGGATATAACATGCAACATGACTGAGTTTAACACCTCATTAACATAACGCGGAATTGCAAGTAATTAATTCCGATGCTCTGCTTTACTTTTGTTAACAACGAGAGCAAAGGCTACGTTCCTTTAATGTAGCGTGTAGTGTCATGTCCTATCAGCAGCATATCGGTCAGACGTGGTCACCACCAACATGTCTAATTAATAAAGGTATGAAACCGATATGCCTGAAGCGCCCTGACACCAGATGTCATGACAACCATGAACCTAGATTTATACAAGATGTATGTGGATATCAAGAAGCCTATTTCCTTCCCTAGGGGTGAGTATACACATAACAAATTAACCGTGTAAATATAAGGACAGAGAATGTGTGAGTACTGACCTTGTCGCGCATGTAAGACCTGAACAACTTCTCCAGAGAGCGCGCCTCGCACGCGCCCACGCCGAACCGCTGCGCCAACGCGTGGTACGCCACCACGCGCGCGTACTACAACCATATCACTTATATTATCACATAATAAATAATTAGAGTACAAACTTATATTATTTATGCGGAACAATAGGTTTTTTTTTTTTAACAAATCTAGCCCATTTAAACCTTGTAAACGTGTGTAACACAGATGCATAGACTGCACGGATGGCGCAGTGGTTTTAGTGGTCACCTTGCACTACGCTGCCACGCCGTGTTCAGAGTTCTATGCCCACACGGGACAAAAACCCTCTGGAATGTATGTCCCAGAATCCAATACCAAAAAAATAGTGCTCTATGGCTTGGGCGAGTTCTACAAAAAGCCCAAATATGACATACACACTAGACTCATAGACGTATTTCACCAAACCATAAATATAGAGCCAACGGTATATTGAAGAGGTAAACAGGATAGAAAGAACAAAAGCAACAATAACCGTCACCTGGTGGTTGAATTACTTACCAAAAGGATGGTTAAAATACCGGCCGTTGCTTAAGGACATCTTAAACTCTTTTCAAACAACAAAAATGAAAATACGCGAAAGAAAGGCAACTATTGCGGGTATAATTGATAAAAGAAACCCGAAGATAAGTACATCTTTCAATAACACTACTATCAATATCAATATTTTGAATAATAACATAAAAACTAACCAATTCCTAGAGACCCGATGTTAGAATAACGATTTATACAACACGTAAAAGATCAAACACGTCTCGCACCAATTAAATACTTCAACATGCTTAAACTTCATAAATACATATTTCATCTATTGTAATTCGCATAAAACCGTCGTCAAAGAACTAGGACTCTCAGATGATTGCGGGACAACTATCCACCTACAACATCCACAACAATCGGTACAGATTCAATTTAATATGAACAAATTTAAGTGTGAACTAACGCATAAAATGGTACGAAATTCTTTCACTAGACAATAACATAAATATAAACTACAACACATACAGTCGTGGTCAACTAATTAGGGACACTCTCTAGTTAATCCAAATTGTGAATTTATTTTTTATTTTCCAACGAGTCTAAACAATATTCCACATCTTTTACATGTAAGTATAATTAGTCATTTATGTGCCTAATTATACAAACAATAACAACTTCTTAAACATTAAACCTCTTTACAGTATAGCTGATAGATGATCACAGTGCTATTTGTTCAAAGAATGCTGGCTGGCCATTTAATTAGGGACACTGAGATATTGCGTCCTAGTTTCAAAATCTGAATCTCAATTATTATTTTCTTTCTTCTCCTATTCTTTGTGGTAGTTTTGGCGGCAATCTAGATTTGTAATTTCAAGTTTTGAGAGTTATTTTGAAGAACAATGGGCAAAAATAAAAGTTGCGATGCAACACTACGAAAAATAATCATGAAGTTTGTCGAGCGTGGTTGGTCATACCGAAGGATAGCAGGATATTTAAATTGTTCAAAAACTATGGTATGCAATGCAGTGCAACATTTCAGGCGCAATAACACAACTTTAAATGTGCCCAGAAAAAAAAGATCGAGAAAAATAACTCCGCAAGAAGATAGAATGATAACCAGGTTAGCTAAGAAAGATCCGTTTCTAGGCTCTATTTTAATTAAACATGAAGTGTTTGGGGCAGACGAAAGAGTCAGTGTATCAGCGAGGACAGTTCGACGACGTCTGGTAGAAGCAGGGTTGTTCGGAAGAGTGGCTCGCAAAGTACCGTTGTTAAAGAAAGAGCATAGAAATGCACGTTTGGCGTTTGCACGTAAATATGGACATTGGACCTACGACCAATGGCAACATGTATTATTCTCTGACGAGACCAAGGTTAATTTGATTTCTTCAGATGGAAGGCAATACGTACGGCGTCCTGTAAAAGCGGAAATGAATCCAAGATTCACAAAAAAGCAGGTGAAACATGGCGGAGGAAACATTAAAATGTGGGGATCATTTTCTGGACGTGGAGTGGGACCTGTGAGGAAAGTTCAGGGTAACTTAGACCAACATCAATACAAGGCAATATTAGAAGAAACTATGCTTCCCTATGCTGAGGAACATCTTCCTATTATATGGACTTTTCAGCATGATAACGACCCAAAACATACAGCCCGTTCAGTCAAGTCGTTTCTTAACAGACAGTCGGTATCAGTGCTAGATTGGCCAGCAAATAGCCCCGACCTCAACCCAATCGAGCACCTTTGGCACGAAATTAAGAAAAAAGTTGCCATTTATCGTACCACAACTTTAGATGAACTTAATGAAGCTTTTTGTGAGGCATGGGCAAACATTCTTGTTGAAATATGTCAGAAACTGATAATGTCTATGCCACATCGGTGTCAAGCGGTAATTACTAACAAAGGTTTTGCTACTGGGTACTGATTTTACCCGTAATAAAATGAAGTTGTTAAAGAAATTAAAATACTGCAGATTATTAGTTCTGTTTAACTCTATTTTTCATTTTACTTTACTGTTCTTAATTAAATGTCCAGCTACAGAATTGTACCTTAAATTGAATACATGGTTAACCTTTGATATTAAACACTTTTTTATATTTATTTAATCTTTTATTTACAGCCATTTATAGTATAATAATCGGATCAAATTATGCAAATAATAGTTACTGAGAAATCAACAGGGTTTTATATTTATATGTACATAGCCGGTTATTGCTGTCCACTATCTTGAATGTCCTTAATTAGTTGACCACGACTGTATATTAAACTATAGCAAACCACCCTTTACCCAATATACGCCAATACGAAAAATTATTAATATTTAAAAATATAGTAAAAAGAAATGGTCAAAAGTAGGCATAAAGCACTCTTGTGGAAATAAAAGGCTTCAACAAATACTTGCTTCAAAATCAAACAACCGGATTATAACTAACTATTATAAAAATTCGAAAACACTAAAAACGGCTGGAACAATAACAAAAAAAAAGTTACACTACAAAAATAGAATGTCGAAATCTGATAATAAAGTATTAACCATGTGCGGTATAATAAACGAACGAACGAACAAAAAGCCTAATAGACACACGAAACGTAATTTAGCACGTACACAGTAACTTAACAAGTGAGGATCGGAGAGTTAACACCAGCCTTCCATTCCAATAGCAAACGGAGAACGTGCTCACCAATCGATAGAAAATACTATATTTCTCAGCTCACAGCTCGGCAGATCCTTGACACTTCAATTGAATTGATGAACTAATTTGTTCATCCCCTTGTTTGTTTTATGTGTGAAGAATGGTCACTAATACTGCGTGTAAACTAGAGTAGAGAGAAAGAGGCTAACTAATAGAACTAAGTATTAAACTTTTTAAAACAGTTCACCCATTAAAGTTTATTTTCTAATTTTATTTGTATCCTATATTTTAGTAATTACTTAAACATTACATAAAATATTGAAATAAGTTTTAAACATTTTTTTTAATAAGAGGATAACCAAGAAATAATTTCTTTAAAATTGAGTGGTATTTATTAATTGTATATCGAACGATATAAGCTTTAGGGTATACACCAAATAGTTTTATTTTGTTCTATGTTAAAAGAATAATAAAATAAATAACGTGTAATTAAATAATATTATAAAATGAAATACAAAAAATACAACAATATCAGTCTAGTACATTAGTCATGTGATGTAAAGACTACACATTTACAAAGACTACAATATTGATGTAACATAGCTAAGCAGCTTCTCCTCTCTCCCAATAGTGCTGCACCCGACAGGATCCATAACCGTTACCTATTTTTTAGCTTTCCTTGTAAATGTACATTTTAAGGAATGCGAAATTGAAATTAAATGCCCTAATCACGGGATACGCAATCTTAGAAATTACTCTCTGTCTGTTGACGACCGCTTGGTCTTGGGAAAGAGAAATGACGCAAACCTGCAGTACTTAATATTACAGATCGTAGGGGGCTATGGATGGCCTTGTTAGAGTTTTCACGGGTCCCTTGCAATAGACCCTTTGTGACGGAACACCGTGTGGTTTTAGTCGGTTCGAGTCCGACATACCACCTCTACGTTAGCTCCGGTGAGGTGATGATCCGGGGGGGATTCCACACGAAAAAAAAGGGTATATAGAAGAACAAAGAGCTGCATGGACGTTTTTATGTTTTTATAGGGCCTTAAACGAGCCTGAAATAGATTTATTGTCAACTGTGGCCTGCCTACATTTCGGTGACCTCTTCGGGGAAACTGAAGGTTTTAATGTGCAGTTACAGAGGAAGTTGTAATGACGAACAATTGGCATTTTTCTGGCATATCATCGTCCCGGAGAAGCCTTCAGGCATATAATTTCTGGATGTTCTCGTCTCGGCTGCTGGCCAGGGTAGTCCATCAGCAACTTACTGTTAGATATAACTTTGTCTGTCGAGTTACCGTATTACAAGAATGTACCCAGCACTAGAAAAAAGTCGTGGAACATTATACTGTGATCGATCTATCATTGCTTACAGGGCTATTGTTGCCAATAAGACTGATATAGTGGCGATAGACCGATTAGAACGCCCGCAATGATCGTTGACATTGCCGTTGTTCATGAAGACAATCTCATATAAGCTAAACAAATAAAATAATTGGGTTTGGCTCATGGGATTGTCGACTTGTGGGTCGGCAATCATTGTACCGATAGTAATATCAGCCCATGGGTAGGTTGCTGAAAGCCTCGACCAATACCTTCAGAGGCTCACGTTAGGTTAGGTTAGGGCCTGATGCAGAAAGCAGTTCTTGATACGGCACGTATTGTGAGGTTTCTGTCTCTGGACCCCTATCCACCGGTAGCTAGGTCCCTTGCCCGATGCCGGTGGGACACAATTTTTATATTTTTAATTAATTTATACATTTGAAATTGTAATTTATATGTATTTTAAATTAAATAAAGAGAATAATACCAATTATATATATCTTCCTCCTCTGTTCTAAGTTCCCGTGCTCCACAAGTTCCATAATGTACTGGAATTATTGTTTTAACATCTTTGCAACATATGGAGTGCAATAAATTTATTTGATTTGATTTAAACATGTATACAAAACTCTAACCTTGAAACCATTGGTATTCCCGTAAGTATATATTTAATTATTGTAAATATTTTTTATATTTAAATACGCATTTCTAAACTGACAACTAACCCAATACGCGAAACATCATATATATACACATATATATATATGTATATATAGATATTACAAATCAATTTATTTGTGAGTTAGAATGGTTAAATATAAATATTAAAGTGTATGCTTTATGTATCTATGGGTATATAAATATATCAGCGTGGGGTAGTCACGTTTGAATAAAATCAATAATAAAATTATATTCTTTGTTATGTTTAGGCCCCATATACTTATCGGGGTACCAACAATAGATGGCATAAAAGAGAATAAGTATGGATGGGACGTACGTAAAAGCAATGTGCACTTTGAACAAGCTATATTGACCGATCTAACGAAAATTTGGTACATATAAGAGTTTACACATCCATCCATGTCACGCATTTAAATAAATCTTTCGTTTTTTTTAAATAATCAATTCCATGTCAAATTCAATACAGTTGGAATGTACTTGAACTGACTTAAAGTCTTGAATGTACTACTAAATGAATTGCACTAACAGTCTGAATCTGAATCTGAATTAAACTAGTAACATTTAAAATTAATGACTGTATTAACTAGGTAGATTAGACTGAATTTTGAAGGACTTCCTTAAATGAAAATTGAGCATGACCAAGCAAGATGAAGCTAGCTCTCTAGACTCTACTGAATGTTACTCAATATATAACCAATTGTATGTTTTATACCAAATGGTTATCCAAAAATATGAAAAATCATACATACAAAATTAAACTTTATTGGATACCGTATAATACAGCGTGTGACTAAACCATACCGTGATTTTAAAAAAGGGCCAACGCCATCTATCGAGACCACAGGTAATAAAGTCAAGTTGTAAAATATACAATAGAATGTAAAATTATAAAAAGAATATACAAATTGATTTTTGTTTAGTATAATAAAGTTATAGATCAATACACACAGAGTCACCGCAACTATAGGTTGCCTTGACAAATGTGAAATTAATATTAACAAGATAAAATAATTAAATACCTGCCTGTGTTTATCTATAGATTCCCCTTATGTAAATGGTTGAGTCTTATGAGATGAAATCGCGCAAACCAACTCATGGTCACTCTTTTAAATTACCACACAGATATTACAATATTTCGTGTACAATATATACTATTCTATAAAACACTACTGTATCCTGTGCTATTATGTTGCTAAAAGTAAATAAACTAAAATTAGGCTAATAAAGTAATGTAGTTAGGCAGGGAAAAAAGAAGTTAAAAAGGAAGAAGAAATAAATTAAAACATAAAATGAATAACATATGCTGTGAATCTGTAACAGTTGAACCCCAAGCCATCTTCTTACAATACAATACTTATCTTACAAATATGTATAATAGATAACTGCTATAAAATTTACCTTGTAATTGTTGCAATATATTTATTGCATTACATGTGAATATTATAGAATTAATAATATTAATAGTTAATGTGAAGCAAGACGTTTATAACCTACTCATCAGAACAGGGAAATTGTTTTCGGAGTTCCACAGAGAGATGCTTTAAGGTTTATCATGACATAAACATTCATTTGAAACAATAAAATTACTGAGATTATTTTTTTTTATAACATCCTTTCATTCCATTCCATTTTAAGAATGATGATAAAGGATGGGAGGTGCAGGAAGGGGAATGAGGAGAATGGGGATGCAGGGAGGGGAACGAGGAGAGGGGGATGAGGGAAGAGGAAAGAGGAGAGGGGAAAATTGGGGCTCTGGAAACATCAATAATTTCTAGGAAATGCCACAAAAGCATTGCTCACAACTGTACCACACTGATCGAGCTGGCCCATTCGTCCCTAAGCATGACCCTACAATATATTTTTATTTTATTGTATGTATTTCTTTTTATGGAATCTGACACTGACAAAGTATTCAGATGTCTTGGCTTCCTTATTAATTATCGATAAGAGGGGCTTTTCTATAAAAACATTCCTCTATCTTTAAGGTGAGTGAACGGTGACCTATAATTACAGGTATACTATATATGTCCAGACTCATTGTACATGTACTGACCTTGTTTCTTCTATATGAGGGTTTAACAAGTGCATCATGTTTTATATACTCCAGAGCAAACTCCTCTACGTCCACTTCTTTACTCTTTAGTTTCAGCATTCTGTAACATAAATACACACACACACACACATACATTCAAAAATTCAAATTGCAAATTTGTTTATTTGCAAGTATGTCGGACAAACAACAGATGTTAGTAATTAGAGTAGTAGTAGTATTGGCTCAGTACATTCTACTATCACAATGGTATGCAAAAGATCATAAGATATAACTTATAGCTTACATGCCATAATAGGAAAAATATAGATTACTAACAAAGTTCTTTAAATTATAATGAAATGAAATTATAATTATTTAAATATCAAAATTGCTAATGAAACTATGTAAGCTTTGGACATACACTATGCATTAAAATAATTATATTATATTGTGAGTTTAGATGTAATGTATTTATTAACTTTATAAAAACACTTATTTGGAAGCCATTTAATCAATTCATATTGTGTGCATTGTGACCAGCACTCGCCAGTGTGGGACTACTGCGGAATCTTTGTGCTTGTTTATAGCTCATACTTACTTTTTAGTGTATATGTACATATAACTTTTCTGCATAAATATTTCTCATAAAAATCTGGATAGTATAAATCTAAATTATGTATACTATTTCTTTAATGTATTTAGGAGAAATTTTATTTTTGAACAAAAAATTAATGCATATGTTATCAATTAAGATCAAATAGAAAAAACAATTCATAGTCAATAACAATATAATACATAATAACTATAGGCTTGATAATATATAAAAAGATATGTATTTTGTTATTTTTTTTTTATGTTATTTTAGCATACCAGTAAATATTTTGATAAGATCTTGTACACATGTTTACAAATAAACTATGATTATTATGATAACATGAAAACAAAGAATTATGTATTATATATTACAGGAGGAGTTCTCTGTCTAGAAGTCTCATTTACTTCATCTATGGCACTACATAATTCTTTGCAGTTTAATGCATAGCAAAAATCTTTGTTTTGGACTATTGAATATGATGCAAAATGGTTATGTACTTTCTAACTTATTTAATACAAAAAACATACAGCTAAGCAATTAAATACAAAAGAAGCACTAAAAGTTTCCACAATAACTGTTTTAATTAAAAATATTATTATGTAGGAATATACATAAAACAAATTAATAATCTATACACTGCAGCACACTCAATGTAAAAGAACATGTACATATATTAACGCCAGCAATTACGTACCTGTCCGTATTCTTTGAGAGTTTATTAAATGTCCTGCAAATAAGAATAATACACCTTTTTTGGCTATATGTTGTTCGAACACGTTTAGTATGGCACGTTATTAACGTTTTGATTAGCTTATGATATCATATAAAGAAACCGACCGACCATTACTTGCCTAGTCAGTACTTATAAAAGGTTAGTTATGTCATTCATGTAAGTTTTTGCTTTTTTGTAATGATAAAACACAACAATGTAATAATTCTTCACACACAATTTCAGTAAATCCACTTAATACTGCTTTACATTTAGTGCACCTTGGCACGGCGCAAATCACATTTGTTGTTTTATTTTTCTTAGAACGCAGCTCTTTGGTCAACTTTATTTATTATTTTTCATTTTATTGCAATTTCTTTTAGTGTAATATGTGAGGAGGAAGAGAAGAAAGTAGCAGCGGCGTGAGCTTGACGTTAAACTGACACTTGACACGACGCCGCTTGACGTTTATACCAACAGTTCACATTTGGAATATTATGCTGCAGTTCAACATCTTATCACCAAAAACTACTTAAAAAGAAAGAAAAAGAGGCAAAGCTACGGCTTATTTTATATTGATAATTATTTTTTTTAATTATGGAATACTATGCTATACTATACGTCCCGATAAGGTAGAATTACTGTGAAAGATTAGACACAACAAATAAATAATAGTAAGTGGTCAGGAGATGACCAGTCCCAACCAAAGCCACTCGTTCACGAGCATTACGCATGCGCTAGACATCGTTCATTTCTGGTTGAGTTGGACCTCAGAATAATTGTGTGGGCGATGGCTAGCGCATGCGCCTAACTGTTATCGAATCGAGCCAAATAAACCAACACCATCGTCGGCAGGACATCTAGACAAACATGAAATACTCAGAACTGCCAGGCAACACAGACAATCATTTTACAAATGATTACACAGTTCTCACATGTAGAATTCAAATAGATAGAATACATAGATAAATATTCAAAATGAAACATAAAAGGGCATGTCATAAATTTTAATGTTAACGGTGCTTATACAGATAAAATTATTTTATTAATATTACATAGCTAAAGTACGTAAAAAAATTGTAAATGCATGATGCCGGAAAGCCAAGGCCCTGTAGCCACAAATGCCTTAGATAAATTCTCTTGCACTTTGTGACCATGATTATTATTATTAATTAATTAAGTTTGATTTGATTATGAGCAAATAGAGCTTAAAAAGTTGAGGTTTACAATATTATGAGTACATGCTTTTATGCAGTAGCATACAGGCATGTACCTAGATTTAGGTTTATCCGAATACATTTAGGGATTTACGGCCATAAAAAAAGAATATTCACGCAAGACGAATTATGTTTGAATTTAATTTCGCTTCAACATTCAACACTCCACCTGCACCTGCAACAGTCGCACACATTCTGTTTTTTTTTTAAGTTCAATAAGATATTCTTTGAAACGCAACGCGACATCTTAAACTATGTATAAGTATATATGTCTCAATATATATTGAACCTTGGCCTAAGATCGATTGCTGCCTATTTAAAGAGAAAACATCTGATTCCTTCGATCATGTAAACCAACGCTTGAGTTGCATTTTTCCGAAATAAGTAAGGTTTCCGTAGGCCCAACTCTCCTCCTCCTCTTTCCTCTTCCCTAATCCTCCCACTCCTCTTTTCCCATCACCTCATTCCCCTCTCCTCGCCCCCCTCTCCTCTTTACCCGCTCCCATGTCCCCCCATTATATCATTACGCTTAAAGGCGGACAGCACACTTACAACTCTTGTGTTACAGGTCCATGGATGGCGATTGTCACTTAATATCAGTGGACCCGTCTGTTCCTCTGTCCCCCTATATTATAACAAAGGAAAAGTTAAAAGTACTCACCTGACTAAAGCTTCGCAGTCAAATGAGTAGCACTATAATAATATGAATTTATGTACCTGAAACATTTATATTTTAAATATCAAACGCACACATACTGGATGGGAGAGAGTGATGCTTAAGCACATATGGGCGGTGCCGGTGTATCACAGCAACACAGAAACACCGATTTTGAGACATTTAACAGTAGGTACAACTACCGTTTCATCGAAGTCCAAACCTCCCTTTAATCTCCCCCCCTTCCCCTACCCTCTGGCAGCGCACTCGCTACTCTTGAGTTGCACGTATCTATGGGCAGTGGTAGTCATTTGCCATCCGGTGACACGTCTGCTCGTTTGCCCTGTCCATGTCCTGCCCATCTGTTTTCGTGGATTATCAACATATCTTACGTAATAGTAATAAAGATATAAACGCAAATATATATATACATACATATATGTCAGTTCACGAATTTCTCCCCTCGCGATAGGCACAGAAAACAGTCTAAGACTTGCCAATGTCCTGAGATACCTCACGAGCAAATAATATTAGAATAATATATGTATGTATATACTGTAAAATGTTTATTCAACCAAAAACGAACATAGACCTGTATGAGATTTAATAAGAAAATTTTGTTTTCGTTCTAATTTTCATATCCTTTTAGTACCTTTAAAATAATAAATCACTCACATAGTTGGTGATGCACTCATCGCTGAGGTGTGGATGCGTTTATGACATAATAACTACCTACATCTATCATGTATTGCGGACAACTTCAGTGCAATACCTGGCGCAGCGCAACCGTTCGGGGGCTGGTGCGGGGATGGTCTTAAATCAATAAATGATTACACCTCTCATTCGGAACCTTAAGTGCAGGCATGAATCAATAACTGCAGCAGCCCTGCAACCAACTTCAGTCTATAGGCTCACCGATTTATCTGATATGCACATATAAGTAACAACGATATATATAGTAGTGTCTCTATCTCATTTTGACGTATGACTACAACTCTGTCCTTTTCACGACAAGTTACCGATGCAATATTCTCAAAATGTAATCTTGAACATCCATGTTGTTTCCGGATGTCCACTAATGTTATTTGAATTACTGCCACACATATGTACATTATAATCTTGTTTTGTTCCTATTAACTAATTTTTATTGCATTTTGCCACGTTTATGAAAGCAATTAAAATATAACAATGATAGACTATAGATTAAAATAAAATACACACTATATTGTTCAAATCTTTACATACCGGATGTCACAATTTTGGTAAATTTCACAATAGGTTTTTCTCTACAAGTGTAAGGTATTGCTACCATATGCAGAAGTGAATGAGTGTAAAATTAAGATGGTTTGTAAATCGCAAACCGAGATTTGATATTTCAAAAGTTGATTGATACTTCAAAAGTTGTTTTTTAAATATGAAAAGGGTATTTATTTTATTTATATATAAAAATATGTATATATAAATGTAAGAGTAAGTAATAATAATAATAATAATGAGTATATAATAATGTGTGAATAGAAAAAAGTCTACTGGCTATTTTATATCCGCACATTCACACCTTAAGCATTTCTCATATATCGTTATGATCTATTATGGTTGTACTAAAATAGTGGAAATTTTACAATCTATCAACACTCTTTATTTAGTTATTCAAGGGCTAGAGGGTGCTGAAAACAAAACTCTTTAATCATGATCACACAGCTGTTATAGACGGGTCTAGTCTCGGTTGGACATCAAGAACTTGCAAAAATTTAAAAAAAAAACTAATAAATTGACAATTGGTGTGCAAGATCCGTCTTGGATCAGACATGACTTCTTTCTTCGTTATACTCAAACATGAGTATAACTAGAAAACTTAAATTAGTGACATCTAGTGTCGAGGTTCCTAGTCCTGACTATAATGTAGAGTGGGTGCTTTTTGTGGGTAAGTTTTTGTGTAATGTCAATATAATCCTTACCTGTACTGTCCTGTCTCGATTTTTTCATGAGAGACATACAATTTACTATCAGTTCCTACAAACAGATATCTAGTCCAAAAATGATCATCAAACTTTATTATTGCTTGGGAACATGACTTATTAAAGTTCTTATTAATCTAATTCAGATCAGCGCCATCTAGTGATATCATACTCAATAAAAATATTAATAATTAATAATTGTCAGATCCATGACATCGAATGATTCTTTATTTTTTATTTTTTTTTTATTTGTATGCCTACCATAATGACTCCACTTTGCCTGATGGTAAGCAATAAATGAAGTCCAAGAGTGGTGGTGACCATCCTCATTGCATGTCTAGTCAGTGTAGTATGGTGACCCACACTATGGCGGCCTGGTGAGATGCTTTTTAACGCCCCGCTTAAAAGACCCAGGATCAAAGTGGGAAGGAAAAACGTGCGCTGGTAGTGAATTCCAATCTTTCACCGATCGGCACAGGAAAGAAGAGCCAAACCGTTTCGTTCGGGATCGCATACCTTCGACTCGCAAACGGTGACTCCTCAGGCCAGCACGTGTAGTCCTGTAGAGGAAGGGAGAAGGTGGAACCAATTGGAAGAGCTCGTCAGAACACTCCCCGTGATGTAGGCGATAGAGAACTGCCATAGAGGCGACATCTCTTCGCAACTGCATTCAAATTCAACATATTTAAAAACAATCAAGTATAATTTCATATTATATAAGTCCTCTTTATTGAACGTCCTTTACTCAAGAGGTGTGTTTGCCGCTGTAAAATGCGTAAAACTATAAATCGGAAAGATGGATTTCAAAATTGTCTATAAGAGCAGCGTGTTAGTTCAGTCATATAGTCAGGCATAGTTAAAAAAAAAAAAAAAAAACTAAAATAAACACGATTTGACACTAGTAACAATGTATAATGTATTGGACGATTCAAACCAACCAAAGGAGTCCCAAATCCATTGGTTTACTAGTATCATAACAGTTCGATGGTTCCTCTTTTTTGTAAAATTCAGAATACATTTTCCAAATTTTGGAATGAAGTATTGCATTGTCCTTATAATTTATTATTATAGAGTGGTGTCGATGGGTGGCGGTTGACACTTATCATTAGGTAATCATTTTGATTTTGTACCGTCATTCATCCCCATCACTTACATACAGAGGGTGTCTCATAAATAATGTCGGTTTTTAATATTCACTTTGATTAATAATTAATCATACGAAAAGAAAACCTTAGTATTCAAAGAATAGCCCATCGTATTCTACAGTCCTAACCCAACGTTCAGCCAGCTCTTTGAGTCCTTGGTAAAACCATTCCTTGGGCTTAGATGCAAAGAATTGCCGCACTGCATTTTCAACATCTTCTCTTGACTCGAATTTTTTTCCACGCAGGAACTTCGCCATGGATCTGAATAAATAGTAATCAGATGGTGCAAGGTTTGGACTAAATGCTGGATGTGGTAGGAGTTCAATTCCATCAAGTTCTTTAATCTTATCCCGTGTAACTTTCGCCGTATGCGGTCTAGCATTATCCTGTTGTAAGAGCACTCGTTTTCGATTGACTAAGCCTGGATATTTTTGTGATAAAACCTCATACATTCGTGTCAGCTGTCCACAATATAACTCAGCATTAATAGTTCGACCATCCGGAACTATCTCAAAGTACACTAAACCTTCATAATTCCACCAGACACATAACAAGACTTTCGACTCTCTTTTCACGACAGGTTCAGGTAAAACAAGTAACAATGCGTTTAATAAAACGATCACCTTTCGGCAGAGCAAGGAGCTGTTTACACACCTCTACTCGACGTTTCGCCTGAATCTCGTCTAATTCATGGGGCACTATACGACAACTTTTATAAGTCTTACCTAATGATTTTAAGTGGCGATGTATAGTGTCTTTAGAAGGTCCCAACGAGTCCGATAATCGACGAGTGCTGGTACTGGGTTGGTTTTCTACTGCTTCCTTTGTAGCCTCAACATCCCACACAGGTGGACGACCAGAACGCGATCGATCTTCAAGTGTCAAATCTCCACTGTTAAAACGATTAAACCAACGCTGTGCCGTTCGCTCATTAACCATGTCTTACCCTTCAATTTCACATATTTTCCTTGCTGCCGCGGCTGCTTTGAGCTTTTGTTTCCAATAATGTCTTAACAGTACACGAATTTCATATTTATCACACTCCATACTTTTTAGTATCAAAACGACCTACGACGTCAATAAACAAAGACAGTACGATTCAATTAAAGTGAATCAATTGCACTCTCCACAGGACTAGAGAATATCTTAACAAGTTGCGACATGTATAAAATGAGGCGTAGTAAATTTTTAGTTATGAAACCCGACATTACTTATGAGACACCCTCTGTATATTTCAGAATGATAATGAAATTGACTTCTAAGATTTATTATAGACAGGGTGCTAATAAAAGCAGGTTAAAAGCTTGCATAATCATTTATATTCGCAGTCGGATAAAAACCAGAATAGGGGCATGCTTATTTACTTATAGAATAGGTACACTGTTAATACAGTATTTGACGGTACATGGCGCCGCAATAATAACAAAAATGTGCGGGTAGATGAAAAATTTTCTACCTCACGAAGTCGACTACGGCGGTTGTGCACCTCTTAGCCAGTCAGCGAGTGACCTCACGCCGCGACGGGTGTAACCTGCTCGAAACCGTTGGTCTAATCAAGCCGCGGTTCAGTACTATTAATCAATAATTACACCTCGATTGTTAGATGTTATCGATTATATTATCAACTGAAATATTGTACCAGAAATTTGTTTATCATATTTTTCTTGTAACTTCTTTTTTTTGGATACTGGAGTTTTATGACCTGGTTCATGTCAATTACTCCTTGAACGTAACCCGTTGAATTTATACATACATACACGCGCAAGTCATTGTAATTCTTATATTTTTCGTGGGCGAACGTAACTCATTTATAATCATAATCATAATCATTTATTTATTTGTTAAACATAGGTAAATACAATTATTGAAGGTCTTAAATAAATCGATAGTCCACTATGTTTTGCCATTAATACAATTCAAATAATTAGCATAGTTACATTGAAATATAAATTAAATTGTTATTATTAATTATGTCACATTTATCATTAATTAGGTATTGAAATTAATATTAAGGCTTATATAATACTAAAATTAATTAGTTAAATATATTATATTCCATTCCATTACAATTATCACAATGTATCATTCAAGAATTCCTCTACCGTATAATTTTTCAATTAGTAGGCTATTAAATAAAATTATGTGAATGTCATATTTTATCATTCAAGAAATCATTAATAGAATGGTAACATTTTTGAATTAATATGATTTTTAACTTTGTTTTTAATAAATTTGAATTCAGTTGTCTTATATTATTAGGAATCTTATTAAAAATCACAGGACCCCTGTATATAATACTTTTATAAAGCAGCGCTGTTTTCGCTGGATATACCTGTAGCCTGTTATTATCACGCCGACCACGAACTACACTATCTGATAGTTTTGGGAATAGGTGTAGATTATTTTTAACAAATAAAACTACTTCCAAGATATATAATGGGGGTAGAGTTAGTATTTTATGTTTTACAAATAGAGGTTTGCAACTGTCAGTTGGTTTAATGCCGAACATTGCACGTATACTACGTTTTTGCATTTTGAACACCTTCTCTCTATTCGTTGAGTTACCCCAAAACAAAACCCCGTATCTAAGCACAGATTCAATGAGCCCATAGTATGCTGTGAGGATCGCATTAGTGCTTAGGGTTTGAGCTAATTTATACAGAGCAAAAGAAAAACTACTAATTCTTGAGTTTAGTCGGTCAACGTGATATTTCCAAGTAAGTTTTGTATCTATATTCAAACCAAGAAATCGAATATTTAGCAGTTTCATTTATGACAGTACCATTATAAGATATCGTTATATTTTTTTGGGTTTTTAATCTCTGATTGAAATGCATTATGCTTGTCTTCTGAAGATTTATTTTAAGATTATTATTATTAAGCCATGCTACTACGGATGCCAAGGAGTTATTGATCTCAAATTCATAATTATTGACATCGTTACACGGTATAGTTATTGAACTGTCATCAGCGAATAATGTCATTGGATAGACGGTTGAACTTGGAAGATCGTTTATATATATTATAAACAAAAGGGGGCCCAGCACACTCCCCTGGGGAACCCCGCAAGTTACATGACTTGCCTGAGGAATATGTTTCTTCATTTTTTGTTTTATAATTAATCCTTGATAGCTCAGTTACTTGTTGCCTATTCATCAAGTAAGATCGAATTAGTTCCAAAATATTTCCTCTTATACCATATACTTCCAGCTTACTCATTAAAATCCTGTGGTCTACGCAATCAAATGCTGAAGACATGTCACAAAAAATGGTACATACAGGAGATGTTTTATCTACGCAAGACATAACGCTATACAGAAAGTCATATATTGCCATGTTAATTGATTTACCCCGTCTAAACCCCTTTTGCTCGTTACATAGAATTTTGGTAATTTCTAGGTAGTTATAAATTTCGTTATAAATGTATTTCTCAAATATTTTGGAGAAAATTGGAACCAATGCGATTGGCCTATAATTTTCAACTGATTGTTTGTCTCCTTTTTTGTATAGCGGCTTTATAATAGTTAATTTTAGTTTTTCTGGATAAGCTCCCGTCGATATACTTAAATTAATGAGATAGGCTCAAGTGATGACAAATATCTTCATTTACAGCTTTAATTATTTTGGTCGAGAAGCCATCATATTCTACGTTGCTTGTATTTTTTATACCTTTTATTATTTTGTTTATATGGTATGGCAGACTTGGAGCTAAAAACATTGAATTTACACGATGTTCAATTGTAGATGTTACGTTTATACCTGCATTTGGTATTTGTTTAAGCTTTTGTACAATTTACTTATTTCAATTATATTGTACTAATTTATAAAGTTGTTGATTATTTCATAATGTTACTATCTTATTTTTTCGTATTAGACTTTAAATATTTTAATTGTTTGATTATTATTTACCTGTCGCCGTTAAGTGTTACAAAATTAATTTTAATATTATTTAATTAAATTGATAAAATTTTGTAATATTGTAACATGTAATTATCTTTCATATATACGTCAGCCAGATATTATGTATATATAATATTTAAAGAACTAAATCTGTTGTTGGTTGATATAACTTTGATACCTACCTGCTTGTGAATGTGATATGCTAATAGATATTATCTTCAAATCTACACCTATTTGATTGGTAATTAAATTTCATACATCGCAGTGTGTTTTTTTCTCGTTGCAGATTATGATAGATTTAGCTAAGTAGGTAAGCCAGGAACGAGAAGCGTCTTAGCCAGAAAGGGATATTCTTGCTAAATATTTGAAATGAGTGTACACAACCAGTATTTATATTGATTCAGAACAAAAATAGTTTAAAATGCACCTTAATCAATCATAATTATATGATGGTCGTCAATATGCAATCGTTGGCCGCGCTTCGAAGCAGGTATCAGGATTGTTTTCACAAAGGGTAACTAACGTTATTGGTTTAAGCGGCGCGGGCGCACGTCAGTACATGATTAATTTATGATTATGTTCGACGTTTAATATTTGTTGTCATTTCAGCCAAATGACAGTTATGTTTAAGCTATAGGGTAGTTTTAGAGTGTACCGCGTTTAGACGGACAAACAGACTGTCGCAGCGGGCTGCGTTGTTATATAAGGCTCTAAGGAACAATTCGTCACACACAGGCGCGCCTCGCCGAGATTACCACTTAGCAGCACAAAGACGCCTCATAGTCACTCTTTACACAATTTGTTAGACAGCATCACGATACCAATGTTTGCATATATATAGGATTTTGATAGTTTGATTTAGACCTTTGATAGTTCCAGTTTTACATAACGTTACTGATATAAAATACGTTCATACCACGATTAGAGTGCGGTGTAGATACTGTTTATTCTGTACGATTATACAATTTATTCATTTGTTTATTTATATTATTAATCTACTTTTATATACTAAAAGTTAGGGCACAACAGACTTCTGCTCGAGTTGAAATCAGTCGCTTGAAGACCGATTGAATGGCTAATCATCGTACATGTTTCATTGCATTTCTATGTAACTCATTTTTAGCAATTACAATTCGTTTAAATTCCAAAGTAGATCCAGTAGATTCCAGTGTAGATCGGTTCATATCGCTCGGACAGTGTAACTAATTTATCTCATTATACTTAGTATTCCTAATAATAATAACTCCACACATCTCACACATGATCCCAAACTAAGCTGACCTTGCATTATGGTCCAGACTAAACATACTTGTATATTTCGAAATATATACTAGTATTTAATGAGCGTTTTCACTTATTACGTGACTAGCAAAAAAGGAGTACGTAATTTTACATGTCTGTATGTGAGTTTTCTTATTTCGCTATGACTTTGTTATAAACTTTAATTAAAACAGATTTGGATGTCATTATAATCCTTACATCGCTCCAAGTGACAGTAGGATTAGAATAGAAAATATATATTTGTTGTAAATAATTCAATAAGACGCAATCTTCAATAATAAAACATCTGAAAATATCAGCGAATAAAAATTAAATAGACGCGAGCTTAAGATCACAGAAAACTCTTTACATGCAACATTTTTTATTGTGTTTAATACATTCACCTGGTACACTGATAGAGAGACGTTAATATTTTTATGATATATATTATTGTACGAGTATATTATTATGTAAATATTTTTACTACTATTTTTATGTTCTGAAATAGGCGATAATTATATATGTGTAGTTGCGTGGAGGTCAGTAACGGATGTGAGTAAGATACATCACCGTGAGCGATGTATCGCACTCGGCGGGTCCGGGGCGCAGCTGCCGAGCGCGACCTGCGCTCATTTCACTCACTCTTCCGTCACTTATCATATGTACACCGCCGGTAGGAACCGCGATATATTTGCTACTATTTGATTAATGAGGTGGTACTATACATTCTTTTAAATAAATTTCTTGCATTACGAATAATTCCTGTGTCGCTGGCGGCTCCATTAACATACAAACAACGGACACAAACACAAAGAACACACAGACTCGAGACAACTCTTTGTGAATCACACTCATTTTCGTTCCGTTTGGGAATCGAACCCACGACCTCCGGTTCAGCAGTCATGGTCACTAAGCACTAGTCCAACAGGCCCGTCAAAATGTGTGGCTCGCCCCTACCAAATGTAGTTTCGTATGGAGAAGAATGGGCAAGAAATCCACCGTTACTCTTTTAAAATGTTTTGTTTAAATACAATCATTATATATAGTATATATAGTATGTGTGAAAACGATGCATTTTTACAAACACAGTAAAAGTAAGTATATGGTTTACATTGAATATTAACAAATAATAAGTCAGTGTGTAAGTTAAAATAATCACTGTGGTGATGATGTGTAAATCAATGTTACAAAAATATCATTCCTTATACAATACAATTAGCAACCAGTTTGATTTTGTCTAGTTATAAGAGAAACATCTCATATCATATCATGGACTACTCATTAACGTATACAATTGTTATTTACAAAAATGACAGATTTAATTAATTACTTTACATTAGGTTAAATTAACGTGAAGAAAAATCTGCTGTTAGTAATTTAGGTAGAACTGCAATTAACCATAAAAGGATATTTTAATAAAACCGGCCAAGTGCGAGTCGGACTCGCGTACAAAGGGTTCCGTACCATTATCTATAAAAACGGCTACAAAATCATGTTTATAGTATGTAACCCCCTTAAATATTTATTTCATTTTAATTTAATTATTAATTTTTAAAGTGAATATATAGCTAAACATTCTGTGAATATTCTAAGCTTCTAACTGTTGCCGATATCAATATTTAGAAAAAAGGAATAAAAAATCATGTTTGTTGTAAAGGTAAATATTTATTTTATTCAGTTTTTTAGTATTTGTTGTTATAGCGGCACCAGTGAATATTTCAACTGTCTAACTGTCACGGTTCATAAGATACAGCCTGGTGACAGATGGACAGACGCACAGCGGAGTCTTAGTCTATTACTAAGACTCACAACACAACCGGTTTTCTGTGAGGCCGTGGTATCGCACCGGTCGAGCCGGCCTATTCGCGCCTAAGCATGGCTCTACCACGTATATAAATTTAATGTTACAAAACGTATTAAATGGAAGTTAATAGCTTCACTTCGGTGAAAATATATACTTGATATATATATATATTTTTTTATACTATAGGGGGACAGACGAACAGACGGGTCACCTGATGGTAAGTGACACCGCCGTCCATGGACACTTGCAAGTCATGAGTCGCAAGTGCGCTGCCCGCCTTTGAGGGTGGTGAGGGATGGGGGATGCAGGGAGCGGAAAGAAGAGAGGAGGGATGAGGAGATGGAAAAAAGGAAAAAGGAGATGAGGGGAGAGAAAAGGGGGGAGGGGGAATTGGGCCTCCGGAAACCTCACTCAATTCGGGGAAATGCAACGCAAGCGTTATTTCACAACCGGTTTTCTGTGAGGCCGTGGTATCGCACCGGTCGAGCCGGCCCATTCGTGCCTGAGCATGGCTCTACCACTAATTTTTTTTTTTATTTGTAAGCCTACCATAATGACTCCACTTTGCCTGATGGTAAGCAATAAATGGAGTCCAAGAGTGGTGGTCACCATCCTCATTGCATGTCTAGTCAATGCAGCATGGTGACCCACACTATGGCGGCCTGGTGAGATGCTTTTTCACGCCCCGCTTAAAAGAGCCGGGATCAAATTGGGAAGGAAACACGTGCGCTGGTAGGGAATTCCAGGCTTTCACTGATCGGCACAGGAAAGAAGAGCCAAACCGTTTCGTTCGGGATCGCATATCTTCGACTCGCAAACGGTGACTCCTCAGGCCAGCACGTGTAGTCCTGTAGAGGAATTACACTAATATGTAATTGGCACTACATACGCTGCTCACATATAGTATACAATTACAAATCTGTATCCATAGTACTGTAGCAAACTTAAGCACATAAGTATAGGCATTTAATTGCCACTTTTCCTAACCAACCTGAACATATAAATGACGCATCTAACAACGTTTGAATCTAAAGTTCGAGTCGCAACATCATAAATCTTATTTCATTAAACCATTTCTATTCATAAATATGTACATTTTATAATATCAAGAATCTCAAACATTATTTCCCGACCTTTTTATGAAAACAGTTTTAGATGGTCAAAAACTACCTATGAAATGTATCTACCAACGAGTTAAGCACCATGCATTGAGATTGTGCTAAGGAGGGCTTTCTCAATACAAACACTGTAGCAGGGAAGTCACTTGACTCAAACGACAGTCCTAATAATACAAATTGTAGACAGAAGATCTAAATCCAATTTGAAGTAATAAATCACGGTGACATACTTATTATATTGTTTTATTTTGGAAATAAGATAATAAAACTGTCTGATCCGCCGCAAGATTACTACTAGACGATAGCACATGGAGTATTATATTGATACAGAATAGCCCTGAACACTCTACAAAATTAATTAAAAATCAATGTCAAATTTGCAAAGAATATATTTAGGCAACGTTTTATTATCTGTAATCGGTCAGACGAGTCCAGTGCACGATTAAATGAATGACAACCTGCATTACATAAAGTCGATTTAGTCATCATTATTTTAGAAGAGAGTAGATATTTAATCATCAATAATACTACTACTATCTAACCGTCCTCGTCCACTGCAGTTATCATTATCGGGTTCATATCTTTTAGAAAATCATAAGACTATCCAATAAAACCTTTCATCTTATAATAGTTTGATTAACATTAACACAATATTCAATACGCATCACGAGTACCTCAACTGATATAACATAATGATGTCTTGTTGTCTTGTTATGGAAATTTATATCTATAAGCATTTACATACGTACATATGTTTCTTTGTCACGTTGTTTTGTTCTAATAGTGGGAGTGAGATAAGGTACAACATTAATGGTTACTGATCCTGTCTGCCGAGCACGAGATCGTGGGTTCACTTCCCACTCGGGACAAACAATTGTGTGATCCACATAATGTTATAGTTATCCCGAGACTGGGTGTTCTTCGTAACCGTTGTTTGTAGACACAGCATACACCGACTTCTATATCCGCGAGGGGTAAGCAGAGGCGTCTACACTTCTCGTTTTACTCACGCAGTGCCTAGCCTATTGCCATCATTCGGGCTCTGTCTGGGTGTATATATGTATGTATAATGTACTGTCTGATAGATAACAGTCTGATCTATTAGTCGCCTTTTACGACACCCACGCGAAGAGATGGGGGGAGGGGGGGCTATTTTGTAATCTGACACAGGAATAATTTCTAGTGATTGATCTTTAAAAAAATAATAATTATAATTTGTACATGTTTATCTACAAATTAGTGTTGTGTGTTGTTTGAACATACAAAGTACGATAAGTGTAGGAGGAGGCCGCGTGACGCACACCTCCCCGCTGTAATTAGTGGAGACTACTTGTTGCTGTCGGTAATTACATGTTATCCGCTATCGCAGTGAGATAGCGGCCGCTCTTGACCGAGCGCGCGAGTGCCGACATCGCGGGACACGTTTCATAACACATCTCCCAACTCGACTACCACTAGCAACGTAAATATGATTGAAACAGAAAATATTTGTTCTATAATTTACTTTTAAATAAGTAGATATGATGGCCTTCAAGGATAATTCTATCATGACGTCTTTCTTAACGTAATTTAAAGAATTATGAACTAACTCCAAACCGTTAAGGAGTTGTACCTTCCTCCGTCAGTTACATGAGATGCATATAATATCTCATTAGCTTTAAAAAGTATAGTTATGAAAGAAGCATTGTTAATGATAATATAATTTGAGGATTTCCCTGGGATCATATCAACAAATCTTGACATGGTTATAATGGGACCACCACAGGCGTATGGAAAGAAAGAAAGAAATAATATTTATTATGAAATTTAAAAGTAATCATAGTAATTGTTTAAACAGTCAATTATACTAACATTACACTAAATAACTTAAAACTAAAGGAGACAACTGTGTTAGTTTTGAGTTCTCAGTAAAGACGTGGCGCCTGATATTTGCTAAGATCGGATGTAATGACGCTCACGGACAACAGATAGCGTTAATACACAAAATTTGAAAATGTCTTATTATACATGATAAATAAACATATGTACAAAAAAAATAATAAGAACACATTGACCTGGAACGCGGTTTGTTTATGGTAAAACCATACAAAAACTAAAAAAGTTAAAATAAATAAATACAAAATAGTTGAGTGTTGCTTCACCCGACACATATACGAGTACATCTCACAGACATAAAGATAATAAGTTCTGCGCGAATGCAATTTTACAAATTGTTTGCCTTACATTATTCAAGTAACATTCGTGATAAATATTTTAGCCGCTATTTCAATATAGACAAGCTTGAATCTTTTATTAAATTTAAGGCTATAATTAACGTTAACTGAACCATCCTTTTGTAATAATATATTAATTCTCACGTTATCAGTGCACAGCAATGGTGGAAAATTCTTTGATAGAAAATAATGTGAAATGTTTCGTGCAGGAATATTGTGCGTGTGTGACTTTAATTAAAACAAAAGTTATCTGTATTCGACTTATGTGTTCACATGTATGTGTCCAATGTATTGCACAATTTTCTATATTGAAATACATAGTTTTAGGGGAAGTTTTGCTGATATAATAAATATAAAATGGAGATAGACCACGTAACTCGTCAATAACCAACAGCAAATAACTTGAATAGTCGCTGTAACCGTAAGTCTATGTATGTATGTTCACCATTCCATAACTATAAACATTATTCCATAACTATGAACATAAGCTTTCGAGAATACGTCACCGAACTAAGTATTTTTAATATACTTTAGAATATGATTAGTAGTAGTAAATAAATAAAAAAAAGCTGGGAGTTTGTCATGCAGTCTTGTTTATTATTTATCTCATTAAGTACCTATTTGTTTTAAAAAATGTTTAATTGTATTGTCAAAAATGTTATTGTTCCATTTTTATTACTTATATGGCCCTATTTAAATTTCATAAATGACAAAATAATTTATAATTTTCAAATGTCAAAGTTCAGATTGAAAATTAAAAGATCTGACATTAATCATCATGGTATGACGTTTATTGTGATACTAATACTGAATGAAATATTATTTTATAATAGTCTTAAATTTGCTGGAAGCATCTTTATTTCTTTTCTTCAATAACAAAGTACACTTTTATCATGAATACTTTTATTTCTTATTTTCACAATATCACATTTACATTTCTACCATATCGTCCATTTTTCATTTTTTCAAAGACCATACATTTCCACAGACTAACAATAATGTTGCCATAGATACTTTGTTATTTTTGTTTATCGCATTTCTTAACACTCTCTCTTGCGATTAACAAAAATCTAATAAATATTTAACTTTAAATTCTGTTCCATTGGAGTATGTTTAACTTTTGACTCAATAACATTAAACTTTTTTGCAATAGTTTCTATATACTGAGCTTGACTTAAGGTCATTTTCTTTTCTTTTTTATTGTAATTAATTTCGATTCCCAAATAAGATTTTACTTCACCAATGTCAGTCATTTTAAAATTTTCCTTAAATTTTTCTTTTATTGCTTTTATTACCTTAAATTCCTTTCCACATATTAAAATGTCATCAACAAATATTATACAATACACCTTCCTACTATGATCAAAATATAGACAACTATCATGTTTGCTACGCTCAAAGTTCAAACTCTTTATAAAATTATCAAAACAATTATACCAATTACGCGGTGATTCTCTTAGGCCATATAATGATTTCTTTAAACGATAAACTTTATTAGGATCTTTTACACAACCTAGAGGTTGTTCAACATACACTTCTGATTTTACTTCACTATTAAGGAATGCAGTTTCTACATCCATTTGCTGTATATTGTAGCTACGACTACAACTAATAGCTAACATTGATCTTAATGTACTCATTTTTGCAACAGGAGCATAAATACCTTCAAGTTCCTCTTGTTGTTCGAAACCTCGCGCAACTAAACGTGCCTTGTGACGGTTTCCACTCTTCAAAGTATACAACCACTTTACACTAATAACTTCCATATCCTCTGGTCTTTCAACTAGCTCCCATGTATCTGTATCATTCAATGCATCAAATTCCTTTTTCATGGCTTTCCTTCAATCTTCACATTCCTCACTCATAACTGCTTCTTCATATGTTTCTGGAGTACAAGCTTTCACATAATTCGCATACAATACATAATCATCAAACTTACTTGGAACTCTCCTCTCACGTCTAGGCTTTCTCTCTTTCGTCGTTTCATCATTTACACCTGTCATAGATTCATCATTACTCACTTCTTCATCCTTCTTACTATTTTCATTTATTCTTTCATCATTTTTTTCATTTATTTTTTCTTTATAATTCTCATTTTTCCTTTCATCATTCTCTTCACTTACTATCACATAACCTGTTCCTGGTTCAACAACTTTTACATTTCTGGCTAAAACAATCTTACCATCAATCAGCACACGATAACCTAACTCAAAATATCCAACTAACTTTCCTTTCACTGCTTTATCATCTTGAGTAGTTCTCTTAACATCTGGTACTCTTACAAAAACATTACTTCCATACATCTTCAAATTATTTACAGTTGGTTTCTTACCCATAAAAATCTCATATGGAGTCTTCCTCTCAAGTGTAGAACTATTCAATACTCGATTACCTATATAACAAGCTGCATACACAAGTTCAGGCCAATACTTCTTTTCTAAATTAGACTCTTTTCTCAAACACCTAACTCTGTCCATAATTGTACGATTATATCGCTCCGCTACTCCATTCAACTCATGGTTGTAGGCTGTACATGGTAATATCTTAAATCCTTTCACCTTAGCAAACTCATAAAAGTGATTATTCAAATATTCAGTACCATTATCACATCTTAATTGTTGCATGGGTCGATCAGTTAAATTGTTAATAAAGTTATAATATTCCAAAAATTTATCGAATACTTCTGACTTATTTTTCAAACAATACACACGAGCAGCACGAGAATAATCATCTATGAAACTTACAAAATATTTTTCCCCATTATAACTTTCAACATCCAAAAATTTTACATCAGTGTGAACTATTTGACCACAGTATTTAGCTCGGGTTCGATTATTTTGATACTTTAAATTAGACAATTTTGACTCAATACAAATTTCACAATCCATATAAACTTTTTCAACTGAATTTGGCAAACCTTCTAAATAATTATCTTTGCACATAATATTTAAATCTTTAAAATTTACATGTCCCAGAATTCTATGCAAACGTTCTTTTTCTAACATATTATTTCTAACATAATTCGCTGAAATTACAAAACTTATTTCTCCTTTCAAAGGATACAACTTGTTTTTCTCTTTAATTAAAATCATTAAATCATTGCCACTGAATATTTCACAATAACCTTTTGAAAAAACAACACTCTTATTACTTTTTGTTATGGCAGATACACTTAAAAGATTTTTTCTTAATTCAGGCACATAGAATACATTTTCAATCCTAATTGTGCGCTCACCAGTTTCAGAATAAAATTTACACATAATATTACCAACTTTTGTTGCTATAATTACTGTATTATCACCTAGTTTTACATTAGCGGGTGTTGACAGATTAACATACTCATAAAAATATTCATCTGATGTTACTACATGGTCAGTACATCCACTATCTAAGAGCCATTCAATACATTTCTTTTCACTTTTAGTTGTTTCACAAGAGTTACAATTATTAATGCAAATAGAAAATGAATCAAGATTTTAAGAATTATTACATATTTCAGTATTAGCAGTAAAACTTCTATTATTTCTATAAAAATTACCTCTATTATGATTTGATCCACGATAACCTCTGTTGCCATTACCACGGTATGTTCCTTGCCAGTTTCCTCTGAAGTTACCACCAGAATTTCGAGAATAATTTCCATATTGATTACCATTGAAATTAGAGTGACAATCTTTTTGCAAATGTCCTGGTTTATTACATCGATAACACAAAAATTCCCTCTCTGGTTTCCTTGGGTTTCTAACACCAACTTGTGCTTTTAATGCCTGATGATTACTGGTTCCTGCTGGAGATGTTTGAACCGATTCTGTGAACGTACCAAGCTGCTTTCTTTCTATCAATTTCTGTCGAATATAGTCAACAGTTCTCTCTTTTTCGGGTAATATATCAATAGTTTCAATAATATGACGACAACTATCAGGTAAACACATCATTAAATAACTTAATTTTCTTCTTCTACTGGTGTCACCACCAGCATGATGCAATTCAATAACTTTTCTTTCAAATTTTTCAAAGAATTGTTCAGGATCTTCACCATCTGCATATTTCAGTCCGCTTAACTGTTTTTCAATTAATAACTGCTTAGACTCAGATTTACACAAGTACAATTTATCTAATTTTTCAATTACTTGTATTGGTGTGTCGCAATTTACCATTTTATCCGGTTTAACGGCTAATGATAGAAAGTACATAGCCTTATTACTTTTCTGCTTCCAGTCTTCTTCCTTGACATTTTCTGGCCGGTCTGCATGCTCGATAACATCGGAGCAATTCTTATACTTCATCAAATACATAAACTGCAACCGCCATTCATCATAATTTACCGAGCCATCAAACTTTGGCACAGGTACAAAGCTTTCGTTGGACATCGTGTATTTAAACTTTATCAAATTTAAAAATGACACAACCACTGTTCTGCTACCATCTTAAATTTGCTGGAAGCATCTTTATTTCTTTTCTTCAATAACAAAGTACACTTTTATCATGAATACTTTTATTTCTTATTTTCACAATATCACATTTACATTTCTACCATATCGTCCATTTTTCATTTTTTCAAAGACCATACATTTCCACAGACTAACAATAATGTTGCCATAGATACTTTGTTATTTTTGTTTATCGCATTTCTTAACAAATAGTAGTGTTTTTTTTATCAACTTTGTTCAGTAATATGTCTTATTAATTGACCTACATCGTAAGTACTGACGAACAAACGCTATAGATTGGGTTTTGGAATCAATTATTACTATATACTATATATAAACAAAAATGCACAAATTTATATCAAATATCGTGAAAAGCTGAATTTGATTGTTAATATTGTATAAAAAGCCTTACGCCTGGAGGTTTTCTCTATTCAGCATATGCTACGACTATTACTTATATACTCGTATGTAATCGACGCATTAAGGCACAGCTAGTTATATACTAAATCTATAAACGCTACTTTCTGACCGTGTACAAATAGCACTACTCAGTCCTCAGTAGGGCCCATTAAAGGGATGTGTTGCAGGGTACTCTTACTGTAATAGTTGAAAACCTCTGATTAGAGTAGAAATCTCTTGGATTTTAAATTGTTTACAATATCTTAGCGCAACTCGTAGGCCCTCTTCAATTCAAAGCAAACACTTTATAACATATAAAAATGTTAAATAAATGACCCGATGTCGTGCGATACTGTTATCACATCCTTTGTCTAACAATAAAACGTATTGTTGTTAACTAAACTTTTGCTTGAACCCCTCGCCCTCAGCCTACTCTTTGCTCGGACGAGTGGCTTCGAACTAAGAGGCCAACCACTAAACAAAACACACATAATTTCATAATTTTGAGAATTTTATGAAGGGGGAAGTCCGAATCAAGTAGATGAGTTAAAATAAAATCATTTTACTGTCTGTGAAACAATATTTTCAGAAACTAAACGTAGAGCAGGCAGAGAAAGAGAGTTTGTTGTCACCTCAATTGGATAAATACTTGAGTTCGTCTGTTGGTAGAAATTTGACCATAAGGTATTATATATTATTGTCTTTTTTGAACTGAAGAACTGAAAAGAACTGAAAACTCATGCATTAGTAATGCATGAGTTTTCAGTGACTGACACAACGTCCAGTCACGGTCACGGGCAGTTAACAAACATTCAAACAAAGAACACCCACACTCGGGACAATAAAAATCGGTACAAATCAAATAATGGAACCAACAATATAAAATAAAAAACGAATAAATGAGTGAAATTGGTTATATACAGTGTGGCTGTGGAGCAGGACCAAAAAGATGCTAAGCATTTTTGTGAGCCAAATGATTATTTACTTTGTAATATGTTTGTTTACAAAGCGTGCGTTTTATAATCTTCTACTTAATACTAATTTCTTATTAAGTTGAGGAATATCAGAATGAAGTTTTATTATACAATTTAACGCAATACGTTTAATGTAACACCATAATAATGTCAACACAGTTTGTACTTTTGCTAATTTCAATTTTGGTTGAACTAATTTATGTCGATCTCTCGTAATATAATTGTCTTTCACATCGTTTTGTAAATAGATGCATTTTTTTCATAAAAATGACAAGGCACCGTCAGGGTGCTAATTTCCTTAAATAGGTCCCTAAGAAATTCGCGACTACGTAGATTATAAATGGCTCTAATAGTTCTCTTTTGCAGAATGAAAATAGGTTCCATATCTGCAGCCCGCCGCCACAATAAAATACCATAAGACTCGATACTGTTGAAATAACTAAAGTAAACTTGTTTTGCAATATCTATGTCTGTTCTGTCCGAATTGGCGGGATTCCCTAGCGTTGTCCTTAAGAAAACCGTTTCATTTACAAATTCTAATTTATTGTTCTTCAGTAAGACTTCACATGCACTATATCTGACGTCACGCAAATAGAATCTTATAATTTTCATTTATTTTTTCCATTTAGTATGAAACCAAACATGTACTCGTTGGATAATATTTATAACATCGTCAAAGTTTTTGCCGTGTATCTAGTTTAAAAATAAATGAAGAATAAAAAATACTATTTTGGGGTGGCTGTCAAGTAACTGGGGAGACTATTAATTAATATACACTAAAAAGAGAAAAGGGCCCTATCTGGATATATCTTTAATTTCAACGAATGGACACCATTAATCTGAACCTGCTATACTCTCACTTGTGGTGTTGTGGGTCTGCTGGCAGTTGAGTATGTCATGCTCGCCTAGAAGTCAAACTAATTGCGGCGTATGTGTCGGGTCATTCGGCTCTCTCTTTGATTTGGTTGATGGCTGGCGCGTGCGTTATGCTTGTGAACAAGTGCCGTTGATCGGGATTGGTTATCTTCGGACTGCTATTACTTAATATGTTATTACCATAAACGTTATTTCAAATTGATGTATTGCATTCTCCTCATATCTTATGTTATATTATTTTGTTTTATATGCACTATGAACTGTAACAAGAACATTATGTAAAATATTAAAAAAAGAGTGTCTTTGGAGCTTCTTGCTTGTCTGCGTACTGGAGCGGGCTGCCAGCTTCACGACTGACTTAGTTTGATCTACTCGCTCGCCTATTTGTGTATAGATAAAAATGCCACTGACTCAGCAACATTCGGCTAAATATTTTTATTATATTATTTAACATTAATATTTACTTCACATGTGCAAGTAGTCAAATGAGAATAGATGCTTGATATTCTTCTGACGGCTGATTACAATACATTGGTTTGTAGCTATCCTTGTTTGTTAACTCGCTGTGACATCTCATTAGCTTGTCCGATAACTTCGACGACGCGACACAATCTCGGCTGCATCTTAATTACTTATAATCAGATCTCATTTTACTTTACATTTTGTAAACTAATCAGTTATCATCGGCCCTGACTTTCGTCTCTTTACAACTGTATATATCCCCGGAAGGACAGGTAAAGAAGTCTTTAACGCCAGTTTTTGTCAACCATAATTTAGTCCCACTTTTGCAATAGGTTGTATTGTATATAATATTTAATAGATAACAGTCCGACCCCTTCATCGCGTTTTACAACACCCGCAGGAAAAGATAAGGTGACCCTGTTTAATTCCACCGAGAACCACAAGAGACAGTTTTTATACACTGTCTTGTTTTTCAATATTACATGACGAGATTGACGAGGTTTTCTCAAAACCTATTCGGATAATTTTTAATCTTTAAGACAAATATTACATTAGAAGTGTTTACTGCGTCGGGAGAAATTTGACAAACACAAGCAAAGGCCACAAAAATAAAGCACAACCAAACTCGAGACAATCTTTACTATATGAGAATCGAACACACGACACCTCCGGCTCTAAAGTCTAGATCAATAGCCACTAGACTAACAGGCCAGGAAAGGAATCGAAGGGAACATAGCCATATTGTAAAGTAGAATAAGTAAATTAATGTTATATGTAAGATAAATAATAAACAAAAACAATAACATAATGTTGTTAGAACTCGAACTGTTTGTGGACCCTTTATAATTTTGTTAACATATAAATTATTTCATTAGCTCATTTTATATCGTAATAAACACAAAGGAACTCACTTCAATGGAATTTATTAACAAGTTAAAGTAAATATTCAATTATTTATTTAAATAAAGAACACAGATAAGTATCGTTTACCGTTTTATTCGATGTAAAGCCTGTGTCATATTCTTTTTTATAATAAAAGAGGACAGACGAACAGACGGGTAACCTGATGGATAATGACAACCACCTACCATGGCCACCTGTAACTCAAGAGTCGTAAGTGCACTGCCCATCTTTGAGGGTGACGAGGGATGGGGGGATGCGAGGAGCGAGATTTCGGGGAAATGCAACGTAAGTGTTGCAACCGGTTTTCTGTAAGGCTGTAGTATCCCAACGGTCGATCCGGCCCATTCGTGCCTAAGCATTCTGATAGAATTAAGAAGTCTGATAAAAAACTAACATACGAGCACATTAAAAACATTACAGTAATTTCTTGGTTCAGTCATCGTTACAGAATACATCATTGCATTTAATGTACGATTGTCTCACTATGAAAAAAATATTTGTCAGTTGTCAGTTCTAACTTTGAGCTCGACCGATATTATAAAACACTTGTGATGATATTATTTGGTGGTCTATGACTTTTGACAAGACTCTTTGCTTTCAAAATAGTAGAAAAAGAGTGTTGTTGTAGTTCTTGCCTGTTATTCTCCATAGGATTCTCGTATTGCCGACTGACTTGCTTTTTTGACAGTTAAAAAATACCTGTGATTGGTTTAATTGAAGTAAATAGTTTTGATTGATTTTTGACGCCACTAATTTTCTTTATTAACGCAAGTATAATGTCTCGTTAAACAATTTTCCTATCGTATTTATATATTTTTTCAAACCTAGAGTTAATTAATTATTAGTTCAATAAATCAATTACAACATAAATTATTTATTATAGATATTGTTTGTCTAATCTGTGTACATATAAAATATTATATAATAATAATAATAAATAGCTTGACACATCTCACATATGGCCCTCTGATCCCAAACTAAGCAGAAGCTTGTACTATGGTAACCAGATAGCTGATAAACATACATATTATAGATTTCTAAGTACATACATATTATAGATAAATTACACCCAGACACAGAACAAATGATCATGCTCATCATTGCGGGTTCGAGCCCCACCCAGTGCACTACCGTCGTAAATCCACCCCTAATACAAGCATTTTAGCTAAGCTGGGGAGGTTAAGGAGAACACTAGTTATGTGTGATCCCTCATTGCTAGTAATCTTTATAAAAAAAAAAAAACTGTAGACCCGAATTGTTCGTACGCGCATCAAGTAATATATACGATAATTTCATTGTAACTCTTTATATACTAATATTGTCTTTATTCACTAATTAACATAAAAACACAGAAAATAACATAGAAACGCACAAATGAACATAAAACCAGAAAGTTCATTTTACAAACAAATAAATGATATGTTGTGGGCAAAAATCGCAAATTAAAAAAAAAAAATGACTATAGATTGTTTAAAAAGTGGGTTAATCTTAGCTTTCTTAAGGTTCAACTAGAAGAGAATTTAATCCCGAATATAATCAATTTTGTCTCGTTTCGATAGGACATTTAATTTTTTCCTATCTTTCCCGCCAATGAAGATTAATCGTAAAAATTAAAAACCGAGAAATCGTGCGTCAAAGTTTTCGTATATAAAAATCGTAATTTTCTAGTACTTACCGCAATAATATGCTATTCAGCGATTCCTAGTCCATAAAGTTGCCCTTCAGACTCTTCAAAAAACTGGTTTTCGCCCTAAAGTTCGAGTCTGCGGGCTGTTCTGGCCTCTTTACTTTAAAAATGAATCGCGCCTGTTTTGTCGGGTGACGCGCTCCTTGTCGGCTCCCTTGGTAAAATTGTTGCATTGCTGTCCAATTTTCTAATCTAGCAACTCATGATTTTCAACGCTGCACTGTAGCCTTCATTGAACATTCCTCCAGCGATGTAAGGAGCAATCTCGACGATTTTAATGCCTGAGTTGAGCCGCTTTTGGCAAACGTTATTATCTGCTTATACGAATTGCAAATAACTAACTCAGAAATTGCTAAAGCAAATAACTAACTCAGAAGTTGCTAAAAACGCAAACTCGATTATCCAATAGCAACGAGACGGATAAATTATAACATCGTCAGTAGTCGCTGACGCCAATTTGTTTTCACTACGGCTAGTATTAGCGTCTCCATCATTTGGATAGTTCTGCATGATTTCAAGATGTTCACGTGCCGAAAAACATATCATAACTGAACTTAAATGCTAAATGTAGCTTTGCTCAAGCCGACGCAGCCAGCTAATATATAACGTTATAATACATACTTTTATCCCTACCATAGCTCCATAATGACCTTCTACGAATAGTTAATATTGTCTCGAAGGACCGTTAGTCCCTTTGGATACGTATAATAGGTACAATATATCGAAGGGCGGAGCGGCGCGCACTCCGAGCGATCCGGCCGCTCGTATACCTGCTCGACGCTTGCTCACTATTTCTTCTGTAACTCCGAAAATATTTCGAATTTGCTTCTGAAATTTTAGGGACACATTCTTGGATAGTTTGGGAAGACATTTATGCAAAAGAACGCAAAAATTCTTTGAAGCCTCTAAAGCAGGGTCCTCCCCGTTTACATCCAGCATCTCATGGATAGCTGGCAGCACGTTCTGTGCACATTTTTCGGTTGATCTGAATGTATGACAGTTTTATGATCATGTTGGTTATAAGCAAAATTAATATTAATGGATATACTTAATTGTATTTTTCGTATAACAACATTGTTAAATTTTCCTTTATTGATTAAGTGTTTATTATTGAATTTTGGGATAAATATTTTTCCAAAGTAAGCATAAATGCATTAATTAATCACATATTTTTAACCTCCGACGCAAAAACAAGGATGTTATTTATCTGTTTAACGTTATATGATTGTGTGTTGGCAACCTGATTTTTCTGTAGTTCTTATTTTGTTTAAAAGGTAATTTAATCGAGATCTTTCATATACTATATGCGATCGAAAACGGTTCTGCGAATTCGGAAAGATTTATCAGTGCAGGAGGGGGAGGACATGATCGGGGGTAGGGTCAAATATAACCAAGTGGGGTAGTGGAATATAAAATGAAAGGGCATGTTGTGTACATTACGAAGAGAGAACCAGTTAAACTGACTGATAGTTGTGGGAAGTGAAAGTGATAATGATTCACCTAATATAAGCAAATATTATGCCCCACTTTGAAGAAACTAAAGAAATTAATTAAAGAAATGAAAAATTTGTCTGAAGTAGTCAAAATTTTCGGTGGGTAGGTAGGTATACTCGCGGTTTATTTTGATGACAAGATTATTAAAACGTATAAGTATAATATAATCTTGAAAAAACCGTGAGATATCTTCAAATATAAAGAGAAACAGACGAAAACGTATTCTATCGATTCCGGTATATGCATACAATTGCTTTTAGAAAAAAATGTATATGAAACTATATTTGGGGAACGGGAGGAGCCCCTCGTACCCGTTAACGTCTTTCCCCTCCCCTCACGCACCCTCTCATCACACTCAAAGGCGGATAGTTGTCACTTACCATCAGATGCTCGTCTGATTGTGTCCCCCTATATTATTAAAAAAATATCTTAAGTATTTTTATGATTCCGTGAGAAAGACCTCCTCATGCACGTGAGCGCACCTCATGCTACCCTAAAAGAAGTAGCGGGGTACTGAGGGCGGATTTATATTCTTTAGTTGCAGTTTAGCCAACCTTGTAGTGCGTGCCTGGACATTTATTGATTGATTTATTTATTTATTTAGATACATTTACAATATTATTACAGGAAAACTCCCAAGGCAATATTGCAAGCTTATAACTAATTATATTAAATGATTATATATGTTTCACAATTAATAATGAAACCAATAATGAATATAAATTAACTACATCTCAATGCAATTTTGGGCTATTTCTTTAATGTTGGCAGGCTACAGTTATAAATGTCTAATCCGTATGGCGCGTGACAAGGGGCCAAAATTTGGTCCTCGCCACCGGCCGCTGAGTGTGGCGGGGCGGCGACGCGCCTCCACGTACCCGGTGGGAGCACATAACTGCAGGCGTGCAAGCACGGCCGGCTGGTGGCTGGCACACCAGCGCGACGTTACACTCCATATGTTTGAAATACAAAAATCGACTTAATTTATTATGTATATGTATATATATATCTTTTTCCACAATAAGACTATGCTTAGCCTCGTGGGGATTCCAAATAATGGCCGTCGATTCAAGATGACTCCGACTAAGTGTGTTGTATAATATTCTCATGACTACTGTATTGTTAAAATCTTTACAATTTCTTAAAATGAACCCTAAGTTTCTAAACGCCTGTTCGCAGTTGTCAATAATGTGCTTACGGAAACTAGCTTAGGTACCATTTGAACACCTAAGTCACGGGTACAACTTAAGCGCGAAATTAATGTATCATTTATTTTATATGTATAATGCAGCGAAGTCCTCGCACGTGTCATTACTCCACACTTAGCTATGTAAACATATAGCTTATTTGCTCCATTGCACTATAATATATCGCTTCGCCTTCAGAGTCGCGTGATAACTTGCTGTCGCTGGGTCAACCTTTGAAGACAGAACGTTTCAATACCTACACTTCACACAAAAGACGGTTTGGTTACTTGAAGACATAAATAAGTATGCTTTTTCTCGTCATAGAGAAAATAGTGAATTCTATTGGGTGAATATTTGGTATACTTTAGATAGCACTAGACTTTAGGAAGGAAAAGGCTCGTGACTGTAAAATCGGAAGCACGTCATGTACATTCGTCCTACCTCAAGCTATACTTGAGCACTGAGCATAGGCGAGTTGTTTTTGTCTCAAGTCCGGGCACAATCGGTTTTTTTTATACTATAGAGGGACAGACGAACAGGCGGGTCACCTGATGGTAAGTGACAACGCCGTCCATGGACACTTGCAACTCAAGAGTCGTAAGTGCGCTGCCCGCCTTCGAGGGTGATGAGGGATAGGGGGATGCGGGGAGGGGAAAGAAGAGAGTTGGATGAGGAGCTGGGAAGAAGAGGAGGATTGGGGGTTAACTGCATTTATGATAACTGCTGCTTCTCTAAAGGTCAGAGCACAATATAAAATAGTCTATATTATGCTTAAATAAATACCCTCTTCAGCTCTAAAGTTAAAGGAAGATAATTTTATAGATTAGTGCGTTGAAACAGATCAAAGAACAAACGAAAAGATCTTCATCTTTGTTATAATATATATATATTACAAGTACAGCTAAACTGAAATAGTTGTGAATCTAGGACGTCCAGTAGAACTTACAATGTAGGTACATAGTGTCGTGTATCAGTGAGTTGGCGCTAGCTGTCTGTTGACACGACCTGGGTCTGTGTACGTACTGTATCCCACGACAGTTTACCGAGACGTTCTTCTATAAATAATAAAAGTCTCTTAGAGGGAAGGGCGTCGAATGTGCGGGGTGAAGGAGCGCGGGGAAAGGGGAGCACACAATCAAAATAAAGCTATAATTGTTTTATTTGATAATAAGACCGGCCCGGGGCGGCCCGCGGCGCGCAGACTGCACCTCACACCGACGTGAATACGCAATGGGGTAAATAACATTAAATAATATAATATTATTTCTAGTAACGAATTCTTCGAGATAATCTTTTTTAAACAAAATAAAATAGAATTATACGAGGATCAATACATACAATGTCGCCTTGTGTATTGATCAACAATAATTCTTTTTTTTGATTAAATTGGACGATTCCAGGTCCAATTTAAACAATTTCATTGGTGAACAATTTCATGAAATAAAGAATTTTAATAATATTGACGCAACTACGCTAAGTAGGGTTGTGTTTTTCGATTGTAAGTATGTAATAATGATGTATGTATGAGCATAGACGGTGGTGATTTTCGATATGTAAGACATCGAAGTACATTTTGAGATAAGGGTTTTATATTTTTTTAATCATGGTTCTGGTCCTCGTCATCTTGTCCGAATATATTTGCATTAGAAGTTTTCTCAGGATGATCGTACTCTTTCAACTATTTTAAAGCAGCTTTATATAAAGCGGCATTTGACGTTTGTTTCACAAATAGTTGTACTGAGTTTGGGTGTTCTTTGTGTCTGTTGATTGAAAATGTACGAAGGCCCACGAGAAACGGGAATGAATAAATATAAAACCTATTGCAGGATACCCAATAAATGTTTTTCTTTTTATATAAAAGAACTCCAGCACTATGATTAATTTCTGTGTCACGGGGGACTTTACAAACATTCCAACAACGGACACAAAGAACACCCAGACTCTGAACAACAATTTGAGGATTGCACAAAGTTTTGTTCCGTGCGGAGATCGAACCCACAATATCCTCCGCCTGGCAGGGTATTGGCGAGGTGACAACTTAAATACGCCATCCGTGCAGTCAAAAAGGCGGTTGGGTTTAATTCTATCTAATGTTTATTTTCTTCTTTTTAGATAGATAGATATATGTATATAGGTAGCTCTTTATTGTACAACAAACTTTTTTAGAACATTGAAATAAAAGAATGTCTTTAAAAATATTCTTTTAACTGTTAATTTATTACTGTTAAGTCTAGTCAACGTCGTAACTATGAGGCAGCCCGCATTTACTACCTTAGTGGTATAATATAGTCACCCATATCATTATGTACAGTAAAAAGATTCGCTTGGGTAGCGTTACACAGCGGTGTGATTGCGTAGCGGCGCTAGTACCTTTGCTAATAGTCAGTCGTTTGTTGTTATTGTTTGTGACGAGAGCGACACTCGGTGTTTGTGGACCACTTCACGCCGCCCTGCCTCACTCGCTCCAATCGGACTGAGCATACGACGTCACTGCTTGCCCTCTTGCTACGGAGGTCCTAGTTAGTTCTCTCTCTAATCTTAGCAGAATTGTAGCCATAATAATAAAATTAAAATAAAAGAAACTGTACGCAATCGGCGTACGAACCTAACAACTTCAGACTTTAGATTTGTCCTTCACATAGTGCTCAACACTCGAAGGACAATCATGTTTGGTTTAGATTCCTTTACATGGTGTTAATGTCTACACGCATCGTAACACCACGTGTCTGATATATTGGTACATTCTCACGATACAAGAGTTCAAGATAATCAACTTGCGCCGGATTAATTTGCTACTAAATACAATTACAAAGTTATTTAAATATACATACATTAACGTCCATATCACAAAAGGCAGAGGCGACTAACATCCGCTTTTTCAAACCATTATCTTCTCCCACTTACGTATGTATGGGACAAGACATTGCCATCATACGGGTAGTGCATGGCTGTATATGTATATACATACATATACTATGTGATAGATAACAGGCCGAGCCCTTATTTGTCTGTGACGACATTCACGGAGAGATATGGAGTGGCCCTATTGTACTCTACCGTGAACCACACTTTTATATCAAAACCTTGTTACCATGATACAACATAAGAGTTTCGGTAAATGATCTTAAAAATTTATTTCTTGCTTTCCAATCAAATAAATTTGCTCACTCATCTCCACTACGCGACCGCGTGGCAAGCGACTAGTCCTTAATTTAGATATAATGAAACTAATATTCCTTTAGTTTATTAGTTTTAGGGGTTGTTAGTATACGAATGGCGCGCCGGCCATACCGGCTCCACTTGAGCCTCGTTGGCCGCTCAAGCGTTTAAATCGGGAGCTCCTCCTGGAAGCCGCCATCGTACAGGCCTGGGCCCCTGCGCCGGATGGGCCTGTTGATGTGGGTGCCGAGGCACAATGGTTCCGGTAGGCTATGACTCGTGTCTGTGATGCGGCGATGCCTAGGGCTAAGCCCAATACAGCGAGGCGCCGGGTCTACTGGTGGTCGCCGGAGATCGCAGGGCTGTGACAGGCCTGCGTGACCGCACGCCGCCGGTGGTCCCGGTTCCGCAGGAGGCGTCGCCGTCCTGCGGACGCGGTCACCCGAGAGGCGGAGCTGCTGGTGGAATACAGGGGTGCCAAGAGAATCCTTCAGGCAGCGATAAAGCGGGCCAGGAGTGAGGCCCGCCGCGAGTTGCTGGAGACACTGGAGCAGGATCCATAGGGGCGCCCTTACCGTATGGTAAGAGGCAACGACACCTGAGGTGCCTAACGTAGATGATGACGACGTGCCTGAGGTCACTCGAGCAGAACTAGCGCTGGCGGTGCAACGGCTGAAAGCTAAAAGCACCGCCCCAGGACGCGATGGCATTCCAGGCCGAGCGCATGTCTCGAGCAGGGCCAGTTTCCGAAATTGTGGAAGACGGGGAAACTGGTCCTCATCCGAAAGGAGGGGCGCCCGGCGGACTCACCATCCGCCTACCGGCCCATAGTGTTGCTTGACGAGATGTGCAAGCTCTTTGAAAGATTGATTGCATGGCGCCTCTTCAAGCATCTCTACAGGGTAGGGCCGGATCTGGCGGACAACCAGTACGGTTTCCGTCAGGGGCGCTCCACCATAGATGCGATCATGCGCGTGAGAGCCCTGGAAGAGGAAGCAGTTTCCCAGGGTGAAGTAGTGTTGGCGGTGTCTTTAGACATCGCCAACGCGTTCAACACTTTGCCCTGGAGTTGCATCAGGGAGGCACTAGTGTATCATCGAGTGCCTCCTTACCTCTGCCGCATAGTCGGGGCATATCTGTTGAGAGCCGTCATCTACCCAAGTAGGGCCGGTCTCGGTCGGCGTGAAATGTCGTGCGCCCGCAGGGGTCGGTCCTAGGGCCACTCCTGTGGAACATTGTCTACGACTGGGTGCTTCGCGGTGCATTCTTAGATGGTATCGCCATCACGTGCTATGCGGATGACACGCTTGTGATGGCATGTGGCGGGATGCACCGTGAGGCAACCCTGAGGGCCACGGCCGGGGTTGCCCAAGTCGTTGAGAGAATCCGAGGTGGCTCTGCACAAATCCGAGGCGTTGTTCTTTCACGGGCCTCGGAATAAGCCTAAGCCACCTGAAGGACTCAGCCTTATAGTAGGAGGCACTCGCATAGGCATCGAGCCCTCTATGAGGTATTTGGGGCTCGTACTCGACGGCGATGGGACTTGGTATATCACTTCCGAAGTCTGGTCCCCAAGTTGGTTGGCGCAGCGCGTGCATTAGTACGGTTGTTGCCAAACATGAGGGGGCCCGATGACTCCTGCAGGAGACTGTATGAGGGGGTTGTGCGGTCCATGGCCCTTTATGGGGCCCCAGTATGTGCAGAGATCCTGAAGGCCAGCAATATCGCGCTATTGCGAAGATCGCAACGAGTGCTAGCTATCAGGATCATAAGGGGGTAACGCACGATCTCCTTTGAGGCGGCGAGTCTCCTGGCCGGAACTCCACCATGGGACCTGGAGGCGAAAGCCCTTGATGTTTCGGAGATCACCTGTGTCTGATCCGCAAGGAGCCAACGCCTGAGTGCCATCATTGCGATGGCCAGACCGTGGACACGGCGCTCCACACGCTGGCAGAATGTCCGGCGTGGGAGGAGCCGAGGCGTGATCTCGTGGCGGCCATCGGGGTGGTGGTTCTCTCGCTCTGTAACATGATTGCGGCTATGTTGCGGAGCGAGAACGCGTGGAACTCCGCTGTCTCTTTCTGCGACTACCACAGGCGACTCAGGCGCCGGAGATCGGAGAATGATCTCCGTCCTCCATAAGCGCAGGCCTGGGGGTGACAGATGAGGCCATCTGTCACCCTAGCAGAAGCAGGCTTGGGTGGCGGCGCGGACGCTGCGGAGCGTGCGCGCCCTTGGGGGATAGTTACGGGAACATTGGGGTTCCCACACAGGAGGGGGCCATCTACAAACCGTAGGTGGCCCGAGGTACATCGGGGTTCCAGGGTTTTCCTTTCTAGGGTGTACCTGGTTTCCCGGCAGGAGAGTGCTTACGACTGAATCAGCCCAACTGGGAATGTATCCCAAGCATCGGTGTATTTTTTTAGAGATTTTCTAATGAGTTTGGTATTTTCAGCCGAATATTTTGACGTTAATTGTTTATATTTTGTAAGAGCACGCTTTGTAATCTATTTTAGTTATCGAGAGCAAATAACAAAACGGTTATAATATCTCTTAGAATTAAGTCCCTGTTAGAGATAACACAACCATGTTGTACGAATGTAAGTCTAACCCACGCTGAGTCTTCCCACACCTATTCGCTGCTGTAGTATAAAATTAACTTCAGTTGCCCCTGTGAGCTAGTTCCCTGAATTTGATGCTTTATTAATGTATACTTCTGATACCTGTAATCGATAATTTCAATATTCATTAGGGCTTCACATGGAGCTGCTCAACTAGTTGTTGCGTACAATCAGTTAGCTATACCTAGCCACTTTTAACTTTTTAGACTAATTCATGTTTTCACAGGTATTCCTGTCACCGTCTCCGAACGTTTCGCTACTTATTTACCTTAGCTTTGATATCAAAGCTTTAATAATTTTTAAGTTTCAATGTATTTGGCTCCTTAAGTGAGTTTGAACTCATCTAGTTTTTCTAAACGAGCCTAAATTCAAAAGGTTTACTAGTAATCAGTTGAGGGGTTCACTGTCCACCTCTACTAATTCAATTCACTAGATCAAGTATCAGATTAGTTCAACGATGATATCTTACTGTACTTATTGATATATTGATAATATTGATATCTAAATTTGTTCCAAGAAATACTAAAGTAACAGATGTTTAAATTTAGTTCTTTTTAAATGAGAGCTTTTAAAAATATGCCGTTCGTCATGATGTTATCAGTGCGTGTTAGTCGGTTGAGACCTTTAAATATACTAAATCAATATTTATATTGAACTTTTGAAATAATATGTATTCAAAACTATATACATACATACATCTACATACAACATACGGAAAGTTAAGATTTAACATTGGTAGAGCCATGCTTAGGCACGAATGGGCCGGCTCGACCCGTGCGATACCACGGCCTCACAGAAAACCGGTTATGAAGTAACGCTTGCATTGCATTTCCCTGAAATGAGTGAGGTTTCCAGAGGCCCAACTCCCCAGTTGCAGGTGTCCATGGACGGCCGTTGTCACTTACCATCAGGTGACCCGTCTGTTCGTCTGTCTCCCTATAGAAGAAAAAAAAAAGTATCAAACTAACCATCTTTGCTATATGTATATAATAATGAATAATATTCAGTATACATATATATGTAAATTCTGTTTGCTTGTCAGTTTTTTAAGAAAAAGAAAAGAAAATACGATTGTTGGTCGTGAACAACTCTCACTCTCTACAGTGGAGTTCAATAGCATGACTACAAAAGTAAGATCACGTCAATTTACCACTTTCCCGTATTTTCTACGGGATTGGGGGCATACGAGCATACGGTTCACCTGATGGTGACTACCGCTGCACATGGCAACTCAAGAGTAGCAAATGCATTGCCGGCCTTTTAGGAAAGAGTACGTTCTTTCCTTTAAGGTTTCTGAAGAAGCGCACAGTCCAATCATTCAGGTGATGGGGGTGGAAATTTTGTCACATATGTCATATAATTAAGGGGTATAATCAGGTATAATTAAGGTGAATTTAATAAAAATTAAAAATGCGTTTTCTGTCAGAATCATCTGATTAATAATTTGTAAGTGCATTTGTTGTGTGTAGGTTATTTATTTATTTAATATTTATGCTTGTTAATTTTATGATTGTTTTTGTTAACGGTACTTTTTATTTCAATTATACACCTGCCGACCCATTTACATGTCTATATCACTAAAGGCTAAATAATGGCCAAAAATAAAACACAGATTGATAATGTGACAAGTTTATTATTAATTTTATTTAACAGTCGTGAATGGACATTCGTGTCGCTTACACTAGTGCTTACAGCTAACTAATTACGCGACAACACACAGACAGACATGTACTACTGCTAGTACCGGGGTTTCAGAGTTACTTGTACACTTAACGAAAATTTACCAGAAATAGCTTAGAAACATATAATTATGAATAGATCTCGACAACTGCTTATGAACACAACACTAGTTCTTACTTACTATAGCTACATACATATATTACTTGTTGTGCATAAATAATACACGACACGACTCAACAAATCATTTGAATATGCGTATATTGTGCAGTGCAATGCTGTTTTTTACAGTTATTGCTATTAAGGAAATCTTACAAGAAGTAACTTGATATTTAGCAAATTGCTTTGTAAGGTTTTAAGCGCACAAGTGGGTTCTGTTCCCAACATTGATCCACCATTGCACAGTGTGGCAGACATTGGATATTGATGCGATATATGGATTATAAAGAAATGTTATCAAGACGATTTACCTTTTAGTACTAAACTAGACATATATTATTACACAATAATCACCTTTACAATAAGTTATTTGTAATTAAATACAGTTTTATCAAGATATTTTACAAATAACATGTCGTGTACCGAGAAGTTCAAAATAATACTATGTATTTAATAGACATAAGCAATCGCTTTCGCTGTACTCGTAATTTGAGATTGTAAATTTAAAACTGAATAAAAAGTACAAGTACCAATTATTTTAATGTGCCATCAATTGAAATTACAGTGACTTGTACTGCCAACGTCAATATCGTTAAATACGAATGAAGATACGATATAAATAGAATCGTTCTGTGTTTGTGTGTCTGCGTGTTGCGTCGCGTCGCGCCAGTCGCGTGGCGCTCCCAGCCGTGGCGCCACGCGACTGCCGCTTACACCTATCTCTATATCCGAATACTTACTTACAGTTTCTTTGATATTATAATGCATCGAACGCGTCACCGATCCGATAAGTGAGACAGTAACGGCTCTAACGTGGCACAGAGTGAGTGCCAGACTTACAGTACTCGGTTACTATTTGTTGCCACTTATTCAATTTATGATTAATTACCTAGGTTCAGTATTCAGTTCGTATTTGAAAGTGTATACGTGTTTTACAGTTAGATACGACGAGATCGTTATACAGGTGTAGTAACATTCAAAATGTGTCTGTGGGTGGCGCGTGCGATGGCATGTGTTGCGGGTAGTCGACAGCCTGTTCATAACAAGTTTACTCCTTACTCCTTCTCAGCAATTCCCGCCTCGTCAGCGCTCCTCCTGAACAGAAAATAGAATTCTAAATATGAGAGCTTATTTAGTAACTAACTAAGCTAAGCTTTTAGTGCGATTGGTATTTTGTACTCTATATTAATTTTGTAGTTATTTAATATTTTTTTATAAATTATAGTCAGTTTTTCGAAATATATTTTAATGTTATTTGGGTACGTCGTCATCTTTACCTACTCTGAGTCATATTAAAGCGGTAACTCGATAAACTCCCAGGTTGGAAGTACCTCCCTACTCAGGGGTTTGGTACTATTTCTTTGATTGGAGATAAGCGTATATAACCTAGGAGAGGACACGCACGCATCATAATGGTCTCTCTTGTTGTGCCTGACGCAGCGGTACAGCTGGAACACGCTGGTGTACTCGCACAGCATCGCCCCGCCGCCCGCGCCGCCACCTCCCCCAGCGCCGCCTTCAGAACGCTTGCCGTATCGGCTGCCCATGAAAAACCTGCACATTTCCAATATAATGTTTAGTTACCTGGTTTTTAATATATATTTAAAACATTTTCATATATAATATATAGTTGATCCCCTTAAGAACTTTAAAAAGGCTTACTTTAATTCTCTAAGAAGCTTACATAACAAGATCAATTTATTAAGAAATTACCTGTCATTCCGCGGTGCTATGAATTTCTCCGGTGAGCTGCGTCCGTACCGCGACCCCATTACAAACGGCATCTCGGACACTGAACCAAAACGTAATATTTATAATAATACCTAGCTACTACCAATACGCGTCTCGTTGGTTTTTGCATGAGTAAATTATACGCACTGTCTGTTCTCTTATCAAAGTCAGCGGTGGCGAGATCTGCGAGAAGCAGCAGTAACAGGACAACGAACACTCCGGCGCGCCACGCGCCACACGCGCCACTCGCGCCACACGCGCCCTCGCGCCACGGACACATCGCACGCCACTCGAGGTACACGCCGGGATACTGTTCTAGGCCACACCTTCTAACACCTGCGCTGTTCAGATCACTGCGATACATAAATACACTAATTAGGTAATAATAACAAATCTTTATAGCTATAACGTTTTGCTTAGAAACTAAATAAATAAATGTTATGATAGAGGTCACACCAACAGAGGAACACTAATTCTCAAACTAGGTGTTCCTGTGACTTTGCAGTAAGTGTTCTGTTGTTAGTTATTATATTACTGAAACCGTTTATTACAATTAAACCAATCATTAGGTATTTTTGAATTGCCAAGAGAAGTCAGTCGTGAAGCTAGTTGCCTGTTCCAATATTTAGATCATCTTAAGAAGAACAGGCAAGAAACTCCAAGGACACACTTTTTCAAATATTTTATACAATTTTCTTTTCAAGTGTGCAATAATTATTTTAATATTTGATTTGTTTTGTATAATTATATGAATGTGCTCACTAAAGTTACGCCAAACAAATAAAATAATCTACTAATAATTACTAAGAGCATAATTGGGTACCTTGGGACAGTGAATATTATATCGAGATCGTCGAGGTTTCATGTAACTTTCAGAAACAAGGGAGAGAAAAAGACAGCTTTGCGGGTAGGGCCCCCTTCCAGTGAGAGGCTAGTACTGAAACCATAAGTTGGTACGTGGCGGTGTGAGTGACGGCGGGCGAGGAGTGTCCCGGACACACGCGTACTATTTCAACTTAGTTTCACTATCTGTCGTAATTCCCTCAAATTATAAACAAATTTATTGTTTGCTAGTTAAAACATTACATACCAGGAGTATGAGCGAGGTGTCTCTTCTCATGCATAAATATTAAATTCATAATTATAAATTATACGTATATACACAACACTTTTATTAAATTAGTACGTTTATTTTTTTGCCAAAGTAAAGAATATAAATATGAAATGTATTTACGTACACAACGGCTTAAGTATATATTGTTGCGAGCGACTGCCCGCGGCTAGCTTCGCAGAGATAGCACAAATATTTGTTTCGGAATCAACAGATACAGACAGATAATATAATAAATAACACTGGAAACTATACCTAACATAAAGTGCTCGAGGGACGGTAATAGGCCTGCTGCCTATTACATCATTGGGACCAAATACTTATTGGCAAAATGTTGATGTTTTGTGCACCTCTACCTGCCCCTTAAATACGGACACAAGGTACAGTCCGCTCCTACACATACAAACAAAAAAGTAGTATCAACTGATACTACACAGTGTCAGTATGTAATTATGTAAGGAATGAGACGAGGCTGGAGTTTTATAAGTTTCATCTGTCCCGTGTTCGTCTGTCTGGATGTCTGTCCGTTACCTATATATCATATATATTATACATTTTAACCTCTTCCCGGCTTCCGATTGAGCTGAAATTTAACATGCTCATATAAATCAGATGACGATGCATGAAACAGTTACAATATAGACACAAGGGTTTTATCAGGGCACTAACTGTACCAACTCACAGGCCCCGACTATCAGTAGTGCTATCAGTATCACTGAATCTACTCCCGGTTTATTAATTGTTTTAGCATCGCTTGTCTGTCTCTTCGATATCGGAACACGCACATGTACATTAGCTGATAAGTCTTTAAATCATCACTATTTTTTAAATAGAATTATAATTTCAATACCAAGTGTGACAGATGTACACATGTCCATATTGTTCAATGTGGACAACAATTAGCTAAGCATCTCCAGGTGCGACAGGCCCCGGCTCGGCTGTGCAGCAACGGTTCTTTCTGTGTTGTGTCGAGTGGAGCTAATATTGCGAACGCCGCTCGTGTCGCCGGAACCAGCAATATCCCGCGGCAGTGTTTTTCTGCCGGAAGCGTTTGTTTTGGCGTCCGACGCTCGTCCGGTACCCGCCTCCAGCTGCGGCCTCCATCCGGCGTCACTTATTTATAGATCTATCAAGTATCTTTGGCCACACAGAGTACAAAAGGATGACATGCTTTCTAAAATTGCTGTGTACGTGACCTTCAGGCACCGCTCCGAGCGCGAATGTTATGCAACGACTTGTTTGCCACTATAGTAGTCATAACGATTCGAGTCGAATATATTTTTTTAATTCGTTTATTTTAATGCAAAGGTGGCCTTAAGGCCACTGTAAATTAGGTAATGTTTTTTTTATTGTATTTAATTAGGTTATATACTTTTTCGATATGAAATTATGTAATTTCTTCTTAATTGCAACGATTACCCTTGATGTGACTCAGTGTATACACACACACAAACTAGACTAGACTAGCTAAGGCCGTAACTCAATTAGTAAAAGAATCTTAGAAGGTGTCAGCAATCATTTATTTTACTCAGTTCCCACGTCACGTGCGTCGTGGTACTTATGCAGAAGTCTCGTAAGGGTAGCTATTATCGTTCACCCCGCGCCGTCGGCCGAAGGCACTGGTCGCCCACTCAAATACATATAAATTTGATAGCCGCGAGCTCCGCTAACACAAATTACAACATTCGTTTCATCAAATCTCACAGAAGACGAGCTTATAAAACCATCTCCGGAGGTGATATTGCCACGTTTTTTATTGAGATTGTGATACTCAACAACCGAGGTACAATCATATTTACGTTTAGAAATGTTTTATAATAATAATAATAATTGAGACATGTCTCACACGGCCGCGGGCCGACGGAGCCTAAATTAAGCAGAACTAGTGCGATAGTTATGAGACAGCTGATATGTTTATTATAAAAAAAAATATTAAAAAGTTCTTTCGTTAAGATACTCTAGTGACGATTGACTGGCCGATTGTTTTGTTGTTTTGTAAGGTTTTTAATTTAATATTCAATACGTTATTTGTTTTCCAAGCGTTTATGTATGCTTCGTCGCAAGACGACTTTAATTATATGCATATACTGTGTATCTCATGTAAGTGAATTGTTTATTGTTCTTATGAGAATAGAGTTTCTTTAACCTTATATGTTATAAATGAATAACCCCACACACGGAACAAATGATCGCACTCATTAAATAATTATTTGTACTGGACAATAAACGAGTCAAAAATAATTTAAGCACAAACTAAGCCTAGCCTTTACTTGTCCTAGAAACATACACACACACACTACACATACACACACACACACTACACATATTCCGAAAAGTATTTTTCACCCAAATCCATTAAAATAGGCATATACATATATACATTCTATACTTGTACGATACGATAATTGTATTGAAGAGAATGTCACCCGCGGATCTTAAGTCGCATACAAGCGTTTTCAGGCGTGGGACTCATACAGATGTAAATAATAATACTGGTCTGATAGTTGTATGGGCGTGTATGTGTACCCATTGTATATGCACCCATTGGCTTTAGCATTCACAGGTTTTGTTTCTTTTCCACACGCACTTTTTGAAGTGTGAAACACATGTAAGAATACTGAGCTCATCGGAAAACAAAAGCCCCACACAAAAATTTTCGACAAATAAGTACTTAAGAATAGATAATATATTACATTGCATTGCTATACAATCTTATGTCTAAATCCATTACTGACAGAAAAAGTAATTTGATATAAGTTAACTTACAATATAGAACATATTTATTTATTAAAATTGCTTAACTTAAAGTTCTATTAGTAAATGTTTTAGTAAATGTTTTTATCGTTTCGAATTAAAATAAACCAAGGGACATTAGATATGAGGGATATGAGAGACAATCAATTACAGTTGAAGCAGCTAGTCTGTGGAACACATTGCCTGAAACTGCGAGACGTGCTCCGTGCTGACGTCGCTCCCTATTTACAGTTCTGTTGCACACACATAACCACTGACATTATTTGTATATGTGTGTATATTGTATGTGTGTTTATATATAACTATTTTGTATGAAGTAGTAAGGATGTTCAAACTTTTCAATGTATTTAAGTTTTGCTTATTAAACTACAGTACCTGGATGACTCACACACAGTACTCGGTATTATTTTTTTTTGGTAAATCGTCTAAAAGACGAAAAAAAAAAAGTTAAATAAAATAATCATTAGGACTCGAACCGGGGTAATCTGGTTACGGGACCGCCTTATTTCCCACCTGACCTACTACAACCTTGTAGATGGTGGCGAAATTTACCTTCGTATTCTAATGATATTGTAGCAGTTTTTCATTGCCTCAAAACACGGATAGATTTATCGGCCCCGAAATCCCCTGCATACAAAATTTCATGAATATCGTTGGAGCCGTTTCCGAGATTCAGATTATATATAAACAAGAATTGCTCGTTTAAAGGTATTAGATATTATGCTAGTTTCTATTCTCTCTCTATTCGCATAGTCTCATAAGCTACTTAGCTTAAGTCATACATCTGCAACCTGCCCTATAAATTAGTTGAATGCACATTTTGGGGTATTGTCATCGTTAAAGGTACCCCGGTATTTGTTGTTGTAGGTAAACAGTTCACACCAAACCAGTATTAGGTTTATTAGGTGTATTTTTCAATAAAAGTTAGGCTATGTTAAGTTATCTGAGTTGCTCTCTACGTAATGTTGTAAATTATCGACTATCGACACTAAAACTATAATATGTAGTTATATGAGCATTATTTAACTTAATGCACATATTGTACAAGGCGGAATATTGTGTGGCACGATTGTGTCCACTTTTGTAAGTTAGAACTAAAACCCAGTAGAATACACAACAGTGATTGTTGCTGATAGAATTTTGCCAACAAGTTCAATTATTTAAACGATATACCGACTGACTTGTTACCTTTTTCTCTTTTTTTTTAATTCGAACCTTACTTCGAACTGACACACCCTGTCACACTCTTAATATTAAAACGATTCTAATAACATCTGATGCGATGATATAAACCTCTTATATACATATATTCGAAAAACACAACCCTTCTTCCCACGCAGTCAGGTACTCATAATGTAGATAAAGAGCGAGTAATTACAAAACTCGCCCCTTACAGGCGTGAGCCTCCACTTTTGGGAGACGATTGGAAGTGAAAGATGTTGAGTGTGTGTTTTATCGTTGCAATAAATAAATATTGTTTATATATCTTATAAACAATATTCTTTGATAGTATTTTCCCATATTTATATATTATCCCTTTTACCTCTCCTCCCACAGATCCACAACAACAAACTGGTATTATTTTATTTGTTGTCATAAAATTTGAACCTATACAAACTAATAAATCTACTTTCTACCTGACGTGGGCAGATTCATCAATAAACGATGGGGCATTAGTATAACGAATATACATATATATATATATATATATATATATATATTTCTGTAAATGCTCCGAGTGGCATCTAAGTTTGTCCATTTAGCACATTTCTTCCTCAGCTAAACATTTCATGCAATCACGATACTAACAATATAAGCACAGAAAACAGAATATATCCACGACAAACAAAACTGCAATTGGATATCACCATTGCATGGGGCCATTACATATTTTGGAAGGAAACTTTAAAATAACTGTAAATTGTTGGTAACGAAGAAAAGACATCAACGCGCTCACACAGTGCTCTACGGCATCTACGGCGTAGCGTTACTATAGCATCACAAATTTACTATTTGAATTGTAAAATCAAGATTTACACGAGTTAGTAATAAGTTCTTTCTTTTTCTTATATTTTTAGGCTTTACGCTACCGGTGTACAATTACCGCTATCACTTAACACTGTCTGATTATTTGACATTAGTGATATAATTTAAATATAATGTCATCGCAGGTCGGGCAATCGTATTATAATTGATTAATAAACACTTACATGTATTAGTGCTACGAAATGCTAGAAACGTAATTATATATTACAGAACAGTAATAATGAATTTAGTTAAACTGATAGTGAATAAATTAAAAGTCCCACATTACTTAACAGTGACATGCGGTATATAATAAAATATGTTAGCGTTACCTGTGTCAGCGAGAGGGCCGGTGCCGGTGTCGCCGCGGGAGCGTGTCGGACACTGCGGCTCGACTCACCGTGCCGACCTATTTATGTACTCCTCCTTTCCTCCTCGCGATAAACAGCGCTACTCACTACGAAGAACATGTTGGACAACATGTACGGATGTGGAAACATTTAAACCTACAAAACTTTAGTTTACAATCAACACATTACACTTGTCACAACGAACGATTGTCACCTACCAATGAACCATACCATGCAATGAAAAAAACCTCAAGCTTATGGAATATATGCAATTTGTTTATTACAACGACGATTTGTTAACATTTAATAATAATAAATGATAAGAAAATAATTATTTTTTCTAATAAATAATAAATGAACATTTTATTTAGTCTCATACTTGTAGTTACTGTTTATAATGTTATCAATGCTATTTTAATTCCGCAACAATGTTTTGTGCAAAAATTACACGAGGAGGCGTTAGATGGAGTGAAGGTTCATTCTTATCACAAATACAGTCATCTAGTTTTGTAACATAATTATAATATAAATGTTGTGTTGGCAACAAGCTAACGAATCGAACATGTTACATATGTATCTATTTTATAACGCTCGCGGTCGGCGACCGCCGTGAGTACGCTACGTGAGGACGCGGTGCTGAAGCGTGGCTGAGGAGGAGGAGGACGAGACTGACAGAGCAAGTAGGCTAGTTGCTCTGTCAGTCTCCTCGTCGTGAAGTCTGTATTATGGACATCGATCCCAATATGGTTCGTGGTTTTCACAGTAAAATTATTATCAAAAAGACCAATGTCGACTTAATTAAAATATGGATTATTTAGTTTAGTTAAATATGGATTATTATTAAAATATGGATTATTTAGTCGATTTTTCGGGTAGGTGCTAAAAAAGTGAACACATATTTGCTCTTGAAAAAAGTTATTTTTTAATTGTTTTAAACAGTTTTTACAATATTTTAACACTATTTCACTTATTATATAGTACAATTATTAAGTACTTACGATGGCGTCACACTTGATGTAATATTACAAGTTTTACATCACTCCACCTGCCAGTTTAACACCCATATTTATATATACATTCACAATGTCGCATCTGATGGAGATTGAGTCAGCACAAAGGACTCTAGAGGAGACTTTTAACCGGAGAATGATGGAACTTGAAGCCCAGCTGCACAGTGCAGTGCCTGCGAAGGAAACTGCAGCCAGAGTAGCGGAGGAGTTCCGTACCTTCCGAGAACTGGTTTTCAAAATGCTAAGCCTCCTGCGTAAGCAAATCAGCGATTGCCACAGTAGCATAGATGCGTTGGAGACAAGGCAACGTCGCAAAGCTCTAATTTTCTAAAGGCTCCCCTGTCTCAGTTCGGGAGTTCCTCACAAAAACACGACAGTCGGTCTTCAGCAGGGCCAGGCAACACTTCGGAATGAGAGCAGTTTGGACACAAGACGGCACTATTATCATTAAATTACGGGATGGCAACCGTTCCAAGATAAAGTCCATGGAGGAGTTGTGTTCACTGCTGGAGAAGCATCCGAAGCCATCAGCTGACAGCAGGTCGACGTACAAAAGATATGGTAACGTCCGTAAATAATTTGCGAATCTCCGTTACACCTATTATTTTTGTTTACATCTACGAGTGCTTTACATTTGCGTATATCTTGAATAGTTATGTACATTTAAGTTAATCCTGAAATGATTGATGATGAATTATTTTTGAGTCACTCGCCTACAATAGTTTAATGTTTAAATAACCCACATTTTACTAAATTATCATAAGATGTCCAAGTGACGTTTTGAGTAATATTTGACATTTATCGTGTCCCACGGTGTAGAGAAACTACGTTCAGATATACGCAGTGCAGCAATACGTTTTATTTATGCATTTTTGTTATGGATTGAATTATGTTTTAGTTTAGTTACATTTTCTTTTTGTTTATATGTTCAATGATATGGACAATGTAACCTTGGTACAGCATTTGAGTGTGAGTGATTTAGATGACATTAACTGCCACTTCACCTCACAACCATTGTATGATCATCAGATCAAGAGTAGTACCTTACAATTCCTGACTGATCTTCCACGCCCTAATATTGATTTTTTTCAGTTTTCTCCAGTTGCATCAGATGAAATCAAAAAAGTAATCCTCACTATCAAATCCAACGCCACTGGGAGCGACAATATTAGTCGTCAAATGATTACCCCTATCCTCGAACTCCTTCTCCCCGTTATTACACATATTGTTAATTTCTCGCTCGACTCAGGTATTTTCCCGTCCCTATGGCGCAACGCACTTGTCATTCCCCTCCCAAAGATTCCTAATCCAACGCTATTGAATCACTTGCGACCTATTTCTATTCTTCCTTTCCTCTCTAAAGTGCTCGAGGCCTGTGTCTACCAGCAACTATCACAATTGTATGTATCACAATGTATTTCATAACAATCTACTAAGCCCCTTTCAGTCGGGATTTAGGCCTGGTCACAGCACGACATCTGCTCTTCTAAAAGTAACTGGTGACATCAGGAAAGGAATGGAAGATTCCAAAGTTACAGTGTTGGTTCTGGTCGATTTTTCGAATGCTATCAACACTGTCAATCACGACATCCTGCTATCAATACTTTCCCATCTCATGATTTCACCTGATGCACTGGAATGGTTCTCGTCTTATCTTCGAGGGCGCCAGCAATCCGTCCGGGTCAATGAATCCTCTTCAAGGTGGCGTGATATCTGTTCTGGTGTCCCTCAAGGCGGCACACTTTCTTCCTTATTATTTTCTATATTTATCAATCTTATCACTCAACATCTTCAGTGTACGTATCATCTTTACGCCGATGACTTGCAACTCTACTCCCATGCTTCTGTGGACAATATAACTGAGTCTATTTATAAAATTAATAGTGACCTCGAGTCTGTTTCTCGCTGGTCTGACAGGTTCGGCTTGACAGTAAACCCATCCAAATGTCAAGCTATTATTGTAGGCAGCCCACGACTGATGTTTAGGCTCGATCTAAACAGTTTGCCATCAGTGACGTTTAACGGATCAGTTATACCATTTAGTCCTTCTGTAAAGGATCTAGGTCTTATAATTGACACCAACCTTAACTGGCAAATCCAAGTTACTAGTGTCAGCCAAAGAGTCACAGGAACTCTACGAGCGTTGTATCGTCTGAAGAACTTTCTACCATCTAAATCCAAAGCTATGTTAGTTCAGACTTTAATCATCCCCATTATCGATTATGGTGATGTATGCTACTACGACCTGAATGCAGATCTCCTCAACAAATACGATCGTCTTCTGAATAACTGCATTCGATTCATTTTTAATCTTCGGAAGTTTGATCACATTTCCTCATTTCGCTCTGAATTGAAATGGCTTCCTATTCGTCAGCACCGTCATCTACGCGCCCTCTTCACTCTGTATTCCATACTCAACTCACCCACTCCTCCTTCGTATCTTACGTCTCTCTTCCAGTTTCTTTGTTCTAACCACAACAGACATCTTCGATCTTCAAACAACCTATTACTAGTATGCCCAAATCATTCTTCCGCCTGCGTCAACTCTTCTTTCATTATTCAGTCTGTCCTCCTCTGGAACTCTTCTCCTCCATAAACTGGCAGATACATCTCAACGATAGACTATATATATATATATGTATATATATACATATATGTATATGTATGTATGTATGTATGTAAAACATATGTATGTGTATTATAATATGTGTTATATTTCTGTAGATATATTTAGCATCTGCTTATGTTTATTTCTGATATGATAATTATACCCTTTATTTTCTTTAACTTATTTGCTATTACTGTTTAATGCACCTACTTCAGTCATTTCTACATCACCCTAAGGTAGACTGGCAGAGAATGCCTTTGGCATTAAGTCCGCCTGTGTGCATTTTGTGCATTAAGTTTTAAATAAATAAATAAATAAATACACTCACGCCTATGTCCTCAGAAAAGGTACGCAAAGGCGATTCAAACGTCCACATTATGGTCTCTGTCTGATAGATAGATCTTTTACAACACCATCGAGAAGGGATGGGGTAACCCTGTTCTCCCCAACAGAGAACCACTCGGCAACTTAGTTCACTGGGTTGTTGGACTTTCTTTGCCATGTTTTTGTAAACTCCAGTCAAAAGCACCTCGAACTTAATAATTTATTGTTAATGTTAAGCAAAGATTAGATAAGTGTAGCCACCGTTTAATAAATTGTGTTATCACAAAGGAACGCATGTCGTGACGACTCTTCGTTTGTAGTTAAACATCGTCTAATTAGCTGGCGCTCGCCGCAATACCTAGTTTCATATTATTTTGCTATTGCATAAAACAATTATGACTGTGATATACATATGTTATTTTACACATTAATATAATAGCATTAAAAATAAATGAAGCTTATTTAAAATGATCTCCATTGACTTCCAATACAGTTTTTTAAACGTTGAGGCCAGTTAACAATAGAAACACGCACTCTCTTCATGGGAAAATTCTACACTGCCAATCTTATGGATTGATATAGGGACTTCAAATTATCATGGCGTTTATAGTATATCATACTCTGTTAAACTGACAATATATCATAATCCATTGGATTAAGATCGGCACTAGATGACGGCTTCTTCAGCTCTGATTATGTCAGTATCGTTTGTTTCCAACCACGCTTGGGTGGATCCAGCTTTATGACACGGCGCTGAGTCTTGCTGAAATAACCACAACAGAACAATGTGTTGTAGCCGTAGTGTGAAGCGCCTATAGAGCTTCCAGCATAAACTCTGTCATTCTGCTTGTTAAATAGTATTTTTTTTTGCTCAATAGTGAAAAGAACTCGGTAGTAAATAAATAATTCTGCGACCTCCCTTTACGTACCTATTAAGAAGTTGTTTTAACTTTAAAAGCCTATTTATTTTTAATTTATCAGGTAAATAATGACCAGTGCGTCTCTTATCGTCTGCAAGTTCTGTCATCTATTAAAATACGTGACAATGTTCTAGGTGCTATATTAATTTCTCGGAATAAAATCTTTTACTTTTGGACATCTTCCTTCTTCGGATTTCTTTCCTTCACTGCTTTTATCGCCTTTCTCGTCACAATGCGCTTGCCAGATCTTTTTCTGTCGGAGGAGGTTGCATCGTAACTATCAATAGGCCGGTACACAAACATTTAGTACGAAGCGGGTGGAGAGTTTACAAAATTATTTGGCTCCATACGTACTTCGTGTAATGCTATCACAGCATTTCCGTTCATAAGAGAACGTTCAGCCCACAGTAGTTTTATTATCACAAAAATATTTAACACAGAAAACAGAATGAATAATGACAGACTCGAAATCAAATATAATAGTTTTTTGTTTACTTAACGGTACTTATGGCGAGACTCTCCATATATAAATGTGTATTTGCAAGTTGTAAGGAATCACATAAATATCTTTCGTCTTCGACTCGAGTGTACCCTAAGAAGAAAGCTTCTGGGAACCTTTTTCAGAACTTGGCCTCGTACAGGAAGTGCATTTATATAATTTACTGTTAACCCCCATAATTAACTAAAACTGGACACTGTTTTAGCGATACTAAATTGTTAGGCGTTAGTTAAGGTGCAAAAAAAGCAGACCGCATAAGATTTCGGAATGTTATCTATTAAACAATTTACATAGAGTCACAAAGCAAGGAGGTAATCAGGTATATAAGCACTAATTATTGTACACCAAACATAAATACAGTGGCACAGTGCCCGGATGACGGTAATAGGCTTCCCTTGCTGCGTTAGTGGGTCCAGGTACTGATTAGCTCCACGTGGGTGTTTGATCATCTCTAGCTCTCCCACTACTCTAGCTATTCGGTGTATGAGAGTAGGTTGAAATGTTTATATTCTTGATATTGGTTTATATACATTCAAATAAGAGAACCTGTAGAAGTCAGACGTCAGGTACTAAGTTAATTGAAGAAGATAATGTTTTTCCCTCTGCCCGATTAGTAATTTAGTTAATAAAATGCCAATAGCGAGCTTCCACTGATTGACAGAAAACCTTCCACTGAAGTTATAATTCAAGTAAACACTAGAGTGTCAACTGCATTTTGCATATGCTCAAGCCTATATCTCCTAAGGGGGTAAATTAAACACCGACATTTTTGCATTTAGAATTTCGCCCCACTACCGCAACTCATCTGCACGTACACATCAATCCAGATTGTTTTCTCATAATTCATCATGTACATAAGTTAGTAATTTTGCCTCGTTTCTAATAAAACGTACATTCGTAAGGTCGGTACCTACCTTGTGTTCCGGGTCCTTATCCGACTGAGGCCTGTCCCCTGCTGTACATACTGCATACCATCGTAGTCTAGGGCCCCTTATGGCGTCCAGACGGACTAATAAACACCTTTAAAGAAAATTATTACACACAACTTATACAATTTACAAGATTTATTTTAATAACTTTTTACCCCATGGCTTATAGAATTGTTCACAAGTTTAAGTAAAAAGGTATTTTGGGCATCCTGCTGCCAAGCTAGCAGACGATGAGGGAAAACGACAGGAGCTTGTGCCGCTGAAGCCGCTGAGTTCAACCGGGTCTTGAGCCGCATTTCTCAATGGAGTTGTGAGAATCTGGTCGAGTTCAGCGTTGTTGTTGTAGGTAAATAGTTCACACGAAACTGGTATCAAGTTTAAACAGTTTAATTCTCAATAAAAGTTAGGCTGCGGTTAGTTATCTGAGTCGCACTCTACGTAATGTTATAAATTATCTGCATAAGCAAATTAGCTGAATGAAATAATTAGTGAATATTACGCTCATACGCATAGCTATTATATAGCTGTATGAGCGTTATTGGCTCGTACATGCTCCAGAGGGAACGATGTATGTACTCAGATGACCAAACTTGTGTTCCATATGTATAAACTGTAATAAAAAATAACCAAAAAAACAATAAGTATAACATATATCTTATTAATTAAAATCAAAGCTTGAATGGTGTCGCGTACAGCTGTTTCTGCGTAGCCAGCAGTCTCTCCAAGCTAGACATTTTCGGTTCCTTGTCGAGCTTTTGTTGTTGTTGCCGTTGTTATGGTTCTTCTTTTATGCGAGAAGACATTTTCTAACCTGCCATAATGACAGCGATGGCTATTCCTCCCACTAGCAAAGTGCTTATCGCGTAACTAGATATATGTATATACATATGTATATCTACTATATAAAAATAAGTCGGGTTTTCCTTCCTGACGCTATAATTCCAGAACGCACAAACCGATTTCCACGGTTTTGCATTCGTTGAGGTTTATAGCAAAGAAAATTCAGGAAAAATTTTAACAGAAAAGCGGGAAAATCATTTTTCACATACAGCGCCATCTCTGATACATAGCATGTACTACAAACCAATATTTTAAGTTGATGGCGCCGGTGCGTGATACATTGTTTGACAGCTACTCATTGTTCTCTGCTCAGTTAATTTCATGTGACAAACCGGTATTGTGTTCACTGTGAAATTGTGAAAAAAAAGTAAAAAAAATAAGTTATTCGTTTCCTAACATTTCAATTGGAAGGCATTTGTCTTTAAGGTGGTAAGTTGAACTGTGTAAATTATGTGGATCGTACATTTGAGGTTAAATTCACCACTCAAGAAAGTTCAAAAGAGATTGTGCTGCGCAAGTGGAATAGTCAAACTGGATCCATTACTTACATCACCACAGCCACTGAAACCACTGTTCGATGGAAGTGATCCCGATTCCAGCCATTTTCTTCAACACATCCTTGAATACAATAACTGCTTTCGCATGACTTCCTTTGGAGCTAATATCATTCGAGAAGGCGGCTTCATGCCGACTTGCAAGGTAAAAGATACAACACACATAACCAATCACTCACACCATCACAATGAATTGCAACACATAACAACTACATATACACCATCACACGATCAGAAGTTACACCGTATTCTTCAACAAATGATTGTTTGCAATTACAGATACAAGGACAAATATATCATTTGCATGGTTCAATGGTGCCAACACCAGATGAACCGCATCAATTTCTGCAAATATATTTCATTTCGTCGATGGTGGATCAGCTGAATGTGCGGTGCAATATACAGGGAACACAACAGTAAAAGAGACGAATTATTGAACAGTTGCAGTTGCAGTTGCATTGCAAGCATTACGAATGCCATCGGATACGCACAAATTTGTCATAAGAGCGGATTGTACCCCAACAGGTGAACATGTGCGAAGATTCAATGCACCCACCGTTAATGATGTTGCTGCAATTATTGTTGGCGATCCAACTAAATCGCGAGACATTGTCGTTCAGCGAAGAAGCAATATCATGCATCGTGTAAACGAGACACATCGTTTGTACGATGCGTTACAATATCCAATCATTTATTGACAAGGGCAAGACGGATACGACATCACGTTGAAGATGGTCGATCCAATTACAGGTACAATATTCACACAGTAATTATTGCTATTATTGCTATTATTGTTTTCCATTAAAAATTCATTTAATTTTGCATTTTCAGGCGTATCAACGAATAAAAATCTAAGCGCAATGAATTACTATGCGTATCGTATGATGATTCGTACACATGAGGAGAATGTCATTCTGAAGTGCCGTCGGCTATTCCAGCAATTCGCTGTCGACATGTATGTCAAAGTCGAGACCGAACGTTTAGCGTTCATCCGATTCAATCAGGCAAAGCTACGATCTGAGGACTATATACACTTGCGTGATGCTATTCATTCAGATGGTGATGTTCAGAATATTGGACGTCTGACGATTCTCCCATCTTCTTGTATCGGAAGCCCACGCCACATGCACGAATACGCTCAAGACGCTATGACGTACGTGCGAAATTATGGAACTCCGGATTTATTTATTACGTTCACATGCAATCCGAAGTGGACGGAAATTGAACGTGAGTTGGAACCGGGCCAAAAACCGCATGATCGCCATGACATAATCGCCAGAGTATTTCAGCAAAAACTAAAGGTTATGATGGATGTGCTTACTAAGTATCGAGTTTTTGGTGACACACGTTGTTATATGTACTCGGTGGAATGGCAGAAGCGTGGACTACCGCATGCTCATATCCTAATTTGGTTGCTGAACAAATTACATTCAAATGAAGTGGATGACATCATATCAGCTGAAATTCCTGATCCAGTCACTGATCCCCATCTACACGACATTGTGACGACACAGATGGTGCATGGACCGTGCGGTGCATTAAATCCATTATCGCCTTGCATGGCTGATGGAAAGTGCACAAAACGATATCCGCGACCGTTAGTTGCTAAAACAGTCACAGGGAACGATGGATATCCAGTTTATCGTCGGCGTTCAAAAGAAGATAATGGTCAAACTATCAAAGTTAAAGTTCAAAATCAAGAGATTGAGATCGGAAATTAATTCATTGTACCATACTGCCCGCTGCTATCACGAATTTTCGAAACACATGCAAACGTTGAGAGTTGTCATTCGGCCAAATCAATCAAATATTTGTGCAAGTACGTCACAAAAGGCAGCGACATGGCTGTGTTTGGTATTGCGTCGGAAAATGCGAATGACAAAATCAGCAACTTCAAAATGGGCAGATACGTCAGTACTAATGAAGCACTGTGGCGATTATTGTCATTTAAAATTCATGAAAGATATCCCACAGTTTTACATTTAGCAGTGCATTTGGAAAATGGCCAAAGAGTTTACTTCACTGAGGCTAATGTGGCACAACGAGCTGAGAGACCACCATCGACAACATTGACTAGCTTCTTTGCGATGTGTGAAGCAGATCCAGTCGCAGCGACGCTGATGTACATTGAAATGCCCAAGTATTACACTTGGAATCAATCAACAAAGAAATTCCAACGTCGCAAACAAGAAACCACAGTTCCAGATTGGCCACAGGTGTTTTCCACTGATGCACTAGGTCGCATGTATACTGTTCATCCTAGAAATGATGAATGTTTTTATTTGCGACTGCTGTTGGTAAATGTACGTGGACCAAAATCATTTGCGCATTTGAAAACTGTGAACCAAACATATCGAGAAGCATGTCAACTATTGGGTTTGCTGGAGAATCGTTGGGATTTAACACTTGCGGATTCAGTTGTTTCATCAAATGCGTACCAAATATGAACGCTGTTCGCAATTATCATCACCACATGTTTTCCTTCACAACCAATTCAGTTATGGAACAAATACAAAGACGACATAAGTGAAGACATCTTGCATCGCTTGCGCATTCAAACAAATAATCCTGACATCCAAATAACCGATGAAATCTACAATGAAGGATTGATTCTGATTGAGGATCAATGCTTGACTATTGCAAACAAGCTACTGATTGAAGTAGGAATGATTGCGCCAAATCGATCGATGCACGATGCATTCAACCAAGAATTAAATCGAGAGCTGCAATACAATGTTGATACAATGCAGGAATTCGTTCGAAATAATGTGCCGCTGCTGAATGAACAGCAAAACAAGTATACGAAACATTAATGCAAGCGGTGGACAATAATACTGGTGGTCTATTCTTCCTGGACGCACCTGGAGGAACAGGGAAAACATTTGTCATTTCATTGATTTTGGCCACTATTCGATCAAGATGTGACATAGCTTTGGCGTTAGCATCATCTGGAATTGCGGCGACTCTTCTAGATGGCGGTGGTACTGCACATTCTGCGCTTAAGTTGCCACTCAATTTAAACACAATTGATACTCCAACATGCAATATTTCCCGATCCAGTGCAATGGGAAAATTGTTGATGCAATGCAAGCTCATTGTTTGGGATGAGTGCACAATGGCACATAAGAAATCACTTGAAGCAATTAACTTCACACTGAAGGATCTTCGGCGAAATAACAACATCTTTGGCGGCTTGATGATATTGTTGGCAGGCGATTTCAGGCAGACGTTGCCAGTAATTCCCCGTGGAACGCCTGCAGATTAATTGAATGCTTGTCTGTAGGCATCACCTTTATGGAATAACGTAAAAACATTATCGCTAACCACTAATATGAGAGTTCAACTTCAAAATGATCAAAGTGCTGCACAATTTTCCAAACAATTGTTAGCTGTTGGAAATGGAAAAGTCCCAGTTGATGCGACATCTGGATTAATAACTCTTACCAACGACTTTTGCCGATTTGTAGACTCTCAATTAGCTCTTATTGAAAATGTTTTCCCAAACATTAGTGAGAATTATCAGAATTATGCTTGGTTAACGAGCAATTCTTGCCGCAAAAATAATGATGTACACGCACTGAATTTCACCATTCAATCAAAAATTGCTGGCGATTTGGTGACATACAAATCCGTTGATTCCATAAAAAATCCCGATGATGTAGTAAATTATCCAACGGAGTTTTTGAACTCTCTGGAGTTACCAGGATTTCCACCACATAACTTGCAACTCAAAGTTGGTACAGTTATTATGATATTGCGTAATTTGAATCCACCGCGACTTTGCAACGGTACTCGACTTTCGGTAAAAAGACTTATGCCGAATTTGATTGAGGCAACCATTATTAACGGAAAGTACGCAGGTGAAAATGTATGTATTCCTCGAATACCAATGATTCCGACTGATCTTCCGTTTGACTTCAAACGATTGCAATTTCCAGTTCGATTGGCCTTGCGACTTGTCAATGACAATTAACAAGTCCCAAGGCCAATCGCTTAGTGTTTGCGGGATAAATTTAGAAAATCATTGTTTTTCACATGGGCAGTTATACGTTGCGTGTTCACGAGTTGGAAAACCATCCGCTTTGTTTGTGTTAACGTTAGACCAAAAAACAAAAAATGTTGTTTACCAAAGAGCACTTCAATGAAACGGATAATTTGCGGACACGTATAACGCTTCGATTCGGTATTTACTTTGGATTCACTTTCATTTACTTAGAGAAGTTCAACTAAATAACACTTCATTTTTGTAATCGAAATGAATTCATTACTGTTGTGAAATGAAATAAAATTTTTCCTTTTCAAATAGAAAACAAAAAAAAAATTCTTAATCTTTTAATCACCAAACGAAATGTTACATAAAACGCGGGGTTTGCTAGTATATATATATACATATATATATAAATATATATATATATATGTATATCTATAGACTATCGCGCGTTTCCTTTGTACAGTTATCTGATAGTCTAATAATCTGTGTACATTAAGATTTTTTTAATAGATTTTTTATAGTTTTTCGTTTATAGCTTTGGGAGTACATATATAATTAATAAATCATTAAATCCCTATCTAGTGGCGCCCCATTTGTTTGGTTTTATCCAATAGGTAGTAAAATAAAATTGACGAAGAAAATGAATTTAATATGCTTTGTTTATATAGCGATTGCATATATAATACTGTACAACAACATTTTGACTCAAAACAATTAAAATTAACGATATTAACACTTCAGGTAGCATTTTCAAAGTAATTAGTTATGCATATAAACATATTGCGATTTTTTAAATAATCAACGTTTGTTAATTTAAGTTTGATTTTTAGTGAATATTAAAACGTTTTAACTTTTCGTTTATCTATACATACATATATATAGCGTGTTTTTAGACAAACAAATTTGACGTCACAATCATCTACACGTAGACATATCCCACATCATATAATTCATTAATTTTGCTTCGTTGCTACTTTCATAGAATACCAACCTAGTGTTTCAGGTTCATATCCGGCTGGAATTATTCCTCGCTGCACTGGTACTGCTGCATATCATCCTACTCTTGACTCCTTACGACGGCAAGACGGACAAATAAACACTTGAAAAGATTTTTATAACAAAACGTACAATTTACATGTTTTATGCTAACAACGTTTAAACATATTGGCTTATATACTAACTAATTATATATTTGTGTAGGACTCGTTTAGGCCTATCAAAACTTATATTATTGCTTTTCGTTTATAACTTTTCAATCCTAGGGAATATATATATATATTCCCTAGGATATATGTATATATACATATATATTTTTGATTTGTTTAGAATTTGATTTTTCTAATCGAGTTATTTATTATTAATGTTTATAACTCGATTGGTTTAAAATAAAATAAGAGCGGGTAACCCCGAATAGAGTGGCGGGTGGCGCCAAATGCGGTGACAATCGCACACGTGCCTACCTATTGGCTCTTAATCAGGGTTAATCTTACCCATTGTGAATATACAAGATAAGTGTTCGCTAGAAAATTAAAACAAACGCGTCCAACAGCGAACACAGAAGTGGGATTATCAGAGGCTCAACAGGAACAGAATACAGGTCAGAGATTTAATATTTCTTTACAAAATGAGTGCGACCGTTGGAAATATCTTTTTGAAATGCAACAACAAAACATGATGCAATTAATACGTACTCTTCAAGAACCACGAGTTTCTGGAGTTAAAATAACCTTGCCTGAGTTCAATCCTGAAAGCCTAGATAGTGACGCCCGCGCATGGTGTGGAACAGTGGACATATGCTTGCAAGAACGGCCTATTTCAGGCAGCGATTTAATAATAACGATGAGTAAGGCTCTCAAAGGATCTGCATCGTCATGGTTAGCCCAAGCTAGTTTTTCTGGAATCACTTGGCCTCAATTAAAAGACCTGTTCCTAGCTAGATTTGATTTTGTGGAAACTCCAGCTGCAAACTTGTGGAGATTACTCAACGGTAGCCCAAAGGAAGGCGAATGCTTATCAGCGTATGCGAGCCGATTTATGAGCGCTATCACCGCGCGATGGAAGTCTTTATCAACGGAACAGATAGCTATTGCACTTACTCTAGCACATGTCACAAAGATAGAGCCGCGGCTGCAGAGAATAGTATTGACTACTGAGATTGACACTTGCAGTAAACTGCAACAAGAACTTATGGCCCATACTTTTAGAAAAAGAGGACCCCCGATAAACGAGAAGATTAATTTGGCTGGCGAAGCACAGTGGTTCCAAATGCCGAAAAGCTGGCCAAAAATCGGAATCATCGAAAAAACGGAAGGTGGGGCAGGTACATATAGGTTTTCGAGGTCGCTGAATCCGAATCTGATGTTAGTTTTTCAAAAAAATGAGTCAAAAAGTCAAAAACAAGATGGCGGAACAAAAAAAAAATTATATTAATTTTAAACAATAAAAAATGCTGTTATAAGGGGTTTTCGAGGTTGCTGAATCGAAATTTGACATCAGTTTTACAAGAAAATGCAAAATAAATTCAGAAAATTGTTAATTACGTTTTTTTAAAAAAATAATTTATTATTTATAACAAATTCATTATTTATAATGTTTAAAATCATTGGTACTATGTATACTCAACATTCACAAACTTAAACAATTATTTTTGTCGATATTGGACTTCATGTTACGTAAAAAACATATTTTTTGGCATTTTTTAAGCAATTTTTCAAATTATATTTTCTCAATTTCGGGCAAATTCGGGCAAAAGTAATTAGCGTCATAATTTAGTGCTACAATGTCCCTACTATATGCAATTTATTTCAGCCCGGGATCTAGTGGGACTTCCGAGAAAATGGGAATATAATAGTGACATAAAAATGACGAAATTTTGTCAATTAAAAACAATGTCATATAAACAATGTTCAAGCACGTAAAATTTTAAACAATACGTATTTTACTAACCTTAAATATTCCTCTCTACGAAACAATTCACTTCACCATAAATATTTAATACCATTATGTCGAAATTAAGTGTTAAAGTCGAAAACACATGACATTCATTAATTTTAACCTTAACTTCACGACGCCACGCTGCTAACAAGTGTGTATTATTAGCATTGGCGATGCTGCGTTCTTAAAGTACAGGTACCAACCTAACATATGGGACACAAAAAAGTCCTACATTTAGTAACTAGATTTTCCCTATTTTTGGCCAGCTTTTCGGCGTTTGGAACCACTGTGCGAAGCTAAGAAGCCGCGTATTAAAAACATACGAAGATGCTACAATTGTGGCAAGCTTGGTCATATATCGAGTGAATGCAAAGGCAATAACAGTCGAGACCACAACATTAACGCACGTCCTGGTACTTCAGTTACTTCCACTCAGCAGCCAAATTAGTCCGGTGCACAGAGAAAGACGATTACTCCAACCTGCTTAAAATGTGGTGAACAGGGTCACACTTCAACGCGCTGCTCCAGCAAGAATGGAGAGGCCAGCGACGCACGCACTGAACGACGAGTAGAAATCTGCGCCATCCAACCAGCTACAGACCACCTTTTAGATGAAGCCTGAGAAGAAGTGCTCTCACTTCTTCTTTTCATTTTGTTTTGACTCAGGTGCCAAATGTTCTTTAATAAAGCAGGGTTTTATTGCATTGCATTGGGTTTCTCAATCGAAATATTTGATAAAAGTTTTGTGTTCAAAAGGATTAAGGTAGTTTCGATGTGTGATATAGGGCTGAAAGTAAATAGTTTTGAGTGTATAAACAGCGATGCTCCTGACTATGACAAGCAACATTTAATCTCTTTGTTGGAACAGAATTCCATTCACTTTGTGGAAGGTACACCTACTGGTAGGGTCAGTACGGGCCAGCTTGTCATCAAACTAATCGATCCTAATCGTACAGTTCAGCGTAGGCCCTACAGACAGCCCAGAAGAAAGGCAGGAAGTACGTAATTAAGTCAAAGAGCTCTTATCTGCCGCCATCATTCGTGAAAGCTGCTCTCCTTTTGCGAGCCCAAATTTATTAGTAAAAAAGAAAGATGGAACAGATAGGCTTTGTGTAGATTATAGAGAATTGAACAGCAACACGGTGCCTGATAGATATCGTATGCCACTTATTTCGAATCGGATTCAACGTTTAGTAGGAACAAATTATTTCACATCTTTAGATATGGCCAGCGGATACCATCTGATACCGGTTGAGAAAAGTTCCGTTTAGCGTACTGCTTTCGTTACACGACGGGCAGTTCGAGTATCTCTCCATGCCTTTTGGCTTAGAAACGCACCCTCTGTCTATTAACGAGCTTTTAATAATGCTCTTGGAGTACTGACTGTGTCGTTTGCCGTTGTGTATATCGATGACGTCATTATTCCATCGCGTTCAGTAAATGAGGGTCTCAAACGTTTACGAGTTGTTCTCAAAGCTTTGACTGACTCGGGATTCTCTCTTAGTATAAAGAAATGTGCTTTTCTTAAAACAAGAATTGAATTATTAGGCTTTGTAGTATCCACTGGTGAAATCAGACCAAATCCCCGTAAAATTCGAGCTCTTACTGAACTCCCGTCACCCCAGACGGTCACTCAGCTTCGCCAATTCATTGGCTTAGCTTTTTATTTTCGACAATTTGTTTCTGGCTTTTCGCAAATGGCGGCCCCCCTATACGGTCTTACATCTGGAAAAGGAAAAATTAATTTCATATTTAATCTTGAGAAGATCCGAAAGGAAGTTATAGACGTACTTACTGACAAACCTGCTCTGACGATATTTGATCCAAAGCTCCCTATCGAATTACATACTGACGCCAGCGCTGAAGGTTATGGGGCAATACTTATGCAACGAGTTAGTGGTAAATTGCGTATAGTAGAGTATTACAGCTGCCGGACCTCCAGCGCTGAATCAAAATATCACACGTACGAGCTGGAGACTCTTGCAGTGGTGAATGCTGTTAAACATTTCCGTCACTACCTTTATGGTAGGAAGTTTACGGTGGTAACGGACTGCAACGCTGTCAAAGCGTCAAAAGCAAAAGTGGACCTCACATCCCGTGTACATAAATGGTGGTGTTTTCTGCAAGCTTTTGATTTTGCTGTCGAATACCGGCAGGGTAAACACATGAGCCATGTAGACTTTTTCTCCCGTAATCCATTACCAACTTCCAAAAATACTGTTAGGACCGAATAAAAACTAATTAATTGAACTGAAATCTCAGATAACTGGTTACAGACCGATAAACACAAGGATGGTGAAATAAATTCTATTTTAACTAAACTTCAGTCCAGTGAGCCTTACAACAATATTGCTAAGTTCTTTGAAATTAGACGTGGTCTCCTCCATCGAAAGAGTGAGAGGAACAATAAGAGTTATTGGTTGCCAATAGTACCTAGGGCATTTCAGTTGGCCATCATAAACCATATGCATGAAAATGTCATGCATTTGGGATGGGAAAAAAACCCTCGAAAAAGTTTATTGTCACTTTTGATTTCCTAATATGAACAAATACGTGCGCAAATTCGTTGAAAATTGTATAACTTGCAGAATGCCTAAGTCTAACTCGGGCAAAGTACAAGCTGAATTACATCCTATTCCAAAAAGAGGTTAGGTTAGGTTAAGTTTTTTTTTTTTTTTTTTAGAATAATAACATTCTTTCTTTTGTTATTTCTTAGTTCTATTTTTATTTCTATAGTTTGTACATCAGTAAGTACTTTATTTATTTAGCTGTTGCTGTTTACAATTTCGCAAGATCTTAACGGTTTTGCAATTTGCAGGATTGGTGATTTTTGCATGTTGTGTATGATTTATGTACTTCCTTCTATATTTTTAAAACGTTTTGCCTAGACAATAACATATATATATATACTTAGTAATACATATTTATTGACTATTTCTTTTGCTAGTCTTCATTTCATACTTCGGTTTACTTTGTTTGTGTTTCTGTTTGTGTTTTATGTAAGTGTTCCTGTACTGATATAATCGTGTATATTCAATATACTTTCTGTATATCAGTTTGTGTTCGTGTTGTCATGTATTTCATGTTTGTGTGTGTTGTGTTTATGTTTCTGTGTGCTTTGTGTCTGTGTGTACGTGTTTTGTGATGTCCTGCATTTGGATTAGGCATAGGCCGTATTCGCACGAGCCAAGTAGTCCCACTTTTTACGTACCGGACAGTCGACGCTAAAGGCGTTGTGGTCGGTCTTCCGCAACCCAGAGTGCAAACAGTTGCAGTACTGCGGTTCGTTTCCTGCGATGAAGTCTGCGCATTTCTCGCGCAGATGCGGTCCTCCACAGTGACTACATCTGTCCACACTCTCAGTGCAAAATTTCCGACCATGTCCAAACGCGAGGCAATTCGTGCATTGGATGAGCGGAGACTGGTCCTCGAACCTTTAAAGGTCCAGATAGAGGGCTCCAGCCTCCGTCATCCTCTGCCATACGTTAGGCTTTACCTGAAGGATGATGTGCGCTGTTTTAGGATTTCTTGTGCGTCTTTTATATTTTATTGCCATTTCTATGTATTCCTTAGGTAGACCCGCGAAAATGTCCTCGTTTTGAGCGTATAGCGCCTTGACCATTTCGTCGTCTTCGCTATCCACAAACACATCCTTCAGGACAACAAGAGGGTTTTTGTTTTTCATGGGCGCTACTATTAGTCCGTCCCCACGACTCTCTATTGTTCTCTGAACTTTCTTCATCTCCTCTTCAGTGTCGCAGCCCAATATAATAGCTTGGTTTTTAGCCTTCCGAACCTTGGTGATTTTTAGGCCGGTGCCTCTGGCATCGACTGCCCTTTTCACCCTGGCGAGTACCTCGTCAGAAGTCTCCTGGCTGCCCTCGAGGGTGACCGCCATCGAGTGTAGTGCAGGGCGGTGGACTTGTTTGACTGCTGCGACACTGGCGTATGTCTTAGGGGCTGGGGCTGGGGCTAGGTTTATTTCGCATGCCAGTCCTTTTGCAACCTCTATAAGCTCTTGTTTGGCTGCGACGACATCCTCGGCAATACCACCGACCAGATCTTTAACGAGAGCATGCGTTCGACTCTCGACCATCTCGGTCGTTTGGTCTATGGCAGCTCTGGTCTCGTCAATCCTGTCGATGATCTTGTCGATTATGTCGGAGCCCCGGTCGTCGTTACCATCATGGAGTCCCCCTATATCCGTTTTCAGGCTTTCTCCATTTCGTTTATACGCTCGGTCAGAGTCGCTTCCACCTCTCCTAGTTTCCTGAGGATGTCATCCTGCCCATCGGATGACGAGGTTTTTGTAGGTGTTCTTGATTTTGGGACATCTGCTTCGAGACTTTTGATACGCCTACTGAACTCGAAAATTGCTCGTATGCCCTTGTCTGACTGCACCTCCAGGAAATGTTTAATGTCTCTCCTCATCTGAGGGTACTCATGAACTTTCGAGGTTAGCTTCTGGTCTTCTAATAAAAGTCCTAGCAGCGTCCTGCGCTGCTACGGTTGTGGTGGCAGGGCTGGGAGTTGTGAACTTTTTGGCAGCGCCAGAGGTTGTGGGTGTGCGGTACATGTTAATGTGTGAGTGTGTGTGAGTGCGGTGTGTAATATAGGTTTTTGTGGGTAAATTGGGGAAAGTTGTCCCTTTGTAAAAGATATGTTGGCCAGACCCTGTAAAAAGGGGTCTGTGTCAAGTATAAAATAAGGTGAGAGATAGTCTCCTGTGTAAATACAAAAACTAAGTGTATCGGTCAATAAACTCGATTCACTTTCAGGGGTCAGCCAAGGGGAAGGTGTGTACGTGTGAGTGTGTGTGCTTGTGTGTGCGTTTGTGTATGTGCGTGAGTGTATATATAAGTATGATTTGTGTTAACCTTTTGTCTTCCTTTTTTCAGGTTAGGTTAGGTTAGGGTTTTTTTTTTTTTTTTTTTTCTAGCACCTCCAATGTTTATAATTTGGAGTCTTTCTTAGTCTACAACAGTCATACTAGTTCTCGCTTGTATGCCTCTCGCACTGCTATTCTGCATTCCTGTTCTTTCTTTCATACGACCTTTCATGCTGCTACAGGTGGGATGCCTGCTATTCTACTTTTTACTATTACTTTTAGTGTTTCTTACACGGGTAAATAAATTTAGACAGGTTTTTAATTTACATTATGGGTAGTTCTTACATTAATTAATATTAATTCTAGTTTTAATTATACTTTATTAAGGGAGGGAGTTATTGCTATTATTTTTACATTTGTTTATCTTACGTTATTTTACATTTTTCTATTTCTAGTTATTCTAATTTTTTACATTTTCTTACCATACTAGTTATTACATATTTTTAAAGAACTATTTAATTATGATTTACAATAATAATTCTATATTATTTTGTAATCATACAATTTACTCTACTTTATTACGTTTGTTAACTCTAATTATTATTTTAGTACTGTATTCTAAGAATCTGTTCCTATATTTGCTATCCATTATCGGACTTACATTTTCCTTTGTAACTTTTATTCGTATTGTCTGTTCCAGGTTATATCTCAGGCTATCAAAAGTGGGACATTCAGTTATCAGGTGGGGGACCGTTCTCTCCATAGCCGGATCGCAAATGCACGATGGGCTCTCCTTACACTTGAATCGAGTCAAGTATCCGGAGAACCCACCGTGCCCTGTTAGTAATTGCGTAGTGTGCATGTTGGCTTCGAATTTCGCCGTGATTCTATACGCATCCACCGCGTTTGGAAAGAAGAGCTTCGTTGTCGAGGCGGTTTCGCCAGACACGTATCGGCGGTTCCATTCCTCAAGCGAATCCATACGGATTGTACGCTTGACGAATGAAACCGGACTGCGGTCATAGTCCGGCACTCGCCTCAAACCCAAGGCCGCCTCCTTCGCCAGCCGATCGGCTCTCTCATTCCCCTCCATCCCCGCGTGTGCCTTTACCCAGAATAAATTAACAGATTTATTCTGTTGAAAACAGGTTCTTATGTTTCTTCTCGTTTCTGACGCTAGGGGATGGAAACAATTGGGATTTCCGACCGTCTGGAGGGCAGCGGTTGAGTCACTGTAGATCGCAAACGTATCTGCGTTGTGCTTGGTGATCACCCTTGACGCTTTGCATATGGCCAGGAGTTCCGCCTGGTAGACGGTACAGTATGATGGCAGACTAAGCTTGAGGGACCTGGTTTTGGCTCCATTATTCCAAAGTGATAATGCAGCCCCCACCCGTCCCTCAATCTTACTGCCATCCGTGAATATTTGAACTTCAAAGTTTACCGTTTCGTTTAACTGCTCCTGTGTCTCCAGCCTTACAAACTCCAGGCCAGGCCTATGTTCTGCGGGGTGCGGGTTTTTCAAGGCTGAAGCCATTCGCTCGATCTCTCTCCCCCTCAGGTCCGGCAGTGGATCCTCCCTCCTGGCCCTATACAGCGTAGCTGTTTTGCGTACGCGAAGGTCAAGGAGTATCCTCGCCAGTACCAGTGCTGAGTGGAGAGACCGTGCGATAGGCTTTGCAGATTTTTTGGGCGAAGCCACGCTGCAGGAAATTTAATTTCCTTTTGATCCCCAGTTTCTCCACCGCGGGCGCCCACACGCTGGCTGCGTACAGAACCACCGGTTCCACCGCCGCCGTGTAAATGGTGTGTATAATTTACGGGTGAAGGCCCCAACTCGCCCTTGCCGCCCTGATTAGCTGTTGGTAGATGCTGGTCACCCTTTTGCATACGCCTGCTAAATGTGCGTTAAATGTTAGGCCACTATCAATGATGAGACCCAGAATTTTGATCTCTTTTGACATGCCAATGTCCGTCCCGCCCATACTCAGGCGTGGGGTGTCATATTTGAGTTTTCGGGTAGTGACCATAGCTTTTGTCTTTTGTGGAGCAACATTCAATTTGTTCCTTACCCCCCCCCCCCCCCCCACGCCTGAACATGGTCGAGAGTGGCACTGGCATGTCTTTCGATTTCAGCCGCTGTTTTGCCGTGAAAGATGAGGACCACATCGTCAGCAAAAGCCTGAGCGTATTCCCCTCTCCCTTCAAGGCTTTTGAGTAGGGGGTCTATGAGCAAGTTCCACCATATTGGTCCACCTATGGAACCCTGCACGCAGCCCCTTGTAGTGTTCTTGCTGTATTCCTTGCCTGCATACCTCACCCGGACCCGTCGTTCTTCCAGGTGGTTAGGTTAGGTTAGGTTAGGTTAGGTTAGGTTAGGTTAGGGGCGGCTGTTCTACGGATCCGCTCCAAAAACACCGCCCCTGGGCCAGACGGGATCCCTGCCCAAGTCTTGGCCCTGGCCCTTGACCATTTGGTAGACCGCCTCAGGGAGGTGTTCGACGCTAGCTTGGTGTCCGGACGCTTTCCTGATTGCTGGAAAAGCGGGAAGCTGCTACTTTTAAGGAAGCCGGGACGGCCTGCCGATTCGGTCGCGGCCTACAGACCTATTGTGCTGCTGGACGAGGCGGGTAAACTGTTTGAGAGGGTACTCTCTGCCCGCATCGTCCGGCACCTGGACGAGGTCAGCTGCATCAGGGAAGCGCTCCGCTATCACGGGGTGCCACAGTACCTGAGGCGGCTAGTGGCAGACTATTTAGAGGAGCGTACCGTCATGTACGTCCGTCGTCAGGTACTGTCTCCGCAGGGGTACCGTACCGTCATGTACGTGTTCCGCAGGGGTCTGTTCTTGGACCCCTCCTGTGGAACATGGGATATGACTGGGCCCTCCGAGCTGACTTCCCCCCCGGACTGGGCGTAATTTGTTACGCTGATGACACCTTGGTCACGGCCCGGGGGGTGAACTTTCAAGAGGCTGTGCGCTTGGCCACCAGAGGAGCCTCACTGGTGGTCAGGCGCATAGAGGCGCTGGGCTTACGGGTGGCCCTGGACAAGACGGAGGCCCTTTTATTTCATGGGCCCCGTCGTGGTCCACCCCCTGGCGGCTCAATCATGGTCAACTCGGTCCTTGTACCGGTTCGTGCCCACATTAAATATCTGGGCCTGATCCTTGACGGGAGGTGGCTCTTCGACGAGCACTTTGGGCAGCTTGCTCCAAGGCTGGTCGGCGCTGCGTCCGCTCTTGGGCGCCTTTTACCCAACTTGGGTGGACCCAGCGTCGCTACAAGACGGCTGTACACGTTGGTTGTCCGGTCAATGGCACTGTACGGTGAACCGGTATGGGCGGAGGCTCTGACCGCCCAGAATAGGGCACGCCTTTGGCGCCCTCAGAGGGTTATGGCGGTTAGAGCCATACGTGGTTACCGCACCGTGTCGACGGAGGCGGCGTGTGCATTGGCCGGAACTCCCCCGTGGGATTTGGAGGCGGAAGTGCTCGCAGAAGTTTATCGGCGGACGGCTGAGTTCCGGGCGGGTAACGGCAGACGGCCCCCGCCCGAAGAGGTACGCGAGTGGCGTGAAGCCGCTCGTCGAGCCACGATATCTCATTGGTCGTCCCGGCTGGAGGCTCCACGTGCTGGCTTTGCCGCTGTGGAGGCGCTCCAGCCGGTCATCGTCGAATGGGCAGAGCGGCAGCACGGGACTCTTTCTTTCCGACTGACGCAGGTTCTTTCCGGGCACGGCTGCTTCGGAAAGTACCTGCACTCGGTCGCTAGGAGAGAATTGAGTCCCGCCTGCCACCACTGCGACTGCAGTGAGGACTCGGCTCAACATACGCTTGCAATCTGCCCCGCTTGGGCGGCGCAGCGTCGGGTCCTCACTGCGGATCTCTCGCTACCAGCCGTCATACGCTCCATGGCCGGTAGCGACATGAATTTCACCGCGGTCGCAACCTTCTGTGAGGAGGTTATCTCGCAGAAGGAGGCGGCGGAGCGGGCCCAGGAGGACGATCTCCACTCGGACCCAACTCGCCGCCGGCGAACCGGGCGGCGTAGGCGCGCTTACCAGCGCCTCATGCCGCCCTGAGTGTGGCCGCGGGTGGTCGGGACGGGTTTTCCCCTCCATCCGCCATATGGCCAGCCATATGGAGGCGACGTCCTGGTGTGCCTGGACGTTGCCTAATTGAGAGTTACCCGAAGGTGGTGCCCGCGCTGTTGTGGGCAACAGGCGCTAGGAGGGGTCCGGATGTCTTACCAAAGCTGTTCCCGGATTCCTCCTATTTTAGGCGCAGGATGGCACACCGTGTGGTTTTAGTCGGTCCGATTCCGACACACCGTTTCACCGAAAACCCCGTTGGAGTGACGGCCCGAGGGGGTTTCCACACGTTAAAAAAAAAAAAAAAACAAAAAAAAAAGGGTTACGTTAGGTTAGGTTAGGGACGCCCTTTGTTTGTCGGGCTCTCCTCATGAATGCACCCCAGAAACACAGAGGAGCGCATTCCGCCACATGAGCAGGGGGCGGCAGGTCCCCCGACCCACCGTCCGTGGCCACTCTCATTCGGGGACGCGGGCGAATTGTGCTCGCCGGCGCCCCCTCGCCGGGGGTCTGCGGGGCGGGAGGGTGAGCCCAGCTCGCTCCCGCTCCCGCAGAGCCTCTCTCTTGGCCGCCATCACCTCGTCAGCGAACGAAGCGACGGCAGCCCAACACTCTTCGCTGCCGGCCATAGCTGGAACTACGGTCGATCTCCTCCGGAGGCGGCCGACCGCCGAGATCACGCCGCATCAGGGCGCCCTCGTCGTACACCCTCTTGAGTACGCCGGCCTCGAGATCCCAGGGGATACTACCCGCAATCAGACACGCCGCCTCGTAAGAGACGGTGTGATACGCTCGTGCAGCTCTCTGCACGATGGCGCGCTGCGGACGTCGCAGTAGCGCCATATTCGCCGGGCACAGGGCCTCCGCCCATATAGGCGCTCCATAAAGCGCCTTGGAGCGCACCACTCCGTCATAGAGGCGGCGGCAGGCAGACCCTGGGCCTCCGCTGTTGGGCAGCAACCGCGAGAGCATTCCGGCGAATGCAAGCAACTTCGGTGCCAGCTGCCGGAAATGCTCCTCGAACCGCCACCGACTGTCGAGAACGAGCCCGAGGTATTTCAGGCTGGTCCCGACAGCGATGGGGATGCCGCCCACCATAATCGTCCTGTCTCTAGGCGGCGTCTGCCGTGGCCCGTGGAAGAAAAGGGCCTCGGACTTTTCGAGGGCAACTTTTAGGCCGAGCGCCCCGACTCGACGCACTACGTGGGCGACACCTGCCGTGGCAAGGACGGCGGCGTCCCGAAATGTGGGGGCCCGCGCGGTGACTAGGGTATCGTCGGCGTAACAGATTACACCAACCCCCCGAAGATTAGCACCACGCAGGACCCAATCATAACCTATGTTCCACAGGAGCGGCCCGAGGACCGACCCCTGCGGAACGCCACAAGACATGCCCCTGCGCACTACCCCGCCTTGGCCCGGATAAATGATGACCCGGTCCACGAAGTAGTCCGCAAGGACGCGCCTGAGGTAACACGGGACATTGTGGTACCTCAGCGCCTCCGCAATGGTTTCCCAGGGGAGGGTGTTGAAGGCGTTGGATATATCCAACGATACAGCCAACAGCACCTCATCCCCGGAGACCGCTTCATCGACGCTGACCCGCAGTCGGGATATCGCGTCGAGGGTCGACCTCCCACGACGGAAGCCGAACTGGCCGTCGCTCAGATTGGGCCCCGCCCCCTCCAAGTGGCGGACGAGACGCGCAGCGAGCACCCGCTCAAAAAGCTTGCACATCTCGTCGAGCAACACGATGGGGCGGTAGGCCGACGGCGATTCGGCTGGGCGCCCGTGCTTTTTGAGCAGCACGAGCTTGCCGATTTTCCATCGCCGAGGGACTCTCCCCGACGCCAGGCACTCCGACATGAGGGACAGCGTCTCCTCCTCTAATGCCGGCATGACTGTGGAAATAACCTTCCCAGGGACTCCGTCCGGACCCGGGGCGCGATTCCTGGACCGGAGTGCCAGTATCGCGGCCCCTAACTCGGCATCGGACACGGGAGGTATTGCCCCTTCGTCTGACGGCATCTGGCTTGATGCTGCCATCCGCGGCGGGACCCACTCTTCCCTCGCAGGGAAGAGGGAACTGACCACTCGGTCCAGAAGACTCGGCTCGAGAGTTCTGGTGAGGGGAGGTGCCCAAGGCCGGAGTTTCTGACTCACAGTCTTGTACGGGCGCCCCCACGGATCTCGGTCGAGGCTCTCGAGCCACTCCCTCCAGGCCTCATCCTTGGCGGCTATGATCGCCGAGCCGAGGGCCCGACGAGCGGCCAGGTACGCGGCGTGCAACTCTTCTTCGCGGGCGAGATCTCTAACAGCCCGCCTTCGGCTGCGGGTGTACCGCCTCTGGGCCGCGTAACTCGCGGCACGTAACCTCAATACGGCTCGGCGACTACTGCCAATGTCGTCTGCCACTGCGCCATGGATTGGGCCAGAAGGTCCTGAGCCGCGGCGCAGTGGTTGACGTTGGCCTGCAGTACGGAGATGGTTTGGGCCATTATGTTTGGGCGGTGTCCATCTCCTCCTCATTCTGCAGCAGGGTGGGCGAGGGCGTGGGTTTCGCCCCACCTGCTGCTCTCCTTTTTGACCCCCTGCTTCGGGAGGCCGCCTTGCATTCCGCCGACCCAAGCCGGTGGCCGGACGCCGCACCCTCCGCCGAACAGACGGGGCAATCGGGCGCCGCGGAGCAGGTGGCCGACTTGTGGCCGGCCTGCCCGCAACGGAAACAAAGCGCACTGCGGTCAGTGGCCGCAGAGCACTTGGCCCCGACGTGTCCCGGCTCGAGGCAGCGGAAGCACCGCGCCGGCCTCGATTCCAGGGTGGTCAGTCTGACCACTGACCACCCGACGACGATTCGGCGGCCATCCGTCAGCTTCTTGGCCACCTCAACCGGGCACCGCAGCCAGGCAGTGGCCTGTCGGCCAGGTGGGCGCTGTATGTTGCCCACCTTAATGTGGTCGGCAGCACAGCCCCCCTCCGCCGCCAGCGACTCCGCCACCGACTCTTTCGAGGCCGAGTCGCCCAGCCCAGAGATGCGCATCTCCACGCATCTCTCCGGCCTAGCGACGCGGACCTCT